>JAYESD010000001.1:107139109-107739109 GCA_036927565.1 Tuctoria greenei
TCCTCCAGGAGACTTAACCAATAAAGTAAACTTCATATGAGAGATAGGCAAACTATACTTGGCAACATATTTCAATGCAATGAATGAATTTGATGCTCCAGAATCAAATAACATAGTCGCCACGTTGGAGTTTGCTAGAAACATACCAATGACCACGTCATCCGCTTGTTGGTCATCCTCCATAGAGACATGGTTCATGTTGCCACGAGCGAAATTCTGTTGTCCATGGTTCCCTTGCGGCTGTCCTCCATTGGGTCTTGGATTTGCCTCGGTGCATTGCTTCCTTGACCAAGGTCTGACTTTGGACATTGATGTGCAAAGTGTCCAGCTTCTCCACAAGTATAGCACTTCTTAACTCCACCAAAATTATTGGGGCGAGCTTGGTTTTGAATATTTGCACCAGGAAAATTAGCACGAGGTGCAAAAGGCATTGCAGGCCTAGGTGCTTGCATAACAAGGCGCTGCTGCACATACTGAGTTGGGCCTGGTTCATATCCAGGGCGATGAGCAAGCGCATAAGAGCTGAAATATGGCGCATTTGGTGGTGCAAAGCAAGGGTGCACATTACTTCCTTGTTGCTGTCTTTAATATGGCGCCTTCCTCTTGTTGCCTTGCTCCATCTCATGGACCTTGTTCTCAACCACAATTGCTTTATCTACATGCTTGTGGAAGTTGGCATAGTCATAGTTCAGCAATTGCACTTGGATGTCATTGTTCAAGCCTCTCATGAACAAGTATTATTTCCGGCTGTCCCGACTAACATCTTTGGGGGCATACCTTGAAAGTTGAGTGAATTTATTGAGATATTCACTCTCGCTTGACCTTCCTTGCCTTAAGTTCTAAAATTCTTGGCTCTTCAAAATCATAACTCCCTCCGGCACATAATGAGAATGGAAGTTCTCCTTGAATTCGGCCTAAGTGATCCTCTCCTGATTCTCATGAGCATTACAATAAGCATCCCACCAATCAGCAGCTACTCCAGTTGATGAGAAGCAAAAAACACTTTCTCCCGATCACTGCATTGGACAATAGCTAGCTTCTTCTCCATGGACTTGAGCCAATCATCGGCATCCATAGAGTGTGCGGCTTGAGCAAAGGTTGGCACCCTAGTCCTCATGAACTCTCCCAACCGGTTATGAGGAGGTGGGGTGGCAGTGGAGGCATGTGGGGCTGATTGTTGTTGTTGCCAGCCTGTAGCTATCCCATAGTCTGTATCATGGTCTGTATGAGCTGGTTTTCCATGGCCAATAGTTGCTCAATATTGATAGCTCCCTGAGCAGATCCTTGTCCATTGTTGTTCTGAGATGCTCCATTGTTCTCCTCCTAATCATTGCCATCCCTCTGGCTGTGAGTCCTCACCATTTGAAGAAAAGCAAGGGATAAGATTTTAGAGACGTCCCCAACTATATGCACCAAGGGATATGAAACTAAGCCACTACCTATCTAGCCTAGGTGGACATTGCAATGCTAAAGCATCCCAAAATCCTCTATTAAGCACATAAGCAAACAATATATAGAAAACAACACACCAAGCAAAAATACATCGCTTCCTGAGTGCTCCTATGTGCTCTAAAGTGTCCATTCTATCTAGGTTGCGTGCTATTGTCAACCTGTGGCTCTGATACCAATTTATGACACCCGGTTCCGAAAATGAACCAAGTGAACGCATATGTGTGCCCAAGACGTTCAACACACATACACGAGTGCATTCACAAAAGGATATAAAAAATTACCACAGAACAAGAATAATTAAACTCATTTATTACATAATTCATAATATCCTCGAATATAAGCTCTAATCAATATTAATGACAAGTTTAAACTAATGTAGTGGAATTAAACTAATTAAGCAACTAAGCGTATGAGCAAAGGGTATAGCGCAGCTCCAACACTCCACAGGCAAAGCTGATGGTAGACACGGCCTATAACTCTGCACTATCATCGTTATACTCCTAATCCTGACCTGCAACTGTTGGTGGGGGAATTGCAAGGGTGAGTATATGTCGTACTCAGCATGTGTGGAAAGTATGACTTGTAGCTGATTCAAATGACGAATATAACGATGGCTAAGTGCTGAAAAATACATTAAAACATTTGAAAAGCTATATATTATATGTATGTGAAGTAAATCCATCATAAACCATGTAATCATCATAATACCAGTCTATAATTCATTACCATCATCCATATTCTAGATTTCTAACCATAATCCATGTCAGAATTTAATTCGTAACCATCCATAACCATAACGATATTATCAACCATAACCATTACCATCCATAACCATCCCAAATCGCAATTTCCCTCTAATCATGGAAGTTGTCCAGGTGCTCATAACCAGAAGCACCGCTATGATGATAGTTTTATTAGACTCTGCAGAGTTTGTACCATTTTACCCACGTGTTTGTGATTTCATCACCCGTCGGCGACTAAAGAACCTCCCTTATGCCAATTACACTTCATTTGGTGTATGGTCAAGAGATCACAAAATATCCTTTGCAAAGGGTTTACTCGCCTATTTAGACCCCACTGAGGTTTCACCGGTGGCGATGTCTCCTTCAGAGCACATCTTCAACCAGGGCCCCCTCTTGAGCCATTCGGATCTCAGGGTAGTCCCACCAATCATCAACAAACCAAACCGACTACCACTTCCCCGAGCATCCGTATTGGTCCAAACAGCACTAGCAATGCTTTAATTAATCAGCTACGCTGCAACCACACTTGCCCTCGTGGTGGCACTATAGTCCTGACTTATTCTCGCATGAACCGGTCCTTAGATCTAAAGCAATCAAACCACAGTAACATCCAACCCATCCACATACCAGGCATGCTTCGATCACCCATGACCATATCATATTAACCAGTTCATATTAACCATAATCTCATTAATGCATAATTAAATAGTATAGTTGTTTTCCCATCCCATGTAGTTAAGCGAACCAAAGGTAAAAAGCCCTTCCCGACTCTCTACCATGTATTCTAGGTGACAAGGATGGTTAAACAAAGCTAATAAACTTCCTACCATAGGATTCCCATAAAATTGACACAAGCATGCAATTTTGCAAACAAAACATTTACTTTAAAAATAGGACCAATATGCTTCAAGGACACTTTCCTTGCTCTTGTGATTGGTTCGTGTCAAAGCCTTCAAACTCTTGGCGCTGGAGATCCTCCGCAACACTCTCTAGTGCAAATTTGTCTAATCCACACAATAAACATACAAGACAAGAAACAAAATCAAATAGTGCAAAATATTAATCAACATGGCATGACATGCATGATTAATGCAATTATGAAGTAAAACTAGTTATTAAGTTGTTTTTAATGATCACTAACTGGTTCTAATAGATTTTAACAAGTTTATACAGGTTTGGATTTGATTTCGAATAATTTAGATTTAATTCAACAGAAAATAGATCACAAAAATCAGACGAGTCCGTCGGAGGCCGGACTAGTCCGCACTGCGCAGGAACAACAGATTGGGGTCTTCTAGATCGACTTGAATTTGGAGAAACAGGGTCGAATTCACGTAAGGAAAAGGAAGTAGAAGGTATACCATGTATTTAGGACTCCAATGAATCAAATATCTTGGAGGAAACACTTGGATCTTGAAGATCTAGGGTTGATGAAGAACTTGATGGTGAATTGTTGATGAAGAACGTGAAGTTGATGGAGATCTTGATCCTAATTCATTTCCTCCACTTATTCTTCTTACTCTAGATCTCCTTCTCCCTCCTTGGTGGCGGCTAATCATGAGCTAGGGTTTGGGTGTGGTGAAATAGTGGCAAATAGATGTCAAGCCAAGGGGTTGGGTTGTTTATATAGAGGTGGAGGCTAGGGTTAGATGGATTTCGAGTTTGAGATGAGTAGGGGTCGGTTTAGAGTTGAACATGGGATCTAAAAGAGTTAGGCATGACGTCCCTAGGCCCACTTATGGCAAAACCTATAAAACAAGTAGTGAAACAAAATATCAACTCGAAGTCGCGATTTATCACACAAGTCCAAAAAGGGTCGGACTAGTCTGAAGCTGCACAGAGGGAAATCAGACAAGTCTGGACTGGATATCGAACAAGTCCGAACTTATACAGAGGGGAAAAAGAGACATGTCTAGTCAAAAATCGAACTAGTCCGACTTTAGTCAGAGGAAATACGGACATATCCGCCGAAATACCGGACAAATCCAGGGACTTAGCAAAATTTCCAAGAAATTTGTGATACCGAACCAGTCCACACTTTGCCGGACAAGTCTGAAAGTGTCCAAAGAGAAAAACAGACTAGTCCGCAGCAAAACGGACAAGTCCAATGGAAGTGAGAGAGAAATCGGACTAGTCCGCACCAAGATCAGACTAGTTCGCACTTCCCATAATTCTTAAGTGCAGTTTTTTGCTAAGTTCATTTTAAACTTATTCCTTTTTATGTGGGTTAATGTTAGACATATTTAATGATGGTTGCATGGCATGATGCATGAAAATGAGGGTGTTACAAACCTACCCCCCTTAAAATGAATCTCTCCCTCGAGATTCGACGCGGAGGAGAAGAGATGGGGAAATTCCTTATTGAGATCATCCTCCAACTCCCATGTTGCCTCTGATTCTGTGTGATGCTTCCATTGAACTTTGCACCATCGAATAACCTCGTTCCTTGTGACTCTCTCCTTGGTTTCCAAGATTTTGACCGATTGCTCGACATAAGTCAAATCTGCCTCTAATTCCAATTCGTCCATTGGCACTTGTTCTTCCAGTACCCTTAAAGACTTATTGAGCTGGGAAACATGAAGGACATCATGAACATCCGATAAGTGAGTTGGCATCTCCAACTTATATGCTACTTTTCCTCTTTTGTCCAAAATCTTGAATGGTCCAATGTATCTAGGTGCTAGCTTGCCTCTTATATTAAACCTCTTATGACCTATCATTGGAGACACCTTGAGGTAAATGAAGTATCCCACTTCAAAGGCTAGTTTCCTTCTCCTATTGTGCGCATATCATTTTTGTCTCGATTGAGCAGCCCTCAAATTGTCGCGAATAATATGGACTTGTTTTTCAGCTTCTTGCAACATATCCGGACCAAATACTTGAGTTTCTCCAGTCTCATTCCAGAACAAAGGTGTCCTACACTTCCTCCAAAATAGTGGTTCATACGGTGACATCTTCAAACTTGCTTGGTATCTATTGTTGTATGACAATTCCGCATATGGCAAGCTCTTGTCCCAACTTTTTCCATGCTTCAAAGCACAAGATCTTAACATTTCCTCCAAATTTTGATTGCTCCTCTCAATTTGTCCATCCGTTTGAGGGTGATATGTTGAACTAAAATGTAACCTTGTTCCCAATGCTTCATGCAATTTCTGCCAAAACCTTGAGGTAAATTGAGAACCTCTATCCGAGACTGTCTTCTTTGGAACCACATGTCGACATACAATGTGCTCCATATATAGCTCTGGTAGCTTCGCGGTGGTATAGGTTGTCTTGACAGGAACAAATTGAGCTGACATGGTTATCCAATCCACAATTACCCAAATTGAGTCATATCCGGACTGTGTACGCGGTAAACCAACTATAAAGTCCATACCGATCTCTTCCCACTTCCACTCCGAAATCTTCCATGGTTGCAATAATACAACTGGCCTTTGATGTTCCACCTTAACTTGTTGGCACACGTCACACAATGCTACGTATCCTGCTATGTCCTTTTTCATGCTAGCTCACCAATAACAAGTCTTCAAGTCCTTGTACATCTTCGTACAAGCAGGGTGAATTGAGAATGGTGAGTCATGTGCCTCTTTTAATATTGTCTCCCGAATATGCTTCACATTAGGCACGACAATCCTATTTCCTAGCCATAAGGTACCCTGTCCATCCTCATCAAACATCAATTCTCTTCCCTCCTAGGTCCTCTCTTTAATCTCCTGAATTTCCTCATCCTTGGTCTGGCCCTCTCGAATTTCTTGCTCAAAAGTCAGATTTAACTCCATCATTCCCATATCATTTACAAATCCATGTTTCAACCGTTCAAACTCCTTACATAGCTCGGGTGGCAGCTCTCGAACCGCGAGTTGATGAATTACTCATTTCCAGCTCAAGGCATCGGCCACTAGATTGGCTTTTCTCGGGTGATAATTAATTCCCAAATCATAATCCTTGATGAGGTCCAACCATCTTCGTTGCCTCAAATTTAGATCCGTTTGTGTGAATATCTACTTAAGACACTTATGATCCTTATAAATTTCACACCTATGACCACGGATATAGTGTCTCCAAATCTTCAATGTGTGTACCACAGCTGCAAGATCCAAATCATGTGTTGGGTAATTCTGCTCATGTTTCTTCAACTGTCTCAATGCGTAGGCAACCACTTGACCTTCTTGCATCGATACACATCCAAGTCCTTGTCTCTATGCGTCGCAATAGATATCAAAACTCTTGCTCACATCCGGCAAAACTAAAACTAGGGCTGTTGTTAACCTCTTCTTCAACTCCTCAAAACTCTCTTGACAAGATTGAGTCCATTGAAACGCTTTCCCTTTCATTAGAAATTCCGTCAGTGGCTTTGCTATTTTGGAGAAGTCCTTGATGAATCGACGGTAATACCTAGCCATTCCAAGGAAACTCCTTATTTCCTTTACGTTTTGCAGTGGCTCCCACTTTAACATGTCCCTCACTTTTCCTGGGTCAACCAATACTCCTCCTCCCAAGATGATATGACCCAAAAATGACACCTCTTTCAACCAAAACTGGCACTTGCTGAATTTAGCGTACAATTGGTGCTCTCTCAATTTCTGCAACGTAAGCGTCAAGTGTTCCTCATGTTCATTCTCATCCTTTGAGTAGATCATAATATCATCAATAAACACCACAACGAACTAATCCAAGTACTATATGAAGACCTTATTCATGAGGTACATAAAGTAAGCATGTGCATTGGTCAATCCAAAGGACATAACGGTGTACTCATAAGATCCATACCGTGTCCTCAAAGCAGTCTTGGGTACATCCGATGGTCTAATCTTCATTTGAAAGTATCCCGACCTCAAATCAATCTTAGAGAAGACACAAGCACCCTTCATATGATCAAACAAGTCTTCTATGTGTGGTAAGGTGTACTTGTTCTTGATGGTCACCTCGTTGAGAGCTCGGTAATCCATGCACATCCTTTGGGATCTATCCTTCTTGTCCACAAATAGAACGGGCGCTCCCCAAGGTGAAGAGCTTGGACAAATAAAACCTTTATCTAGTTGCTCTTGAATCTGCTTCTCAAGCTCCTCTAATTCCTTAGGAGGCATCCTATATAGCCTCTGGCATCCTATATAGCCTCTTAGCTATAGGTGCAGTTCCAGGTTTTAAATCAATAACAAGCTCAATGTCTCAATCGGGCGGCATACCTGGCAACTCATCCGAAAACACATCCGAAAATTTGCACACCACTAGAATCTCCTCAACTGCGGCACCGTCCATATGATTCAGCTCCAATTGCTTCGATACATGTTGATATGCTTCAAATTCTACTGTGATCCCTTCCTCATTGGTCAACTTCACCGTCTTCGTGACACATTCAATGAGTCCATTGTGCTTCCTAAACCAGTCCATACCAAGTATAATGTCCAATCCTTGAGAATCCAAGATGATAAGGTTGGCAAAGAAGTCTAACCCCTTTATTCTAAAGCTTACTTTTGGACATACTATATTTGTCCTCATCTCTCCTCCAGGAGACATAACCAATAGAGTAAACTTCATATGAGAGATAGGCATATACTTGGAAACATATTTCGATGCAATGAATGTGTGCGATGCTCCAGAATCAAATAACATAGTTGTCGGGCTGGAGTTTGCGAGAAACATACCAATCACCACGTCATCTGCTTGTTGAGCATCCTCCGTAGAGACATGGTTCACGTTGCCACAAGCGAAATTCTGATGTCCACGATTTCCTTGCAACTGTCCTCCATTGGGTCTTGTGTTCTGTCTTTGAGCATTGCTTCCTTGACCGAGGTCTGACTTAGGACATTAATGTGCAAATTTTCCAGCTTCTCCACAAGTATAGCACTTCTTAACTCCACCAGAATTATTGGGACGAGTTTGGTTTTGAACATTGGCACGAGGTGCATACGGCATTGGAGGCCTAGGTGCTTGCATAACAAGGCGCTACTGCACTAACTGAGTTGGGCGTTGTGCATATCCAGGGCGCTGTACAGGAGCAGAGGAGCTAAAATAGGGCGCATTGGGTGGTGCAAAGCGAGGGCGCATATTAATTCCTTGTTGCTGTCCAAGACATGGTGCCTTCCTCTTGTTGTCTTGCTCCATCTCACGAACCTTGTTCTCAACTACAATTGCTTGGTCCACAAGCTTCTGGAAGTTGGCATAATCACAATTGAGCAATTGCACTTGGATCTCATTGTTCAAGCGTCTCATGAACAAGTATTGCTTCTGGCTATCCCGACTCACATCCTCAAGCGCATAACTTGAGAGTTGAGTGAATTTAATGAGATATTTACTTACACTCGATATTCGTTGCCTCAAGTTTTCATATTCTTGCCTCTTTAAGATCATAACTCCTTTCGGCACATAATGAAAATGGAAGCTTTCCTTGAACTCAGCCAAAGTAATCCTCTCCTGGTTCTCATGAGCATTGCAATAAGCATCCCACCAATCCACAGCTGCTCCAACAAGTTGATGAGAAACAAATAGAACCTTCTCCCGGTCACTTCATTGGACAATAGCTAGATTCTTCTCCACAGACTCTAGCCAATCATCAGTGTCCATAGGGTTAGCGGCTTGAGCAAAGGTCAGCGGCCTAGTCCTCATAAACTCTCCCAACCGGTTATTAGGAGGTGTCAGTGGCGGTGGAGGCATGTGGGGCTGATTGTTGATGTTGCCAGCCTGCAGCTGTCCCACAGTTTGTATCATGGTTTGCATGAGCTAGTTTTGCATTGCCAAAAGGTGCTCAATGTTGATAGCTCCATGAGCAGCTCCTTGTCCATGGTTATAATGAGGTGCTCTATTTTTCTCCTCCTCATCATTGCCATCCCTCTGGTTGTGAGTCCTCACCATCTGAAGAAAAGCAAGAGATAAGAATTTAGAAGACATCCCCAACTATATGCATCAAGGGATATGATGCTAAACAACTACCTGCACTAGCCTACGTGGATATGGCAATGCTAAAGCATCCCAAAATCCTCTATTAAGCACACACGCAAGCAATATATAGCAAACAACACACAAAACAAAAACACATCAAGTTCTAAGTGCTCCTATGTGCTCTAAAGTGTCCATTCTATCTAGGCTGCATCCTACGGTCATCCTGTAGCTCTGATAGCAATTTGTGACACCCGGTTCCGAAAATGAACCCAGTGAATGCATATATGTGCCCAGGACGTTCAACACACATACACGAGTGCATTCACAAAAGGATATACAGAAAATTACCACAAAACAAGATTAATTAAGCACTTTCATTGCACAATTCATAATATCCTCGAATACAGCTTTAATGAATATTAATGGTAAGTTCAACTAATGCAGCGGAAATAAACTAAACTGAGCAAACTAAGCAGCATAAGCAAATAGGGTATAGCGCAACTCAACACTCCACAGGCAAAGCTGACGGTATACATGGCCTAGAACTCTGCATTATCATCGTTAAACTCCCAATCCTGACCTGCAAGCATCGGTGGAGTAATTGCAAGAGTGAGTACATGTCGTACTCAGCAACTATGGAAAGTATGACATGTAGCTGATACGAATGACAAATATAATAATGGCTATGTGATGAAAAGTACATTAAAACATTTGAAAAGCAATATATTATATGAATGTGAAATAAACCCTTCACAAAACATATAACCATCATAATACCACTCCATATTCCATATCCATCACATTATGCCAGATTTCTCATTGCCATTAACCATATTCAAAACCAGAATTTAACTCATAACCAGCCATAACCATTACCAAACCATAACCATAACCATTTGAAAAACCATCCCAATACCAAGTTCCCTCTAATAATGTAGGTCATCGAGGTGCTCATAACCGGAAGCATGGCTATTATGATAGATTTATTAGACTCTGCAGAGTTTGTACCACTTTACCCACGTGTTCGTGATTTCAACACCTGTCGGCGACTAAATAACCTCCCTTATGCCAATAACACTTCCTTTGGTGTATGGCCAAGAGATCAAAATATATCCTTTACAAAGGGATTACTAGCCAATTTAGACCCCACTGAGGTTTCACCGGTGGCGATGTCTCATACAGAGCACATCTTCCACCAAGGACCCCCTCTTGAGCCATTCGGATCCTATGGTAGTCCCACCAATCATCAACAAACCCAAACCGACTACCCCATCCACGAGAATCCGTACTGGTCCAAACAGCACTAGCAATGTCCTAATTAATCAGCTATGTCGCACCCATACTTGTCCTCGTACTGGCGCTATAGTCCTGGCTTATTCTCTCATGAATCGGTCCTTAGATCTAAAGCAAGCATACCACTGTAACATCCAACCCATCCACATACCAGGCTTACATAGATCACCCATTACCATATCATATTAACCATAATATCGTTAATACATAATTAAATAGTATAGTTGATTTCCCATCCCAAGTAGTTAAGCGAAGCAAAGGTAAAAAACACTTTCCGACTCTCTACCATATACATCAGGTGACAAAGATGGTTAAACAAAGCTAGTAAACTTCCTACCATAGGATTCCAATCAAATTGACACAAGCATGCAATTTTGCAAACAAAACATTTACTTTAAAAACAGGATCAGTATGCTTCAATGACACTTGCCGTGCTCTTGGTATTTGTTCGGGTCAAAGCCTTCAAACTCTTGGTGCTGGAGATCCTCCGCAACACTCTATAGGGCAAATCCGTCTAATCCACACAACAAACATACAAGACATGAAACACAATCAAAGAGTGCACAAATATTACTCCATATGACATGACATGCATGATTAATGCCATTGTGAAGTAAAACTAGTTAATAGGTTGCTTTTAATGATCACTAACTGGTTCTAATAGATTTTAACAAGTTTATACAGGTTTGGATTTGATTTTAAACAATTTAAATTTAATTCAACAGAAAATAGATCGCAAAAATCGGACAAGTCCGCCGGAGGCCGGACTAGCCCGCACTGCGCAGGAACAAAAGATTAGGGTTTTCAAGATCGACGTGAATTTGGGGAAACAGGGTCAAATTCATTCAAGGAAAAGTAAGTAGAAGGTATAAAAGGTGTTTAGGACTCCAATGAATCAAGGATCTTGGAGCCAACACTTGGATCTTGAAGATATAGGGTTGATGAAGAACTTGATGGTGAATTGTTGATGAAGAACGCGAAGTTGACGGAGACCTTGATCCTTTTTCGTTTCCTCCTCTTCTTCCTCTTTTCCTTGATCTCCTTCTCCCTCCTTGGTGGCGACTAATCATGAGCTACGGTTTGGGTGTGGTGAAAAAGTGGCAAGTAGATGTCAAGCCAAGGGGTGGGGTTGTTTATATAGAGGTGGAGGCTAGGGTTAGATGGATTTCGATTTTGAGATTAGTAGGGGTCGATTTAGAGTCCCACATGGGCTCTAAAAGAGTTAGGCATGATGTCCCTAGACCCACATAAGGTAAAACCCAAGAAACAAGTCGTGAAACAAATGATCAACTCAGAGTCGTGATTTATCGGACAAGTCCGAAATGGGCCAGACTAGTCCGATGTTGCACAGAGGGAAATCAGACAAGTCCGTACTGGATATCGAACAAGTCCAAACTTATCCAGAGGGGAAATATAGACAAGTCTGGCCAAAAATCGGACAAGTCCGACTTTAGTCAGAGGAAAAATGGACAAGTCCACTGGAATACCGAACTAGTCTGGACAAGTCCAGGGACTTAGCAAAATTTTCAAGCAATTTGGGATACCGGACTAGTCCGTACTTTGCCAGACAAGTCCGAAAGTGTCCAAAGAGAAAAACAGACTAGTCCGCAGCAAAACAGACATGTCCGTTGGAAGTCAGAGAGAAATCGGACTAGTCCGCACCAAGATCGGACTAGTCCGCACTTCCCAGAATTCTTAAGTGTGATTTTCTTCTAAATTCATTATAAACTTATTTCTTTTTATGTGGATTAATGTTAGACATATTTAATGATGGATGCAGGGCATGATGCATGAAAATGAGGGTGTTACAAAATGTTATCATTTAGATCATGGTAAACAAGGTTCTTAATTTTATGCTCCTAATCACTTCTAGGAATTTGAAATTTAGTGATTCCACATAAACATGCAATCCAAATTAAGATTGAGGATATCACTTATTCCTAGGTGTTTGAAATTTAGTGACACCATATATGCATGAAGCACAAATCAAAATCATGGTCATCACTATCCCTAAGTTGCTACATGCCAATTCACCCATTGAGTTATGCCCAAAAAGTTTTGTTTTCTAAACCTAGGCAACAATGACTAAGTCTATAAACAACGCTTAAGGGATTATAGGTACTTGTTTAGGTTTTTCCATGTAAGGTGGTATTTCATTTTGGAGATCCAAAAGATAATACCGACACCTACTCTTGTGATTATGCATGAGAACTAAATAATGAGGAAGTGGCAACCTTCCTCATAAATGGAAGCAAGGATATTCAATTCTAAGGCAAACCATACAATGAAAAATGCAAAACTCATACCTCATTCGAAGGGCAGTTGGTGATGAAAGCCTTTGTGCGAGAAACTCATAGCCTTGGGTTTTCGCGTAGACTTGATGTTTGACATCAAATGCCAATTGAGGTTGGATTTGGCGATGGATTTGGTTAAGGCTTCTTCTTCCTCCACCACTGGGTCGTCATCTTGAACATTCCTCTACCTCAAACTCAAAATAAGTTTGAAGGACAGATGTGTTCTCAAATCCTCCAACTGGTGGCTTGAGCTTGATGTGGCCTCCTCTTTCTTGCAAAACTACCTCTTTACCATTTTTGTCCTGCTGCAATTCAATCAACAACAAACAAAACAACTCGAAAATGGGTTATGTTAGCCAAAAGCAAATTGAACCCTATTGTCAAATTGTCTTGCACAACTTGAAACAACTGGTGAATGCAATGAGTCATAAAGCAAACTTTTTGGGTTGAATTAGAAAAATAAATTTAAGTTGTCATGCCATAGTTCATATCCTATATGTTTCTTTCCTAATTCAAAATTTTAGTTTTATGATGGTTGGAAATTTTACCTTCCAACATGCAGGTGTGGAAATTTAAACATGCTGAATGCAGATGATGAGAAATTCATATATGCAATTGTGAAACAAATATGAGATAACTACCAATTAACCTATTGGCAAGGACTCACCGAATTTTTGAAGTCCGATGAGTGGGAATTACCTCTGTCCTATTTGTTGCGATCGTTTGTTGTCCAATCCGGGGTTGAAGATGTGGACAACTTTTCCTTGTTGACATGCCAAATTTACTTTGGCTATCATTCATACATGTGGGCCACATGGTGGCCCTAGCCTCTTCATTGCCTTGATTTAGACTTGTTGATGTTGCGACAACTTTTCCCTCTTGAAGATATTCTCTTATCAGCATGGTGAGGCTTGTCATTTTTTTTAGCAGTGACACTTCAACCTTCTTGATATTCCATGGAGTTAACCCATACTTTGATCATAGATCAAAGGCTTCCTTGGGCATGATGAGATGTGGTCTCCATAATCAAACAAGAAATGCTTCATGCACAATGTCACTTTCCCAAGGTTGTACGTGTGTGGTCGAAGTGTAGGATCCCAATAAGTAATTTAGGGATAGTTTGGATTTTGAATGGTCTTTATATTTCTTGTCCTTGGCCAAGAGCTTCATTCGAATGTTGTCTTGATTTCTGCTTCGCCATGGACAAAATACTTCAAGGTAGGCTAGTTGATTTTAAATCCCTTGAAATACCCATAGCCTCCTTGATTACAAGGATGATGTTGATTCGACCCTTGACCTCCTTGTGAATTGTATCCATTGGAGTTTTTTTGAAAGGAAGAATCCCCATGGGTCATATGGAAATACCCCAAGTGTCCCACGCTGACATGGATTTTCACAAATCATGTGAATATCCATGGCTTGGATCATCCGAACACTTCTCCATTGGCTTGATTTTCATATTAGTTCAATGGGAGGTGTAGTTCCATGACTAGCATGTCCACCTTGTTAAGTGGTGTGCATGCCAGGCTAAGGGAACTAGCGCATTCTTCAATCCACCCCTTGAGTGGAGACCATCTTCTCATCCATGATGAATGTGAATAGGGCTCCTTCAACTTGAGCATGAATGTAGTGATGGAATGGTGGAGCCAACCCACGACACGATTGTTGGATGAAGAACCAACTATGCACCCCATGATGGAGGCAAACTAATAAGAAGTCTGGAGCCTCCCCCAAACCTGGGAATGGATGTCTTTGGCTCGTTCTGGAAGCTGGAATTCTTCGGTGAAGGGCAATGATGTTGCCTAGCGGACATTTGTTGAGGTACGCCTTGAATTATCTTGCACTTGATCACTTGCGTCCTCGCTGGCCATGACATAAAATGGGTTAGCCAACACTACCCCATATTCACACAAAAGGAGAAAACAAGCAAGAGTAATCCTATCTAATAACTTTTAATACCTATAGCTTAATCTCATGTGATAGCTATCCTTCACTTCCTTTGCCTTCTTCGGCAAAGGTGCCAGAAATGCATGTTGGTATTTCTTAACACCATAGATCATCTCTAGTAGGAGATGAGATCCACAACCGCACGGAAGATACCATTGTAGCATTTCACCCAAGAGTATTCCGATGGGTATAAGGTGTAAGGCAGTGAATTAAAGTAAGCACTATTCTTGTGATCAATGTATAGGGTACCAAGTGTTTGTCAGAATAGGGGTAAGATGATAATCGGGGTACTATGACACACGCCTAAGCAATCTACTCTAAGGGTAAGGTTGTCCTAGTGAGGGTTAGACTACGAGATAGAGCTACTACTATTGTGCTCTAGTTACTCATATACATAGCCTAATAAAGTAAACATGACAATGCTAATGGTGAATACTAGGGCTTAGTGGTCCAACATGTTGGGCACGGGCTTACCCTAGTCTACCAGGCGACTCCCGCCAAGAGCCTACATCATAGCCGAACATGGAGGACTACAACGGACAGATAGGGCTATCACCACCTACTGCCAACCTCTACAACCTGTGGACTCCGATGCATCCAATGCTACTTAACTATCCAAGCGCCATGCTTGCATGCTAAGTAAATACCATAAGAGTTGCAACATAACATTCATCCTAAGGCAATGACTAACCTAAACATTGTTGAATCGATGTTGGACCCAAGCACTAACATATTCATATTAACATAATCATATTATTACCTAATTAGACTATAGTGGTTGTCGGTACCCTGCATACCAAGTACCCCCTGATACAGCACTTAAAACCAAGGAGTTCCTATGTCTGAGTTGAAGACTTCCAAAGGCAACACGCGTCCTCCAGCACTAGGCCCGCATCTCTCATTTGGGTAGCTCTAGTGCTGCCACGTGTCCTGTGGCACCGGATCTACCTTTTTTCACATGGAAGCTCCGATAGCGCCACATGGCCAGAAACCTTGGACCTAACCCCCAGTATAGTGAAGCTCCAGTGCCACCACGTATAAGTGGCTTCGGACCTGCCTCCCCACAGAGGGAAGCTCTGGAGTTGCCACGTGTTAGACCTCTGGATCTAAGCCTGTAGCGGGAAGACTATAGGATCTCCAACATTTCAGACATTCAAGAGGAAATTAAACAACCATTACAAGACTTGATTAACGTGTCACTAATTCAGTATTAATGACTGTAGGTACCCTGCATACCAGGTACCCATGATACCGCAAGAAACACTAAGGAGTTCCTCCAGTCCAAGTTGAAGTCCTTCGAAGGACGCACGTGTTACACAATACTGGACTCGCTTCCCTCATTTGGGTAGCTCTGACATTGCCACGTGCAACACAAGGCCGGACCTAACTCCCTCCATAGGGAAGCTCCGGTCTTGCCACGTGTCCAGTGACCCCAGACCTAACCCCTAGTAGAGGGAAGCTCTAGTACTGCCACATGTATAGTAGATCCGGACCTGCCTCCCCACGATGGGAAGCTCCGGAGCCTCCACGTGTGGAGCCTCCAGACCTTGGACCTCAACAGAAGACTGACAGATCTTCAACAGCTTTGACTTTCAAGGGAGAGTTAAAGTAACAGTTTCAAGACCTGATTACGTGTCATTAATGCTATATTAATGACACATGATCATTGGGCTATTAATAGGGGTAAGACCGTCATTAAGGAGCATTATCACACTGTTAATCACTCTTAATACTTGTAGATCGTGTATTGGTCTATTAATTATGCCAGGGCCACATGTCAGACCAGGCAAGTATTGAAACGACCAGTTCTAAGACTATAAAAGGGTTGCACCGCACGGTACATGGAGAATCAGGCTCACACGCTCACCAGCGCGACTCAAAATCATACATACATCACACAACCCGTGGAGTAGGGTGTTACGCACAAGCAGCCTGAACCATGTAAAATCCCTCATATCATCATCTTGTTTGTAATCTCACGCGCGCCCCAACCAATCAAGAACCTCTGCGGGATACGATCTAGTAGTACCAGGGGAAGTGTAGATTGCACACTTAAACATTTGGAGTGCCAGGTAGGGGGCACAGCTTCGAGATTTCAAGATGGTGAACTCTGCCGCAGGATCATCCAATGGCAATGCTACGCAACCTACTGGGGGGAGTCCCTCCAATGTGCAACAGCCAACAGGTGTTGTTGTCCTAGCCGGCGTCGCACCACCTCCACCTGCTCAAGCTAACAATGCTGGGCAGCTGGATGGAGTCCTTGTGTCAGTCATGGCATCGACGCACAACAACCCCGAGAATGCGGTAATCGCTGCGCATACTCTTATGGAGTGTCGACCAGCACCTGGAGCACATCAGGGTGTGATGGAGATGTAGCGCGTTGATGTGCAGCATCTAGTTGCAGCCGCAGCCAATGCCATCAGCAACCAAGGTCCTCCCCCTTCAACGCAGGAACCTTCTCAGCGTAGGACCTTGTCTGGAAGACTTGGTCCTTATGTATCATAGCACCCGAGACGTGCTGTATCTCAGCAAGTGACTTCGCAGCCCTTCGGGGTGCGTCACACTCACCGCGCCGAGACTCTCGATGCATGATATGCGGTCTTAACTCGACCGTCGCTACAGACAGCAGGATGGTTGTGTCCACATTGAGCACGCTCTCGAAAGGCTAGAGGCTCGGGAAAACCCTCCTCCCCTGGAGTGGGGGGCGGGTGCTCAGCCCTAGCTATGCACCTACGCATGGTCCATTGGCCTCAGAAGTTCTGGCCTCATTTGCCAGAAAAATTCGATGGGACTACCAAACCCTTCGAGTTCCTCCAAATATACTCCACCGTCATTCTAGCGGCGGGTGGCAACGAGGCTGTGATACCCAATTATTTTCCAATGGCTTTGATTGGGACCACTAGGTCCTGGTTCATGAGTCTACTGCCTGACTCCATCAACAGTTGGGCGGAGCTATGCCAACAGTTCACAACCAACTTTGGGAGTTCCTATACCCGGCCCAGCACCGAACTGAACCTTTTTGCTGTGCAGCAAAAATGAGGAGAATCACTGCGGTCCTTCATCCAGCAGTTTTCTCCGGTACGAAATACCATCCCTTCCATCTCCAATTCTTCTGTCATTGTGGCATTCGGACACGTTGTCGGAGAGAAGAAGATGTTTGTGCAGCTGGCAACGAAAGAGGTCACCAGCATCACGGAGCTATTTAGCCTGGCTGACAAGTGCGCCCAAGCTACTGAGGGCCGGTAAATGCACTCGAAGCTAGATCTGGAGGCTAATAAAAAGTCCTCCAAAGCTAAAGCCACTACCTCTGGTGGTGGAAAGAAGAAGAAAAGGTCCAATGGCAAGAAGAAGCCGTCGGCTAGCACACCTACTGTTGCGGTAGCTGTAGCTCCAGGTGGCCGAGGTCCACGCCTCGAAAAGCGACATCGACCTTCGTCACAAGACGGCGATGGACCAAAGGTGTGGTTTACGATCCACAAAATGGACAAACACAGCTTAGAGGACTACTAGGAGGTCTAAAATCTTTTCGAGCGCTACAACAAGCGCCCAGAAGAAGCTCCTTTCCGCCAGAGGGAAGGAAAACAAAAAGTCGACGAAGCTCCGTCTGATATGGAGCTAGGCTTTCATGACCCCAAGAAGGTCTTGAAGACTATCTACAATACATTCAGCTACGACTCCGATGTCTCTGACAATGATCGTCGCAAGACCTTCAATACCATGTATGGGGGATCTTGGGATATCACCTCTCCTTGCGTCCTCAAGACTATGCGACTGGAAATGGCTTTTGTAGCTCCTACCGCCAAGGCAGAACCACATCGGAAGTTGATGGACACTCCCATCACCTTCGATGCAACAAAGTGCCCCAGGAACATGATCGGAGCTGGCCAACTGCCACTGATTGTATATCCAACCATCAACAATGTCCAGCTCTACCATGTCTTGGTAGACGGAGGTGCAACGCTCAACCTCTTGAGCTTTGAAGCATTCATGAAGATCCAGCTTCGACTCTCGAACCTTCACCCCTCACACCCATTCTATGGGGTAGGTCCAGTGGCCATCAGTCCTCTCGGATTCATTACACTCCCAGTGACCTTCGGGACCCAGGAAAAGTACAGGACCGAGAAGTTGGTCTTCGACGTCGCTCACATCAGCTTGCCCTTCAACACCATCCTAGGCAGGTCTGCCCTATATAGGTTCATGGTCGTAGCTCACTACGGCTACCTGGTGTTGAGGATGCTGACACCTTCTAGCGTTCTCCAGATCTGTGAAGATCACACTGCATGAGTCACTGCGTTGGAAGAACTCCATGCACTTGCTACAGCGCAGGATAGAACCTTCAGCAAAGAGCTAGCTGCTCAACCTCCGAGTACTGGTTATCGAGGCTCGACTCTGCACCACGTGTGCAACCAAGCGGTGACATCGATGTTCCCATCAAAGTCGTCCAAAAATGTTACAATGCTGCCCATACCACCCCTATATCAGGAGTTTTGGACAACAAATAGGAACTCGCGCTCATCACCTTCCTCCGGGCGAATGTTGACGTGTTTGCCTGGCAACCGTCACAAATGCTTGGGATCCCTAGGGAGGTGATTGAGCACAGCCTGAAGATTTATCCTGACCCAGCGCCAGTACGCCAGAAGCCTCGAAACCAATCAGTCGAGCGGCAAAACATTATTCATCAAGAGATCAAGAAGCTGCTCGAAGCTGTATTCATCCGGGGGGTTCATCATCCAAGATGGCTGGCAAACGTAGTCGTTGTACAAAAGGCTGGCGGGAAGCTTCGGATGTGTATCGACTAAACAACCATAAATAAGGCAAGTCCAAAAGATCCATTTCCACTACCTATAATAGATTAGATAGTGGACTCCACCTCTGGGTGTGAGCTATTGTGTTTCCTAGATGCATACTCCGGATATCATAAAATACAAATGTCCATGGAAGATGAAGAACATACTGCTTTCATAACAGTAGATGGATTGCATTGTTATATTGCCATGCCCTTTGGTCTCAAGAACGCTACTTCAACTTCTGTGCGAGCTATGCACAAAACCTTTGGAGAGCTCATCATGGACCTAGTGGTGGTGTACGTCGAACACATTGTCGTCAAGGTCAAGAACAAGGAGTCACTTCTTGACAATCTTAATGTGGCCTAGAGGGAGTGAATAGGCGTTTTTGAATTTTGTCGGAACCTGCAACACTTAACAACCAGATCAAAACTCAAGATATCGGACTAGTCCAGTCATGTGCGGACTAGTCCGGTGTGTACCGACTAGGTTAATCTAGTTTAATCGACTAATTTGATTCTAGGATGTATGCAGTAGAAATATACCTGTAATTGAAGTGTTACACGATTCTGAACTAGGGTATACCACAAATCAATCTTATATTTTATGTTTCAACGTAAAGTAAGCAAGATTGATTGAAACCCTAGATTTATATGATGTATAAGAACGATGAGCGCAAAGTAAGAACACAAGCAATTTATCCCGTGGTTCAGTTCCCACAGAGGCAACCTACATCCACGTTGAGGAGTCCATAAAAGGACTGGGTCTTCTCCAACCCAACACTCGTCGGATCGCCACGAAGGCCAATCCACTTCACTTATCACAAAGGGTAAATAACCAAATTCAAGGGGCCTTCTCACACGTTGTGTGGGTACCGGAGTCCACACATCCGAGGATCTCATTGGGTGGTGCCGTGCGATGCGGCACCTAACAGCACACACGAAAAGGATACCAAAACACATAAAGTTTTTATTTCAGAATCATCAGAGTTTACAAAAGAGTGTACAACAGGGGTACACACGCAGCGGAAAATACATACTCATAATCTCACCTAACTAAGCAGAAGAGAAGACGTCCATGCCCTAGGACGCTTCTCACTAGCAACATGACGAACATTCAGCAGCGGTCTGGTTCACACGAGATTTATCTCGACAAGTCGAGTCTCATGTACGACCTGAACAACAGAAATAGAACTAATACCTGCAAAAATCGTTAAAGCCCAAACGTGAGCATAAGGCTCAACAAGACTTAACCGTCTCACTAGACATATGCAGGGCGAATACTAAGCATAGGTAAGGAATAGCATAAATAGACTCGCCTATAAGTGGATCCTTATAATCATGTTTTAAGTAGCAAATGACATTCTTCAGGCACGACACATCATAGACTCCACAATCAAACAAGAAACGCTTTGCCAATGATATGACATGCCCAAAGCACATAATGCTATTACCGGTAAAGTATGGGGAAACTGTAAACTTTTAATTGTGCTATTTCTAAGCCAAACAAGGTTGTCCAAGCAATTTATAAAGCAATATATCGTATTCTTCTGACTTCTTTAGTATTTACTACGTCAAGACTATGTGTCCAAGTATGCTTAATCCATAACTGCGAGCGACGGTGGTTCGAATCAAAAACACCCGGACTGCACGACATGTACGCCCATACTTGGAGTTGCCTCAGCACACTCCACTGATGTCGCACGCAGTCACCTTTTCCTAAATTCTACCACATCGAAACAGTTCGATCGACCCAAATAGTGAGCTCAACTCAAGGTGCATCTCCGACGTGAGATGTTCTTGAGTAAGTTACCTCCCACTGTACTCACAGCCGACAGCTTAAGCCGATTGAAAAGGTTCCAACATAGAATCCTCAAGGTACATTAGTTTTCTGCATTCCATATAGCCAGTATGCACCCGGTACAATTCAAACTTGTCCAACAGGGCCAAGCACGTGACCGGCCTTAACCGACACAGACGGGGCTACCAAACCATCTCCCAACACCTGCCTCGCCATTACCGACCCAGGCACGATGTGGGCAAACCAACCTACACAAATCCCCGTCCACGTCTCATATTAAGGAGTTAACGTTATGGTAACAACTCACGAGTAGGTTTCCCTCACTCGACTTCTCTCGCAAGTAGAATTCAACTACTTGACTTGTGATCAATAAAATGTGACCTCTCTTGCGAGTAGTATCCAACATACACGACTTCTACCGATCTTCTAACTAAACATTAAGCATAGCAATAGAAATCGAGGGAGTCTTATACTACCCATCCACTTCATGGATTATTTGGTCATGCATGTGGGGTATTCAATCAACCTACACCTAATGCACATATTAAGTCTATTCAATAAAGTGTGTATAAAAGCAAAACTTTAAAAGGCACTTAAATGCAAACCGGGGCTTGCCTTAGTTTGCGACTCTACTAAATGTTAAGGGTCACTGGCTTGATGCTTCACAAACAGGTCCTCTTCGACTCCTTTCCGTCACGGCATCTATCACAATGGATATGCACATAATATACTTTAATAACTTAACTAATGAATATGCACACATTATGCAATGTCATACTCATAAAGGAAGTATGTTTGTAAATCAATAATGAATAAGGTGTACCGTTGGGTGTTAAATTGGATTTGGGTAGGTTAATTTGATATTACTTCATATTATAAGAATGCACATAGGAAATTTCTATATATTCATGGGTATAAGGAAACTATACAGAATTAATTCCTATGCAGATGAGTTCTATTGGCTCGGATAATTTAACTCTGGTATACAGAGGTGATGAAGAACTTCTCATAAAAATTTCAGAGAATCTGATGGGAGAAAATGATCTACAAAATTCTATCAAGCTTTCATCATTTAGGAATTTGCAGATAAAACCTGAGGTTTTATCATGCCTACAAATGGCACAGCTAGATAGTACTGATCAGAAGGAGGCTACCAAAATTGGTTTCACAATTTTTCAAGCTTCCTACAGGAAGATATTGAATGTACAAGTCCTTAGAAATTTCTGGATTTAATTTGCTATTTTCTGGAATTATAGTTAGCCTAGGCAAAGACTTTGAATTAGACCCTCTTAAACAACTTTGTTATGCTTGAAACTTTTACTGGCGTTAAGGTATATTCAAATGAAGGTTCTGGAAAAATTTGGTAATTTTCCAAAGAGCAGAACTATAGAAATTAATTCTATCAGCATTTTTTTATTTGAATTATGGAGAAATTCGTATGTACTTTCATACAAATAGAAGTGCTCCACTGGACAGTACTCTTCATGCTGGTTCTAACAAAATTTATTTGAGAATTTTTGGACAATTCTTCTAGGAGATATGGATTTTCAAAGTGGGAACTAAATCTGGAATTTAAATATCAATTGGAAAGGATTGAATAATAGCTGGGCCCACAGGATTTAAATTGGGCCAATCGGAATTAAGCAACACCGGCCACAGGGTTCACTGATGCAGTCACACGGGATCCACAGCCGCAAACCGATCCGCAGCTTCGCAACAAGGACTGACAAGTGAGGCCGGCCGGGGTCTTCTTCAACCTCGGGCAGGACCCGAGCGGCGGCGCCCGACGGTGGACCCGGCGGGCTTCTCGCCGGTGGATTTCCCCCTACGCCTTCCTGCCCTCACGTGGCCGCTTGTGCCTAACCCAACATGGGAAAGACGCTGGTGTGGTCGGGGAAAACAAATGATGGCTGGAAGCATTGCCTCCATGGCGACGGCGGTCGGCATGGCTCCGGCGATGTCATTCGGCGTACAGAGAGCACCATAGCCCTCGGGGTTTCACCGAAAAGCACCAGTGATCGACGAGGAACAATAATATGAACTAGAATCGGAGAGAAATCGACTGCAACAAGGACTTCACCGGTGACCTAGGTCGAAAGGTCCGGCCGTCGCAAGAACTCGGATTCTAGCGAGTATGGTGGATGAAAATCGACGCCGTTTGATCCTAAAGGTCCGTCGAAACATGAATATTCTATTCTCTAGTTTAATTGGAAAATTTTTACGCGTGGAAACAGAATTCCTAGGCCGAAGTTTCTCCGTTCTTGAGAATGGCCGAGGGAAAAACAGTGCACACCGGTTGAACTGTGCCCTGACTGGCATAGGACCCATGGGGAGAGTAGAGTAGGTCCGAGGCAAACCTTATTGCGTGCTGAGGGAGCTGGGAGCAAGCCCGAAGTGCTGCACCACCGGGGATATCACCGCGACAGTGGAAACCGAGGAAGAAGACTTGCGTCCGGCACCGTCGGTAGAGGAAGAAGACCACGGTTTAGCAGCTCAGGGAGGTTGAGGACTCGACCGCGCACTGTTATGCTGCCTAAGGCTGGCGCGCAAACGCCTGCCCTGGTCGGAAGACGTCGAACGGGAGGCGTCCACGGTAAACTTGAGCAGCGCCGGTTTTGCTTGGAGCCGAGGCCGAGCGATGAAGAAGGAGCAAGGAGTACGGTGCTTGGCTTATAAGGCAGGTTGCTTGGGTGTGCAGTGGCCAGCCTGGGCGTCGAGCAGGGAGGAGGTGGCGCAAGCACTTGCCTTGGTGTCGCCGTGGGAAGAGGCAGAAAAACAGAGCACGTTGCTGTAATGAATGCTGAGGCTGACAGCTAGGGCCCACAAACTTCCTCTCCCTTATCCTCAATGCCCAGGCCAAATATCTCTATCTCATATCCTTAGTCCTTGACTAGATTAACTGGAACACTAATCTAATTAGCAGGAAGGTGATTATACACTACAGTATGGAATTGACAAGTTGTCAAATATGATTTAGCATCTTAGAAGTGCGGCCCACCTTTCACCATTTTCCTCTTTCTTGTAATTACATTTTCAGCTGATAGAAAGATCTCTATAATTGCTCAAAGTTGGCAGGGAAGTTCACTAGAACAGAAAGAACCCAAATTTGAAATAAATTCCAAGAATTTCTCAATTTGAGTTTTAAATTCCAACTTTGAATTTGAATGGAATTCAATGTACTCATTGAATTAAATACAATTAGTGCTCCAAATATTATGAAAATTTGCAGAGGTGCTAATTGGAATATTTGTAATTAAATGGTGAGCTCTGATTTTTATCTTGGCAAAGTTTGAACATGAGCAAAATTTGATTTTTTTTTAATTCTCTCTATTGAGGTAAATTGGTTTGAATTTTTCAGATTCTAGTTTAATTTCTTTTTCCCCTCTAAATTTTAACATCTCCCATCTGAACTTTTCCTTTGTAATTTAGGGCTTTTACATTCCCCCCCCCCTTAAAAAGAATCTCGTCCGGAGATTACAAATGAAAGAGACGGAGGGAAAAGATTACCAGAGCTATGATGATAACATGTCCGGATACTTTGTGCGGAGATAATCTTCACTCTCCCATGTTGCTTCCTCCACGGTGTGGTTACTCCATAGAACTTTATAAAACCACATCGTCTGATTCCTTGTGACACAAGACTTTTCATCGATGATCCAGATTGGATGCTCGACGTAGGTGAGATCTGGTTTCAATTCTTTCATTTCTTCAATACGGATGTCGGTAGATGGTTTGAGACATTTCCGGAATTGGGATATGTGGAAAATGTCATGAACACCAGCTAGAGTCATTGGTAACTCCAATCTATACGCAACAGGACCACACCTTTCAGTGATAGCAAATGGACCGATAAATCGCTGAGCCAACTTCCCTTTTACTCCAAACCGATGAATTCCTTTCATCGGAGAGACACGGAGATACACGTGATCTCCGATGCTAAAACTTAAAGGACGACGCCTTTTATCCGCATAACTCTTTTGTCGAGACTGAGCGGCTTTAAGATTAGCTTGTATAACTTTTACTTGCTCTTCAGTTTGATTTACCAGATCAATTCCATGTACCACTCGTTCACCAGATTCGCACCAGTTGAGTGGTGTGCGGCACTTTCTGCCATAGAGAGCTTCATAGGGTGCCATTTTGATACTAGATTGATATCTGTTGTTGTACGAGAATTTCGCCAACGGTAATTGATCATCCCAATTTTTACCGTGGTGTATGGCACATGCTCTTAACATATCCTCAAGTATCTTATTTACCCTCTCGGTTTGTCCGTCGATTTGAGGGTGATATGCGGAACTACGAATTAACTTTGTTCCCAATGATGCATGCAGCTGCTCCCAGAAATGAGCAACAAACAGCGAGCCTCTATCTGATACAATGGTGCGGGGAACTCCATGTAAGCACATAATTATTGCTATGTATAACTCCGCATATTTCTTCGCATTGTAAGCGGTATGCACTAGAATGAAATGTGCTGACTTAGTTAACCGGTCAATGATCACCCAAATGGAATCGTGCTTGTGAAAGGTGAGAGGCAATCTGAACATGAAATCCATACTCAGATCCTCCCATTTCCATGCCGGTATTTTCAATGGTTGTAGCAGTCCGCTTTTCCTCATGTGGTCAGCTTTTACTCTCCGACATGTGTCACACTCGGACACATACTTGTCTATTTCTCTCTTCATACGTGTCCACCAAAATTTAGTACGGAGATCTTGGTACATTTTATAGCTTCCTGGGTGGAGGGAATATTTGGACAAGTGAGCCTCATCCAAAATCTTTTTCCGTAGGTCCATGCCCCGAGGTACCACTATTCGATTCTTGAACCATAAAGTTCCTTGTTCGTCTTCCCGGAAACATTTCATTTCTCCAATTTTAAGTCTCCTCTGAATATGAGACATTCCCTTATCTTTCTTTTGAGCCTCTACAATCTCCTCTCTGATTGTAGGTATGAGAGCAAGGTTATACAGAGATCCATAAGGAATCACACGTAGAGTTGGTTCATCTTCTTCCATAGGACCAATGGTCAAATTATGAACATGAGACTTTTGACTAAGTGCGTCGGCTACCACATTGGCCTTGCCGGGATGATAGTGAATCTCTATTTCATAGTCTTTGATTAACTCTAACCATCTTCGTTGTCTCATATTTAATTCCTTTTGTGTGAATATGTACTTCAAGCTCTTATGATCTGTGTAAAGGTGCACTAGTTTTCCCATTAAGTAGTGCCTCCACATCTTCAGTGCAAGAACTACTGCTGCCAACTCTAAATCATGTGTCAGATAATTGTGTTCATGATTTCGGAGTTGTCTTGATCCATGTGCAATTACTCATCCATCTTGCATAAGTACGCAGCCCAATCCGATGCCGGATGCATCACAATAAACATCAAACGATTTCGTCGTATCGGGTTGAGCCAAGATCAGGGCTGTTGTGAGATGCTTCACTATAGTTTTGAAGGCTTCCTCACATGATTCACTCCATACATACTTGCTGCCCTTCTTTAATAAGTCCGTCATAGGCTTTGAAATTTTTGAGAAACTTGGAACAAATCTCCGATAATAGCCTGCTAAACCCAAGAAACTACGGACTTCATGTACGGAGGTGGGAGTTTGCCATTTCAACACTTGTACCACTTTACTTGGATCCACAGCTATGCCTTCCGCTGAAATAATATGACGAAGGAATGGAACTTGATTAATTCAAAATTCACATTTACTGAATTTGGCATATAGCTTGTGATCACGCAGTCGTTGAAGCACGATCTTGAGATGTTCGGTATGTTCCTCTTCTGACTTGGAGTAGACTAAAATATCGTCAATGAACACCACGACGAACTTGTCTAACTCTGGCATGAATACTGAATTCATCAAATACATGAAATGCGCTGGGGCATTTGTGAGACCAAATGACATAACCAAATACTCATAAAGTCGATATCTAGTTGAGAATGTCGTCTTCTGTATATCTTCTGGTCATATCTTAATCTGATGATAACCAGACCGAAGGTCCATTTTGGAGAATACCCTAGCACCCACTAATTGATCGAAGAGCAGATCAATATGTGGTAGTGGATATTTGTTCTTGATAGTCACGACATTAAGGGGACAATAATCCACACAAAGCCTCAATGTCTTGTCCTTGTTCTTGACGAAGAGAGCAGAGCATCCCCAGGGTGATGAGCTCAAACGAATAAAACCTTTACTCAATAAGTCGTTGAGCTGCTCCTTTAATTCAGCTAACTCCTTAGGTGCCATTCTATATGGTCGTCGAGAGATAGCTGTAGTTCCCGGTATTAACTCAATCTTGAATTCCACATCTCGGTCGGGTGGCATACCCGGCAGGTCGTCAGGAAATACATCCGGGAAATCACGGACCACTGGAATGTCTTCCAACTTACTTGTTTCCGAATGGTACACCGCTGCACTTTCTTGAACTGTGTTCTCAAGAATTAAGGCGTGGTGGTCATGAGTTGAAGAGTTGAGCTCAATGGTGCGAGGATTGATGTTTAGAACAGCTTCGGGGTTGCTTAACCACGACATTCCCAAGATTACATCAATCTTCTGACCTTCAAGGATAATAAGAGTAGTGGGATATATTCTACCACCCAGACATAATGGTGCTCGGGAGATAACATCACTTGCGGTAATATTACCTCCGGGTGAAGATATAAGATAGCGATGTTTTGTGGTAGTAGTTGGAAGCTGGTGCTTGAACACAAAAGATTGACTTATGAAATTATGTGTAGCACCGGAATCAAAGAGAATCAATGTAGGTATATGGTTGAGAGTGAACATCCCCGTTAACACGGTTTCTCCTTCTGGTACACCCTCAATGGTAGTGTAGTGGACACTGCCAAGCTTTGATTTCTTTTGCTGCTGATTGGGAAACTGACTTGAATGTTGAAATGATAACTGGCTGCAGCGGTTATTTCTCTCTGGACAATATCTAGTAAAGTGACCCATAAGACCACAAGTGAAGCACGGATATCTAGTCGGTTCAGTGCTGACTTGTGGATGAGAGCTGGGTATCTCTGGTTGCTGTGAAAATGGATAAGAACATATGTGCTGCTTCTGTGGGGGTGATTCGAAACTTGACGCAAGCAGCGGGCAACTTTGATATGATGGTTTGACAGATTGCTGCCACTCTTGACCGGATGGCGAACGATATACCAACCGATATTTCTGAGTAACCACACTAGTGTTGTCTTGCGGAATACTCCGCTTTCTCTTCTCCACTTGGAGACAAAGATCTGCCTTTTCTTGTAGGATAGCTGCATTGACTAATTCGTTGTACATGCCGTGATTAAACAACACCAACCTATCTCGAAGTTTGACCCGCAGCCCTCTGAAGAAGTGATCACTTCTTAACCTTTCTGTATTCACATAGTCGGGTGCATATTGTGCCAAATGGTTGAACTCCTTAAAATATTCATGGACACTCATGTCTCCTTGCTTGAGTTCAACGAATTCCTCATACTTGGTCTTTATAATCTCTGTCAGAATATGACGAGCACGGAAAGCCTCACGGAACTCAATCCATGCTATCCGATGACCTTCAGGGCGAGTCACACTATATTCTGCCCACCAAGCTCCGGCAGCCCCATGGAGTTGTTGAGCAGCGAACAAGGTTTTCTGATAATCGTCACAGGGAAACACACCAAATTTGGATTCCATTACACGAAGCCAATGATCTGATTCTAATGGTTCAGTTGCTTCCGTGAAGATTGTCAGTTGCGTTTCCAAGAAATCCAAATAACTGTTGCGAGGTGGAATAACTTGCTGCGTTTGATGACTTAGGCCCTGCTGCACCAAAGCTTGAAGTAACATAGTGTTCTCTTGGCGTGACTCGAACATTTTTGACATGGCATCCACCAATACCGTTGATGGTGGTGCTTGCGGTGGATCCGAATCAACAACGTCTCGACGAGAACTTCCAACCTTACTCGATGAGCGAGTACGAACCATACTGCACAATTGAAATTGGGATGAGTCAAAGCTCGATCTCAGCAATAAGTGAAGATAAGGAAAACATGGACATGTCAAGAACCCTGTGAAAGTATAACAATACTCATGCTCGCGCAAATTTTCCAATTTATGCTACAAAGACGAACTGTTCTGCCAGAAATGACCAGTCTGGAGAACTATGAGAATTTCATCCAGTTAGAAGCAAAATCCTACCTCGAGGTGAACAACAAAGTTGAATTAAACTTCAAGACCTTTCCAAAAAGTATTGGTTTGCCTCTATATCATCTCTAGTTTAAAAGATATGAATTTTGAAGTTGGTTAAAATTTCAGCATTCAGAATTTGAATTCAGTTCAGATTGACCACTCTGCATTCAAACTCAATTTGGAATAGGTAGATGACCGAGTCAGGTCTGTAGCCGATTCCACAATTTGTATCTGACTCACTAACCTTTCCAACGGTTACTCGCGCGACACCATTGGATCAGGGGTCTGCGAGTTATGTATTACATTCAGAGGTGTACAGATTGCTGTCCAGTTTGGGTGTGCCTGGACAGTCTCTGCGATTATCCGAATTTCACCCACGTAAAAAAATTTTGGTCTACAGCTTAATAGAGAACTTGTAAAGTACTTCCAACACTTTCTAAGGAGTACTTATTTGCCCTGGTAGCACATCTGGTTGAGAAGATATGGCATTTGTAAGTTGACAGTTTTTTTTTTTAAAAAAAATTTGGACATCACCTCCTTTGTTTAAGGCTGATTTTGTCCACAATTTTCAGATATACAAATATCAACATTTGCAAAAATAACACATAGCAAACTGGTTGCATACTTTCTCAGGATTCCAGAAATGCATCACATGAAGTCATTTCAACGAGTTTTGCAAGAAACAGTATCTGTATACAGGACTGTCCAGATTTGATCAAGTTTAGAAATTTGAAATTTTGAGTAAGTTGGAGATGGATTCTGCTCTGGAGTTCTATAGAAACGTTGTAGAGGACTCTCTACGAAGAGATAGGGCAAAACACTAAGGTTGGTCCAATGTTTCAATGAAATGGAGTTAGTGTTTATTTTTTTGTGATAGGAATCGATTCAAAAGGCTTTCATGCCGAAACTGTTCAAAGAACAGTCGTAGTGTACTTGAAAATCTTCTTAACCATATAGCACACTACTAGGTTCTATGAAGTTTCACTAAAAACACATCTTGACATAATCGAGCTAGATTCCGTCAAGAGTGAATAACAACCTTAATCTTCATACTTCTTCCCATTGCAGTCTCCAAGTCGAAACTTTGACACAAAACTTTCCAGCAACTGGGAGTTGGATCTTACAAGATGATAATGAAACCATTCTTTCGTGGGTGATGGTCAAAGTATCAAATGTGATACTGACGGTACTACGTGCCTTACCAAAAGAAAAGTCTAACCCGGTATATCCGGATATGTCTATATGTGGTCCTAATATCGATAACTTACAAACGTTTGCTACTCGGGTCGCTACCGGAGTTAGTGTACCTGCAGAAGACAAACAATCCCCTTTCACACCTTCAAACCTGAAGGGCGGTACGGGGAAACACGACAGGCAGTCACAATAATATATATGAAAGTAAATGCATACGACTCTAGTGTGAGTCACCCTCGAGTGAAGTCATGTCTCGAGGTACATGGCTGTAAATACGTCTGTACAGCAAAGACTCCCGTACGAACCGGCTTATACACGCTCGGGCATACGTGTTTCGCATGATCCCATAGAACGTGAATAGTTCTAGAGATGCATACTATTGGGTTATACACCACCCGACGGGGGCTCCAACTAATTTTGTGTCACGTTGGGGTACCGTGTGTCATATGTTATCAGAAACATGGAAAGTTTCAGAGACTCATATTGACTTTCCCTGCTAAGCCACGGAAATTTCACATACCACAACTCGTATGCAGAGTTTACCGAGATTGATCCGCTCTCGGTGGTGTACCATACCTCTTACCTTGAAGACGGAGCGTCGTTACAGAATAATATAACAAGTTAGTTCACCACCTTTATAACTTATACTAGTAATAGTTCTTAATGGCCATATAGCTAATCCTCACTCGACTACTTTGGAGTTTTCAAAAATAGGCTCTTTTCGAGCGTGCTATTCCCAATGAAGCTTTGATACCATGTCTGTGGGTACCGGAGTCCTCACATCCGAGGATCTCATTGGGGTGGTGCCGTGTGATGCGGCACCTAACAGCACACACGAAAAGGATACCAAAACATATAAAATTTTTATTCAGAATCATCAGAGTTTAGAAAAGAGTGTACAACAGGGTTACACACGTAGAGGAAAATACATGCTCATAATCTCACCTAACTAAGCAGAAGAGAAGGCGTCCATGCCCTAGGACGCTCCTCACTAGCAACATGATGAACATTCAGCAGCGGCGTGGTTGACACGAGATTTATCTCAACAACACGAGTCTCATGTACAACCTGAACAACAGAAATAGAACTAATACCTGCAAAAATCGTTAAAGCGCAAACGTGAGCATAAGGCTCAACAAGACTTAACCGTCTCACTAGACATATGCAGGGCGAATACTAAGCATAGGTAAGGAATAGCATAAATAGACTCGCCTATAAGTGGATCCTTATAATCATGTTTTAAGTAGCAAATGACATTCTTCAGGCACGACACATCATAGACTCCACAATCAAACAAGAAACACTTTGCCAATGATATGACATGCCCAAAGCACATAATGCTATTACCGGTAAAGTACGGGGAAACTGTAAACTTTTAATTGTACTATTTCTAAGCCAAAAAAGGTTGTCCAAGCAATTTATAAAGCAATATATCGTATTTTTCTGACTTCTTTAGTATTTACTACGTCAAGACTCAGTGTCCAAGTATGCTCAATCCATAACCGCGAGCGACGGTGATTCGAATCAAAAACACCCGGACTGCACGACACGTATGCCCATACTCGGAGTTGCCTCATCACACTCCACTGTTGTCGCACGCAGCCACCTTTCCCTAAATTCTACCACATCGAAAAAGTTCAATCGACCCGAACAGTGAGCTCAACTCAAGGTGCATCTCTGACGTGAGATGTTCTTGAGTAAGTTACCTCCCACTGTACTCATAGCCGATAGCTTAAGCCGATTGAAAAGGTTCCAACATAGGATCCTCAAGGTACATCAGTTTTTTGGATTCCATATAGCCAGTATGCACCCGGTACAGTTCAAACATGTCCAACAGGTCCAAGCATGAGACAGGCCTTAACCGACACAGACGGGGCTACCAAACCATCTCCCAACACTTGCCTCGCCATTACCGACCCAGGCACGATGTGGGAAAACCAACCTACACAAATCCCCGTCCATGTCTCATATTAAGGAGTTAACGTTATGGTAACAACTCGCGAGTAGGTTTCCCTCACTCGACTTCTCTCGCAATAGAATTCAACTACTTGACTTGTGATCAATAAAATGTGACCTATCTTGCGAGTAGTATCCAACATACACGACTTCTACCGATCTTCTAACTAAACATTAAGCATAGCAATATAAATCGAGGGAGTCTTATACTACCCATCCACTTCATGGATTATTTGGTCATGCATGTGGGGTATTCAATCAACCTACACCTAATGCACATATTAAGTCTATTCAATACAGTGTGTATAAAAGCAAAACTTTAAAAGACACTTAAATGCAAACCGGGGCTTGCCTTAGTTTGCGACTCTACTAAATGTTAAGGGTCAGTGGCTTGATGCTTCACGAACAGGTCCTCTTCGACTCCTTTCCGTCACGGCGTCTATCGCAATGGATATGCACATAATATACTTTAATAACTTAACTAATGAATATGCACACATTATGCAATGTCATACTCATAAAGGAAGTATGTTTGTAAATCAATAATGAATAAGGTGTACTGTTGGGTATTAAATTGGATTTGGGTAGGTTAATTTGGTATTACTTCATATTATAAGAATGTACATAGGAAATTTCTATATAGTCATGGATATAAGGAAACTATACAGAATTAATTCCTATGCAGATGAGTTCTATTGGCACTGATAATTTAACTCTGGTATAGAGAGGTGATGAAAAACTTCTCATAAAAATTTCAGAGAATCTGATGGGAGAAAATGATCTACAAAATTCTATCAAGCTTTCATAATTTAGGAATTCGCAGATAAAACCTGAGGTTTTATCATGTCCACAAATGGCACAGCTAGATATTACTGATCAGAAGGAGGCTACCAAAATTGGTTTCACAATTTTTCAAGCTTCCTACAGGAAGATATTGAATGTACAAGTCCATAGAAATTTCTGGATTTAATTTGTTATTTTCTGGAATTATAATTAGCCTAGGCAAAGACTTTGAATTAAACCCTCTTAAACAACTTTGTTATTCTTGAAACTATTACTGGAGCTCAGGGATATTCAAATGAAGGTTCTGGAAAAATTTGGTAATTTTCCAAAGACAGAACTATAGAAATTAATTCTATAAGCATTTTGCTTATTTGAATTATGGAGAAATTCGTATGTACTTTCATACAAATAGAAGTGCTCCACTGGACATTACTCTTCATGCTGGTTCTAACAAAATTTATTTGAGAATTTTTGGACAATTCTTCTAGGAGATATGGATTTTCAAAGTGGGAACTAAATCTGGAATTTAAATATCAATTGGAAAGGTTTGAATAATAGCTGAGCCCACAGGATTTAAATTGGGCCAATCAGAATTAAGCAACACTGGCCACAGGGTTCACTGATGCAGTCACATGGGATCCACAGCCGCAAACCGATCCGCAGCTTCGCAACAAGGACTGAAAAGTGGGGCCGGCCGGGGTCTTCTTCAACCTCGGGCAGGACCCGAGCGGCGGCGCCCGACGGCGGACCCGGTGGCGCTTCTCGCCAGTGGATTTTCCGCTACGCCTTCCTGCCCCCACGTGGCCGCCTGTGCCTAACCCCACACAGGAAAGATGCTGGTGTGGTCGGGGAGACAAATAATGGCCGGAAGCGTTGCCTCCATGGCGGCGGCGGTCGGCATGGCTCCGGCGAAGTCATTCGGCGTACAGAGAGCACCATAGCCCTCGGGGTTTGATCGAAAAGCACTAGTGATCGATGAGGAACAAGAATATGAACTAGAATCGGAGAGAAATCGACTGCAACAAGGACTTCACCGGTGACCTAGATCGAAAGGTTCGGCCGTCACAAGAACTCGGATTCTAGCGAGTATGGTGGATGAAAATCGACGCCGTTTGATCCTAGAGGTCCGTCGGAACATGAAGATTATATTCTCTAGTTTAATTGGAAAATTTTAGACGTGGAAACAGAATTCCTAGGCTGAAGTTTCTCTGTTCTTGAGAATGGCCGAGGGAAAAACAGTGCACACCGGTTGAACTGTGCCATGACTGGCATAGGACCCATGGGGAGAGTAGAGTAGGGCCGGGGCGAACCTTATTGCGTGCTGAGCGAGCTGGGCCCAAGCCCGAAGTGCTGCACCACCGGGGAAATCACCGCGATGGTGGAAACCGAGGAAGAAGACTTGTGTTCGGCACCGTCGGTAGAGGAAGAAGACCATGGTTTAGCAGCTCGGGGAGGTTGAGGACTCGACCGCGCACCGTTATGCTGCCTAAGGCTGGCGCGCAAACGCCTACCATGGTCGGAAGACGTCGAACGGGAGGCGTCCACGGTAAACTTGAGCAGCGCCGGTTTTGCTTGGAGCTGAAGTCGAGCGATGAAGAAGGAGCAAGGAGTACGGTGCTTGGCTTATAAGGCAGGTCGCTTGGGTGTGCGGTGGCCAGCCTGGGCATCGAGCAGGGAGGAGGTGGCGCAAGCACTTGCCTTGGTGTCGCCGTGGGAAGAGGCAGAAAAACAGAGAACGTTGCTCTAATGAATGCTGAGGCTGACAGCTAGGGCCCACAAACTTCCTCTCCCTTATCCTCAATGCCCAGCCCAAATATCTCTATCTCATTTCCTTAGTCCTTGATTAGATTAACTGGAACACTAATCTAATTAGCAGGAAGGTGATTATACACTACAATATGGAACTTGACAAGTTGTCAAATATGATTTAGCCTCTTACAAGTGGGGCCCACCTTTCACCATTTTCCTCTTTCTTGTAATTACATTTTCAGCTGATAGAAAGATCTCTATAATTGCTCAAAGTTGGTAGGGAAGTTCACTAGAATAGGAAGAATCCAAATTTGAAATAATTTTCAAGAATTTCTCAATTTGAGTTTTAAATTCCAACTTTGAATTTGAATGGAATTCAATGTACTCATTGAATTAAATACAATTAGTGCTCCAAATATTATAAAAATTTGCAGAGGTGCTAATTGGAATATTTGTAATTAAATGGTGAGCTCTGATTTTTATCTTGGCAAAGTTTGAACATGAGCAAAATTTGAATTTTTTTTGAATTCTCTCAATTGAGGTTTAAATTGGTTTGAATTTTTCAGATTCTAGTATAATTTCTTTTTCCCCTCTAAATTTCATCATCTCCAATTTGAACTTTGCCTTTGTAATTTAGGGCTTTTACACGTTGAGGGCTCCCCAAGTTTACAACAAGAACTCCAACAAGAACACACTCGAAAGATTACAATGAAAATCACAGGAGTGTGTTAGGGAATCAAACCAAGAGCTCAATGAGTGATGAATCATGTCTCTCTAATGTTCCAATGTGTACCACATAGGACTGGTCTTTGTAGCTTTTGATTTTGTGGAGAGATATATTTTTGAGGCTCTTGGGAGGTGTGATGGCGCAGTGGGTCGAGAGAGTTAAAAGTTGGGTCGTGCACATCTATTTATATCGGGTTTCTAAAAGTGAATATTAGGGTTTAGGAATATCGGACTAGTCCGTAGTGGACACCGGACTAGTCCGGTGTGCTGTGTGTAGCAAACCCTGAGTGTCCCAAAATATCGGACTAGTCCGGTTAGAAGCAGACTTGTCCGATTTCGCTTCTGGAAATCTTCGGACTAGTCCGATAATCATCGGACTTGATCGGATCAGTGAAACCCTAAGTGAATTGGGTGACAAGTCCGCACTTGGAGGACTTGTCCGATTTAGGTCAGAGGGTTTTCGGACTAGTCCGTGCCAATATCGAACTTGTCCGATTTTCATTGGAATGATATTGGACTAGTCTATTGTGCGTTCGGACTTGTCCGATTTTGTGCAACTTGTGAAGTGTTTTGAGGACTAGTCCACACTGGGGAGGACTAGTTCGATTCTAGTCAGAGAGATATCGGACTAGTCCGTGGTGATACCGGACTTGTCCAATCTTTTGTAGAAAGATATCAGACTAGTCCGGTGTTAGTCGGACTAGTCCGGTCCTGTATAAGCTTGTGCAATGTGTGTGATTATTTGTGCTTGAGCTCTTGGAGTGTATTTCCTTAACACACTCCACACACAATGATCTACTACACTTTTTCCTTGAGCTCTTTTCCACATTGCTCCTCATTCTCCTTTCTTTTTGGCTCTTTGCTCATTTTCTCATTTAAAACCTGTGCTCATCTCAACAAGGTGGTTAGGATCTCATTTGCTTGTCATAAATAATCCAAAACCCACAAGGGATTCCTAGATGCACTTTCAATCTCCCCCTTTTTGGTGATTGATGACAACCAATTGAGATTTCACAAAATATGATAAAAAGTTGAGATTTTCATAAAGTATGCACATATGAGTTTAAAACACATTAAGCAATGAAAACATGATCCATATGTGCATTCTTTATAGTGGGATGCATAACTAAGTGTATTTTAACAATAATCATGATGAGAATGACATAATTGACATCGACACATCAACAACAAGCATATATGTCATTCTTGAAGCAAAATCACAGATTTCATCAATTACTTCATAAGTAGTTCAAAACATTGCATCATAGGACCGTAAGTATCATAAGAGCATATTAAAAGTTTTACAACCCACAAAATAGACAAAAAGCATAAAAAAGAAACTCTCCTCGCATCCTACAGCTATGACCTAAGACCTAAGACTCCCCCTCAATCTCTCCCCCTTTGGCATCAAGACACCAAAAAGAAGGAGAGGAGGGACCTAAAGTCTTCAAGCCTCGCTGTTGGTCCTCTCATCGTCTTCATCTTCATCTTCGAGCTGATGGGGAGGAGCAGGAGGAACGGAGCCACTCGAGCTCCCAATGCCAAAATAGGCAAGCTCAGAGGGAGTCAAGGGCCCGAGCTCGATGTAGTCAGAGTCGGAATCATCAGAAATTACTGGAGATCCAATGGTCTCGATCTCCAGTTTTTGGCAAATCTGCTTCACATTTTCCTTGACATACTTCATGTCAGCCTTTCTTCTTTTGTTGAGCTTGTGGGCCTTCACCTCGGCCTTTTTGCAGGAGGCAAAAATAGCAGCCAGGTACTTGAAGATGCCACGTGCAGATCCCTTTTGAGGAGCTGCCCTAGTGGCAGGGGCAGCACCGGCATCTCCACTCGCTCTCACCGGAGCCTCTGCACTAGAAGCAGAAGATGGAGCAGCTTGAACATTTGCTTGTTGAGGCTTCTGAGGCCTCAATGGTGTGTGCCCCACATCTTTGACGAAATCGATTCCTGTGACCTTCTCAATCATGAAATGAGGTAGGGGGCATAGCCACAGGAACTGTTTGGGGTGCTAGAGATGTTGACCATATCGTTCAAGATATAGTCAAACACATCAAACTTGCGGTCCTTGCTTATGACCTTGGTCAAGGTCCGCTTCATGTTCTTTGTGGAGGGAGGATTGAACTTGGAGTTGGGCACATAAAGGAACTTCATTTTATCCTTTTCCAAGACCCCAAGGTTGTGGATCACCAGGAAGTCATTGTCGGTGTTCTCAGGTGGAGGAGACTGGCGAACTCATCGTAGGTAATGGTGTACTTGGACCCGTGAGTCATCCAAGTCTGTAGTCTGTTGGACTAGTCTGGCCTAACCGGCGCTCTACGGACTAGTCTGCATGGGCGGACTAGTCTGGGTAACCATGGACTAGTCCGTGGTCACCAGGAAAGAACTTCTTAGTCCATTCATATATATTTGAAGGTACTTATTTAGAAAATAGGGAGGCAAATCAAATCAAATAATCTTGATGAATATGATCAGTAAGCATACAACAATCAAGCAATGACAATAATTCACCAAGATCTAGTAATTGACATAGTTTTTCGGAGAAAATTGAGAAAGATGATTTTCACAATCCAATCAACATATTTTGAAGAATTCAAACAGGTATGCAAATTTTCAATCCACATTTCGAGCATCAAGGATATTTAGTTCATTTCGAAGCTCGTAAAAGCGTTTTTCTTCAAGTGGCTTGGTGAATATGTCGGCTAATTGCTTTTCAGTGTTGACATGGGAAATGGCTATATATCCTTTCATGGAGTGGTCTCCCGAGAAGTGATGTCGGATGTCTATGTGTTTGGTTCTAGAGTGCTCAACTGGATTATGGGCAATTTTAACGGCACTCTCAATATCACAAAGGAGTGGAATACGATGCATATTGTAACTGTAATCCCTTAGAGTCTGTCGCATCCAAAGGAGTTGTGCACAACAACACCCGGCTGCAACATACTCCTCTTCGGCTTTGGATAGGGCAATGGAATTTTGTTTCTTGGATGACCAAGAAACTAGGGATCTACCTAGGAATTGGCATGTACCGGAGGTACTTTTTCTATCTACTTTGCATCCGGCATAATCTGAAACGTAGTAACCAATGAGATTGAATTTGGATCCTTTTGGATACCAAAGCCCAAGGTTGGGTGTATGAACTAAATATCTCAAGATCCCTTTTACAGATGTCAAGTGACACTCCTTAGGATTGGCTTGAAATCTTGCACACAATCATACACTCAACATAATGTCTGACCTAGATGCACATAAATAGAGTAGAGATCCAATCATGGAGCGATATACCTTTTGATTGACGCTAGGTCCATCTTCATTGAGATCCAAGTGGCCATTCATTGCCATGGGAGTCTTTATGGGCTTTGCCTTGTCCATTCCAAACTTCTTGAGTATATCTTGAGTGTACTTAGTTTGACTTATGAACGTCCCTTCCTTTTGTTGACTCACTTGGAATCCCAAGAAGTACTTTAGCTATCCCATCATAGACATCTCAAATCTATCTGTAATAATTTACTAAACTCTCCTCACAAAAAGATTCGTTAGTTGAACCAAAGATTATATCAACATAGATGTGACAAACAAGGAGATCATTGTGAAAATTCTTTGTAAACAATGTATAATCTACTTTACCGATCTTAAAGCCATTTTCAATCAAGAAATCTCTAAGGCACTCATACCAAGCTCTAGGAGCTTGTTTGAGGCCGTAGAGAGCCTTACGCAATTTAAATACGTGGTCGGGGAATTCTTCATCTTCAAACCTAGGAGGTTGCTCCACATAGACCTCCTCCTTGATTGTTCCCGTCGGTAGCCTGCGTACCGTATACCCCTTGGGACTACAAAAAGACCAAAGGAACTTCACCTGTATGAGTTTAAGACCTGCGAAGGCCCCACGTGGCACATGGGACCAGACCTGCCTCCCATCTATGGTTAGTCCAGGTGCTGCCATGTGCATACAGCAACCGGACCTACATCCCACACATGGGATAGCTCCGGGCTAAACACTTGTGCGGCACCCCCAGACCTAACTCCCGACAGAGGGAAGCTTCGGTACCGACACGTGTACATCTACACCGGACCTACCCATCCCAGACCGAAAGCTCCGATGCTACCACGTGTCCAACCGCTAGACCTCCAGCCTCAACAATCAGACAAGTGGACCCCCAACGTCTCGGACCTTCAAGGGGTAATCAAAGACTTCAAGACCTGATTAAGTGTCATCAGTACCATATTAATGACACATGATCGAAGGCCCTTAATACCGGTAAAAGCATTATCAAACCCGTTACCATGCTATTAAGGGTAATTGACTTCATTAATTATGTATTAAGCATCAGTTACTGCCAGGGCTACATGTCGGGCCAGGCTAACGGTGTAATGACCGGTCCTTGTACTATAAAAGGATTGGTCAATGATACACAAAGGATGGCTCTTTGAACTCAGAGAACCCTCCCATAGACAGTTTTGATACCCAATACAACAACTACACACCCCGTGGAGTAGGGTATTACGCTCAGGCGGCCCAAACCACGTAAATCCTTGTGTCCATTTGACATCGTCTTTCGAATCTCTGCGCGCCCAATACTGAACTACAAACTCCGCGGGCTACCAATGGTAGTACCAGGAGAACTGCCGGATCAACACTCCGACAGCTGGCGCGCCAGGTAGGGGCGCCCGAGATTCGAAGATGGTGAACTATGTTGCTGGATCGTCCAACGGCAACCCTGTAGTGCAACCTGATGGAGGCAATCCATCCAATGTGCAGCAGCCAGCAGGTGCCGCAGCTCTAGCGGGATGCATGCATCTGCCACTGCCATCCGCACCGGCAAATCAAGCTGGACAGCGGGATGGGACATCTACGTCGGTCACGACATCGGCGAATAAGTGCCGGGAAGAAGTTCTTTTCTGTTGAAGGGAAGGAAAACAGAAAGTCGATGAAGCTCCGACTGATGAGGAGTTAGGCTTCGAGGACCCTAAAAAAGTCTTGAAGGCTGTTTACACCTCTGTCGACGATGATTCCGACGTCTCCGACAACGAACGTTGGAAAACCATGAACACCATCTTTGGTGGTTCGTGGGACATCACCTCCCGCCGGGTCCTGAAGACCATGCGGCGTGATATGGCCTCAGTAGCTCCCACCGCCAGGGCGGAGCCGCACCGGAAGTGGATGGACACTACCATCACTTTCGATGCTTCGGACTGCCCTCGGAATATGATCGTAGCTGGCCAACTCCCATTGATGGTATCTCTGACCATCAACAACATTCAACTCCACCATGTGATGGTGGACGGAGTTTGGGGCTGAACCTCATAAGTTTCGAAGCTTTTGTCAAGCTTTAGCTCCGACCTTCGGACCTTCGCCCCTCTCGACTTTTCTCCGGAGGAGGTCTGGGGGCCATAACCCCACTCGGTGCAATTACACTTCCGGTGACCTTTGGGACCCGAGAGAATTACCACACTGAAAAGTTGGTCTTCGACGTGGCGCAGATCAACTTACCCTTCAAAGCCTTTTGGGCAGGCCAGCCGTAGACAAGTTCATGGCAGCTGCTCACTATGGCTACTTGGTGTTGAAGATGCCAACACCAACCAGTGTTCTCTGAATCCGTGGAGATCGCACCGCCGAAGTGATAGCTCTGGAAGAACTCCATGCGCTTGCTACAGGGCAGGAGGAAGAATCCGGAAAGGAGCAAACTCCGAAACCCCCGAGCATTCGTCATCGAGGCTCAACCTCTGCACCTTGCGTGCAACCAAGCGGCGACACCGACATTCCCATCAAAGTCGTCCAAATCAGTTCCGACGCCGCTCAGACCACCCATATATCGGGAGGTCTGAATTACAAATAGGAACTCGCGCCCGTCACTTCCCTTCGGGCTAACGTCGATGTGTTTGCCTGGCAACCGTCACAAATGCCTGGGATCCCTAGAGAAGTGATCGAGCACGATCTGAAGATCTATCCCGATGCTCGGCCTGTACATCAGAAGCCTCGAAAGCAATCAGTAGAGCGATAGAACTTCATATGTCAAGAAGTTAAGAAGTTGCTTGAAGCTGGATTCATCCGAGAAGTCTTCCACCCAAAATTGCTGGCAAACCCAGTCGTTGTACCCAAGGCCGGCGGGATGCTTCGGATGTGTATCGACTACACTACACTAAATAAGGCATGTCCAAAAGATCCATTCCCACAACCTAGAATAGATCAGATAGTGGATTCCACCTCTGGGTGCAAATTACTGTGTTTCATGGACACATATTTTTGGTATCATCAAATCAGAATGTCCAGGGAAGATGAAGAGCATACCTCATTCATCACAGTAGATGGATTATATTGCTATGTTGCCATGCCATTTGGTCTCAAGAATGCTGCTTCAACATTTGTACGAGCTATGTACAAAACGTTTGGAGAGCTCATCAGAGATTTAGTGGAAGTGTATGTCGATGACATCGTCGTCAAGATTAAAAACAAGGAGTCATTCCTTGACACCATGCAAGCTGTCTTCGACAAGTTGCGAGTCACTCGCACGTAGCTGAACCTGGACAAGTGTGTCTTCGGGGTTAGCTCCGGAAAACTTCTTGGTTTCTTGGTGAATCACCAAGGAATAGAAGCAAATCCGGCGAAGATAAAAGCCATTGAAGATATGCGGCCACCAGCTCGCATCAAGGACATCCATAAGCTGATTGGATGTCTAGCTGCCATTAGCAGGTTCATCTCGGGACTGGCGGAACGGGCCATTCTTATGGTCTGAAGAAGCAGAGAAGGCATTCCAGGAGCTGAAGCAGCTCCTCACCACCCTACCAACCTTGGTAGCTCCGAACCCTGGTGAGCCACTCCCGCTTTACATTTTGGCAACTGACAAAGTTGTCAGCACGGTCCTGGTTGTGGAAAGGCCAGAACCATCTCCAGTTCAGGGATCCAGACCCCTTCGAGAGGGTCCGGAGCTACCTGAAGTCGAGTCTGTGTCCCAGCTCCCAGACCCAGATCCTCAAGGAGAGACTCCTGAGGATCCCTCTCCTTCAAATGAAGGAGTCACTGCTACTGAGCAACAAGATCTGAACCCCTCCAGGAAGGTCCGGGTCACTTCACAGGAAGCTCTGGGTACCTCCAACCGGCACCCGGAGGTCCCCGAACAAGGTTCGGACCCCTCCGGGAGAGTCCTATTAGATGAGGAGGAAGCTCCGGGCCCCTTCGGGAGGGTCCGGACGGTCCAGCGTCCAGTGTACATTATCAACAAAGTACTCATTGACGCCTAGACTCGGTATCTGGAGGTGCATAAGTTGCTCTACTCAGTTCTTATTGCCTCCAGGAAGCTTCGACACTACTTCCAAGCTCACAAGATGTCAGTGGTAAATTCTTAACTGCTGCGTGCAATCTTGCATAATTCCAACTCTACAGGGAATATTGCAAAGTGGGCGGCAGAATTGGCCGAGTTCGATCTAGAATTCGTCCCAAGACAAGCGATCAAGAGTCAAGCTCTGGAGGACTTCGTGGCGGAATGGACCCCTCTCCATCAAATCCTGGGGGCCCCAGTGAGAAGAAGTTGAAAGCCAAGGTTTCGGTCTTCACTGAGCCTCACTGGACTCTATACTTCGACGATTCCATGCAGAAGCAGGGGGCCGGAGCTGGAGTCCTTCTCCTCGCTCCAACCGGAGAGAAGGTTAAATAGATGGTGCACCTTGACTTCAAGGCGACCAACAACATGGTGGAGTATGAAGCACTAATTTATGGACTCAAGGAGGCACTATCGTATGGTGTCAAGCAGCTGTTTGTAAAGGGTGATTCACAACTTGTTGTAAAACAAGTCAAAGGTGAATGTTGCTGCAATAACCCTCAACTAGCGGCATATCTATGTGAGGTCCAGAAGCTTCAAAAGGACTTCGACGTCGTGGACCTTTACCATGTCCAGCGTCTCAACAACGCTGAAGCTGACGAACTCTCGATGAAAGCTTCAACTGGGGCTCTGGCTCCCGATGGAACCTTCGTCCGGAGGTTGTCTAAACTTACAGCTCAGCCTGCCGAACTGAGCAAACGGGGCGAGACCAGCACCTCGAAGCTGGCGGTCCCCATGGTCGTGTTACCATGGCGTCCATCAAGGGTCGTAGGTGCTGCAGGAAGCTCCGAGTAAACCAGCACGCAAGACTCAAATCCTCAAGCTAGTTCCGATGCATGGATCTCAGAGATCCAGAGCTACTTGAAAGACAATTTCCTTCCTGAAGATTATGTATCCACTGACCGGATAGTCAGATTGGCTAAAAGATACACGCTGGTAGAAGGGGATCTCTACCGGCGCGGTGGCAACAGCGTCCTAATGCGGTGCATTACAAGGGAAGAAGGTTGCGAGCTCCTCGCGGAAATCCATGGAGGCGAGTGTGGAAACCACGCGTCTTCCCGCACGCTGGTTGGTAAAGCATTCCAGCATGGCTTCTACTGGCCTACAACACTCTAGGATGCAACTGAGCTTGTGAAGAAATGCGAAGCACGCCAGTTCCATGCCAAGCAAATTCACACACCGTCTCAGCCTCTACAAATGATACCTCTTACATGGTCATTCGCTGTGTGGGGGATGGATATCTTGGGACCTTTCCCAAGAGCCATCGGAGGTTACAAGTTCCTGTACGTTGCCATTGACAAATTCACCAAATGGCTGGAAGCAACTCCAATTGTGATAATAAACAAGCAATCAGCTATCAACTTCTTGCAGTCCATCATATGCATATTTGGAGTCCCAAAAAAAATCATTACTGATAATGGGACCCAGTTTACAAGCTCTGCATTCCAAGGATATTGCAAAGACCTCAACATCCAGGTCAGCTACGCCTCCGCAGCTCACCATCCTCATCAATAATTCCAGATTTCACCATTTCCAATAACCATATTCAATACCAGAAATAAATCCATAACCATTACCAAACCATAACCATCCCAAATCCCAATACCGAGTACCCTCTAATCATGGAAGTTGTCCAGGTGCTCATAACCGGGAGCACGGCTATCATGATAGTTTTGTTAGACTCTGCAGAGTTTGTACCACTTTACCCACGTGTTTATGATTTCAACACCTTTCGATGACTAGAACCCCTATTATGCCGTCTCACACTTCCATCGGTGTGCGGCCAAGAGATCACAATATAGCCTTTACAAAGGGATTACTAGCCTATTTAGACCCCACTGAGGTTTCACCGGTGGCGATGTCTCCTACAGAGCACATCTTCAACCAAGGGCCCCCTCTTGAGCCATGCGGATCCCAGGGTAGCCCCGCCAATCATCAACAAGCCCAATCCGACTACCCCTTCCCCGAGCATCCACAAAGGTCCAAACAGAACTAGCAAATCCCTAATTAATCAGCTACACCGCACCCATACTTGGCCTCGTGGTGGCACTGTAATCCTGGCTTGTTCTCGCATGAACCGGTCCTTAGATGTAAAGCAAGCAAACCACCATAACATCCAATCCATCCACATACCAGGCTTTCTTAGATAACCCATTACCGTATCATATTGACCTGTTCACATTAACCAAAATATCATTAATGCTTAATTAAATGTGTAGTGTTGTCTTCCCATCCCAATTGATTAAGCAAAGAAAAAAGGTAAAAAGCCCATCCCGACTCTATACCATAATTCCAGGTGACAAGGGTGGTTAAAAAAATCTAGTAAACTTCCTACCATAGGATTCCCAACAAATTGACACAGCATGCATTTTTGCAAACAAAACATTTATTTTCAAAAACATGATCAGTATGCTTCAAGGACACTTGCCTTGCTCTTGCTGTTGATTAGGGTCAAAGCCTTCAAACTCTTGGTGCTGTAGATCCTCTGCGGCACTCTCTAGCGCAAATCCGTCTAATCCGTACAATAAACATACAAGACAAGAAACACAATTAAAGAGTGCACAAATATTACTCAATATGTCATGCCATGCATGATTGATGCAAATGCAAGGTAGAACTTGTTAATAGATTGCTTTTAATGATCAATAACTAGTTCTAAAAACTTTTAACAAGTTTATACAGGTTTGGAGTTGATTAGATCAAATTTTAAAATTAATTCAACACAATTTAACCAGGAAGATCGGACTAGTCCGCTAGGGACCGGACAAGTCCGCACTCTGCGAGATCAGCAGATTAGGGTTTTCTAGATCGATGTAATTCTAGAGATTAGGGGTTGAATTCTCATAAGTAAGAGAGAATAGAAGGTATACCAGGTGTTTAGGACTCCAATGAATCAAGAAACTTGGAGGTAACACTTGGATCTTGGTGATCTAGTGTTGGTGATGAACTTGGAGATGAATTGGTGGTGAAGGACGAAACTTAGTGGAGATCTTGATCCTCTTCCGTTTCCTCCTACTCTTCTTCTTGCTTGGGATCTTCTCCTCCTTCCTTAGCGGTGGCTCTCCACGAACTAGGGTTTGGGTGGGGTGGAAAAGTGGCAAATAGATTTCAATCCAAGGGGTGGGGCTGTTTATATAGAGGTGGAGGCTAGGGTTAGATGGATTTCGAGTTTGGGATGAGTAGAGGCCGCTTTAGAGTCCCACATGGGCTCTAAAAGAGTTAGGCATGACGTACCTAGGCCCACTTAACGTGAAACCCAAGAAACAAGTCATAAAACAAAAGATCAATTCGGAGTCACGAAATATCAGACAAGTCCAGAAAGGACCGGACTAGTCCGAAGTCGTCCAGAGAGAAAATCGGACCAGTCTGGCCAAACATCGGACAAGTCCGACTTTAACCAGAGAGGAAATTAGACAAGTCCGCTGGAACACCGGACTAGTCCGGAAAAGTCCAGGGACTTAGCAAATTTTCAAGGATTCATGGATTATCGGACTAGTCCGCACAAAATCGGACAAGTCCGAAATTTTCCAGAGGCAAAATCGGACTAGTCCGCAGCAAAAACGGACAAGTCCGTTTTTAGTCAGAGAGAAATCGGACTAGTCCTCAGCAAAATCGGACTAGTCCGCACTTTCCTACAATTTAAGTGTGGTTTTGTTCCAAATAAATTTTAAACTCGTTCCTCTTGTTGCGGATTAATGTTAAACATGTATATGAGTGTATGTAGGGCATGATGCATGAAAATGAGGGTGTTACAAACCTACCCCCCTTAAAATGAATCTCGCCCTCGAGATTCGACGCGGAAGAGAAAAGATGGGGAAATTCCTTCTTGAGATCATCCTCCAATTCCCACGTTGCTTCTTTTTCTGTGTGGTGCTTCCATTGAACTTTACACCATCGAATCACCTTGTTCCTTGTGACCCTCTCCTTGGTTTCCATGATTTCGACCGGTTGTTCAGCATAAGTCAACTCTTCCTCTAGTTCCAATTCTTCCATTGACACTTGTTCTTCCGGTCATCTCAAACACTTCTTGAGCTGGGAAACATGAAAGACATCATGTACGTCTGAAAGATGAGCTGGCATCTCCAACTTATATGCTACTTCTCCTCTTTTGTCCAAAATCTTGAATGGTCCAATATAACGAGGCGCGAGCTTGCCCCTTATGTTAAACCTCTTATGACCTCTCATTGGTGACACATTGAGGTAAACAAAATCTCCTATTTCGAAGGCTAATTTCCTTCTCCTATTGTCCGCATAGCCTTTTTTTCTTGATTGGGCTGCCCTCAAGTTTTCACGAATTATTTGGACTTGCTTTTCGGCTTCTTGCAACACATCCGGACCAAATACTTGAGTTTCTCCTACCTCATTCATGAATAAAGGTGTCCTACACTTCCTCCCATAAAGTGCTTCATATGGTGACATCTTCAAACTTGCTTGGTAACCATTGTTGTATGAAAATTCTGCGTATGGCAAGCTTTTGTCCCAACTCTTCCCATGCTTTAAAGCACAAGATCTTAACATGTCCTCCAAAATCTGATTGGTCCTCTCAGTTTGTCCATCCGTTTGAGTATGATATGCTGAACTAAAATTCAACCTCATTACCAAAGCTTCATGCAATTTTTGCCAAAATCTGGAGGTAAATTGTGAACCAATATCCGAAACTATCCTCTTCGGTACTCCGTGTCGACACACAATATGCTCCATGTATATCTTGGCCAATTGTGCAGCTGTGTATTTTGTCTTCACAGGGACAAAATTAGCTGACTTGGTTAAACGATCCACAAATACCCAAATTGAGTCATACCCGGACTGAGTACGTGGTAACCCGACTATGAAGTCCATTCCGATTTCTTCCAACTTCCATTCTGGAATCCTCAATGGTTGCAATAATCCGGCTGGCCTTTGATGTTCCGCCTTCACTCGTTGACACACATCACACAATGCCACATATTCAGCTATGTCTTTTTTCATGCTATCCCACCAATAGCAAGCCTTTAAGTCTTTGTACATCTTCGTACAACTGGGGTGAATCGAGTACGGTGAGTCGTGTGCCTCCTTTAGTATTGTCTCCCGAATATGCTTCACATCAGGCACGACAATCCTCTTTCCAAGCCATAAGGTACCGTGTTCGTCTTCATCAAATCTGAATTCTCTCCCTTCCTCGATCCTTTCCTTGATTTCCTTGATCTCCTCATCCGTGGTTTGTGCTTCTCGAATTTCTTGCTCCAAGGTTGGATTTAACTCCATCATCTCCATATCATTTACAAATCCGAGGTTCAACCTTTCAAACTCCTTACATAACTCGAATGGTAACTCTCGAACTGTGAGTTGGTGACTTACTCCCTTTCTACTCAAAGCATTGGCCACTACATTGGCCTTTCCCGGATGATAGTTGATCCCCAAATCATAATCTTTGATGAGCTCCAACCATCTTCATTGCCTCAAATTCAGATCCGTTTGTGTGAAAATATACCTAAGACTCTTGTGATCTGTATAAATTTCACACCTATGCCCAAGAATGTAGTGTCTCCAAATTTTCAATGCATGTACCACGGCTGCTAGTTCAAGATCATGTGTAGGATAATTCTGCTCAAGTTTCTTCAGTTATCTTGATGCATAGGCGACCACTTGACCTTCTTGCATCAATAAACATCCAAGTCCTTGTCTTGATGCATCGCAATAAATATCAAAACTCTTGCTCAAATCCGGCAGTACCAAAACTGGGGCTGTTGTCAACCTCTTCTTTAACTCCTCACAACTGTTCTGACAAGCTTTAGTCCATTGGAAAGATTTTCCCTTCATTAGCAACTCCATCATAGGCTTGGCTATCTTGGAGAAGTCCTTGATAAACCGACTGTAATATCCAGCCATCCCAAGAAAACTCCTGATCTCCTTTACATTTTGCGGGGGCTCCCACTTCAGCACGTCTCTAACTTTTCCGGGGTCAACCGATACTCCTCCTCCTGAAATGATATGACCCAAAAACGACACCTATCTCAACCAAAACTGACACTTGTTGAACTTGGCATACAATTGATGCTCCCTCAATTTCTGCAACGTAAGCCTCAAGTGTTCCTCATGCTCCTTCCCATCCTTCGAGTAGATCATAATGTCATCGATGAACACCACGACGAACTTATCCATGTACTCCATGAATACCTTATTCATGAGGTACATAAAGTAGGTAGGCGCATTTGTCAATACAAAAGACATCACAGTGTACTCATAATATCCATATCGTGTCCTAAAAGCTGTCTTGGAAATGTCTGATGGTCTAATATTCATTTGAAAATATCTCGACCTCAAATCAATCTTAGAGAAGATACAAGCACCCTTCATCTGATCAAACAAGTCTTCTATCCGTGGCAAGGTGTACTTGTTCTTGATTGTCACCTCGTTGAGGGCTCGGTAATCCACACACATCCTTTGGGATCCATCCTTCTTGTCCACAAACAGCACGGGCGCTCCCCAAGGTGAAGAGCTAGGGCAAATAAAACCCTTCTCTAATTGCTCTTGAATTTGCTTCTTGAGCTCCGCTAATTCCATAGGAGGCATCCTATACGGCCTCTTAGCTATAGGTGCAGTTCTAGGTATTAAATCAATAACAAACTCAATGTCTCGATCAGGTGGCATACCTGACAACTCGTCCGGAAAAACATCCAAAAATTCACACACCACCGGAATCTCCTGAATTGCGGCACCGTCCATATGATTCAACTCCAATTGCTTCGGTGTGGTTTGAGATGCTTCAAATTCTACGGTTATCCCTTCCTCATTGGTCAACTTCACCGTCTTCGTGGCACACTCAATAACTCCATTGTGCTTCCTCAACCAGTCCATACCAAGTATAATGTCCAATCCTTGAGAATCCACAACAATGATGATGGCAGAGAAGTCTACCCCCCTTATTCTAAGGCTTACTTTTGGACATACTATATTTGTCCTCATCTCTCCTCCAGGAGACTTAACCAATAGAGTAAACTTCATATGATAGATAGGGAAACTATACTTGGCAACATAATTTGATGCAATGAATGAATGCGATGCTCCAGAATCAAATAACATAGTCGCGGGTGTGGAGTTTGCGAGAAACATACCAATGACCACGTCATCCGCTTGTTGAGCATCCTCCGTAGAGACATGGTTCACGTTGCCACGAGCAAAATTCTGCTGTCCATGGTTCCCTTGTGGTTGTCCTCCATTGGGTCTTGGGTTTTGCCTCGATGCATTGCTTCCTTGACCAAGGCGTGACTTAGGAAATTGATGAGCAAAGTGTCCAGCTTCTCCACAAGTATAACACTTCTCAACTCCACCAGAATTATTGGGACGAGCTTGGTTTTGAAAACTTGCAGCAGGATAGTTGGCACGAGGTGCATAAGGCATTGGAGGCCTAGGTGGTTGCATGACAGGGCGCTGCTGCACAAACTGAGTTGGGCGCGGTGCAAATCCAGGGCGTTGAGCAGGAATAGAGGAGCTGTAATAGGGCGCATTGGGCGGCGCAAAGCGAGGGCGCACATTACTCCCTTGCTTCTGTCCTTGATAGGGCGCCTTCCTCTTATTGTCTTGCTCCATCTCACGAATCTTGTTCTCAACCACAATTGCTTTGTCCACAAGCTTCTGGAAATTTGCATAGTCACAATTGAGTAGTTGCACTTGGATTTCATTGTTCAAGCCCCTCATGAACAAGTATTGTTTCTAGCTGTCCCGACTAACATCCCCAGGCGCATATCTTGAGAGTTAAGTTAACTTATTGAGATATTCACTCACGCTTGATCTCCCTGGCCTTAAGTTCTCAAATTCTTGCCTTTTCAAGATCATAACACCCTCGGGCACATAATGAGAACGGAAACTCTCATTGAATTCCACCCAGGTAATTCCCTCTTGGTTCTCATGAGCATTGCAATAAGCATCCCACCAATCCGCAGCTGCTCCAACGAGTTGATGAGAAGCAAATAGCACCTTCTCTCGGTCATTGCATTGGACAATAGATAACTTTTTCTCCATGGACTTGAGCCAGTCGTCCGCATCGATAGGGTCGGCGGCTTGAGAAAAGGTTGGCGGCCTAGTCCTCATAAACTCGCCCAATCTGTTATGAGGAGGCGGGGGTGGAGGTGGAGGCATGTGGGGCTGATGGTTGATATTGCCAGCCTGCAGCTGTCCCATAGTCTGTATCATGGTTTGCATGAGCTGGTTTTGCATAGCCAATAGCTGCTCAATGTTGATAGCTCCCTGAGTAGATCCTTGTCCAATGCTGTTCTGAGGCACTCCATTGTTCTCCTCCTCATCATTGCCATACCTTTGGTTGCGAGTCCTCACCATCTGAAGAAAAGCAATAGGTAAGAATTAGAAAACGTCCCCAACTATATGCATCAAGGGATATGAAACTAGATAACTAGCTACACTAGCCTAGGTGGACATGGCAATGCTAAAGCATCCAAAAATCCTCTATTAAGCACACAAGCAACCAATATATATAGCAACAGCACACCAAGCAAAAACACATCGATTCTTGAGTGCCCCTATGTGCTCTAAAGTGTCCATTCTATCTAGACTGCGTCCTACGGTCAACCTGTGGCTCTGATACCAATCTGTGACGCCCGGTTCCGAAAAAAAAACCAAGCTAACGCATATGTGTGCCCAGGATGTTCATCACACATACACGAGTGCAATCACAAACGATATACAGATAATTACCATAGAACAAGATTAATTAACCAAATTTTATTAAACAAACCATATTATCCTCGAATACAAGCTCCATTGAATATTTATGACAAGTTCAACTAATGCAGCGGAAATAAACTAATTAAGCAACTAAGCAACTATGCATAAGGGATAGTGTAGCTCCAAAAACACCACAGGCAAAGCTGATGGTAGACACGGCCTAGAACTCCATATTATCACCAATAAACTCCAAATCCTGACCTGCAACTATTGGGGGGGGGGGATTGCAAGAGTGAGTACATGTCGTACTCAGCAAGTGTGGAAAGTATGACATGTGGATGATTCAAATGATGACAATAATAATGGCAAAGTGCTGAAAAGTACATTAAAACATTTGAAAAGCAATATATTATATGTATGTGAAGTAAACCCATCATAATCATAAGTAATATCACCATACCAATCCATAGTTCACCATCCTCATCAATAATTCCAGATTTCACCATTTCCAATAACCATATTCAATACCAGAAATAAATCCATAACCATTACCAAACCATAACCATCCCAAATCCCAATAGCGAGTACCCTCTAATCATGGAAGTTGTCCAGGTGCTCATAACCAGGAGCACGGCTATCATGAAAGTTTTGTTAGACTCTGCAGAGTTTGTACCACTTTACCCACGTGTTTGTGATTTCAACACCTTACGATGACTAGAACCTCTATTATGCCGTCTCACACTTCCATCGGTGTGCGGCCAAGAGATCACAAAATAGCCTTTACAAAGGGATTACTAGCCTATTTATACCCCACTGATTTTTCAGTGGTGGCGATGTCTCCTACAGAGCACATCTTCAACCAAGGGCCCCTCTTGAGCCATTCGGATCCCAGGGTAATCCCGCCAATCATCAACAAGCCCAATCCGACTAACCCTTCCCCGAGCATCCACAATGGTCCAAATAGCACTAGCAAAGCCCTAATTAATCAGCTACGCCGAACCCATACTTGGCCTCGTGGTGGCACTGTAATCCTGGCTTATTCTCGCATGAACCGGTCCTTAGATCTAAAGCAAGCAAACCACCATAACATCCAACCCATCCACATACGAGGCTTGCTTAGATCACCCATTACCGTATCATATTGACCAGTTCACATTAACCAAAATATCATTAATGCTTAATTAAATGTGTAGTGTTGGCTTCCCATCCCAATTGATTAAGCGAAGCAAAAAGGTAAAAAGCCCATCCCGACTCTCTACCATAATTATAGGTGACAAGGGTGGTTAAACAAATCTAGTAAACTTCCTACCATAGGATTCCCATCAAATTGACACGGCATGCAGTTTTGCAAAGAAAACATTTATTTTCAAAAACAGGATCAATATTCTTTAAGGACACTTGCCTTGCTCTTGCTGTTGATTAGGGTCAAAGCCTTCAAACTCTTGGTGTTGTAGATCCTCCACGCCACTCTCTAGCGCAAATCTGTCTAATCCGCACAATAAACATACAAGACAAGAAACACAATCAAAGAGTGCATAAATATTACTCAATATGTCATGACATGCATGATTGATGCAAATGCAAGGTAGAACTTGTTAATAGATTGATTTTAATGATCAATAACTAGTTCTAACAGCTTTTAACAAGTTTATACAGGTTTGGAGTTGATTAGATCAAATTTTAGAATTAATTCAACACAATTTAACCAGGAAGATCGGACTAGTCCGCTAGGGACCGGACAAGTCCGCACTCTACGAGATCAGCAGATTAAGGTTTTCTAGATCAACGTAAATCTGGAGATTAGGGGATGAATTCTCGCAGGTAAAAGAGAATAGAAGGTATACCTGGTGTTTAGGACTCCAATGAATCAAGAAACTTGGAGGTAACACTTGGATCTTGGTGATCTAGGGTTGGTGGTGAACTTGGAGATGAATTGGTGGTGAAGGACAGAACTTGGTGGAGATCTTGATCCTCTTCCGTTTCCTCCACTTCTTCTTCTTGCTTGGGATCTTCTCCTCCTTCCTTGGCGGTGGCTCTCCACGAACTAGGGTTTGGGTGGGGTGGAAAAGTGGCAAATAGATGTCAATCCAAGGGGTGGGGCTGTTTATATAGAGGTGGAGGCTAGGGTTAGATGGATTTCGAGTTTGGGATGAGTATAGGCCGGTTTAGAGTCCCACATGGGCTCTAAAAGAGTTAGGCACGAACGTCCCTAAGCCCACTTAACGTGAAACCCAAGAAACAAGTCATAAAACAAAAGATCAATTCGGAGTCATGAAATATTGGACAAGTCCGAAAAGGACCGTACTAGTCCAAAGTCGTCCAGAGAGAAAATCGGACAAGTCTGGCCAAACATCGGACAAGTCCGACTTTAACCAGAGAGGAAATCAGAAAAGTCTGCTGGAACACTGGACTAGTCCGGAAAAGTCCAGGGACTTAGCAAATTTTCAAGGATTCATGGAATATCGGACTAGTCCGCACAGAATCGCACAAGTCCAAAAGTTTCCAGAGGCAAAATCAGACTAGTCCGCAGCAAAAACGGGCAAGTCCGTTTTTAGTCAGAAAGAGAAATCGGACTAGTCCTCAGCAAAATCTGACTAGTCCGCACTTTCCTGCAATTTAAGTGTGGTTTTGTTCCAAATCAATTTTAAACTCGTTCTTCTTGTAGTGGGTTAATGTTAAACATGTATATGAGTGTATGTAGGGCATGATGCACGAAAATGAGGGTTTTTCATATACTAGGGGGCCATGTGGGACAAAAGTATTGGAGACAAAAAATGAAATTCATAAAAATTTGGATTTCATTCATCTGGAGACAAGAGATTACAAAATTGGAGAAAAAGAAGAGAGAATACAAGCGGGGGCTACAAAGAGATGGTCCTAGACCCTATGGAAGAACGAGGCAACCTTCTGGGCAACCTGTGACACGCAGGCTTGGGCGGCTTCTCCCTCTCCGTCGATGGGGCCTTCAAGCACCGGGTCCAGGGGGAATTGAGGGTCCCGGCTTGTGTAGCACGTCAGCACAAATTCTGCAACGTTCTTTGCCAGGAATTGGCCCTCGGTTTCCAGCTGGTCTGCGATGACATCGCCCATCTTGGTGAGCTTGTTGCCTGCCGAACTCAACGCCTGCAACGCCTGGTCCAGCTCCGGCTCCAGGTCATCCGGACGCACGGGACTAAAACCCATGGGCATCAGCGCGTCGTTGGCTTTGCCCAGGAAGTCCCAAACTTGTTGGGACTCCACAACCCTCGAGCTCCGCATCTCCTCCAAGGATCTTCTGGCCGACGCAAGCTCCGAATTTTCCCAGGCGAGGCGCTCGACCTCTTTGGCATTCTTCTGAATCTTTTCAGCAACCTGCCTTTCATGTTTGTCGAGCTCCTCCTCCCGGAGGTGGATCTTGTTCTGGCGGTCGACCAAGTCCTTCTCCCGGCCTCGCACTTTCTTCTCTCTGGCAGCAATTTCATCCTCCCTCTTGTGGAGGTCCTGTCCTTGCTGCCAGGCCTTCTTCTCCTCTTTCTCGCAGCGCTCATCCAACTTTTTGGTGCACCCCGTGAGACTCTTGTCACCCTGAGTCAGCCTCTGAGTAAGCTCTTCCTCCCTCTTCACAAGGTCATCCCGCAGCTCCAGGAGTTTTTGCTCTTCATCCTCAAGCTTTTTCTCCCGCTCCTCAAGGGCCTCCCGACGCTTGACAAGGCTGTCGTGGATAGCGCTGAGCTTTTCCCCGCGATCATTCGCTGCATTATTGGCAGCTATGGCCTGTTCATGGATGGCCCGAGACTGGTTGTCAAGGGATCGCACCATGTTTCCCTCTCGTCCAGCATCTTACCCCAGTACTCCAACCGGACCTTCTCCTTCTTCACCCACTTCTTGTCGTCAGCCAACCGCGCCAGCTTGGTCTCGAATTGGAGCCGATTGCGCCACCTCCTAATAGTTTGGCGCTCCTCCTTGAGGGCCTTGTTGTCGTGGTAGAAAGCCAGCTGGACTTGACGAAGGCTAGAGCAGGCATTGTCAATAGACAACGACAGAGGGATTGGGTCCGGACCTGCCGAGGTCCTTTCCACTGGCTCTAGCGGGTTCTCCGTGACAAAAATCGAGTCCCACTGGCACCTTGGCTCAGGTGTGGGCATCTCCGAAACCACTGCCTCCGGGGCAGGCGTTGAAGATTCTGCCGGAGCTGAAGCCACTTCCGGCTCCGACGATGGCGCCTCCTCCATCACCGGCTCAGGCACTGGCGCTTCGACTGTCATGGGCTCGGGGGCCGGCACCTCTGCTGCACCTGACTCAGGCGCCAGAACTTCTTCGGCGACTAGCTCGGGCGCCGGAACTTCAGCAGCCACCGGCTCTACCGCCGAGGCCTCATCAACCACCGGCTCAACTGTCGGGGCTTCAACAACATCCGGCTCTAGCGCCAAAATCGCAGCTACCTCCGGCTTTGAGGCTGGAGCGTCCATCATTTCAGCATCCAAACCCGGAGCTTCAACCTTCGAGGCAGGTGCCGCTGGTACATCTTCATTCCCGTGGTCCGGCGCTACCACGGGAGATTCTGGGGATGAGCTGAGGTCTAGGACCACGTCAGCCGGCGCCGGAGCTGCCTCAACCTCAGCCACCTCTTGGGGCGGCGCTGGAATTGGAGTTAGAGCTCCCATCTCCAAAGCATCAGTTGCTGTCGCGGGAGCCGGAGCTTTAGTCCTTCTCTTGGGGACACTGCACATGAAGGACGAAGAAACTCAAGATGCAGTTACAACCAAAAAACAACCAACTGAGGTAAAATACAAAATTTACCTCAGAAGGCTTCTACTCCAGCTAGCGCGGAACCTCTTCTCCGGACGCTCGGCACCGGATCCTGTCGCCCCTAGCATGCCAGCTCTGGAAGGTTCCCCGGAGCTCACTGTTGCTACTGGCGTCACTTTGGTTGAGGCCCCCCTCGACCGGGAAGGACCTCAGGATTCAGAGCCCTCAGCTGGTACTGGAACCGTATGGCCGGGGCTAGCAACCCAGGGAGATGCCAATGCTGGAGTGGTTGTAGCCGTTGAAGACCTTCCCCTCCAGGGAGAAGGAGCCGTTGTGGAAGGAGCATGTCTGACAGACCTTCCGTCAGCATGTTTCAACTTCCTCTTGCGGCTCGAGGGCTCGGCCAACTCCTTGCCCTTGCCTACGATTTCAGTTCATGGCTTTGGGGTGGGAGCGGAGCCGCCTTCAGAAGCTCCGGGGATTCCCACACCGGAGGTTGATCGCCTCTCCACGATGCCCAAGTCGTCAAATAGCGGCATCTTCCTCCGGAGCTCTCTGCACTCCTCTGGAATCATATTCAGAGGCAGGAAGGCCGCCGGTGGAGACACATCACCAGGACTGATGTTCCTAGGCTGGAACTTCTTGAGATGGGTCTTTAAGGCTTCACCAACCAAGTTGGTGTCCAAGCCAACTTCAATGCTGTTGGTATCCATCTCACTGTTGAAGGCCTAGGCAGGCCGGCTCCTAGCCCTAACCAGGGCCCACCCGTTCGTCAAGAAGTTGTCGAAGACCATCTGTGAGGTCACCCCACCTTTGACACATTCCTGGATTCTTTCCAGGATGGGCTTGTACTCCCTCGACAGTGTCGACACGTCGCTCCAATTGTCAGTGTCGACGCGAGGAAGGCCTTTAGCCAGCTCCAGCCTCTCATGTCCCTCGACGGTGATGACCACCCAGTATTTCTTCCAGTCGTCCCACTTGCCAGAAGGGAAGGACCTCAAATACTTGAGGGGAGTGTTTTTCCGCATCACGAAGTAGTAGAAGCCGATGACCTCATCACATTTCCCGGTCGGGTGGACAGTGAAGAAGGTCCGGAACAACTCCACGCAAGGGGGAACGCCCACCGACATCTTGCAAAAGTGGACAAAAGTCGCCACCACCAAGATTGAGTGGGGGCCTAGATGGTGGAGCTACAGACCATAGAAATCTAGAAGCATTAGAATGAAGGTGGAGAAAGGCGGGATCAAACCCGCCATGGCGTATCCAAGGATGTACACCATATCTCCGGCTCGCTTCTTCTCAAAGGGAAGCTCGCCAATGTAAATGTCATTGTTGATGGAGTCACTGCACCATCCCATGTAGGTCTGGACTCTGGACAACTCCTTCTTGCTCCCAATGCGGCTCGTGGGGAGTCCCAACTTCATCACGGCACAGCGTGGTGAGAGAGGAAAAGCAAGCAAAAGTTTGGAGGATTTGAGCGCAAGTTTGAATGAAGGTGTAAAGAATCCGCAAACGGTGCGCGCTTTCCTTCTTAAGTAAGCCCCCGCAATTATTGGATGGAAACCGTAGAGGAGCCGACGATACAATTCAAAAACATCACCCTGCCAGTGACAAGGGGGCCCGGGGCCACCCCGACGATCAAGTCGAGGTTCTTACCCTAGGCGAACGGTGTCATCATGAATGGCGGGAAGCCCGAGGGCGCCGTCCTGACAGGGCGTGCGGAATTGATACGATTTTTGTGTCGAGGACCTGCGACCTTCAATTGCGTGAGATCCGCATGCCCAGATCTCACCTGCCGCATCCTAGATATGCCACGCGACGTTGGTTTAACTACGAACTACCGCCAACAGCACATCCCAAGACATTTGAAGATGCAGCTCGAAAACTGAAGGATGGAACCACCTCCGACAGAACGACTTCATCAAAAAGGTCCCTCCCAGATGTGGGCCCAGGGGGCGACTGTCGGTACCCTGCGTACCGTATACCCCTTGGGACTACATAAAGACCAAAGGAACTTCACTTGTCTGAGTTGAAGACCTGGGAAGGCCCCACGTGGCATACGGGACCGGACCTGCCTCCCATCTATGGTTAGTCCAGGTGCTGCCATGTGTATACTGTAACCGGACCTACATCCCACACATGGGATAGCTCCGGGCTAAACACTTATGCGGCACCCCCGGACCTAACCCCCGACAGAGGGAAGCTCTGTTACCGACACGTGTACATCTACACCGGACCTACCCGTCCCAGACGGAAAGCTCTGATGCTACCACGTGTCCAACCGCCAGACCTTCAGCCTCAACAATCAGACTGGTGGACCCCCAATGGCTCGGACCTTCAAGGGGTAATCAAAGACTTCAAAACCCGATTAAGTGTCATTAATACCATATTAATGACACACGATCAGAAGGCCCTTAATACCGGTAACGACATTATCAAGCCCGTTACCATGCTATTAAGGGTAATTAACCTCATTAATTTTGTATTAAGCATCAGTAACCGCCAAGGCTACATGTTGGGCTAGGCTAACGGTGTAACGATCGGTCCTTGTACTATAAAAGGACTGGTCGACGATACACAAAGGATGGCTCTTTGAACTCAGAGAACCCTCCCATAGACAGTTTTGATACCCAATACAACAACTACACACCCCGTGGGGTAGGGTATTACGCTCAGGCGGCCCGAACCACGTAAATCCTTGTGTCCATTTGACATCGTCTTTTGAATCTCTGCGCGCCCGATACCGAACTACAAACTCCGCGGGCTACCAACGGTAGTACTGGGGGACCTGCCAGATCAACACTCCAACAAGTCCGTTGAGGAAGGTGCTTCTCACATCCATTTGATAGAGCTTGAAATCTTGGTGAGTAGCATATGCAAGTAATATTCTAATAGATTCAAGTCTAGCCACGGGAGCAAAGGTCTCATCAAAATCCAAACCTTCGACTTGTGAATACCCTTTGGCCACAAGTCGTGCCTTGTTCCTTGTCACCACCCCGTGATCACCTTGTTTGTTGCGGAAGACCCATTTGGTGCCGACGACGTTGGATTTGGGTCTTTCGACTAGTTACAACACCTCGTTACTTTTGAAATTGTTGAGTTCTTCTTGCATGGCCACTACCCAATCTGGATCCTTCAATGCATCCTCAACCTTCCGTGGTTCCAAAAAGGACACATGCGAGTAATGCTCACAAAAATTAGCTATGTGAGATCTAGTAGTTACTCCCTTTTGGATGTCACTGATGATGTTGTTGATTGGGTGATCCCTTTGGACACACTGGTGTACTCTTTGGTGCGGTACTTACAGTCTTGAATCTTGATGATGATCTTCTTCTCCCCATAAGTGGTTGTCCTCATTGACTTGTTGATCATTTTTGCTTTCTTGAAGTTGATCTTGTATGGATCCTCCCCCTTGATCATTGGTCTCCTCTTGTGGTTCGTTTTCTTCATGCATACGTAGAGGTGGCTCTTGTGGTCGAACTTCGCCTAACGCCATTCTTCTCAATGCTTAACAAGGAGCTTCTTCATTATCTAGCACACATGGATCAACTTGCTCCTTTTGGGAGCCATTAGTTTCATCGAACACTACATCACGTGCTACTTCAACAAGTCTGGATGTCTTATTGTAGACACGATAGGCATAAGTGTTCGAGTCATAACCAAGCAAGAAACCATCATATGACTTTGAAGCAAACTTTGAAGCCCTAGGCTTCTTGTTCAAAATATAGCATTTGGAACCGAAAACTCGAAAATATGAAATTTTAGGCTTGTTACCCGTGAGTAGCTCATAGAATGTCTTCTTGGGTAGTCGATGAAGATAAAGTTCATTTATGGCATGGCAAGCGGTGTTGACCGCTTCCGCCCAAAATCGATCCGAGGTCTTGTACTCATCGAGCATTGTTATTGCCATCTCTATGAGGGTTCGGTTCTTTCTTTCGACAACTCCGTTTTGTTGAGGGGAGTAAGGTGCTGAAAACTCGTGCTTTATGCCTTCTTCGTCTAGGTACTCCTCAACTTGTGTGTTCTTAAACTCTGTGCCATTGTCACTTCTAATGTTCTTGATTGTCAATGAAAATTCATTTAGAGCTTGCTTGAGGAATTTCTTCAAGATTCCTTGTGTTTCTGCCTTATCATGTAAAAAGAAAACCCAAGTGAACCGAGAAAAATCATCAATGACTACTAAACCAAATTTGTTACCGCCGATGCTTATGTAAGAAATTGGACCAAATAAGTCCATGTGAAGTACCTCGAGCGGTCTTGTTGTAGTCATGACGTTCTTAGCGAGATGAGGTGCTCCAACTTGCTTCCCGGCTTGGCACGCGCTACAAGGCCTTTCTTTCTCCAAAACAACATCCTTCAAACATCGGATGTGATTGCCCTTGAGGAGTTTTTGAAGATTCCTCATACCAACATGCGCTAGCCGTCTATGCCACAGCCAACCCATGATGGTCTTTGAAATCAAGCATGTGTCAAGTTTGGCTTTATCCTTGTTGAAGTCAACAAGATAAAGCTTTCGCTTTAACATACCCTTGAAGGCAATGGAACCATCACTCCTCCTAAACACGGTCACACCCTCGTTAGTGAACAAGCAATTATAAACTTTGTCACGTAATTGAGATATGGACAACAGGTTATAATCTAAGGAATCAACATGTAATACATGAGAAAGAGTGTGTTGTGGTGATATGGCAATTTTACCGGTACCGTGCACCTTTCCTTGACTATTGTATCCAAAACAGATGCCCTCGCTTGGATCCTCATTTGCTTCATATTCAACGAACATCCTTCTTTCTCCGGTCATATGGTTGGTGCATCCACTGTCTAGCACCCATTTAGATCCACCGGGGGAATAGGCCTGCAAAAACAAATGATGCCTTGGTTTTAGGTACCCAAGCTTCCTTGGGTCCTTTTAGGTTAGTCACAAGGGCTTTGGGCACCCACACATGAGACTTGGTGTTCCCATGGCATGGCCCAACATAATGAGCATAAACTTTGCCATAATTACTTCTCATTAATACATAAGATGCATCGAAAGTTCTAAATAGTAACTATTGTCGTTTATACACAGGACTAGTCTGCGAGATCGGACTTGTCTGGAGGACCAGACATGTCCAGATCCCTACCAGACTAGTCCGGTGATCATGCACGTTGGATTCATTAATTTTGGATTTTCAAGTTTTAGAGGGTCTTCCCTTTACAAATACATTGCTCTCCATGTTATTCTTATGGCTTCTAGCATGTTGCTTTGCACCATAAGAGTAACCAATGCCATATTTGACATTTGGAGGTCTTGTGACCAAGTATGCACTACGTGCATATTTGATCTTCTCCTTGTCAAATATGCAATTTTGTGTAGGATGCTTGTCCTTGGTAGAGGTTGACTTGTTTTTCAAACTGGTGTCAACTTTACCTCATGTACAAGTGGAAGAAACTTTAGTTTTAATGGGTTGAGAAGGTGAACTTGAAGAGGATGAAGGGTCACCTTGCTTAAGTAACTCAACTTGCACTTCAAGGATCTTGTTAACCTTGATTAGGTTAGCAAGTTCGTCCTTGATTGTATAATTTGAGTTGCTTAACTTCAAGCAAGCCTCCTTGCTTGAAGCTAAATCAAGCTCCAGTGACTTGCTTCGCTCCTTTTCAAGCTCTAGAAGTTTGTCAAGTTCAACATATTCCTCCTTTTGAGAGATAATCATGTGTTCTTGATGATGTATCAACTTCTCCTTCTCAACAAGTTGATCAAGTAAGAATTTCATTTTTGTGGCTGTTTTCTTATCTAACCCGATGAGCATATATTCATTATCACTATTAACTTCACTATCACTGGAATAGGAATGCACGAAAGATGGTTTTTTTGTTACCTTCCATTTACCTTCCTTTGCCATGAGGCAAGTGTCGTTCCCCTTCCATGCGCCGAGAGTAGGGAAGAGAGTTGACTTCTAGGATGTCTCCTCGATGGCTATGCTAGCCATCTCTTCTTCTTCTCCTGATGAGGACTCATCATTTGAGTCCCAGTCTTTCCCTATATGCGCTAGTTCGGCCCGTTTCTTCTTCTTGAAGAATTTATTGGGTTGAGGCTTGGCTTCTTTGGTCTTCTTCTTGTTCTCTTCATATGGGCAATCAACTATAAAGTGGCTATACTCACCACAATTATAGCATGCCCGCCTCAACTTTGGCTTTGATCTTTACTTGTATTTTCCTTCACTTGATTTAGCGCCTTGTCTCTTCTTCATCATCTTCTTGAATTTCTTCATGAACAGTATCATGTCATCTTCATCCAAATCACTACTTTCATCATCACCGTCTTCTTCTAGTTGTGCTTCTCGAGCTTCTTTAGACGAGGGCTTAAGGGTGGACTTTAGAGCGACCCCTTTCTTCTTTGCCGAGGTGAGGTCGACAATTTCCTTAACATGTTTAGCTTGTTTTTCCATCATCTCAAAGTTGATGATTTTCCCAAGTAGCTCATCAGGGGTCATCTTCTTGTATCTGGGGCTTTCTCGTATCATTGAGCATAAGGTGACATTGCGAGGCATGAAGGCTCTAAGGATGAGCTTCACTACCTCGTGGTCGTTCCACTTCTTGCTTACGTATGCTCGCACCTTGTTGATGAGCTTCTTTAATCGATTGTACATGTCTTGTGGCGACTCATCTTCTTTGATTGCGAATCTTCCCAGCTCGCCTTCAATCTTCTCGATCTTCGGTTCTCGCACATGAAGATCGCCTTCATGTGCATTTTGCAATGCATCACATATTTCTTTTGCGATCTCGAGTCCATCCACTTTTGTACACTCATCACGACTGAGCGATGAAGTGATGACTGCCGCAGCTTGGGTGTTTCGATGGATGGCTTGCTCTTGACTAGGTGTGAGCTCGTCGTCATCATCCGGGATATCTATTTTTGTGCATACTATGTGCCACAAACTTGGATTGAGAGAAATCAAATGCATTTTCATGTTTTGCCTCCACATTGAGTAGTCATTGCCATCAAAGTGTGGGGCTTTTCCAAGCGGAATAGATAGATAATGGTTGTTGTTATTATTTAGGTGATCATAGTTAAAAGGATATCGGGAGTAGTCGGTGTGACTACTCCCCTTCTTTCTCTTCTCATCTTCGATCTTCACCTTTCCCTTGGAAAGGGTGTTCTTCCTTAGGAGTGCCTTGAGTTCCAGCGTCTCCTCATCGTCATCCTCGAAGTCTTGAATGGCTTCGAGGAGCTTCTCCAATTTTTGGTTCTTGTCTGCATCAACCTTCTCTTGGTTTTTGCTCTTGTGCACGTCCTTCATGTCCGACATGATCTCTTCGAGCGATTAGTCTCCTTCTTGAAGAACCTTGCTCTGATACCAATTGAATGTGGCCTAGAGGGGGGTGAATAGGCCTTTTTGAGTTTTGTCGGAACCTGCAACACATAACAACCAGATCAAAACTCGAGATATCGGACTAGTCCGGTCAAGTGCGGACTAGTCCGGTGTGTACCGACTAGGTTAATCAAGTTTGATCGATTAATTTGATTCTAGGATGTATGCAGCGAAAATATACTTGTAATTGAAGTGTTACATGATTATGAACTAGGGTATACGACAAGTTAATCTTATATTTGATGTTTCAATGTAAAGTAAGCAAGATTGATTGAAACCCTAGATTGATATGATGTATAAGGACGATGAGCGCAAAGTAAAAACACAAGCAATTTATCCCGTGGTTAAGTTCCCACAGAGGCAACCTACATCCACGTTGAGGAGTCAACAAAAGGATCGGGTCTTCTCCAACCCTACCCTCGTCGGATCGCCACGAAGGCCAATCCTCTTCACTTATCACAAAGGGTAAATAACCAAATTCAAGGGGCCTTCTCACACGTTGAGGGCTCCCCAATATTACAACAAGAACTCCACCAAGAACACTCTCGAAAGATTACAATGAAAACAAGAAGAGTGTGTTATGGAATCAAACCAAGAGCTCAATGAGTGATGAATCGTGTCTCTCCAATGTTCCAAAGTGTATACTCAAGGGATTGATCTTTGTAGCTTTTGATTTCGTGGAGAGATGTGTTTTTGAGGCTCTTGGGAGGTGTGACGGCGCAAGGGGTCGAGAGAGTTAAAAGTTGGGTCGTGCACATCTATTTATATGGGGTTTCTAAAAGTGACCATTAGGGTTTAGGAATATCGGACTAGTCCGTGCTGGACACCGGACTAGTTCGGTGTGCTGTGTGTAGCAAACCCTAGGTGTCCCGAAATATCGGACTAGTCCGGTTAGAAGCGGACTTGTCCGATTTTGCTTCTGGAAATCTTCGGACTAGTCCGATAATCATCGTTCTTGTCCGGATCAGTGAAACCCTAAGTGAATTGGGTGACAAGTCCGCACTTGGAGGACTTGTCCAATTTAGGTCAGAGGGTTTTTGGACTAGTCCGTGCCAATATTGGACTTGTCCGATTTTCATCAGAATGATATCGGACTAGTCCATTGTGTGATCGGACTTGTCCGATTTTGTGCAACTTGTGAACTGTTTTGAGGACTAGTGCGCACTGGGGAGGACTAGTACGATTCTAGTCAGAGGGATATTAGACTAGTCCGTGGTGATATCGTACTTGTCCGATCTTATGCAGAAAGATATGGGACTAGTCTGGTGTCAATTAGACTAGTCCGGTCCTGTACAAACTTGTGCAATGTGTGTGATTATTTGTGCTTGAGCTCTTGGGGTGTGTTTCCTTAACACACTCCCACATAATGATCTACTACACTTGTTCCTTGAGCTCTTTTCCACATTGCTCCTCATTCTCCTTTCTTTTTGGCTCTTTGCTCATTTTCTCATTTAAAACCTGTGCTCATCTCAACAAAGTGGTTAGGATCTCATTTGCTTGTCATAAATCATCCAAAACCCACAAGGGATTCCTAGATGCACTTTCACACTCTACAAGCCGTCTTCGACAAGCTGCGCATCACGCGCACCAAGCTGAACCCAGACAAGTGTGTTTTCGGGGTTAGCTCCGGGAAGCTCCTCAGATTCTTGGTGACTCGTTAAGGAATTGAGGCAAACCCGGTAAAGATCAAGGCTATAGAAGATATGCGGCCCCCAGCCCGCATCAAGGATGACCAGAAACTAACTGGATGTTTAGTTGCGCTCAGCTGGTTCATCTCAAGACTGGCGGAGCGGGCACTTCCCTTCTTCAAGCTATTGAGGAAGATCAGGCCTTTCCGTTGGTCCAAAGAAGCAGAAAAAGCATTCCAAGAGCTCAAGCAGCTCCTCACCCCAGTACCAATCTTGGTCGCTCCGAACCCCAGTGAGCCTCTACTGCTTTGTATTTTTGCTTACGGAGGTTGACAACATGGTCCTGGTCACAGAAAGACCAGAGCCACTACTAATTTAGGAGCCCAGACACCTCCAGGAAGGTCCGGAGCTACCTGAAGGCGAGTTTGGGTCCTATCCCCCAGACACGTATCTTCAAGGCAAAATGCTAGAGAATCAACCTCTCTCATCTGAGGGAGTTCACACAACTGTTCAAGAATATTCGGACACCTCTGAGAGGATTCAGACTGAACAATAAGAAGTTTTGGACACCTATGAGAAGCTCTGAGAAAATCAACAGAAAGGTCCAGACCTCTCTAGTAAGGTCCGGGTTGATGGAGAAGAAGCCCCGGGCCTCTCCTAGAGGGTCTAGACTGTCCAGCGTCTAGTGTACTTCATCAGCGAAGTACTCCACGATGCCAAGACTTGATACATTGAGGTGCATAAGCTGCTTTATGCAGTTCTTATTGCCTCAAGGAAGCTTCATCATTACTTTCATGCCCACAAGATATAAGTGGTAACTTCTTACCCACTGCGTGCCATACTGCACAATCCCAACTCTACTGGGAACATTGCCAAGTGGGCACTAAAGTTGGCAAAATTCGATATCGAGTTCCTGCCGCGACAAGCTATCAAGAGTAAAGCCTTGGCTGATTTCGTAGTGGAGTGGACGCCTTCTCCATCAAATCCCCGGGGCCCCAGTGACCAGAAGTCGGAACCCAAGGTTCTGGTCTCCACCGAGCCTCATTGGTCCCTCTACTTTGACGGCTCTGTGCAGAAGCAGGGGGACAGAGCTGGAATACTTCTCCTCGCTCTGACCGGGGAGAAGGTCAAATACATGGTGCACCTTGATTTCAAGGCGACCAATAACATGCCGGAGTATGAAGATCTCATCTATGGGCTCAAGGTGGTGCTATCTTATGGAGTCAAGCAGATGCTAGTGAAGGGTGACTCGCAGCTCATCATCAAGCAAGTCAAACGCAAATGCAGCTGCAACAACCCTCGACTCGTTGCTTATCTCCTTAACGTATAGAAGCTCAAGAAGAATTTCAATGTCCTGGACCTCTACCATGTCCAGTGTCTCAACAACGCAGAAGCTGACAAACTCTCGACGAAAGCTTCAACCAAAGCTTTGGCTCCCGACAGAGTCTTTCTCCAAAAATTGTCAAGACCAACCGCTCAGCCCACTGAACTGAGTGAAGGGGGAGAGACCAACACCTCAAAGCTGGCGGTCTTGGTGGCCCTCTTACCATGGCATCCACAAAGGGTCGTAGGTGCTGCAGGAAGCTCCGAGCAACCGAACACGCAAGACTCATAAGCTCAAGTTAGCTCCTATGCATAGATCTCAGAGATACGGAGCTACTTGAAAGACAATAACCTTCCTAAAGACGGCGTATCCGCTGACCAGATCATTAGATTGGCTAAAAGATACACGCTGGTAGAAGGGGATCTCTACCAGTGCGGTGCCAACAGTGTCCTAATGCGGTGCATTGCAAGGGAAGAAGGTCGCGAGCTACTCGCGGAAATCCATGTAGGCAGGTGTGGGAAGCATGCATCTTCTCGTGCGTTGGTTAGTAAATACTTTTGGCATAGCTTTTACTAGCCTACATCACTCCAGGGTGCAGTTGTGTTGGTGAAAAAGTGTGAAGTCTGCCAATTCCACGCAAAACAAATTCATACACCAGCTAAGTCACTGCAAATGATACCTCCTACATGGCCATTCGCTGTGTGGGGCATGGACATTTTGGGACCTTTCCAAAAGCCGTAAGAAGTTACAAGTACCTGTATGTTGCCATCGACAAGTTCACCAAGTGGTCAGAAGCAACTCCAGTTGTGACTATCAATAAGCAATCAACTATCAAGTTCTTGAAGTCCATAGTCTACAGATTTGGATTCCCAACAGAGTCATCACTGACAATGGAACCCAATTTACAAGTGCAGCATTTCAAGAGTATTGCGAAGACCTCGGCATTCAAGTCAGCTACGTATCAGTAGCCACCTGGCAAGTAATGGCCAAGCCGAGAGAGCAAATGCAGAAATACTAAAAGGACTCAAGACGCGCACTTATGAGCGCCTGAAAAAACATGGAGCATCCAAGATCGTGGAGCTTCCGTCTGCACTGTGGGCAAGCAGGACAACACCTAACCGGTCTACTGGAGAGACACCCTTCTTACAGGTGTACGAAGCTGAAGCAGTTCTTCCTCCGGAGATCACCATGGGGTCACTCCGGGTCTGAACCTTCGATGAAGCCGTGCAAGACCAGCTACGGCATGAAGACTTGACCTCGTCGATGAGGTAAGGTGCCAAACTGCTGTTCAGAATGCATGTTATCGCCAAGCGCTCCGGCGTTATCATCAAAGGAATGTGCGCAACCGACAGCTCAAAGAAGGCGATCCGGTGCTGCGGAGAATACTAACTCGTAAAGGGATGAACAAACTTTCCCCCAGCTGGGAAAGTTCGTTCTGAGTGATCAAAGTATCCCATCCTGGATGCGTTCGCTTGGCAACTAAGGATGGGACCCCGCTTCCCAATACTTGTAACATCGAGCACATCCGTAAGTTTTATGCTTAGTATCAAGGAGGTGAGTCTGTAATTACACACAATGTAACTTATAGAGTCCAAACAGAGGGTCGAGTAGGTCCTCCGGGAGAACATCTGGACCCCTCCGGAGGGTCTAGGAAGTTCAAGCAACACCTGACACAGTCACAACACTAAAAGTGTAGCTACCTGCCCTTGGTTAGTACAAGATGTATAGCACACTTTGCGTGGTTCTGTACCCTAAGTGTGTCCTTGTCTCCCTTATAATTCAAACCTATAATGGAAGACATTGTTGTGTGAAAGCAGACTCCACGTGCATTAATTTTGTATAGGCTCAATTACTTTTATTATCCTTTTTCTCATTGTCTATAATGAAAATGTGCAATTCTTTTTGACCTTTAGTCAAAGTTACTCATATGTTGTACAAGTTGTATTGTTGGTTTTTTAGCATCTTAGCAATGTTGGACGGTCTACTCGCCTGAACACCAAGCCAACACAGGTCTGGAGTGTGCTATCGACTTAGTCTTGTCCAGCACCCTAAGTACGCCACTCTACCTACATTCCAGCGGGCCTCAGTAGAGCGGGTCCTAAAGGCATTCGGATCTAGAAAGATTGCATTAATGTACTTGTTATCATATCGAGTTTCTTCGGATCTAAAAATTCAAATAAGAATAGTAAGTCACAAAAGAGTTATAGACGAGAGGACAAATTTTATGGTTCTTCTTGTCTTTGATGCGCGGGAAAAATGAAAACTCATGACGATGGTGGACGATGCCGGAGCTACTAAGTTTCGACATCCCCCAAGGGGGCTCGCCGTTGGCGTTTCAAACGTTGAAAGCGAGCGCCGTCAGAGCTAACAAGCTCCGATAACTCCCATGGGGGCCAGCCATCGACGTGAAGCATAATGACAATTCAAGCAAAGACAGTGAAGAAATCAACCCGAGGGGATTCGTCAACTTATTCTACATTGATGGTGGATGAGGCGTCCCGACCCGATGATCGGAACTAAACCTGTAATATAATACCAGAAACTAGGTTCGGTACAATATATTACAATCCAAGTGGAACCAAATCATACAAAGCTTTATTACAGCGGAATAATCTTATGGATAATAACGATAACAGCTAACAGGAACGCGATAATAGTCAACATCACGGAGGCGATTAGCTCCTCCTCGCACATGGTTCCACCTTTGCCACTTGAGTGCGGACGCGACCCTACTCGAAGTCCTCCGGCAGAAAGTCAGGATCCTCTGAAGATATTAGCAACGTTTGAGTACGAAGGTACTCAGCAAGATATTAATGTGATGCACAAATAATAATGCAACCCAATGCAACCAAACGTCTCACCCAGAGACATCCATCATCTCAAAATCACAGTAGGTAGCTTGCTAGTTGTCAGGACCACACCATAACCCGTCCCTTACCAAGGACATGACCAGTTCGAACGGATTTTACACTCTGCAGAGGTTGTACACAACACACACGCACAGAACTATCCAAAGATAGTTTGTCATAACCGACACCTAGTCGGAGCATCACCCTATACAGTCGCCCTCAAACCCCGGGTCATGACTAGTATCAGTCCACACCCAAGAACCATCCACCGTAGACGACTGTCAAGGCTAGCCACTAGGATTAGGCTACGCCCTGCCCATACAGGATCATGTGGGTATACTAAAGAAGTTAAGTGAGATGTCAAAACAACTCGGTCCTTAAGGTTCACCAGGGCAGCCACCATACACCAAGCCAGAATTGTAAGTCTACCACCACGGTAGCCTTACCCAACACCAACCCGTCTGCCCTAGTCTCAATATCCAGTCTGCCCTCACCCAATGTACATTCAACACCATCATCAGCATCATAGCATCATATCAATATGCAATCATAAAAATCAGCATGGCTTCTCTCTGTCACTTGAGTCACTAGTACTCGCAAATGCAATAATATAGTATATTTGATAACAACGGATAATCCTCACATAGGTGCAACATGACAAAGAAAGGGGCAATGCAACTTGCCTTCACTACTGTCTTCCGCGGCGTAGTTCTCCTGGTCTTGTTGCGGCTCCGGGTTCTCCTCCGGCACTTGCTCTGAGTCGACACACGCGCACACAAGCAAACATGCAAGCAAAACAAATATCTATTCAATACCTCACACAAAAATAGTCGTATTGACTATATAATGATTAATATGATTTTTAAAGGAAGAATCATGTTAAACGGAGTTCGTAAGAGTGATTTACAGCTTCTACAATGTGATGGCTAGATAAATTCCAAAAATAAAATAACTAGGAAAATGGTTGCTGGTCTCGTTGGTTTGCTGCAAGGCCGAAACGCTCCTGCTCTTTAGGCCTGTGCTGACACAAGCAAGCCCACTAATTAAGTACTAATAACTACTAATAACAGGGGGGTTAGCTGCTGTGCTTGGTTCCGGCGTGGGCTTCATATGTTTATGGGCTGATGTACTTGGATACGTACGTGAGGCAGCAGCCTTGTTGCTGCATGGAGCGTGGGCCACCAGGACTAATCAACGTTTAGTTAATGATGGGCCAGCTAATACATGGATCTACTATACCGGTAAGCCCAGCTAACAACGACCTCCTACGGGACGCTACAGAGAGTTCGTCTTCCTCAGTACCGGCAGCCATGGCTGCTCAGGAGCTTCGGTCAGGGAGGAAAATAGAGGCAGATGGTGGCCAAAAATTATGGGAAAAGCAAGCACAGACCAAACTCATTCTTTGGAGGTGCAGATTTGGGAGGTGACTATGGAAACTTGCTGCTGCAACGGTGAGGGCTTACCTTGGAACCAGCTGAAGCAGAGACGACCCCTCGCCAGAGAACAACGCTCGGCTGCGCTGTACGGGAGAAACGGTGGAGACGAGTGAGGATAAGAACTAGGAGGCTGGGTAGATATTTTATACAGGCAGAAGATTGGTAGGTAGGTAATTGGGTAGATGAAGGAATTAATTTCACAGCAGATATGCTCAAGCTCTGGTCGCTCCTTTGCGTGTGCATGCGATGGCGCGGGTCTCACGGCAATGGAATCACCGCCGGCGTGCACGGCGAGTCTGCCGGACGGTGCGTCGGCTAGCTGGTGGCGCGGCGCAGGCGATGGGACGCTACGGTCGCGGTTCGCAGCGCACAGACTAAGAGGCTAATAAAGAGCGCGCGCCAAGGGCGGACGGCTTGCCAGTCATAGATTTAAGTTGTTTGACAATAAATTTTTATTATTTTATTTAATTATATTTACTTATTTACGCATTGATTATTGTATAAATATATTTTATTTATTTATGAAAAACGGGATGTTACAGACCTACTCCACTTAAAATGAATCTCGTCATCGAGATTCGGCTAATCTTCAAAGAGATGAGGAAACTCTGATCGCAGCGCATCTTCTCTCTCCCAAGTAGCTTCAGCTTCCGAATGCCTGCTCCACTGAACACGACAGAGGGTGACAGAACTTGTTCGTGTTCCTCGAGTAACAGTATCCAAGATCTTCATTGGCACCTCCTGGTAGCGCAGGTCATCCTGCAGGTCTAAAGTGTCTTGGACCACTTGTTCTTCAGGTAACCGCAGACATTTCCTTAGTTGAGATACATGGAAGACATTGTGTACACCTGACATCTCTTCAGGTAGTTGAATCTTATACGCTACTGCTCCAATCCTTCCTAAAACCGGAAACGGTCCAATGTACCGCGGTGCCAACTTCCCGCGCACTTGAAACCTGCGCGTGCCGCGGATCGGTGATACTTTAAGATACACGTGATCCCCAATATCAAAAGTGAGTTCACGTCGTCTCTTGTCTGCATAGCTTTTCTGGCGTGACTGAGCTGCTTTTATATTGGCTCGGATCTCCTCTACCTTGTCTTCAGCTGCCACGATGAAATCCGGACGCTCCACCATACGGTCTCCCACTTCAGACCACATGAGCGGAGTCCTACTCTTCCTTCCGTATAGAGCTTCAAATGGGGACATCTTAATACTGGTCTGAAAACTGTTGTTGTAGGAGAACTCAGCATATGGTAGACTATCTTCCCAATCTTTACCATAAGTGAGCACAGCGGCTCTCAACATATCTTCTAAGATTTGATTGATCCTTTCGGTCTGACCATCCGTTTGAGGGTGGTATGCTGTGCTAAAGTCCAACTTAGTGCCAAGTGCTTTCTGAAGACTTTTCCAAAATCTCGAGGTAAACTGGGTACCTCGGTCTGAAACTATCCTTGAAGGTATACCATGGAGCTTCACGATACGATCTATGTATAACTTGGCCAGTTTGTCTCCACCATAGGTAGTGCGCACAGGAATAAAGTGTGCGACCTTAGGCGGTCAACCACTACCCATACGGAATCATTACTATTCTTGGTTCTTGGTAAGCCAGTGATGAAGTCCATTCCTATCTCATCCCATTTCCACACTGGAATTGGTAACGGCTGAAGTAGGCCACTCGGCTTCTGATGTTCAGTTTTGATTCTCTTACATACATCACAACGGGCCACAAATCGAGCTACATCGCCTTTCATGCCAACCCACCAATACTTCTCTTTGAGATCCAAGTACATCTTGGTAGCTCCAGGATGTATAGAGTATGCGGAGTTATGAGCTTCATCCATGATGGTGTTTCGGTAGTGACCTTGTGAAGGCACACACAACCGTTTCTTGAACCACAATATTCCATTCCTATCGACTCTAAAATCTGGAGCTTTGTTTTCACCGGTCTGTCCCTTGATCTCCATCAACTTTTCATCCTCATGTTGCGCTTTCTTGATCTGCTCTTCGAGCATAGGCTGAACACTAAGGTTGTAACTGCAAGAGTGGGGTATGACTCTTAGGTTCAACTTACACATCTCATCACATAGCTGTGGTATTTGTGTTACCAAGTGGTGGCAATAGGCTTTCCTGCTGAGGGCATCCGCTACCACATTGGCTTTACCCGGATGATACTGGATTTCCAAATCATAGTCCTTGATTAACTCCAACCATCTTCGTTGCCTCAGATTGAGATCTGACTGGGTAAAAATATACTTGAGACTCTTGTGATCTGTGTAAATCTCGCACTTGTTTCCAATTAGATAGTGTCTCCAAATCTTCAAGGCATGTACTACTGCACCTAACTCCAAGTCATGTGTTGGGTAGTTCTGCTCGTGTGGCTTTAGCTGACGAGATGCATATGCTACTACTCGTCCTTCTTGCATTAACACACATCCGAGTCCCCGTTTTGAAGCATCACAATAGATGACGAAGTTCTTATGAATATCTGGTAGGATCAACACAGGTGCAGTGGTTAGTCTTTGCTTTAACTCACAAAAACTCTGTTCGCAAGCTTCAGTCCAAATGAACTTCTTGTCCTTCTTGAGCAATTCTGTCATTGGTCGAGCAAGCTTAGAGAATCCTTCAATGAATCTGCGGTAGTATCCGGCTAAACCGAGAAAACTACGAATCTGCTTAACTGATGTCGGTTGCTTCCAAGATGACACATCTTCAACTTTCTTTGGATCCACTGCAACTCCTTCAGCTGTGAGAACATGTCCAAGGAAGCTAACCTTCCTTAACCAAAACTCACATTTGCTAAACTTGGCATACAACTGGTGACTTCGAAGTCGTTCTAAGACAACACGCAGGTGTTGCGCATGTTCTTCTTCACTGCGTGAATAGACCAGAATGTCATCAATGAAGACAACAACAAACCTGTCTAGTTCTTGCATGAACACTCGGTTCGTCAAGGTCATAAAGTAAGCTGGAGCATTGGTTAGTCCAAAGGACATCACTGTGTACTCAAATTGTCCATAGCGAGTCACAAATGCAGTCTTGGGTATATCCTCAGGCCTGATCCTCACTTGATTGTATCCAGACCTCAAGTCAATCTTTGAGAAGAACTTAGCTCCCTTCAACTGGTCAAACAAATCATCTATCCGAGGTAGAGGATACTTGTTTTTGATGGTCATCGCATTAAGAGCTCGGTAGTCCGTACAAAGTCTCTTGCTTTTATCCTTCTTTTCTACAAAGAGGACCGGTGCAGCCCATGGTGATGCACTACGTCTAATATATCCCTTTTCTTGCAGCTCATCTAACTGCTTCTTTAACTCTGCTAGTTCTGGGGCAGCCATCCTATAAGGTCTCTTAGCAATTGGGGCAGTTCCGGGAACTAGTTCAATGGAGAACTCAATTTCTCTTTCTGGTGGCATGCCTGGTAATTCTTCTGGAAACACATAAGCATACTCTCTGATTACCGGTATTCCTTGAAGTGTTGTAACCTTCATGTGATTTATCATTGGTTCTGATATGCTAGGTTGGACATGACATGTGATAGTCTTTCCTTCATGGTTGGTCACCGTCAACAACCTTTCTGCACAAGTTATGGTTCCTTTGCACTTGACCAACCAATCCATGCCAAGGATCACATCAATTCCATGGGAGTCAAGCACTACTAGGTTGACAAAGAATACAACCCCACTTAGATTCAAAGGGATATGGTTAACTCCTAGATGGCAGGGTATATAACCTCCTGGTGATTTGGTTATTAAAGGCCTCTTAAGGGCCACTGCTGATATATCATTCGACTCAATGAAGTGTGATGATATGAACGAGTGTGATGCACCAGAATCAAATAGCACTGAAGCTAAGACTGACTGAACCAAAAACTCACCGAGTAACACTCCTGGTGCTGCATCTGCCTCCTCGGTGTAGACGTGGTTCACTGTGGCTTTTCCGAAGGTCGGTGGCGTCCTAGAGGGTGGTCCACGACTTCCTCCAGCTGGTTGCCTTGGTCCATTAACTGAGTTGGAGAACGTCGAGGCTGCTGATTTATTTTTGTAGGGACAATAAGGAGAAATGTGACCAGGTTCACGACAATTGTAACAAATCCTCTGGTCACCCATTCGACTCACTCCAGATTGTTGGGGTTTGAAGGAACCTTGAGGTTTGGCAGAGTGCATTGGCTGTCTGAATGTGGTGGATGGTGCCCTGTTGGAAACTCCACTCTGGGTCATCTGACCTGAGTAAGCTGGTTGTTGCTGCCTCGGCATAGAGTAAGCAAACTGTTGGGTCCGCTGTCCAGAATAAGCCGGTTGGTAAGTCTTCTGAGACTTTGCTTGTTGGGACAGTTTGTGACTCTCAAACTTCCTCTTCCTCTCCTGCATCTCATCCTTCTTATTCTTCTCTGTGATGATAGCTCTATTCACCATGGTGTTGAAATTTGGGTAGACAGATGCTCCAACCAAGGTCTTAATCTCTGGATTAATGCCACGCAGGAAGGCATCCCGCTTCTTCTCATCAGTGTCCACAGTACTAGGGTCGTAGCGTGATAAGCTTGTGAAACTATGTAGGTATTCCATCATGGTCATACCTCCCTGGTGTAGATTCCTGAATTCCTCCTGTTTCATCTTCACCACACTGCTAGGAATGTGATGATCTCTGAACAGCCTTACAAAATCCTCCCATATCATGGTCTTAGCATCTGCATTCATATCTCTATAGCTCTGCCACCAAGCTAAAGCAGGTCCTCTCAGTTGTTGCACTGCTAGCAGAACCTTATCCATCTCATTTGCATGTACAACCTCGAGCTTCATCTCAATCTCTCTCAACCAATCATCTGCTTCAATGGGATCATCAGATCCAGCAAATTTAGGTGGGTTCATCCTACTGAAGTCTGCGATCTGGTGGTTGCCCTGAGGTGCTGGCTGATGGTGGTTCATGCCCAGATTGCCTTGAGCACCAAGTGTGTTCGTCAGCATCTCCAGAAGTCGAGTCCGACGGTCCAAGATAGCAGTCAAGTCATAAATGGGCGCTGGTGGAGGGGGTGGCGGTGGTGGTAGTGGTGCTGCGGGTGTACTGTTCGCCGACTCTTCTGGTTGTGCTCCGCCCAGAAGGATTGGGGCATTTTGATCAGGGAGATTTTGGTTCACTTCCTGCCCTATCCTACCTCGGTTCGTACGGCGAGACATCTGTGACAAGGAGGGTGAGTATTAGCCAACAGTTGATTTTAATAACATTGCTTTACTTAAGGATAATATTCATTATTTATCGATGTGCTTTTATATATACACATAACAATATATATATTATTATATATACCATGCAAAGCACACAAACATCAAGCATTGCAAGCACACACCAAACATTCATTCATTAAAAAAAACGGATACATGATACATTAGGACATGTCGTCCCTAGGTCTGTCCCCTTAAGGATCAGCCGGGACCTCTGCCTGACTACTAGGTCCTGCGGTGTGATCTTCAGGATCTTCCTCTTCACCTCCACGAGGCGATGTTGGAGGGGTGAGTGGCACAGGCTCACGAATCCTCCTACGAGGGCTAGACAGATGATACATTGGAACTCCTTCCAGGATAAGCGGTTCAACAGTTGCGATGGCTTGGCGGTCCTTGCGCTTGGCTCGCTCCACGAGGTAGACACCCCTAAGTAGTTGGTTGTGGCGGTCTTCCTGCTCCCTGAGATTCTCCTCGACCAGGGCAACACGGCTTTCAGCGCTAGCAGTACGGGCGTCAGCCTTTGCTAATGCTAGTTTAGCTTTCCGCCAACGAGTTTCCAATGCCTCCGAGCGCTTGATGAGGGTCTTCACACGCTGGTTCTGCAGGTCGCACAAGTCGTCCAAGCTCAACAAGTAGCCGGACATAGCAACAATGGTGGGATCATCTTCAGTAGACCCAAGGCCTTCCAGGTTGCGGATCCTTGCTGTCCAGGCAGGACGAGTACGATCCAGTGGTGGGAAATACTTCATGGGTGTGGAACCCAGATGCCAGTCAAACGTGTGGCACAGGTACTTCAGAGCTTTGCGGGCAACAAGCTGACAAGTGTCTTTCATGCGGCATCCGGTAGCGGTGACGTTCCATGGCTTCATCTCCAGGAATTTGTCACTGGCACCAATGTGCACCGTGACCTCACAACTTTCAGTTCCATGCTCCATAAACTCATGACCCACGTACTCCGGGCGATCCATAATACCAAGTCGGAAAGTTGCACCATAGAGCACCTTGGGGAAGCCATCTTCATTGATGCAGAAGGTAGTGATGCGATCGTCGGCCATCTGGCTCATAACATGGCACAAAGATTAGTTAAGAGCAAAAACTATCACCAAGGCTCTAAAGTCCAATGGTTCCTATAGTAAAGTCAGTATACGGTCTCCTACGGTCACTTACGTACTAGGGTCCGCATCCTACAGCCAAGTATGGCTCTGATACCACTTGAGGCGTCCCGACCCGATGATCAGAACTAAACCTGTAATATAATACCAGAAACTAGGTTCGGTACAATATATTACAATCCAAGTGGAACCAAATCATACAGAGCTTTATTACAGCGGAATAATCTTATGGATAATAACGATAACAGCTAACAGGAACGCGATAATAGTCAACATCACGGAGGCGATTAGCTCCTCCTCGCACATGGTTCCACCTTTGCCACTTGAGTGCGGACGCGACCCTACTCGAAGTCCTCCGGCAGAAAGTCAGGATCCTCTGAAGATATTAGCAACGTTTGAGTACGAAGGTACTCAGCAAGATATTAATGTGATGCACAAATAATAATGCAACCCAATGCAACCAAACGTCTCACCCAGAGACATCCATCATCTCAAAATCACAGTAGGTAGCTTGCTAGTTCTCAGGACCACACCATAACCCGTCCCTTACCAAGGACATGACCAGTTCGAACGGATTTTACACTCTGCAGAGGTTGTACACAACACACACGCACAGAACTATCCAAAGATAGTTTGTCATAACCGACACCTAGTCGGAGCATCACCCTATACAGTCGCCCTCAAACCCCAGGTCATGACTAGTATCAGTCCACACCCAAGAACCATCCACCGTAGACGACTGTCAAGGCTAGCCACTAGGATTAGGCTACGCCCTGCCCATACAGGATCATGTGGGTATACTAAAGAAGTTAAGTGAGATGTCAAAACAACTCGGTCCTTAAGGTTCACCAGGGCAGCCACCATACACCAAGCCAGAATTGTAAGTCTACCACCACGGTAGCCTTACCCAACACCAACCCGTCTGCCCTAGTCTCAATATCCAGTCTGCCCTCACCCAATGTACATTCAACACCATCATCAGCATCATAGCATCATATCAACATGCAATCATAAAAATCAGCATGGCTTCTCTCTGTCACTTGAGTCACTAGTACTCGCAAATGCAATAATATAGTATATTTGATAACAACGGATAATCCTCACATAGGTGCAACATGACAAAGAAAGGGGCAATGCAACTTGCCTTCACTACTATCTTCCGCGGCGTAGTTCTCCTGGTCTTGTTGCGGCTCCGGGTTCTCCTCCGGCACTTGCTCTGAGTCGACACACGCGCACACAAGCAAACATGCAAGCAAAACAAATATCTATTCAATACCTCACACAAAAATAGTCGTATTGAGTATATAATGATTAATATGATTTTTAAAGGAAGAATCATGCTAAACGGAGTTCGTAAGAGTGATTTACAGCTTCTACAATGTGATGGCTAGATAAATTCCAAAAATAAAATAACTAGGAAAATGGTTGCTGGTCTCGTTGGTTTGCTGCAAGACCGAAACGCTCCTGCTCTTTAGGCCTGTGCTGACACAAGCAAGCCCACTAATTAAGTACTAATAACTACTAATAACAGGGGGGTTAGCTGCTGTGCTTGGTTCTGGCGTGGGCTTCATATGTTTATGGGCTGATGTACTTGGATACGTACGTGAGGCAGCAGCCTTGTTGCTGCATGGAGCGTGGGCCACCAGGACTAATCAACGTTTAGTTAATGATGGGCCAGCTAATACATGGATCTACTATACCGGTAAGCCCAGCTAACAACGACCTCCTACGGGACGCTACAGAGAGTTCGTCTTCCTCAGTACCGGCAGCCATGGCTGCTCAGGAGCTTCGGTCAGGGAGGAAAATAGAGGCAGATGGTGGCCAAAAATTATGGGAAAAGCAAGCACAGACCAAACTCATTCTCTGGAGGTCTAGATCTGGGAGGTGACTATGGAAACTTGCTGCTGCAACGGTGAGGGTTTACCTTGGAACCAGCTGAAGCAGAGACGACCCCTCGCCAGAGAACAATGCTCGGCTGCGCTGTACGGGAGAAACGGTGGAGACGAGTGAGGATAAGAACTAGGAGGCTGGGTAGATATTTTATACAGGCAGAAGATTGGTAGGTAGGTAATTGGGTAGATGAAGGAATTAATTTCACAGCAGATATGCTCAAGCTCTGGTCGCTCCTTTGCGTGTGCATGCGGTGGCGCGGGTCTCACGGCAATGGAATCACCGCCGGCGTGCACGGCGAGTCTGCCGGACGGTGCGTCGGCTAGCTGGTGGCGCGACGCAGGCGATGGGACGCTACGGTCGCGGTTCGCAGCGCACAGACTAAGAGGCTAATAAAGAGCGCGCGCCAAGGGCGGACGGCTTGCCAGTCATAGATTTAAGTTGTTTGACAATAAATTTTTATTATTTTATTTAATTATATTTACTTATTTACGCATTGATTATTGTATAAATATATTTTATTTATTTATGAAAAATGGGATGTTACAGTGGATATCATCGATGTTTAGAAACACCGACCATCCCAGGGGGGCCCGTCGTCAATGTTTCATGTGTTTATAGTGGGTGCCGTCGGACCTACCAAGCTCTGACAACCCCATGGGGCCCGCCGTCGACGTTCTACATGTTGATAGTGAGTTTTGTCAGACCTATCAATGTTCGACAACCCCAGGGGACCCGCCATCGATGTTCTATGTGTTGACAGTGGGCGCCGTCAGAGTTACTAGGATCCGACAACTCCATAGGGCCCGCCGTCGACATTCCATGCGTTAAAATGGGTGTCGTCAGACATATCAAGTTCCGACAACCCCTGGGGGCCCGTCGTCAACACAACGAATGGTCCCTGGAGGTGTCAGAGGTTAACTTTGGATCTAAAAGCTAAACGTGTTGGCTACAAGTTCGAAGCGTTCAAGTCATCAAGACATTGTCAAAACCTTTTGGTACATGTTCGCAATCAAATTATGCACATCTACTAGGGGGCCACCAAGATAAAGGACAGTGTATTAAAGACAAACAAAAATGGAATTCATTCACTCAAAGAGTAGATTTCATTCATCTGAAGCACTGGATTACAAAATGAGGATTACAACAAAAGGAAAAAGGAAAAGGTCCTAGCTCATGGAGGTTCTAACTCCAGCGGAAAAACGATGCAACCTTCTCAGTAGCTTCTAGGACACTAGCCCTGGCGGCATCCTCCTCTTCGGCAATGGGTCCTTCAAAGACCGGATCTAGGGAAAGTCGGGGGGTCTCGGCTCTTGTAAGATGCCAGGACATATTCGGCGACATTCTTGGCCAGAGATTTCCCCTCTGTCTCCAGTTGGTCGGCGGTGACATCACCCATCACGTCAAGTTTGCTACCAGCAGAGCCAGTGTCACCAGTGTCTGGTGCAGCTCCAGTGTCGGGTCCTTCGGACGTACTGGGCTGAAGCCAAGCGACACCAAAGCTCTGTCCGCACACCCCAGAAAGTCCAACAATTGCTGGGACTCAGTTGCCCTTGAGCTCCGCAGCTCCTCCATTGACCTTCGGGCTGCCGCAAGCTCCGAACCTTCCCGAGCGAGGCACTCGACCACTTTGGCATGTTGCTGAATACTCTCAGCTATTTGCTTTTCGCTGTCAGCGAGCTCCGTCTCCCAAAGATGGCTGCGGTTCCGTTGTTCGGCCAGGTCCTTCTACCTGCCTCTTACTTTCCCTTCTCTAGTGGCAACATCAGCTTCTCTTTTAGAGAGCTCCTACACAAGCTTCTAGTACTTCTCTTCCTCTTCATTGCACTATAGATAAACCTTTTTGGTGCGGTCAGCCAAGTTTTGCTCTCCCAGAAATAGACAACGCCAAGGGGATAGGCTCCGGACCTACTGAGGTCATCTCCGGCAGCTCCAGGGGGTCTTCAAGAACAAAAATCAGGTCCCACGCCAGTGGTCCCCTATGGTCCTGTGGCACTAGGGCCACCATCAGGAAGCTCCATGGCCTCCACTGTCGCTGAGGAAGGCCCTGCCAAGGGAACTTCAGCCTCTGAAGCTAATGTTGAAGGTTCCCCCGCTGGAATTTCCACCGTCGGCTCAGCAGGTGGAGAGACTACCGCAGACTCTTCTGGGTGCTCTGGCTCGGACATGGGCGCCTCCGGAACAATCACCTCCGGGGCGGACATTTGAGCTTCGTCCGGAGCCCCCACCACTTCCGACTCAGGCGCCGGTAAATCAACAATCTCCGACATGGAGGTCGGAGCTTCAACAACTTCTGGTATAGAGACCGGGATTTTAGGCACCTCCAGCTCGACCGCCAGCTCTTCAACAACTTCCCGCACAAGAACCGGAGATGTGGTTGCCTCTCAATCAAATGTCGGGGCTTCTTCCATCTCTGTGTCTTGAGCTGGAGCTTCAGCCGCAAATTCTACTGCTACTGGCGCATCTTCACAAATGTCCCCCCCGTGGTCCGGCGCTACCACGAGAGCTTCTAGTGTCACATTGGAATCAAGATCCACGACAGCTGGCATCGTAGCTATCGTGACCTCAGCCACCACTTGTAGAGACCTAGGGGTCGGAGCTTGAACTTCCGCCGTCACAGCCTCAGTCACCGTGGTGGGTGCCAGAGCTTTCGTGCCCTTCTTCGTCGCCCTGTAAACAAAGAATCGAAAGATTCAATAAATGACAAAAAGAAAACCAGCAACACAAGGTGAGGATGTAATGTTTACCTTCGAAGGTTACCACTCCAACTAGCGCGGAACTTCCTCACCAGGCGATCGGAGCTAGAGCCCACCATGGTCAGTGTGGTCGGAGCTCTGGATTGCTGCTCATAACTTGTTGCCATCTTCGGCTTCGCCTTAGCTGGGACCTGCCTTGGCTGGGAAGGACCTCCGGACCTGGAACGGATGCATAGTGCTGGGACCGGAGTTGATCTGCCCAAGCTAGCGCTCCTTGAGGACGCCTGCACTGGAGGAGGCATGTCCGCTGAAGATCTACCTCGTCCGGGAGAAGGGGCAGTTGTAGATGGTGTTGGCCTTACATGTCTCTCGTCAGCGTGCTATAACTTCCTCTTTAAGCTGGAAGATTCGGTGGACTCCTTGCCTTTCCCCTTGCCCTTTCCAGCGTCATCTACCTTCTGGCTCTGGGTGGTGGGGGGCACCCTCTCTAAAGCTCCGAGGATTGCTACCCTGGAAGTTGACCGCCTATCCACCATGACGAGGTCGTCCAACACTGGCATTCTTCTCTAGAGCTCCCTACTGGTCTCTGGAATCAAGTTCAGAGGTAGAAGAGCAGCTGGTGGAGCCAAAGCATGGGGGGAGATGGCTCCATTCTGCAACTTCTTGAGATGGAGCTTTGAATCCTCATCATTCAAGTTGGTGTTCTAACTGACTTCGATTCGGTTGTGTTACATTTCACTGTTGAAAGCCCATGTGAGCCACTCCCTAGTCTTCAGCTGAGCCCACTTGTTCACAAAGAAATTGGCGAAGACCATCTGAGGGGTCACCCCTCCTTCTACGGATTCTTGGATCCTTTCCAGGATGGGCTTGTACGCATGTGAAAACTCCGGAACTACATTCCAGGTGTCGGTGTCGACATTGGGAGGGCCTTTGGGCAGCTCCAACCTCTCGTGCTCTTCCACAACGATGATCACCCAATCTTTCTTCCAATTGTCCCACTTGCCAGAGGGGAAGGACTTCAAATACTTGAAGGGGCAGTTCTTCTGCTTCACGAAGTAATAGAAACCGATCAACTCCGTCCCCTTTGTGGTGGTGTGGACTGTGAAGAAGGTCTAGAATAGCTCCATGCATGGAGGCATGCCCACCCACATCTCGCAGAAGTGGACGGAAGTCGCCCACAAGCAAGAGAGAGTGGGGGTTGAGGTGGTGAAGTTGTAGGCCGTAGAAATCTAGCAGCATCAAGAAGAAGGTTGAAAAAGGTGGGATTAAACCCACCATGGCATACGCCGAGAAGTACACTATACCTCTGGTGCGCTGTTTCTTGAAGGGGAGCTTGACGAAGCAGATGTCGTGGTTGAAAGAATCTCTAGACCACCCCATGTAGGTCCGGACCCTTGATACATCTTCATTAGTCTTAATCCTCCTGCGGGGGAGACTCAACTCCATCTCGACAATGTGGAGCAAAAGAAGCAAAAGTTGTGCGAAGGCTAGGAGATTCTGAGCGCAAGTTTGATTGAAAGCGTAAAGGGTCCTCAAACCATGCGGGCTTTCCTTCTTAAGTAAGCCTTCGCAACGACTGGATGGAAATCACAATGGGACCAAGATTGTGTTTTCAAAAATTTACCCTGCCAATGACGAATGGGACCGGATCTACATTGGCGGAAAGACCAAAGTTATTACTCCAGAGAACCGTTGTCATGATGGGAGGTTGGAAGCCTGAGGGCAGCGGCCTGACAAGGCACGTGGAACAATTACAGTTTACACATTGGGAACTGGCGACCTTCAATTGCGTGAGATCTGCACGCAAATATCTCACCTGTCGCACTCAAAAGAAGGCACGAGGCGATTGTTTAACAGCGGACCATTGCCCCAATGGAATATCAGAAGACCTTTGAAGCCGCAGCGCGGGAATCGAAGATGGCCCAACCTCTGGTAGAATAACTCAACCCGAAGGGTTTCTCCAAGACGTGGGCCCAGGGGCCACTGTCAGTACCCTGCATACCGGGTACCCCATGATACCACAAGAAACGCATGGCCGCACGTGTTACACAATACTAGACCCACCTCCCTCATTTGGGTAGCTCTAGCATTGCCACGTGCAACACAAGGCCGTACCTAACTCCCACCATAGGGAAGCTCTAGTCTTGCCACATGTCTAGTGACCCCGGACCTAACCACCAGTAGAGGGAAGCTCCGGTAATGCCACATGTATAGTGGCTCCGGAACTGCCTTCCCACGATGGGAAGCTCTGGTGCCGCCACGTGTTGGGCCTCTGGACCTTGGACCTCAACGGAAGACTGACAGATCTCCAACGTCTCGGACTTTCAAGGTACAGTTAAAGCAACAGTTTCAAGAGCTGATTACGTGTCATTAATGCTATATTAATGACACACGACGTGGGCTGTTAATAGGGGTAACAGCGTCATTAAGGCACGTTATCACACTGTTAATCACACTTAATACTTGTAGATCATGTATTAGGATACTAGTTATGCCAGGGCCACATGTCGGGCTAGGAAAGTGTTGAAACAGCTAGTCCTTAGACTATAAAAGGGTTGCGCAGCATGGTACATGGACAAGCAGGCTCACATGCTCACTAGCACCACTCAAATTCATACATACAACACACAACCCGTGGAGTAGGATGTTTCGCTCAGGCGGACCGAACCACGTAAAATCCCTCGTGTCATCATCTTATTTGTAATCTCACGCGCACCCACAACCAATCAAGAACCTCCACGGGCTACTATCTAGTAGTACCGGGGGACGTGTCGATTGCACACTTCGATAATGACACACGATCAAAGGACTATTAATACAGGTAACACCGCCATTATGGCGCGTTATCACATTGTTAATCAATCATAATACCAGTAGATCCTGTATAGGTTGATTAATATAGTCGAGGCCACCTATCAGGCCAGGCATGCACTATAACGGCCAGCCCTTAGCGTATAAAAGGGCTATGCTGCACGATGGAAAGGAGGAAGCTGACATGCATACAAGCAACCACAGACACTCGCTACACTCTAATACAATCAGGAACCACCCCGCGCAGTAGGGTATTACACTCAAGCGGCCCGAACCACGTAAAAACTCCTGTGTCATCACCTTGTTTGTGATCTTACGCGCCCCATCCGAATACGAACCTCCGTGGGCTATGCTTTAGTAGTTCCGAGGGAAGTGTCGTTGCTATACTTCGACATCTGGTGCGCCAGGTAGGGGAGCTAAGATTTCAAGATGGTGAACTACGTCGCAGCTTTCTCCAAATGTACGGCTTAGCAGCCTGCAATAAGAAATCCCTCTAACGTGTAGCAGCCAGCCAACGCTGTTGTTCCGGCGGGTGTCGTACCACCACCTCCACTATCTTAGGAAGACAATATATTTGCGTTGGTCACTGCGTTGATGAAAAACCCTAAGAAATGCTGAACGCAGCGCGAACTCTGCTTTAGCGTCCACCGGCGCAAGGAGCTCCTCCGACCGTGTTGGAGCAATGGCGTTCTAATATGGAGCATTTGGTTGTAGCTACAGCCAACGCCATCAGAAACCAAGGCCGCCCCACGCTGGATAGGCACCTACTCGGAATAGGAACTTGTCTAGTAGACTTAGTCCTCAGGCGTCACAGCATAGGGGATGTGCGCCCTCCCAGCAAGTGACATCACTGCCCTCCGGGGCACGCCACACCCATACGGCATCAAGGCTTCTAACGTAGGACCTCCAGTCGGAGCTCGACAACCGATACATGAGGAAAGATGGCCGCATCCACATCGAGCATGCTCACGAGAGGCGAGAAGCTCGAGAAAACCCTTCTCTTCTATGAGTGGGCAATGGTTGTTCAGCCCGGGCCATGCATCTTCGCATGGTCGAATGGCCACCCAAGTTCTGGCCTCATCTGCTGTAGAAGTAGATCGGACGGTCGACCCATCAAATTTCTTCAAATCTACTCCACCGCCATCCTCACCGGTGGAAGCAATGAGGCTGTGAGGGCCAAATACTTCCCCATGGCTCTAACCGGGATAGAAAGATCCTGGTTCATGAGTCTCACTCCTAACGCCATCTACAGTTGGGGGGGGGGGAAGTTTGTCGCCAGTTCACTGCCAAGTTTGGGAGATCCTACACCCGACCTGGCACTGAGCTAGACCTGTTTGTCGTACAACAAAAGGCAGAAGAATCGCTACAATCATTCATCCAGCGATTTTCTCAGGTACGGAACACCATTCCTTCAATCTCCAGTGCCTCTATCGTTGTTGCATTCCGACAGGGAGTTAGAGATAAAAATATGCTAGAGAAGCTGGCAACCAAAGACGTCAACAGTGTCATGGAGCTCTTCAACCTAGCTGATAAATGTGCTAGGGCTGCAGAGGGCCAAGAGATGCACACCAAACCAGCTGCGGAGGCTAGAAAATCTTACTCCAACGCTGAAGGTACTGCCTCTAGTAGTGGAAAAAAAAGAAGTCCAACGGCAAGAAAAGTCATTTGCTAGCACACCTACTGCTGTTGCTGGTGCTGTAGCTGCAGCTCTTGGTGGCCAGGGGCCACGCCCCAAAAAACAACCCCAACCATCGATTGAGGACTGTGACGATTAAAAGTTGTGATGTCTGATCCACAAATCGAACACCCCTAACCTTGAAGACTGTCACGAAGTCCATTGTCTTGTTGAACGCAACAATAAACGCCAAGAAGAAGCCCCTTACTGCCAACGGGAGGGAAAATAGAAAGTTGCTAGAGCTCCATCTAATCAGGAGCTAGGCTTCCAAGACGCCAAGAAATCCTTGAAGGCCGTCTACAACACTGTCGATGATGATTCTGATATCTCTAACAACGAGCGTCAGAAGACTCTCCATATGATATAAGGAGGGTCCTGGGACATTACCTCCCGTCGTATCCTCAAGATAATGCGTCGGGAGATGGCTGCAGCAGCTCCCACCGCCAAGGCAGAACCTCATTGGAAGCGGATGGATACTGCCATCACCTTCGATACTTTAGATTGCCTGAAGAACATGACCGGAGCTGGTCAGTTGCCTTTGATGGTTTCTCCTACCATCAACAACATCCAGCTCGATCATGTCTTGGCGGACAGAGGTGGGGCGCTTAACCTCCTCAGCTTCGCGGCTTTTGCGAAGCTCCAACTCAGCCTATCAGACCTTAGGCCCTCACGACCTTTCTGTGGAGTAGGTCTAGGAGTCATCACTCATTTCGGATCAATTACACCCCCGGTGACCTTCGGACTAGGGACAACTATATGTTCGAGAAGATGGTCCTTGATGTGGCACACATAAGCCTTCCCTTCAATGCCATCCTAGGCAGGCCAGCCCTGTATAGGTCCATGGCTGTAGCCCATTACGACTATCTGGTGTTGAAGATGCTGACTCCTTCTAGCTTCCTTTGGATCTGTGGGGATCTTACTGTTGGGGTCACTCCACAGGAAGAACTTCATGCACTGGCAACTGTGCAAGAAGAAGAATCTAGCAAGGAGCGACCAGCTCAACAACCTTCGAGCTCACTTCAGCGTTGCTCAACTTCTGCACCTCGCTGTAACCAAGTGATGACACCGACATCCCCGTCAAAGTCGTCCAAATCAGTTTCGATGCTGCCCAGACCACTTGTATATCAGATGGCCTGGACGACAATAGGAACTCACGCTCGTCACTGTCCCCTGGGCAAATGTCAACATGTTTGCATGGAAACCGTGACAGATGCCTGGGATCCCTAGGGAGGTGATCGAGCACAGCCTGAAGATATACCCCGATGCAAGGCCAGTACATCAGAAGCCTCAGAATCAATCTGTCGAGTGGCAAAACTTCATCAGACAAGAAATCAAGAAGCTGCTCGACGCTGGTTTCATCCGGGAGGTTCACCGTTCTCGGTGGCTAGCAAACCCAGACGTTGTACCAAAGTTCAGTGGGAAGCTTCGGATGTGCATCGACTACACCACCTTGAATAAGGCATGCCTAAAACACCCAATTCCACTACCTAGGATAGATTAGATAGTGGATTCTACCTCCAGGTGTGAATTACTGTGTTTCTATACGCATATTATGGATATCATCAGATTCAAATGTCTAGGGAAGATGAAAAGAATTTTTCCTTTTGGCTTCAAAAACACTGCTTCAACTTTTGTGCGAGCCATGCACAAATCATTCGGAGAGCTCATTAGGGACTTGGTGGAGGTCTACATCGATGACATCATCGTCGAGGTGAAGATCAAGGAATCACTCCTTGACAATCTGCATGCTGTCTTCGAGAAGCTGCACTTGACGCGTACGAAGCTCATCCCGAACAAGTGCGTCCCTTGGGTTTACTCCGGAAAGCTCCTTAGTTACTTGGTGACTCACGGGGAATTAAGAAAAATCCGGCGAATATCAAAGACATTGAAGATATGCGACCCCCAGCCCGCGTCAAGGACGTCCATAAGCTAACTAGGTGTCTAGCTACGCTCAACCGGTTCATTTCAAGAATGGCAGAGCTGGCACTTCCCTTCTTAAAACTATTGAGGAAGTCCGAGCCATTTCATTGGTCCGAAGAAGCAGAGAAGGCGTTCTAAGAGCTCAAGCATCTCCTCACCACAATACTAATTCTTATAGCTCCTAAGCCTAGTGAGCCTCTTCTCCTTTACAATTCATCAAATATAGAGGTTGTTAGCATGGTTCTGGTCGCGGAGAGACCAAAGCCATCTTCAGCTCAGGAGCCTAGACCCCTCCTGGACGGTCTGGAGCTACCTGAAGGTGAGTCTAGGTCCCAACCCGTAAGCACGGATCCTAAAGGCAAGAGGCGTGAGGATACAACTTCTCTCAATTGAGGGAGTTCCCGCAGTTCAATAAGAAGGTACAAACCTCTTCGCGGAGGTGCGGGCTAAAGAAGAAGAAGATCCGGACCCCTCTAGGAGGGTCCAGGTTGATGGAGAAGAAGCTCAGGGCCCCTCTAAGAGGGTTCGGACCGTTTAGCGACCAGTGTACTTCATAAGTGAAGTGCTCCACGATGCCAAGACTCGATACATTGAGGTGCATAAGCTCCTATATGCAGTCCTTATTGCCTCAAGAAAGCTACGTCACTACTTCCAGGGACATAGGATATTAGTGGTAACATCCTTTTCAATGCGTGCTATATTGCATAACCCAAATTCTTCTGGAAATATTGCCAAGTGGGCTACAGAGCTAGCATAATTTGATCTTGAATTCTTTACTCGACATGCTATCAAGAGTCAGGCGCTGGCTGACTTCATGGCGGAGTGGACTCCTTCTTCATCAACTCCACAGGGGTCTCAGTGAGCAGAAGCCAGAACCTAATGTCCCGGTCTTTACTGAACCTCACTGTACACTCTACTATGATGGCTCCGTGCAGAAGCAGGGGGTCAGAGCTGGAAGTCTTCTCCTCGCTCCGATCAGGAAGAAGGTCAAGTACATGGTACACCTTGACTTCAAGGCAACCAAGAACATAGCAGAGTATGAAGCTCTCATCTACGGACTCAAGGTGGCGCTATCATATGGCGTCAGGCAGCTACTGGTGAAGTGTGACTCGCAACTCATCATCAAGCAAGTCAAAGGTGAATGCAGTTGCAATAACCCCCAAATTGCTGCTTATTTACATGAAGTCTAGAAGCCGCAGAAGGACTTCCACGTCCTGGATCTCTGTAATGTCCAGCGTCTCATTAACACGAAAGCTGACGTTCTCTCGACAAAGGCTTCAACAGGAGCTCAAGCTCTAGACGGTGTTTTTGTCAGAAAATTGTCAGGACCTACCGCTCAGCCCGCCAAACTGGTGATGGGGGCGTAAACAGCACCTCGAAGCTGGTGGTCCCGATGGCACTGTTACCATGGCACCCACCAAGGATCGTCGGCGCTGTAGGAAGCTCCAAGTGACCAAGTGCGCAAGATATAGAAGCTCAAGTTAGCTCCGATGCATGGATCTCGAAGATCCGGAGATACTTGAAGGACAATATCCTTCCTGAAGACGGTGCTTCCGCTGATCGAATTGTCAGATTGGCTAAAAGATACACGTTGGTAGAAGGGGATCTCTACCGACGTGGTGCCAACGACATTCTAACGCAGTGCATTTCCCAGTAAGAAGGTCGCGAGCTACTTGTGAAGATCCATGGAGGCGAGTGCGGGAAGCATGCGTCGACTCGCACGTTGGTCGGTAAAGCCTTCCGACATGGCTTTTACTGGCCTACAAGACTCCAGGATGCACTCGAGTTGGTAAAGAAGTGCAAAGCATGCCAGTTCCATGCAATGCAGGTTCACACAACATCTCAGTCACTGCAAATGATACCTCCCACGTGACCATTCGTTCTGTGGGGGATGAACATTTTGGGACCTTTCCAAAAAAACCGTTGGAGGTTATAGGTTCCTGTACGTCACAATCGACAAGTTCACCAAGTGGTCGGAAGCTACCCCAGTTGTGACAATCAACAAGCAATCAACTATCAAGTTCTGGAAGTCCATAGTCTGTAGATTTGGAGTCCCAAACAGAGTCATTACTGAAAGTGCATCTAGGCATCCCCATGGGTTTTGGATTATTGATGATGACAGTTAAGGTACTAATGAGCTGAGTTGATCTTTAGCACAGGTGTCATGATACAAATGAGACAAGATCCCTCAAAAGAGGAAAAGGTTGAAATGTTCGTCGAAGACTCAAGCATAGAAATTAGTGTTTCTATTGTGTTGATTTAAGACTAGCTGTATCAAGTGTGAGGGTGGTTGTATCATGTGAAATGAGATCATAAGAGAGGGATCAAAGTGGTAGTTGAGAGAAAAACCTATGTGAGAATCCAAAACGAGAGAATACACTTAGAGTCTGGACATGTACAGGCTTCAGGCCGTACTAGTTCGGTCCGCCAGTGTACTCAGTTTTTGGTCAGACTAAATGTCTCTGGTCGAGTTCAGACTTGTCCATATGGGTACGGACTAGTTCGTTCTTCTCTCAGTGGGTAGCTAAGTCCTAGGAGGCCGGACTTTTCTACCACAGTGGTCACACTAGTCCAGACCCCCTAGAGTAATCCGTTTTGGAATGGACAAAAGCATTCTGGTTGAGTTCGGACTTGTCCATTATTATACGGACTAGTCCATTTGACACTTAGTGGGAAAAACCAAGCCAAGTCCTGGGAGGTCTGACTTGTCCGCCCCAGTGGCCGGACTAGTCTGGGCCTACCCAGTTTAGTCTGTTTTCAGCCGGACTAAACCTTTCTGATCTACATTGGACTATTCCATTATTGGTCGGACTAGTCCTTGTTGCCATGACCGTTTGAAATTCGAACGTTTGGCGCGCACGTCATCTATTTTGTCGATCCATGATGTAAATTGTTGGTGGTCCAAGGAGGTCAGACTAGTTCGTGGTACAAGGTCAGACGAGTTTGGGGTGAGGATGTTTTCAATGGCTAGTTCCGGGACACATATAAAAAGTGGACCCCGTGCTTCTACTTGAAATATATGGAACCCTAACGCCGCCACAACCAACCTAGAGCCTTCCAAATCCATCTACTTCGCCTTCTAGCCCTCTAAGATCAAATATTGAAGAGATTAGTATTTGGGAAGGGGAGTGAAGGAAGATCATTGTTCTTTGGCTCGCGGTTGGATCTCTTGCACTTGTGCTGTGTTTTCTGGCTTGTGTGAGTTTAGCTTCATGTGCTCCCTGCTGTATCTATTCGTGGGAGCCTCAACTTGTGAGCAGCACCAAGAAACATGGTGGTTACGCTTTGATATAGTGGAAACCAAGCCAGCCATTGTGGTGGCTTGGTGAGAAAAGGATCAAGTGAGACCCGGTCATTGTGTGGACTTCTCAACGTGGATGTAGGCTTCTTCGTGGAGCTGAACCACATGATAAAGCATGTCTCTCTTGTCTCTTTACTTTTCGTAATCACTAGAACTGCTATTAGGGTTCATATCGGTATTCATATTGATCATCTTGAAATCTTGCAACCTAATTGCTTTTATCAGTTAATCTAAGTTGTACTAGGTTGCTAGACATTGTATATTTCATTTTTGAAATTAAATTCCACAAATCACTTGTAGAAATCAAGTTTTTAGGTTTTAAACATGACCTGAGTGGACTAGTCCGGCCTTGACCAGACAAGTGCGGCCTCAACAATTTAATCTCGTTTGATTAAGCGATTTCAGGTCATATTGCCTATTCACACCTTTCTAGGCAACTTTCTATTGGTATCAGAGCACGCCTCTCCACAAAGAGTCTAACAACTCGGAGAGGGAATGGTAGGAAGGTGTGACAACGAAGTCCCGATGATCGTCGATGACACCAAGACAAAGAACGTCAATGTTCTTCAAGATGATTCAAATGATGACGAGGAAGTTCATCTACTCAAGACACGACTTTTTGGGAAGCTCAATGTACCCGAGAAGGAGATCAAGCCTATCGGTCCAACCAACACCGACAATGGGAGTAGTTCACAAGACTACTCCCAGTATCCTTACAATTATGAGCGATTAACTGCAAGCAATCATTACTTATGTATTCCTATTGGGAAACCACCTCAATTTGATGGAAATGACTACTCTATGTGGAAGCATAATATGAAGATGCATCTCATTTCCTTAAACCCTAGTTTGTGGCAAATTGTCTTGACAAGTGTGCATCTTCCCAAGAATGAGCAAGACATTACTCCGGAGCAAGCCGTCCTCCTCCATCGCAATGCTCAAGCGGTTGGAGTAATCGCCTCCTCATTGACTCGAGAGGAGTTCAACCGCATTGAAGGATTGGAGGTGGCCAAGGAAATATGGGACACCATCAAGACGGCTCATGAGGGCAGCCGTGTCATACGGGAGGCAAAGATCAAGATGATTGAAGGAGAACTTGGGAGGTTCACTGTCATGGATGGTGAGTCTCCCCAAGACATGTACAACTGTCTCAATACCCTCATCAACAAGAGTCGATCTTATGGAAGTACCTACTGGACTGACTATGAAGTGGTAAAGAGGATGATTTGAGCATTCATGCCTTGAAACATCACTCTTTGCTTACTAATTCGTGAGAGTCCAAGATTCCATAAGATGGCTCCCAAAGAAGTACTACGGAGGATCATCAATCATGAGATGATGGAGTAAGAAGCCATGTTCTACAACAACCTCAAAAAACTATCCTCCTCCAAGAAGAGAGATGTTGCATTCATGGCAACATCCTCAAGACCTCAAGAGAAAGAAGAGAGTGATCAAGAGAGTCCTAACACCGATGAAGAAGAGGCACTCTTCATCAAAGACATCAAGAGGATGATGAGGAGAAGAAGGGGGAGCTTCCATCGTGAAGGCAAAAGCAAAGACAAGCCCAAGAAAAGATCAAAGAGGGCCTGCTACAATTGTGGGGAGTACGACCACTTCATTGTGGATTGCCCACATGATGTAAATGAGAAGAAGAAGGAGAGCAAGTCCAGAGAGAAGAATTACTTCGAGAAAAAAGAAGAAATTGGGACAAGCCCAGCTGTGGAAGGAGTGAGATTCAAATGATGAATCTTCCACCGATGAAGAAGAAAAAATAGGACTATTTAAATGAAGAAGACAACAATGGAGAACAAGCTCTTCCCCAACTTTGACAACTCAAGGAAAACTTGCCTCATGGCCAAATAGGGAAGAAAGAAGGTTAAATCTAAATCATCTTCTTCAATTTCTTCACATGATGATTTTGATAGTAGTAGTGAAAATGAACATAAGCTTAAGTACGTGAGTAACAGTACCTCAAAAAGGTTGAAGTTGCTAACGGATGAGATATTTGAGAAGGGAGAACTCATCAACCGTCAAGAGGACATGCTCATCCAACAAAACGAGAGATGTCAAGAGTTTGAGGAGCTCTTGGAGCTTGAAAGAGAAAGAAGCAAGGCACTTGAGCGTGAACTCTCTTTGAGCAAGGAAACTTGCTCAAACCTTGGCTATTCTAGGGAGAGGAGGCAAAATGCCAAAACTCCTAAGAATGGCAAAGACTTGATTGTTTTTGTCAAAGGAGGTTCATATAACAACAACAAGGGAAATAACATTGCTACATCTCCTAAAATGCCTAAGGAGGAACCTCATCACTTGCTCCTTGATTTTTATGCCTTATATATTTTATTAAGGAACAATTTTGGAAAATCTTGTGCTAGGTATGTTGGGCCACACCGCAAGAGTCCAAAACCTTGTGTGTTGGTGCCCAAGTGCCTCTTGACTAACATCAAAGGACCCAACACCGCTTGGGTACCTAAAGCCAAGGCTTAACTCCTTTTTGTAGGCATACTCCTCCAGTGGAACCAAATGGGTTTTGTATAGTGGATGCACAAATCATATGACTGGAGAGAGGAAGATATTTGTGGAGTATGAACAAAATGAAGATCCAAGTGAGGGGATCTACTTTGGGGACAATATAAAAGGAAAAATCCTTCGCACTGGTAAAATTGCTATATCCCCTAGTCATACTCTTTTAAATGTTTTCCATGTTGATTCACTTGATTATAACCTCTTGTCCATATCACAACTATGTGTCAAATGTTATAATTTTTTATTCACTAGTGAGGGTGTGACCATCACAAGGAGAAGCAATGACTCTAATGCTTATAAGAGTGTACTGAAGGGAAAGCTCTATCTTGTGATTTCTCCGCAGATAAATCCAACCTTGATTCATGCTTAATTGCAAAAACTAACATGAGATGGCTTTGACATAGAAAGCTAGCCCATGTTGGGATGAGGAATTCGCAAAAACTTCTTAAGGGCGAGCACATCCGAGGTTTGAAGAATGTTGTCTTTGAAAAGGATAGGCCATGTAGCGCACGCGAAACCAAAAAGCAAGTTGGAGCCCAACATCCATCCAAGAACATCATGACGACAACAATACAATTAGAGCTTCTACACATGTATCTCTTGGGTCCAATCGCCTACATAAGCATTGGCAGTAACAAATATGGTCTTGTAATTGTTGATGGTTTTTCACATTTCACTTGGGTGTTCTTTTGCATGATAAAAGAGAGACTCAAGGATTCCTCAAGAAGTTCTTGAGGAGAGATTAAAATGAGTTCTCCCCGAGGATCAAGACTATAAGGAGTGATAATGGCACTGAATTCCAGAACACTGAAGTTGAAGAATTATCGGATGGAGAAGGCATCAAGCATGAGTTCTTGACCCCCTACTTCCATCAACAAAATGGGGTGGTCGAGAGGAAGAATAGAACTCTAATTGAGATATCAAGAATCATGCTTGATGAGTACAAGACGTCGGACCGGTTTTGGGCGAAAGTGGTTAACACCGCTTGCCATGCCATAAACCAGTTGTACCTTCACCGCATCTTGAAGAAGACGACTTATGAACTCCTAACCTGTAACAACACCAACATCTCTTACTTTCATGTTTTTGGGAGCAAATTCTATATTCTCAACAAGAAGCCTAGGACTTCGAAGTTCGCTTCTAAGTCCAATGAGGGTTTCTTGCTTGGTTATGACTCAAACACTTACGCCTATCGTGTCTTCAACAAATGCTCCAGAATTGTTGAAGTAGCATGTGAGGTAGTGTTTGATGAGACTAATTGCTCCCAAGTGGAGCAAGTTGATTGTCATGTGCTGGATCAAGAAGCTCCACAAGTGGTGATAGGAAGGATGGCACATGGAGACATACGACGATAAGAACAACCTCAAGACTTAAGTGATCATCCTACACATCAAGCAAGCTCTTCCTCAAATAATCAAACTCAAGACCCCCAAGATGCGCTCCAAGAAGGTGAAAATGGAGGCATCGATCAAGGGGGAGACGAAGAAAATGAGGAAGATGAAGATGAAGACCCAAGGCCTCAAGCATCTCAACCAAGAGTGCATCAAAGTGTTCAACGGGACCATCCCGTTGACAACATTCATGGAGACATCTCCAAGGGGTTAACTACTCGATCTCGTGTTGCAGACTTTTGTGAACATTATGCTTTTGTTTCTTCTTTGGAGCCTCACAAGGTTGAAGAAGCACTATGAGATCTGGATTGGGTGATGGCCATGCAAGAAGAGCTCAACGACTTTGAAAGGAATCATGTGTGGGAGCTAGTGAAGAGGCCTAATGCGAATATTGTGGGCACCAAGTGGGTGTTCTGCAACAAGCAAGATGAACACGGGGTGGTTACAAGGAAAAAATCAAGACTTCTGACCAAAGGTTATTCACAAGTTAAAGGTTTGGATTTCGATGAAAACTTTGCTCCCATAGCTAGGCTTGAATACATTCGTATATTACCTGCCTTTGCTACTCAACATGATTTTAAGCTATACCAAATAGACATCAAGAGTGCATTCCTTAATGGTCCAATCAAAGAAGAGGTGTATGTGGAGCAACCCCCCCCCCCCCCGGTTTTGAAGTTTAAGACTTCCCAAACCATGTCTGCAAATCGCGTAAGGCTCTATATGGCCTCAAACAAGCTCCTAGAGCTTGGTATGAGTGCCTTAGAGATTTCTTAACTCAAAACGGTTTCAAAATTGGGAAGGCTAAATATATTTTGTTCACTAATCATTTTAATTATGATTTGTTTGTTTGCCAAATATATGTCATTGACATTATATTTGGTTCTACTAACAATGCTTTTTGTGATGAGTTTTCAAAGATAATGACCGAAAGGTTTGAGATGTCCATAATGGGGGAGTTGAAGTTCACCCTAGGTTTTCAAGTGAAGCAACTCAAGGAAGGCACATTCATTCGTCAAACAAAGTACACACAAGATATACTCAAGAAGTTTGACATGGACAAAGCAAAACCCATCAAGTCTACAATGGGAACCAATGGGCATCTCAATTTTAATGAAGATGGTCCACGTGTGGACCAAAAGGAGTATCGCTCCATGATAGGTTCATTGCTTTACTTATGTGCATCCAGGACCTATATCATGCTTAGTCTTTTTATCTGTGCTCGATTTCAGGCCGCTCCCAAGGTGTGTTATTACTGACGTTAAGTGAATTCTTAGGTATTTGGTTCACACACCAAGCCTAGGACTTTGGTACCCCAAGGGCTCCAAGTTTAACCTCATTGGATATTCTGATGCGGATTAAGAGGGGTGCAAAGTTGATAGGAAGAGTACCTCTGGAACTTGCCAATTCCTTGGTAGATCTCTAGTGTCTTGGTCCTAAGAGAAACAAAACTCCATTGCTCTTTCCACAGCCGAAGCAGAGTATGTGGTCGTCGGAAGTTGTTTTGCACAACTTGTAACATCCTCATTTTCATGCATCATGCACTGCATACATTCATATATGTGTCTAATATTAATCCACATGAAAAGAAATAAGATTGAAATTGATTTGGAACAAAACCGCACCTAAGAATTCTGGGAAGTGCGAACTTGTCCATTTTTTGTGCAGACTGGTCCGATTTCTCTCTGACCTCGATCGGACTTATCCATTTTTCTACAGACTAGTCTGTTTTTGCCCCTGGACACTTTCGGACTTGACCGGTCTTGTTCGGACTAGTACGGTGTTCAAATTCAATAGGAAATTCACTAAGTCCCTGGACTTGTCCAGACTAGTACGATGTTTCAGCGGACTTGTCCGTTTTCCTCTCTAACTAAAGTCAGACATGTCCAATTTTTTTGCCAGAGTTATCCGTTTTTCCCCTTTGGATAAGTTCGGTCTTGTCCGTGTATAGTTCGAACTTGTCTGATTTCTCTTTGGACAACTTCGGACTAGTCTGGCCCTTTTCGGAGTTGTCTGATATATCGCGACTCCGAGTTGATCTTTTATTTCAAGACTTGTTTCTTGGGTTTTACGTTAAGTGGGCCTAGGGAGATCGTGCCTAACTCTCCTAGAGCCCATGTGGGACTCCAAACCGGCCTCTACTCATCTCAAACTCGAAATCCAACTAACCCTAGCCTCCACCTCTATATAAAAAACCCCACCCCTTGGCTTAACATCTATTTGCCACTTTTCCTCAACACCTAAACCCTAGATCATGGATAGCCGCCACGAAGGAGGAAGAAGGAGATCTAAAGCAAGAAGAAGAAGAGGAGGAAACAAAAGAGGATCAAGATCTCCTTCAACATCGCGTTCTACGTCAACAATTCAACATCAAGTTCTTCATCAACCCTAGATCGGAAAGATCGAAGTATTGCCTCCAAGATCCTTGATTCATTGGAGTTCTAAACACCTGGTATACCTTCTACATGCTTTTCCTTACGTGAATTCAACCTCGTTTCTCCAAGTTCACGTCGATCTAGAAAATCCTATTCCGCTGTTCTTGCATAGTGTGGACTTGTCCGGTCCCTAACGAACTAGTCTGATTTTTCTCGTTAATTTATGTAGAATTAATTCTAAATTAGATCGAATCAACTCCAAACCTGTATAAACTTGTTCAAAGCTATTAGAACTAGTTAGTTATCATTAAAAGCAACTCATTAACAAGTTCCACCCTGCATTTGCATCAATCATGCATATCATGTCATATTGAGTAATAATTGTGCACTCTTTGATTGTGTTTCTTGTCTTGTATGTTTCTTGTGTGGATTAGACGGATTTAGAGAGTGCCGCGGAGGATCTCTGGTACCAAGAGTTTGAAGGCTTTGACCCAAACCAATCACAAGATCAAGGCAAGTGTCCTTGAAGCATATTGATCCTATTTTTAATATAAATGTTTTGTTTGAAAACTGCATGCTTGTGTCAATTTGATTGGAATCGTATGGTAAGAAGTTTACTAGCATTTTTTAACCACCTTGTCACCTGGAATACATTGTAGAGAGTCGGGAAAGGCTTTTTACCTTTGCTTCGCTTAACTACATGGGATGGGAAAACAACTATACTATTTAATTATGCATTAGTGAGAGTATGGTTAATATGAACTAGTTAATATGATATGGTAATGGGTGATCTAAGAGAGCCTGGTATGTGGATGGGTTGGAAGTTATGGTTGTTTTGCTTGGTTTAGATCTAAGGACCGGTTCATGCGAGAATAAGCTTGGACTACAGTGCCACCACGAGGCCAAGTATGGATGTTGTGTAACTGTTTAATTAGGGCTTTGCCAGTGCTATTTGGACCATTAAGGATGCTCGGGGAAGGGGTAGCAGGATTGAGTTTGTTGATGATTGGTGGGACTACCTTGGGATCCGAATGTCTCAAGAGGGAGCCCTTGGTTGAAGATGTGCTCAGTTGGAGGCATTACCACTGGTGGAGCCTCAGTGGAGTCTAAATAGGCTAGTAATCCCTTTGTAAAGGATATTTTGTGATCTCTTGGCCACACACCAACGGAAGTGTGTAATGTGACCGACGGGTCATGGGCATAAGGGAGGTTCTTAGTCACCGAAAGGTGATGAAATCACAAACACGTGGGTAAAGCGGTACAAATATTGCAGAGTCTAATAAAACTATCATGATAGTTGTGCTCCCAGTTATGAGCACGTGGACAACTTCCATGATTAGAGGGAAACTTAATAATGGTTATGGTTGAGGTTTGGTTATGGTTGGTTATGGTTATGGTTTGGTAATTGTTATGGCTGGTCATGGATTAAATTTTGGTATTGGATGTGATTCATGGTAATAATCTGGAATATGGTTGATGGATATGGAATATGGATTGGTATTATGATGATTACATGGTTTATGATGGGATTATTCACATAATCATACTATATTGCTTTTCAAATGTTTTTAATGTACTTTTCAGCACTCCACCTTTATTATATTCGTCATTTGTATCAGTTACATGTCAAACTTTCCACACTTGCTGAGTACGATATGTAGTCACCCTTGGGATTCCCCCAACAACAGTTGCAGGTCAGGATTGGGAGTATAATGATGATAATACGGAGTTTTAGGCCGTGTCTACCGTCAGCTTTTCCTATGGATTGTTGGAGTTGCGCTATAACCCTTTTGCTTAGTTGCTTATTAGTTTATTTCCACTGCATTAGTTGAACTCGTCATTAATATTAGAGCTTTTATAATAGGATATTATGAATTGTGTAACAAAAGTACTTATTTAATAATTTTAGTTGTGGTAATTGTCTGTATATCGTTTCTGATGCACTTGTGTATGTGTGTTGAACATCCTGGGCACACATATACTACACTTGGTTCATTTTCGGAATCGGTTATCACAAAACTTCTTTGGATGCGACAAACTCTTAGGGACTATGGCATAAACTTGTGCCATATCCCCCTACTATGTGACAATGAGAGTGCCATCAAAATAGCCCACAATCCAGTTGAACACTCAAGGACCAAACACATCGATATTCGCCATCACTTCTTGAGAGATCACTCCATCAAAGGAGACATAGCAATTTCCCATGTGAGAACCGATAAGCAATTGGCCGAAATTTTCACGAAGCTCCTAGATGAGAAAAGATTTTGTGAACTTAGGAGTGAGCATAATATCTTAGATTCTCAAAATATGGCTTGAGTCTTGCACATCAAATTGTTACATGTTTTGCTTCAAAATTAAAACATAATTGCTAAAAACACCTTTTCCTCAATTTTCTACAAAACTATTCTAGATTATTGAAACTTTGTGAATTATGGTCATAGTTTGATTGTTGATTGCTTACTGACCATGTTTACAAAGATCTTTTGGGAAAATATAGTCCAAAAGGATCAAATCTCTGTTGAAAAATCAATATATATGAGTTTTTCAGCCTTTGAACCAGATTAGTCCGCTCCTCTGGCCGGACTAATCCAGCTAATCAGATTCGTCTAGACCCTGTTCATAGGCCGGACAAGTCCGTGTCTCCAATTAGACTAGTCCGGCCCCTGGGGACTTAAACTCCACAGGAACCCCTTGAACGATCAATTCTATTCAAAACACACCTTGTCCTCAAAAACACGAAAAATGCCCCCAAATCGGTGATGTTCACTTCCCTCCACCAAAAATCATTTCCAATCCGTGGATTGATGCCCTAAGGTGCATTGGAACTCGTCCCCAAGCATCCATGGCCTATTCTCATCAACATTTCATTGATTTGAAGACTTGAAGAGGTATTTTTGGTCTAACCCTAAATCCTCCAAAATTCAATTCTTTCAGGTAATTTGATGGAACCGTCTTCACAAAAGTTGTTTTATATGTCATTGTGATTTCATACCTCAAATATTGTGACTAGATCCATAGATTTTGCAAAAATCCTCAAGATTAGGGTTCTTGTTGTGTAAATCGGACTAGTCCGGTCGTAGGGCAGACAAGTCTGGCTTGTACGGACTAATCCGGCCATTTGGCGGACAAGTCAGGATTACACAAGTGTAACTCTAACTTTGATCGTTTTTGTGAATTCTAACGCAATATTCTACTCCCTTGGACTCATAGGATCTCTTTTACATCACTTCAGAGGGATTATGTTGGATTCCGACTACACACCCCTATCTGATCCCGAGACCGAGGCAGGAAGGCAAGCACTCTATCGTAGGGATCGTGAGGAGCGAGAGCTTGCTATATATTTCCTCGAATTGCAGTCTGAAGCAAGGAGAGCATTGAAGAAGCAACATGAGGCACACAACTCAACTGCTGCAGAGGTTGTCCCAAGAAAGAAGAGACTTATGACTATTGGCAAAAAAGCAAAGACTTGAGAGGCTATAAGGTCGAAGGACAATGGCAAAGCGCCAGTTTAGGAGGCACCCAAGATGAAGGATCCTTGTGTTAGGAAGACTACAAGCAAGGCTAAAAGGGGACCCTCTCAACCCATTGGTCCCTTGAGGATGTCCTTATCTGCCAGGAACCCTAATCGTCAAGCTTCTTTTGAAGCGAACATTTTCAAAGGCAAAAGGGCTGAGAAGGCCAGGAAACTCAGATTGGTCAATGTCTATCAACGCGAGAGGAGCACCGCATACCCTCGTTTCTGGTGTGATTTCCACTATGACTACGATAGGGCAGTCTATATGTCCAAGCAGACGCCAGTGACAGATGCCCAGTGGATTGATTGGGACTATATGGCACAAAAGGATCACTTTGCCTTCAATGTCGTGATTGAGGCCATAGAGTGCCATGGTTTGAATGATCTTATGGATTTCCAATATGAATGGCATGTGGAAGTCATTGCACAATTTTACTCCATAGTCTACTTTAAAACCGACGGAGATCGGAGGATCACTTGGATGACTCATGTAGAGCAATACTCCACTACTTATTGGGAGTTTGCTCAGATTCTTGACTTGGAAGATCAACTTGAGAATCATATTATCATTTCCCACCTCAAGGCAGTTGATTGGGATACATTGGATTACATGTATCCAAGTCATGCAGTCTATGAGACTGGGCACATTTGCAACATCAAGCCCTTCTATAGTGTTTTCAACCGTGTGCTTCGGAAGACGATAGCCCCAAAATATGGAGCTGCAGGCATCATTCAAGGAAATTTGATACACTTAATGGTGCTCATTGGTGGAGATGTCCGATTCAACGTGGTGGACTACGTCTTTGATGACATCTTCAATATCTCTCACACACCCAACTGATCATGTGGTTATGCTCCTTGCATCATGTTCATGATCGAGAAGTTGTCCGGGATAACCTTCAAATATGAAATTACTCATAGAAGACTTCATCCTAAGATACCTCCTTCGGAGCCACCTGCACCTAGAAGGAAGAACGCGGATCCTCCTGCCTCATCCTCTCACATCGTGGCTTCTCACCTCCACCTCCTCCTCCTTCATCACAATCTGGCGGTGGCTTATTCAAGTGCTTCAAGGCTATTTTCACCTCTTGCCGGAAGGTGGATGTTTGACAACGTCGCATGGAGCATCACCAAGAGAAGTATCTCAAGGCGATGTGCGACAAGCTTGAAGTCCCCATGGCTCCTGACGCAGAGAGTGATAGAGAGGATGACTCCATTACCGGAGTTCACCACCGAAGAACTAGCTCAATTTGGTGATGTTAGCACCTCCACGGCGGCTCCATCCGAGGAAGAAGGCGATGATGAAGATGCCAATGATCCGGAGGCCATGGAGAGCGATAGTGAGTGACAACAAGGCGATGATGACGACGATGATGATGAAGAGTAGATTTTAGGGCCCTCCTTCTCTCTTTTCCATTTTGGTGTCTTGATGCCAAAGGGGGAGAGATTGGAAGGGGGTACTTAGAGTTTTAATTGTCATAGTCTTTTTTGATCCTCAGTGGACTTGTACTATGTTTTAAAACTCTCATTTCAATTGATGTAAGACTTAATCTATGTTTCACATGTATTATTCTTAATTGTGATGATATGATTGAATTGATTTATTCATGACGCATATTTATTGTCTTATCACAATTTATGAGCACATCACTTAGGCACCCCAACATAACATGTATATGTATGACAACCCTCTCAATTTCTCTTTCTTAATGCATACATTGAGGGGGAGTTACTTATACACATACATGTTATGAAAACAAATTATTGTCTTTTTGTTGAAGCTTAATGTGTTGTCATTAATCACCAAAAAGGGGCAGATTGAAAGTGCATCTAGGCATCCACGTGGGTTTTGGATGACTGATGACGACAATTACGAGAGTAATGAGATGAGTTGAACTTAAGCACAGGTGTGGTGATTAAATGAGACAAAATCCCTCAAAAATAAAAAGGATGAAACGGGCGTCGAAGACTCAAGCATAGAAATTTGGATTTCTGTTGTGTTGAGTTTAGACTAGCTGTATCAAGTGTTAGGGTAGTTTTATCATGTGAAACGAGATCATAAGAGAGGGCTCAAAGTGGTAGTTGAGAGAAAAACCTATGTGAGAAGCCAAAATGAGCGAAAACACTCAGAGGCCGGACTAGTTCGGTCCACCAGAGTAGTCCGTTTTGTGTCGGACTAAATGTCTCTAGTCGAGTTTGGACTTGTCCATATGGTTATACACTAGTCCGTTCTTCTCTCGGTGGGTGGATTTGGAGCTAAGTCCTGGGAGGCCAGATTTGTCCGCCACAGTGGCCGGACTAGTCCAGACCCCCCAAAGTAGTCCGTTTTGGGACGGACAAAGCATTCTGATTAAGTTTGGACTTGTTTGTTGTCATACAGACTAGTCCGTTTGATACTTAGTCGGAAAAACCAAGCCAAGTCCTGGGAGGTCGGACTTGTTCACCCCAGTGGCTGGACTAGTCTGGGCCTACCCAGTTTAGTCTGTTTTCAGCCATACTAAACCTTTTTGATCTACTTCACACTAGTCCCTTATTGGCCGAACTAGTCCATGTTGCCATGTCCGTTTGAAATTCAATCATTTGGCGCACATGTCATCTGTTTTGTCGATCAATGATGTAAAATTGTTGGTGGTGCCAAGAGGTTGGACTAGTCCGTGGTATAGGGCCGCACGAGTCCGGGGTCAGGCTCTTTTCAACGGCTAGTTGTCGGAACCCCTATAAAAATATATGGAACCCTAGCGCCGCCACAACCAACCTAGAGCCTTCCAAAGCCTTCTACTTCGCCTTCTAGCCCTCTAAGATCAAATCTTGAAGATATTAGGGTTTGGGAAGGGGAGTGAAGGAAGATCATCGTGCTTTGGCTCTCAGTTTGATCTCTTGCACTTCTTCAGTGTTTTGTGGCTTGTGTCAGTTGAGCTTTGTGTGCTCCTTGTTTTATTGATTTGTAGGAGCCTCAACTTGTGAGCAGCCCCAAGAAACTTGGTGATTACCCTTTGATATAGTGGAAACCAAGCCGACCATTGTTGTGGCTTGGTGAGAAGATGGTCAAGTGAGGCCTGGTCCTTGTGTGGACTTCTCAACGTGGATGTAGGCTTCTTCGTGGAGCTGAACCATGGAACAAAACGTGTCTCTCTTGTCGCTTTACTTTTAGTAATCACTAGAATTGCTATTAGGGTTCATGATCTTCGTATTGATCATATTGAAATCTTGCAACTAATTTCTTTCATTGGTTAATCTAAGTTGCACTAGGTTGCTAGATATTGTATATTTCATTTGTGAACTTAAATTCCGCAAATAACTTGTAGAAATCAAGTTTTAGGTTTTAACCTTGAGTTGAGCGGACTAGTCCGTCCCTGACTAGACAAGTCCGTCCTCCGTAATTTAATCTCGTTTGATTAAGCGATTTCAGGTCATATTGCCTATTCATCCCCACCCCTCTAGGCCAATTTCAAATACCGACAACGGAACTCAATTCTCAAGTGCAACATTCCAAGATTACTGCGAAGATCTTAGCATATAAGTCAACTATGCATCAGTAGCTCACCGACACTTAATGGCCAAGCTGAGAGAGCTAATGTAGAAATACTCAAGTGACTCAAGACACGCACAAATAAGTGCTCTAAGAAACATGGTGCCAACTGGATAGAGGAGCTTCCGTCCGCATTGTGGGCAAGCAGGACAACACCTAGTCGGGCAACTGGAGAGACACCTTTCTTTTTTGTGTACGGAGCTAAAGCAGTCCTTCCTCCGGAAATCACCATGGGTTCTCTTCGAGTTCGGACCTTCGATGAAGTCGTGTAGGACAAGCTCCAACGTGAATACCTAGACCTCGTCGACAAGGCAAGGTGCCAAGCAGCTGTTTGAAACGCACGATATCACTAGGCACTCCGGCGCTATCATCAAAGGTTCGTGCGCTACCGGCAGCTAGAAGAAGGCAATCTGGTGTTGCGAAGGTTACTGACTCGAGAAGGGATGAACAAACTCTGCCCAGGCTGTGAAGAATACTAACTCGTTCGCTTGGCAATAGAGTATGGGACTCCGCTTCCCAATCCATGGAACATTGAGCACCTCCTTAAGTTTTATGCCTAGCTACACGGAGGTGAGTCTGTTTGTATAAATTGTATCTCTTATAGTCCATGGGTAGAGTCGGGAAGGGTCCTAGCGTACCTAACTTGGTCTTGTACTTTAGGTGTCTCTTTACCCTCTCTGGGCTAGATCAAGATGAATAGCACACTTAACTTGGTCATTGTACTTTAAGTGTGTCCTTGTCTGATGAGTAATTTTTTAGGCCTGATCTTCTAAAAGGTAAGTCGATTGGGGTGGAGAACTTGACGTTGATGATCCGCAGCACTTGAGCAGTTCGAATACCCCTGTATTCACTACACCACTGCTCCGTTGGTTACCAACCGTGCTGCACACGCTTGACCTTGGCAAGAAGGCTAATCACTGCAAGTGTAGTCAAGAACACAAGCTAGAACGTCGAAGACACGATCTGAAATCGCAAAGTTGGGGTCTAACAAACCATAGAACAGCGATATTATTGATCCAAGAAAAAGCCACGTAATATGACCATCAGCTGCAGTATTTAAAGGCTAGGCTTCGGCGAAAGCACGCTTAGATGTGTCCCTAAAGGACTTATACGGGATACAAGGCCCAAAAGCCCGATTCGGTGGCGCAGCACCGGACATAAATCTTGACTCGACTTGTTTCGATGATTCCCAATGACTCCGGAAGAATTTTGAGGTGGGACCAGAGCCAATGGAAAGTTTATCTTCTCCTCTTTCCGTGCATATGTGGAACGTCAAAAACGGAGTCCGTATGCGTGGATTAAACACAATTAACTACCTCAGTTTGTCCATCAGTTTGTGGGTGATATGTAGTTGAAAACTGCAACTTGGTTCCCAATTTATACCACAAAGTTCTCCAAAAATGACTTAAAAATTTTGCACCACGATCAGAAACAATGATATTTCGCACACCATATAAACGAACAATTTTCGTCATAAATAAATCAGCAATGTGTGAGGCATTATCATTCTTATGACAAGGTATAAACTGTGCCATTTTGGAGAAACGATCAACAACTACAAAAATACTGTCCCTCCCCGTCTTAGACCTAGGCAATACCAAAACAAAGCCCATAGAAATATCCTCCCAAGGTACACTAGGAACAGGAAGAGGCATATAAAGACCATGTGGGTTAAGGCGAGACTTAGCTTTATTGCAAGTGGTGCATCGTGACATGTAGCGCTCGACATCACGCCTCATCTTCAGCCAAAGGAAGTGTGTGGACAGCACATCTTCAGTTTTCTTCACTCCAAATGTCCCATCAAACCTCCTCCACATTCTTACTGCAAAAGTAGTAGATGAACAGAGCTAGCTAGGACGCATAGCTTGTTAGCACGATACAGGAGACCCTCTCGCAGCACATATTTATTCCAAGTTCTTCCTTCTCTACAATTTTCAAAAGCATCTTTGAAGTCTAAATCATTAGGATATAATGCTTTTATTGTTTTCAAACCAAAGATTTTATGATCAAGTCGGGACAGCATGGTATAATGTCTAGATAATGCATCAGCAATGACATTTTCCTTCCCTTTCTTATGCTTAATGATGTATGGAAACGACTCTATGAAATCAATCCATTTAGCATGTTGTTTATTCAGATTGGTTTGACACTTAAGATACTTCAATGATTCATGATCGAAATGTATGATAAACTCCTTAGACCAATGATAATGTTGCCAAGTTTGTAATACTCACACAAAGTCATACAATTCCTTATCATAAGTAGACTAATTCAGAGAAGGACCATGAAATTTTTCACTAAAGAAAGCAACGGGTTTATCTCCTTGTATGAGAACACCTCCAATACCTGTTCCACTTGCATCGCATTCTAGCTCAAAGGTCTTGTCAATATCAGGAAGTTGTAGCAATGGTGCTTGTGTAAGCTTCGATTTGAGAGCACCAAAAGCTTGTTGCTGCTGTTCGCCCCATCGAAACGGCACTCCCTTCTTTGTTAGCTCTTGTAGAGGTGCTGCAATGGTGCTGAAATCCCGCACAAAACGGCAACAAAAACCTGCAAGATCGAAAATACTACGAACCTGCATGACGGTTGTTAGGGCTGGCCAGCTAGTGATCGCTTCAATGTTTGCCTCATCCATCTCAATTCCCTGCGAGGAAACGACATAGACAAGAAACGAGACTCGATTGGTGCAAAATACACACATTGAAGGTTACCAAACAAACTTGCATATCTCAAAACAGTAAAAATAGCACATAAATGATCAAGATGTTCATCATATGACTTGATGTAAATGAGGATATAATCGAAGTAAATCACCACAAATTGTCCAATGAAAGCACGTAAAACTCCTTTCATTAATCACACAAAAGTGCTGGGTGCATTAGTTAAACCAAAAGGCATGACTAACCACTCATAAAGTCCAAACATGGTTTTCAATGCAGTTCTCCACTCATATCCTAGTGCCATTCTAATTTGGTGGTAACCACTACGCAAGTCAATTTTCATGAAGACGGTAGCACCACTCAATTCATCAAGCATGTCATCTAAGCGAGGAATGGGATAACGATATCGAATGGTGATGTTATTAATAGCTCGACAATAAACACACATGCGCCAACTACCTTCTTTCTTAGGAAACAGAAGAACAAGAACGGAACAAGAGCTAAGGCTTTCACGAATGTACCAGCAGTCCAAAAGATCTTGGACTTGTCGCTGAATTTCCTTAGTTTCCTCAGGATTCGCCTTGTATGCTGCACGATTTGGCAAATTTGCTCCTATAATCAAATCAATCTTGTATTCAATGTCTCTAATGGGTGGTAAACCAGGGGATATCCGGAAGGGAAACACATCCTCAAACTCGTGCAAAAGGTTAGCAACAGCAAGGGGCAATGCAATAGACAATTCATGAAGTTAAAACATGGCTTCTTTGCATACTAAAGCATAGCACATCTCCTTAGCATCGAATAAATTAGAAAGGTCAGATTTAGTTGCGAGCAACGATGGTGGTTTTAACTTAATGACTTGCTGTTTTTCAGATTCTAGTTTTGTTGCTTTGCAATCACGAATTTTACTCTTCTCAAAATGCACAATTTCAGCAGGAGTCATGGGAAGCAAAGTGATTTTCTTTCCTTTATGCATGAGAGTATATTTGTTAGTTCTACCATGATCAATAGCATGTGTATCAAATGTGGGGACCGGGTCCACACATTCCAAGAATCACAAAGGGTGGTGTCGTGCGATGCGGCACCCAACAACACACGCAAAAAGAATACGACAAAATACAAAGTTTTATTTATATAAACAGCGGAAGTCTTTTACAATACTTAATATATAGTGAAAGTAATATTCATAGCTAAACTCTCAGCCTAGCTATGCAAAAGTGTAGCCGTCTAGCCCGGGGACTCTACACACTAGCAGCACACAACAATCACGGCGGCGTGCAGGGCTCCAACTTGGCGGTATACCCCAACGGGGGCATCGCCTCGTCTTCGGGCCCTTCCTCATACGTCTCACCCGCAAACAACTTAATATAGCAACCGTGAGCACGAAGGCTCAACAAGACTTAACTGTCTCACCTAAACATGGAACTCTACATGCAGGGATACTTAACATAGGCATAGATATTGTAGTAAATGACTCGCCTACATGTTGATCCTTAATTTTCAAATTATTAACAGCAGCTTACATTTTTAATAAAAGTAACTTTAGTGATCATATTTGACAGCAATCAAAGTTTCAAAACAATTATAATTCAATACATCGTATTCTCCTGGCTTCTTCAGTATTTACTACGTCACAACGCAATGAACAAGCGGTACTCAAATAACCGTGAGGGATGGTGATTTCAATCAGTAGACACCTGAATAACACGTCACGTACACCCGTGCCTAAGATGCGTGCCATGCTCCTCACCATGTCATACGCAGCAATCTTTCACTAGAAACTCAAACAGCAAACCAGTCCCACCATCGCGGGCACAAGATCCCTGCGCGGAGCGTGTCTTTGCCCACCGGCCGATTTACACCTTGCTGCCCTCAACCCACCCCTATCGACAGTGGGCTATGCCTTGACATCCAAGTTATCGAGTTACATCGGTTTCCTGGGTTCCATATGCCCAGTATGCATCCGGTACAGTTCAAACTTGTCCAACAAGGCCGCACACAAATTGGTCCTCAATCGACACAAGCAGGGCTACGCACGTGAGACCACGTCTCACTGTATCCTACCCACTGCTCGGTTTCAATTTCATATTCATAAACCATTCTTTGGTCAAATCTTTCCCGTGTGATAAAATCCTATCTTGCGGGTAACTTCCAACTACTCGACTTCTACCGGATTACTGAAATCTTAAGCATGGCATTTTCTACTTATCATGCTGTAGACCGTCCCAATACTCCATGGGATTTGTGGGTCATGCAAGTGTAGTAACAAGAACATTTGCCCTAATGCACAAAACCATCCTAGACATAAGTAATATAAATAGAAATTTTGAAATAGCACTTAAATGCAAACCGGGGCTTGCCTGGCTGTGAGTCAGAGGGATAACTAGCTTCTGGAAGTATACTCTTCAAGGGCTCCGGGTTCTCCTCGATCTCGGTCACTATATGATATGCAATATATAAAGTACATGAGTGATATTGAAACTATAGAAAAGATCTTATAAATACTAATCAGGTATGCAAATTATTTTCAATGGCTTTAGGATTCTTACAGTGGATACTAGGTCCTATGAGGAAGATCTGGTCCAAAAATTGGAGATGTTGAAGGAAGCTTGTTGTCTCTAAAATTCCAACAATTAAAAGCCTTCTCTGAATTTTGGTTGTAATTCAGGAGCTTTGTCATGGACAACAATGGATGGTTTTGGTATAGGAGGTTCTTCCGGTTCTGCGAAAATTTGTTTTTCACATTTTTCAGAGCTTTCTACAGGGATAAATTGATTTTACAGGTTTGGGAAAATGTTTATGCACATTTTCCATTTTTCAATTGACATAGGTGATTTGAACATTGTTTGGTCCAATAAATGAGGTCCAATGAACTTGAAATTTTTACTGGATATCAAGTGTGTTTTTAAAAGCGTTCTGACCAAAATTTGGAATTTTCTAGTTAACATAACAAGGATAATTAATTTCCCAAGAAGTTAGCTCAAAGAAATTATTTATTAAAATTCTGGTACTTTCATGTCCAACGAATTGTTCCACTGCAACTTTTATATCAATAGGAGTCTACCAGAATTTATTGGGAATTATTTGAGCAAGTTTACTAGGAGTAATGGATTTTGGAAGTTTGCTCAAAATCTGTAATTATTTTCCAAGGGAAAAGTTTAAATAATCTAACCCGGCCCCACCCATTCAAAATGGGCCAATCGAATCTGGGACACACCAAGGGCTACGAGGTTAACCTGTGTAGGCACATTTGATCTGATGCCACAGCTGATCCCACGCAGTTGAATGAGTCGCTTACATGCAGGACCCATCGGGTCTTCGTCTACCTCGAGACGCGGCGGCGTTTTCGCGGCGGTGCTCTCCGGCGAGCTCGTCGTCCTGCCTTCCTTCACCCCGAGACTCACCGCCTAACTGTTTTTCAGGGTGTTGAGCACGATGGGAAGGTCATAGAACACCAGCGATGGCCGGAAACAAGTGTGCGACAGCGGCAGCGGCAGCTAGGGTTTTGGTTATGTCGAATCCGCTCAGAAATGGCACAAGCACATCGGGAAAAAGTGGGGAATGTTCCTGGGAGCATGAGGAAGACGATTTGGAGGTGCAATAGGAGTGAAATGTTCGGCAAGGTCGACTTCGACGGTGGACCGACGGGATTTTCCACAGCGGCGGGGAAAACTCGAATAGCTCGGCCTTCTGTCGATTATTTCTATTGATTCTTGGTAAAAGGGTGCGCTAGGAGGTATGGATCAACATCCATGAATGAATTAAAGGATGGTTGCACGTAGAAAGCGAATTGAACAGAGAAGCTAGCTAGTTCATGGGCAACGGCCAAAAGCAAAACTTGAATCACATGCCCGATAGGGGATGAAATGAAGAAAGGTTTTTACCGTGAGAAGGGTGGTGTCTTGGCAATCCTATTTGCTTCTGGGAGCAGCTAAAGAGATGGACTGTGGCGTCGGCGCGATGGGGAGGAAGAGATGGTCGTCGGGATCCAGCGTAATGGAGGCGGCGAAGCTTCAAAATACCATGTCAATAAGCAGTGAATCAAGCAAGCGGGGGGATGGGAAGGAAGAGCACAAAGTCGCGCCACCTTTTGCTGTTGGGAGCACGGCGAAAGCTTGCTTCATTTGGCCGGCAAAGTCAAGCAACAACGAGGCGGTGCTGCTCTATTTTTGCGGTGAGGAGAGGAGCGACGGTGGCGTTGGGAATGAGTATGGCCGACGAGACACGATGGGAGGAGCATAAATCCACTCTGGGTGCCACGGGGCTGCTTGCATGGCCGGGAGTCAGGCTGGCGCGCGGTGGCATTGCAATGAGTTGAAATTTTCAATGCATTCACATTATATCTCTCTAGATCAATTGAATTTAAAAAGAACAATGCAATTTGCTTAAAAATGAGATTAGTATGCTTTGTATTTTGATTACACTATCATATTTTTGGACTACATGACTAATTTAGGACAACATGTCATCTTGTAAGATCAAAGAGCACGTGAAAAGCTACTAGAGGTTGTGGTAAATGGTAGATTACAACTTTTTCACCAGAAGTAACAAAAACCCCTCGACAGAAAATTGATATGTTAAAAAATCGTGTGTGCGAGTAATTTAAATGTGATCAATCATGACGAAACGTGTATAGATTGTGGAGAATCTAGTCACGAAGACACAACAACAAGAATCACAAAAAAACGTCAAGAAAAACTCATGTTACGACCGAAAAATTGAACGAAGGTCAATCTGGTCTACATGAAAAAAACAGTTCTAGAATACTGCAAAGAAACTCGTGTAGATCAGAAACCACAAGTCCAATGACCATGAAATATTCACAGATGATATAATCAAGTTTTCAAGACAACCCAAAAAGAATCACGTCAATTTGATCTGTAAAACTCGAGTTATGATAAAACCATCGAAGAAATGTAGTGCTATGTAGAAACTCGACTAGAAAACTTGTATGAAACAAGTCGGATGAACAAGACACAAAAGTTCCTTCAAACTATAAATTTTATTGATCAAAACACAAGAGGAACAGCCCCAAAGACGTGCACCATGAGCTCTGGCCTCCGTAGCTTATATAACCAGCCATGAGGCCAACCCAATCCTAACTAGGACTCAAATCCTACTCACATTCAACCGAAACTTTCCATAACTACTCAAGACTCTTCCATACTCAGATAGAAGCAATCTTAAGACTTCCGATCACCATAGGAACATATCCCACATTCCTAGAATAACTCAACTTCGTGACTCACACGAAAACCTATCATAACCAACTCAAATCTTTCCATATTTGAGTCAAACACGACTCGGCCGCAGCGTGAGTCCATAATCTAGTCGGTTGGACCTGTTTGACCAATTTTCACGTTCACAACTCTTCATCATGCCTCAGAACCATGTAGCCACGTCCATGCTCTCCTTGAACACGTGCAAACATCTTCCAACGACGTCCACGATACCTTCATATGCAATGTTCTTGATCCAAACATGCTGCGCGACCTCCTGATCAACTCAACCACAATTCCTCCCGAACATGGTTATCGAACCTCATCTTCTTCATAGGACTAGTTCAGTAGATCCATTTACCAGCCATGTCTTGAACTCAAGAAACACCTGCACATGAATAAACAACCAATTCTTCCGAGCATAAGTCCTCGAATTGACTCTCGTTAGTTCCGATAACCACAACACCTTACGTGAGCACCTCACATAAGCATATTTCAAACCATAGCAAAACGATATCAAAACATTAACCACCATAGCCACAAAAAACTGAGTAAAAGAATACTAAGAAAACTTCCCATCAATGCAAGACAAGTTTGAATCATTTCAAGGTAAAAGAAAAACCATTGCAATCTAGCTTCGGACCTTGCCAAAACTAACCGGACCTTGAGGCGGAGCTTACCAAAGCTAGCAGGACCTAGCACCGGAGCTTACCAAAGCTACTCGGACCTAGCATCGGAGCTTACCAAAGCTAGTCGAACCTTGCGCCGGACCTAGCAAAAACATGTCGGGCCTAGCTATAGCAAGTCCAACCTAGCCAAAATAAGTCGGACGTAGACAAACAAATCAGACCTAGCCAAAGTAAGTCGGACCTAGACAAAGAAAGTCGGACCTTACGTCGGATCTTGCCGGAGCTACCCGAAATAAGCCAGACTGTAAAACCCCACTTTTATGGCATGTTAAGTTCATATGGGTTTTGTGATCAACTATTTTGGATCTCCAATATAATGGTACACATGAACTATGCCATCCAAAACTTATCTTGCACTCTTTGTTAGATTCTTTTATCATAGGTATTGGACTTCACCATGAATCCAAATTATATTCTATTCACCTTTTAAGAATAAGAATTTTTAGATAAGGATTAGTAAGCAATGCACAATGAAGCCCTAATAAGCTCTAAACCAAATATTCAAATTAAGGGCTCTAAATTTTTCCATGAACTCCCAAATTCCTCAAATAGCATGCTTACAAAGTTTCAAAATTTTAGAAACTCATCTACTATTTTTATTGAGGTGCGTAGCAAATTTGAATCAAATTCAAATCTGAATTTTTAATTCTTCTCCAACTTCTTTAAACATAAGAATTGAATTCACCATTGTGTTCAGAATAATTCATTTGCCATCTCCACAAAATTTCATGATTTTTGGAGTTGATCTTCTATTTTTAAATGAATTAGTAACTGAGCTGTGGGGAGAATCACTGGACAGTGGGCCCCACATGTCAGCTCCCCTTTTAAACGGATCAGCTCAACCCCGACACCTCTGCACCGCCGCGCCCCCGCTCGACACCGCGCGCGCATGCAGCTCCAGCGAGCTGCCTGCCTGCTCGCCGCGACTCTATAAAAGGCCGGCCGAAGCCCCCTTTAATCCTCATCCCCGATCACAGCTCCACTGCCTCGCCATTTTTCTTCCGCCGCGCGCCATCGCCGCCGCTCGCCACTGCTCCGCGGCGTGCCGCCGTTCCACGCCGTTTCAAGCGTAGCTCCAAAGAGCAAAAAGGTGCGCCTGATCAAACTCTAGCTCGTGGTACAAACCATTTCCCTTATCGTTGAAGCCTGAGCAAGATATTGTTTGTTTCCTCTACGGCCGAGGGTAGATAGCTAGCTATGATTTCATGTCAAATTCCTTTTCGGCAAGCAATCATCCTTTGCAATTACTTAGAGATAGTTTCTATAGGCCCTAGCGATCCTGTCTGAGCAAAAACCTTTAAGGATCGTCAAGCAACGGCTCTGAATTTCGAGTTTTGCTCGCCGCCGGTGAGAAAACCTCGGTTCACCGTCGAACTCATGATTCCCGGCAACTCACTCCCCTTCTGCGCCCATATCCATGAACTCCATCATCCCAGAAAGGTTTTGGAGCAATTCCCGAGTGATTTGAGCTACTCTATAGAGAGCTCTAGGTTGCCCGAGCGCTCATCGCCGCCACCGCCGTCGCACGACCTTTTCCGGCGAGTTTCAAGACCCACTGACCTCACCACCGTGCTCAGCGACCCCAAAAACCCCCAGGCGGCAAGTTTCCGCGATTCTGGTGCGTTGGATTGGCCGGCGGCGAGGCTCGCCGGAGAGCACCGCCGCGGGAACCCCGCGCGCCGCCCGCGTCGGGAGGTAGAAGACGACGCGGCGGGTCCCGCGTGTCAGCGGCGGTAAATCCCGTCGGATCAGGTGTGGCCACGGGATTTGCTGTGGCTACGCGGTGGGAATCTGTGGCCCCCGTGTGGTTTAAATACTATTGGTTCATTTTAAAACAGTGGGGCCCACGAGTTAAATCAAATTAGGAAATTATTCCAGAATAGGCTCCAACTTAGAAAATCCATAACTTTCTGTAGAATACTCCAAAATTCTTCAAACAAATTTTGTTCGAAAGCCCTCGAGCTCTAGTTTCTGTCAATGCCAATTAGGTTCTGTGAAACTCAGAGTTAAATTCTGTAGAAAATAATCTTTCCTAATGCAAATGAAATTTTTCCAGACAAGATATCCACAGGAAAAATCCCCAAAATTCACATAAAATTTATTATCCTATTCTTGATTATCAGGCAAAATTTGGTAGCCATAGCACCTGTTTAACTCTCTGTATAATTCAATTTCCTTTTTCAGCTATTAAATTTTCACAGCTATTAGGTTGCTTTAGTAGATCCCAAAATTTTACTAAGTCTTCCTTTAGTCATACCCTAGCCCCTGTTAAAGTCTTAGATTTAATTAACCTACTATGCCAGTCCTAAATCAGTTACAAACTAAATATTGAATTAATATCTAGAAACTCAATTATAAAGTAAGTTCAGAAATTCTTGCCGAATTAGAAATACAATAACTCCTTCCCCACAGCTTAGAAAATTTTGAAGCAAATTTTGCTAAGACCAGAACCACTCCCTCCATCTTGATTATCAACTGTTAGCTAGGTTCAAGCTACAGTTTCCTCTCGGAATTTTTTGGAAGTTGATCTGCTTGCCATACTTTCGGAGACCACAATCTGCTATGATCATCTCCTGTTCTTTGCAAGAGCTTTGATCATATTCCCTAGTATCTACCATCGAAGTTCCAAAGCCAATCAAGATCCCTGTCATATAGTGATCAACATGAATTAATTTATGGTCTTAAAATAAATAAATTTCAAAGTCACTTATATATCCATGTTATCTGCATATCGTATAGTGACCGAAGTCGAGGAGGAGCCAGAAGCCTTGGAAGAGAACCTTCCAATTTTTAACTCAGAACCTGACCTGCAACAAGGCAAGCCCCGGTTTGCATTTAAGTCGTTTATAAACTTTTGCTTTATCACTATGATGAGTAGTATATGAATTGTGCATTACGTCTAGGGTGAATGATACTCCACTTGCATGACCAAAAATCCCAGGGGTTTATTTGGCACGAGTTACAGTTTGACCTGTAGTAACTGCTTTGCTAATGCATAGGAGATCCGGTAGAAGTCGAGTAGTTGGAATCTACTCGCGAGAGATGTATCTCACAGGATTGGTTGAATGGAAAATGGCTTAATATAATGAAATTGAGACCGGGCAGGGAATGGCTAGGAAGCGGCGAGAAGTGAGTCTCGGTCGCATAGCTCTGCCTGTGTCGATTAAGGCCCGCGTCGTGTGCGGCCCCTTCGGACAAGCTTGAATTGTACCGACAATATAATGGACATATGGAATCCAATAAACTGATGTAACTTGATAACTGGGATGTTGAGACCCATTAACTCACCATCGATAGGGGTGGGTTGAGGACAGTAAGGTGTAAATCGGTCGGCGGACACATGAGGTGTTCCGTGCGGAGACCTTCTGTTTGCGGAGGTGAGACGGGCTCAGCATTTGAGTTTCTTGTGAAAGGTGGCCATATACGCCTAGTACTGAAGTGTTATGTAGGTACAGGTGTGCTCGCTGACACTTCCGAACGACGTATGTGTCGTGTTGTCCGGGTGTGTCTTGATTGCAATCACTGTCCCTCGCAGTAATAGAGTACCGCTTGTTCACTGAGCGGTGACGTAGTAAATACTAAAGAAGTCAGGAAAGTCAGATGATATTGAATTATATTTACTTTGCAACTTTGTTTGGTTTAGAGATAGTATAACTAAAGATTTACAATTTCCCCATACTTTAGCTGTAATAGCATTATGTGCTTTGGGCATGTCATATCATCGGTAAAGCGTTTCTTGTTTGATTGTGGAGCCCATGATGTGCCGTGCTCAGGGAATGTCATTTGCTACTTAAAACTTGGTTATAAGGATCCACTTGTAGGCGAGTTATTTATGCTATTCCTTACCTATGTTTAGTGTCCCCATGCATCTGTCTAGTGAGACGGTTAAGTCTTGCTGAGCCTTAAGCTCACGTTTGCAGTTAACGAGTTTTTGCAGGTTACCCTTTTGAGAATGGGTTTGACGATGAGGCAACACCCCCTCCAGGGTGTACAGCCGAGTGGGAACCCTGCACGCCGCCATAGTTTGAGTGTTGCTAGTGCAAAGTATCCCTGGCATGGAAAACTTTGCTTTTTGCATAGCTAGTGCTGAGAGCGTAGCTATGGTATGTATATATTTCTTTACATCCGCTAGTATTGTGAAAACTTCCGCTGTGTAGTAAATAAAAGACTTGGTATTGTACATTATTCTGGTTCTATTCTTGTAAACTGTTGGGTGTCGCATCGCACGACACCACCCAATGAGATCCTCGGATGTGTGGACCCCGGTCCCCACAGACATGGTATCAGAGCTTCGTTGGGAACAGTGTACCGGAAAAGAACTTATTTTCAAAAATTAGGAACTTGAGTGAGGAATTAGTTATATGCCGTTATAAGGAGTATTATTAGTATAATATATAAAGGTGGTAAACTAACTATGTGTTATTATATTCTGTAACGACGCTCCGACATCAGGTAAGAGGTAAGGTACGCCACCGAGAGCGGATCAATCTCGGTAAGCTCAGCATACGAGAGGTGGTATGTGAAATTTCCGTGGCTTGGCACGGAAAGTCAATATGAGTCTTTGAAACTTTCCATGTTTCTAAAGAACATATGACACGCGGTACCCCAGCGTGACACAAAGTTAGAGGGAAACCCCGTCGGGTGGTATGTAACCCGATAGTGTGTTCTCATATCTATGAGAACATGCGAACACGTATGCCCGAGCGTGTATAAGCCGGATCGTACGGGAGTCTTTGCTGTACAGACGTATTTACAGCCATGTACCTCGAGACATGGCCTCGCTCGAGGACGACTCACGCCAGAGTCGTATGCATTTACTTTTAGTTATATATTATTGTGACTGCCTGCCATGTTTCCCCGTGCCGCCCTTGAAGTGCGAAGGTGTGAAAGGGGATTGTTTGTCTTCTGCAGGTAACCTAACCCCGGTAGCAACCCGTGTAGAAGCCGTTTGCGAGGGAACGATATAGGAACCACCTATAGACGTAACCGGATGTACCGGATAGAATTTCCTTTCGTGAGGCACGTAGTACCGTCAGTATCAAACATGATACTAGACCCTCCCCACCGACAGAATGGTTGCATTGTGTTTTGAGAAAGTCCGACTATCAGATACTGATAATTTCGGGCTCGACTTGATAAGGTGGATAGAACCAAGATTCTTGTTTTCTGGCAGAAGTAGCTCAACTTCGCCAGGTTGTAATCTTGGTTAGCACTTAGATATCATGAGAGTATCCTACATGGATGGAAAGCTCGTGAAGGTCTCTCCAACTTTTCCGTTGACCATAAAGACAGAAAAGCTTGTTAATCTGTTGAAAACTGGGGTTTACTGTAATTACTCCATATGAACCCACCTTTGTACCGTTTCTGTATTCTTGCCATAACTCACTGTAGAAAAATCCCCTACCTTATTGGGGTATATGTTTGAGAAGGGTAGGTGGAGATTCACGAGTTTGTTTTGGGGAGTCCTTCCTGATTTTAATTGGAGTTTAACCAAATTGGGAAGACAGCACAGTAAACTGCATGACTGCTGATGCAAACCAGTCAGCTTTACTGTTGAGTTTGGATAATTATAACCCCTAATCCAGAACAGTGATATGGTTACGCATATACCTTTCTGGAAAGCTTAGGAAGTCATCTATCAACTTTATTTATCACTCCTGACCTAAATCTAGGTGTAGCTATGCCTAATTCCATTTGTCGCAAATTTGGTTCCTGCAGTCCAGAACTTGGAACAGTTTGCACATAATTGTGAATTAATGCATAATACCTTCATGACAAGGTTGTCGTGGTGGAACTTCTTTAGTTCTGGATTGTTAACACGACGTTACTCAATGTTTATTTTGACACTACCTCAATATCTTATCATGATGAACCTGTATAGAATGTGGAGATAAGCCCATATACAGGGGAGGTTCTGTCAAAATTTTCAGAACCCTTGAGTCAACTCAAAACTGGTATAGATTGTTCATACTAGTTCAACAGTGGCTGTATGAGTACAATCTGGAAAGGTTTTGAAGTGTACTACAATTTTTGTATTCAACATAAAGTTTAGTTCGGACTTCTTCTGTATGAAACTTACGGGTTACTGCAGATAGGTCAGATAAACCAGAACTGTACTCATTTCCAGATTGCAGCTTTGACTGAACCAATTGATTATGGATATTTCTTTTTGTCCCACATCACCAATGATTGGGTCGAATACTTAAACGGTGTATTGACATTCGGGTATATTTGTCCACAGATGGCAGCACCAAGAATTCAGTTGCCTAATGGATGGGTGTTCTCAACATGCACCGGGCACGCCGGTTTTCCGGACGTGTTTGCACGGTTGCTCGGCCAGTTTGGCTATTTGGTGTTACCTAGCTATTGGGGCAAGAAGTTCCAGGAGGGCGGTATGTGGAGTTGCACCATCTACGTCGATGTGCCTGCCGGTCCACCGCACCTCGGATGGGCTCCATACTCCATCAAGATCAAAGGATTGATATTAGAAGAAACATGGAGCTACGCCGCAAGTGTTGCCATAGGGAGGTTTTGCAAACTCCATTACCGTCATCTGGTGGGTACCCCGTATGAGTTCTTTCCAGTCAACGGCAGAGCTTCTGAGGCCTGGGCAACCCGCTTGCTTGCGGAGGTGGGAGAGCATGGCGAAACATCCGCAACAGCCTTAGCGATGTATGCAGCAGCCTCACATCGCGAAAAGGGTAATCAGCGGACATGCATAAAAGAATTGACAAACAATCTGAAGCAAGCCATGAAGCGAGCAAATCACTTTGAGTGGGCAAATGACGGGCTTAGGGATATGATGGCTCCTCTTAATCATCGTTTGAACCTTAGGGAGAATCAATGGCATGACGCTGTTATGGATTTGGCCGCGTCTCGCCAGGAGACTCTAGAGAGAGATATTGATCTGGAGGCAAGCCTACTTTATGGGCACCAACGGGACACACAGTTGAACGTGGTGACTGCAGACAGGGATCAGTCCAGAGTAGAAGCTCAGAGCTGGAAGACCAGCTGTGAACAGGCTCAGCAAGAGAATGAGGCCTGGGGGATGTTTATGATACAGACAGATTGGCAAGCTATGGCTGCCAAGAAGACGTTGATGTTGAACGATGTATCAGCTTCTACTCCAGCACCTGTATCAGAGGTGCCTAGCCCTGAAGATGAAGAAGAAGAGGAAGACCCAGAGGAACTTGAATACGTCGAGTAGAGCGCATTGAAGTTAGATGTGGTAGCACTTCCGCCAACACCGGGCGGCATATAGTTAAATGGTTGCTAGTGTTTCTCTTTTGTGACCATGTTTGTGTCATATTAAGAGTAATGGTTGTGGTGTCTAGCTAATTAGATGAGTATGACATGTCAGGAAGGCCAAGTATGGTAGAGATGCATTTCCATAAAGGGGGTCCATCATTTTGGGTTTACTACTGTAAACTTGGTCTTGAGATGATATATTTTGTATAAAGTTTGTGCTTTATCAATATATGTAAATGTTATGCATCGTCTATTATTGTCTACCGCATTTCTAAGGGAGGATAAACTTGAGGCAATGGGACTTACCGTGTTATTCATTATATTGCAGTATGGTGCGTACTCGTACAGCCTCAGAGGTAGGAGGATCTAGTGGAGGACAGGGGGATGACACACCACCCCCGGGGCAGAATACGCCTCAGACGCAACCACCTCCACCACCTCCAACCACACTCCCCAGGAGTCTCGCGGAGGTTCTCGCTGCAGTGCTCGGCTCGCGTGACGAGCAAACCGAGTTACTGCGGACGTTGGTGCAGCACTCGTCCCGTCAAGGGGGACGACAGGATGATGGACCGCGTCAGCAATTTCAGAGTTCCTACTCTGATTTCTCATCGACACACCCACCGGTATTCAGAGAAGCCGATGAACCGTTGGACGCGGATAACTGGCTCCGCACCATTGAAGGAAAGTTCGGTTTACTCGCGGTAACCGAACAACAGAAGACATTGTTTGCAGCGCAACAACTGCAGGGGTTTGCCGGTGCGTGGTGGGCCAATTACCTTGCCGCACGCCCCGCAGGTCATGTCGTAAGCTGGACCGAATTCCGGGAGGCATTTCGCGCCTACCACATCCCTCCCGGGATTATGAGGAGGAAGCTTCAAGAGTTCTTGGAGCTAAGGCAAGGAGGAAGGAGTGCATACGAATATTCCAAATCATTCAACCACTTGGCCCAATATGCTCAGGACCAAGTGAATACCGAAGATCGGAAGCGGGAATGTTTCTACCGGGGTTTGAACCCCAAGTTGAAGGACAAGCTTGCTCTGTTCAACCGCGGCAACTTCAACGACATAGTCAATGCCGCTATCATGCAGGAGGACGCTACGCGCGAGCTGTCCTCCGATAAAAAGAAGAGGGGTGCTCCACAGAGCAGCGAAGGTGGTGCTCCTCAGAAGTACCGTATGGTGTATCGATCACCATCCGGCCAAAGGTGGCAGCCGCCATCGCGACCACCAATGTTCCGTGGTCGTCAGTTCAACAACGGCGGATTTCGGCCGCAGCAACAACAGGGGATGGTTCCACGTGCACTTCCACCTCCACCACGTGCACCGGGATTCCGTCCTCCCCTTCGCATTGGCCAAACCCCGTACACGTGTTTCACGTGTGGACGTACGGGGCACTTCGCCAAGGATTGTCGGCAGAATCGACAAAGCGGAGGGCAATCATCTTACCAGGGGGCCAACCAACCCCGCAACCAGCCCAAGAAGCTAGCCACCAGACCCGGCAACATCCACCACCTCGCTATCGAGGACGTTCCAGAAGGCGCACCCGTGCTCACGGGTACGTTCTCTATCTTCAATCAACCCGTAGTCATACTCTTTGACTCCGGAGCTTCACACAATGTCATTAGTAAATCTTTTGTCGTTAAAAGTCAATTGCCTGCTATCTCCACAAAAACCCCATATGTGATTAGCACTCCAGCCGGGAAAACGGTAACAAATAAATTGGTTCCTGGAATCCCACTTAACCTAGATGGAACCATATATCTTACTTCATTTCTGATATTAGAACATCAAAAGCTAGATATCATCTTAGGAATGGCATGGTTGCAATACCATGGTGCTATCCTTGATATCGTTCCTCGAAAAATTTATCTAAACTCTCCACTCCATCAGCCCCAGGTTCTCACTCTTGAGAACATCATTCCATTAGACCCATCCACTCACAACACCGAGGTTATGGAACTTAAGGATATTCCGGTAGTATGTGAATACCCCGACGTATTTCCTGAAGATCTTCCTGGTATGCCCCCAGAGAGAGATATAGAGTTCAAGATTGAACTTGCACCAGGAACAGTGCCAATTTCAAGGCCACCCTACAAGATGGCACCTAAGGAACTTGCAGAACTGAAGGAACAATTAACTGAACTTGAAAGCAAAGGTTTTATTCGTCCAAGTTCATCACCATGGGGTTGTTCTGCACTGTTTGTAGAAAAGAAAGATAAGACCTTGAGGCTGTGTGTAGACTATCGTCCACTTAATGCTGTCACCATCAAGAACAAGTACCCACTACCGCGCATTGATATTCTTTTCGATCAATTAGTGGGTGCTAAAGTGTTTTCGAAGATGGATCTTCGTTCTGGTTATCATCAAATTAGAATCCGACCAGAAGATATATCCAAGACAGCATTCTCAACAAGGTATGGACTGTATGAGTACCTGGTTATGTCCTTCGGGTTAACCAACGCCCCGGCTCATTTCATGTATCTCATGAACTCAGTGTTCATGCCGGAATTGGACAAGTTCGTCGTGGTCTTCATTGACGATATACTTGTGTATTCCAAATCCGAAGAAGAACATGCTCAACACTTGCATATTGTGCTTCAGCGATTACGGGACCATCAGTTGTATGCTAAGTTCAGCAAGTGTGAATTCTGGATCAACCAGGTGCCATTTTTAGGGCACATCATTTCAGCAGAAGGTATTGCAGTTGATCCAAGCAAGATCAAGCAAGTCCTCAAATGGGAGTCTCCAAAGTCTGTACATGAAGTCCGAAGTTTCCTGGGTTTAGCAGGATATTACCGGAGGTTTATACCCAGTTTCTCCAAAATAGCTAAACCAATGACAGAACTTCTGAAGAAAGGACAAAAGTATGTATGGACTGAGGCATGTGAGGCAGGTTTCAAAGCATTGGTGAAACACCTTACAACGGCACCAGTTTTAGCCCAACCAGACACAACCAAAGCATTTGAGGTCTTTTGCGACGCATCTGGGATTGGTTTAGGTTGTGTATTAATGCAAGAGCGAAGAGTGATCGCGTATGGATCACGACAGCTTCGGAACCACGAGCAGCACTACCCGACTCATGATCTTGAGCTGGCTGCTGTGGTGCTAGCATTGAAGATGTGGAGGCATTATCTACTGGGTAATTTAGTACACCTCTACACTGATCACAAAAGCTTGAAATACATCTTCACCCAGAAGGATTTGAATATGCGACAAAGGCGATGGTTAGAATTGATCAAGGATTATGAGATTGAGATCCACTACCATCCAGGCAAGGCGAATGTAGTCGCCGATGCACTGAGCCGCAAGTCCCATGTCAACAATCTTTCCCTCACCACAATGGAAGGTAAAGAAGGACAGAGTCTTTACTTGGTTCCATATGCAGCACTCTACAACCTAGCTCTCATTCCTACCATCAGGGAGGATATTGTAGCAGCTCAAAAGGAAGACAAGGGGATGTCGCATATTCGACAAAGAATGATAAAGGGGGAAATGAAATGTTTCCATAGTGACAAAGAGGGTACCATCTGGTTTAACGACCGTATAGTGGTACCCCGAAACATGGAACTTAGAAAGAAGATACTGGACGAAGCTCATTTGTCCAAGTATTCCATTCATCCGGGAAGCAACAAGATGTACCAAGATTTGAAGAAGAAATTCTGGTGGACTCGGATGAAGAGAGAAGTAGCTAAATACGTGTCCGAGTGTGATACGTGCCGGCGAGTAAAGGCCGACCATATGAAGGCAGCTGGACAGCTTCAACCTTTAAGCATACCGACTTGGAAATGGGAGGATATCAGTATGGATTTCATTGTTGGGTTGCCTCCCACTCTCCATAAACACGACTCCATTTGGGTGATCGTTGACCGATTGACCAAATCGGCTCATTTCATACCGGTCCGCGTGGCATACGATGCGAGGCGATATGCGGAAATTTATATCTCCAGAATAATATGTCTACATGGTGTACCCTGTACCATCATCTCAGATCGTGGAGCTGTATTTGTTTCGCGATTCTGGGAGCATCTCCACGCTGCACTGGGAACCAAGTTAATTCGGAGCTCGGCCTATCATCCTCAGACCGATGGTCAGACCGAACGGGTGAATCAAGTGCTAGAAGACATGCTTCGTGCCTGTGCCATCCACCAGGGCAAGAACTGGGATGATCATCTACCTTTGGCGGAGTTTTCATACAACAACGGTTACCAAGCTAGCATCCAGATGGCGCCCTATGAAGCTCTCTATGGCCGAAAGTGTCGCACACCCTTGAACTGGTGCGAATCAGGTGAACGGGCAGTGTACGGCATCGACTTAGTAAATGACGCCGAGGATCGAGTTCGCACTATTCAGGCGAATCTCAAAGCTGCTCAGTCTCGTCAGAAGAGCTACGTGAACAAACGACGTCGACCTCTTCACTTCAAAATTGGAGATCAAGTTTATCTTCGGGTATCCCCTATGAAAGGTATCCATCGATTCGGAATGAAAGGGAAGCTAGCCCCACGTTTTATTGGGCCATTCGCAATCCTAGCACAATGCGGACCTGTGGCATATCAATTAGAGTTACCACCGTCACTTTCAGGGGTTCACAATGTGTTCCACGTTTCTCAGTTACGAAAGTGTCTTAAAACTCCCGCTGATGTCCGCATAGAGGATTTGGAAGCTCTCCAACCAGATCTCACCTATTCCGAGCATCCAATTCAGATCATCGATGAAAAGACTCGCACCACAAGAAGCTGCACCTTGCATTTCTATAAGGTTTTGTGGAGCAACCACAGTGCGGAAGAAGCCACGTGGGAAAGCGAGGAGTATCTTAGAACGAACTATCCGGACTTATTAGCGGCATATGTTCGATAGATCGTTTTTCCTTTGCCTTCTTTTGTAATCTCGGGACGAGATTCTTTTAAGGGGGGAGGAATGTAAAACCCCACTTTTATGGCATGTTAAGTTCATATGGGTTTTGTGATCAACTATTTTGGATCTCCAATATAATGGTACACATGAACTATGCCATCCAAAACTTATCTTGCACTCTTTGTTAGATTCTTTTATCATAGGTATTGGACTTCACCATGAATCCAAATTATATTCTATTCACCTTTTAAGAATAAGAATTTTTAGATAAGGATTAGTAAGCAATGCACAATGAAGCCCTAATAAGCTCTAAACCAAATATTCAAATTAAGGGCTCTAAATTTTTCCATGAACTCCCAAATTCCTCAAATAGCATGCTTACAAAGTTTCAAAATTTTAGAAACTCATCTACTATTTTTATTGAGGTGCGTAGCAAATTTGAATCAAATTCAAATCTGAATTTTTAATTCTTCTCCAACTTCTTTAAACATAAGAATTGAATTCACCATTGTGTTCAGAATAATTCATTTGCCATCTCCACAAAATTTCATGATTTTTGGAGTTGATCTTCTATTTTTAAATGAATTAGTAACTGAGCTGTGGGGAGAATCACTGGACAGTGGGCCCCACATGTCAGCTCCCCTTTTAAACGGATCAGCTCAACCCCGACACCTCTGCACCGCCGCGCCCCCGCTCGACACCGCGCGCGCATGCAGCTCCAGCGAGCTGCCTGCCTGCTCGCCACGGCTCTATAAAAGGCCGGCCGAAGCCCCCTTTAATCCTCATCCCCGATCACAGCTCCACTGCCTCGCCATTTTTCTTCCGCCGCGCGCCATCGCCGCCGCTCGCCACTGCTCCGCGGCGTGCCGCCGTTCCACGCCGTTTCAAGCCTAGCTCCAAAGAGCAAAAAGGTGCGCCTGATCAAACTCTAGCTCGTGGTACAAACCATTTCCCTTATCGTTGAAGCCTGAGCAAGATATTGTTCGTTTCCTCTACGGCCGAGGGTAGATAGCTAGCTATGATTTCATGTCAAATTCCTTTTCGGCAAGAAATCATCCTTTGCAATTACTTAGAGATAGTTTCTATAGGCCCTAGCGATCCTGTCTGAGCAAAAACCTTTAAGGATCGTCAAGCAACGGCTCTGAATTTCGAGTTTTGCTCGCCGCCGGTGAGAAAACCTCGGTTCACCGTCGAACTCATGATTCCCGGCAACTCACTCCCCTTCTACGCCCATATCCATGAACTCCATCATCCCAGAAAGGTTTTGGAGCAATTCCCGAGTGATTTGAGCTACTCTATAGAGAGCTCTAGGTTGCCCGAGCGCTCATCGCCGCCACCGCCGTCGCACGACCTTTTCCGGCGAGTTTCAAGACCCACTGACCTCACCACCGTGCTCAGCGACCCCAAAAACCCCCAGGCGGCAAGTTTCCGCGATTCTGGTGCGTTGGATTGGCCGGCGGCGAGGCTCGCCGGAGAGCACCGCCGCGGGAACCCCGCGCGCCGCCCGCGTCGGGAGGTAGAAGACGACGCGGCGGGTCCCGCGTGTCAGCGGCGGTAAATCCCGTCGGATCAGGTGTGGCCACGGGATTTGCTGTGGCTACGCGGTGGGAATCTGTGGCCCCCGTGTGGTTTAAATACTATTGGTTCATTTTAAAACAGTGGGGCCCACGAGTTAAATCAAATTAGGAAATTATTCCAGAATAGGCTCCAACTTAGAAAATCCATAACTTTCTGTAGAATACTCCAAAATTCTTCAAACAAATTTTGTTCGAAAGCTCTCGAGCTCTAGTTTCTGTCAATACCAATTAGGTTCTGTGAAACTCAGAGTTAAATTCTGTAGAAAATAATCTTTCCTAATGCAAATGAAATTTTTCCAGACAAGATATCCACAGGAAAAATCCCCAAAATTCACATAAAATTTTTTATCCTATTCTTGATTATCAGGCAAAATTTGGGAGCCATAGCACCTGTTTAACTCTCTGTATAATTCTATTTCCTTTTTCAGCTATTAAATTTTCACAGCTATTAGGTTGCTTTAGTAGATCCCAAAATTTTACTGAGTCTTCCTTTAGTCATACCCTAGCCCCTGTTAAAGTCTTAGATTTAATTAACCTACTATGCCAGTCCTAAATCAGTTACAAACTAAATATTGAATTAATATCTAGAAACTCAATTATAAAGTAAGTTCAGAAATTCTTGCCGAATTAGAAATACAATAACTCCTTCCCCACAGCTTAGAAAATTTTGAAGCAAATTTTGCTAAGACCAGAACCACTCCCTCCATCTTGATTATCAACTGTTAGCTAGGTTCAAGCTACAGTTTCCTCTCGGAAATTTTTGGAAGTTGATCTGCTTGCCATACTTTCGGAGACCACAATCTGCTATGATCATCTCCTGTTCTTTGCAAGAGCTTTGATCATATTCCCTAGTATCTACCATCGAAGTTCCAAAGCCAATCAAGATCCCTGTCATATAGTGATCACCATGAATTAATTTATGGTCTTAAAATAAATAAATTTCAAAGTCATTTATATATCCATGTTATCTGCATATCGTATAGTGACCGAAGTCGAGGAGGAGCCAGAAGCCTTGGAAGAGAACCTTCCAATTTTTAACTCAGAACCTGACCTGCAACAAGGCAAGCCCCGGTTTGCATTTAAGTCGTTTATAAACTTTTGCTTTATCACTATGATGAGTAGTATATGAATTGTGCATTACGTCTAGGGTGAATGATACTCCACTTGCATGACCAAAAATCCCAGGGGTTTATTTGGCACGAGTTACAGTTTGACCTGTAGTAACTGCTTTGCTAATGCATAGGAGATCCGGTAGAAGTCGAGTAGTTGGAATCTACTCGCGAGAGATGTATCTCACAGGATTGGTTGAATGGAAAATGGCTTAATATAATGAAATTGAGACCGGGCAGGGAATGGCTAGGAAGCGGCGAGAAGTGAGTCTCGGTCGCATAGCTCTGCCTGTGTCGATTAAGGCCCGCGTCGTGTGCGGCCCCTTCGGACAAGCTTGAATTGTACCGGCAATATAATGGACATATGGAATCCAATAAACTGATGTAACTTGATAACTGGGATGTTGAGACCCATTAACTCACCATCGATAGGGGTGGGTTGAGGACAGTAAGGTGTAAATCGGTCGGCGGACACATGAGGTGTTCCGTGCGGAGACCTTCTGTTTGCGGAGGTGAGACGGGCTCAGCATTTGAGTTTCTTGTGAAAGGTGGCCATATACGCCTAGTACTGAAGTGTTATGTAGGTACAGGTGTGCTCGCTGACACTTCCGAACGACGTATGTGTCGTGTTGTCCGGGTGTGTCTTGATTGCAATCATTGTCCCTCGCAGTAATAGAGTACCGCTTGTTCACTGAGCGGTGACGTAGTAAATACTAAAGAAGTCAGGAAAGTCAGATGATATTGAATTATATTTACTTTGCAACTTTGTTTGGTTTAGAGATAGTATAACTAAAGATTTACAATTTCCCCATACTTTAGCTGTAATAGCATTATGTGCTTTGGGCATGTCATATCATCGGTAAAGTGTTTCTTGTTTGATTGTGGAGCCCATGATGTGCCGTGCTCAGGGAATGTCATTTGCTACTTAAAACTTGGTTATAAGGATCCACTTGTAGGCGAGTTATTTATGCTATTCCTTACCTATGTTTAGTGTCCCCATGCATCTGTCTAGTGAGACGGTTAAGTCTTGCTGAGCCTTAAGCTCACGTTTGCAGTTAACGAGTTTTTGCAGGTTACCCTTTTGAGAATGGGTTTGACGATGAGGCAACACCCCCTCCAGGGTGTACAGCCGAGTGGGAACCCTGCACGCCGCCATAGTTTGAGTGTTGCTAGTGCAAAGTATCCCTGGCATGGAAAACTTTGCTTTTTGCATAGCTAGTGCTGAGAGCGTAGCTATGGTATGTATATATTTCTTTACATCCGCTAGTATTGTGAAAACTTCCGCTGTGTAGTAAATAAAAGATTTGGTATTGTACATTATTCTGGTTCTATTCTTGTAAACTGTTGGGTGTCGCATCGCACGACACCACCCAATGAGATCCTCGGATGTGTGGACCCCGGTCCCCACACAGACCTATCGTCGGACCTTGTTAAAAAGGTGTTTCGGTGATATTCAAGACTTTTATTGCCTTAGCCAATGTATTCAGCCCACATAGGTCTCACAATCTCCCCCTTGATGGATGCATTGGCAACACCACTTAGAATCTAACATTGGCTTATTCACATAAAAAGTTTTGAAAACAATCAAATGAAAAAGAACATTTCAAAACAAATATTTCTCCCCCTATAATTATTTCTCCCCCTTTGTAAATCAGAAATAAAATGAGAAGAAAAACAATAATTCTACCCCGAGAAGAATCGTGCCAAAACACTTGTGAATGTGTGCAATTTGTGATCAATTGCTCCCCTTTTGACAATATATTCAGCAAGGTACAAAATATAAATTTTAATTGTTATGAGCATATTATAACATATACATATAAAACAAAGCATCATCCAAGTCATACTATCAAGTAACTTACACTATCACATCAACGAGATACATAAAGCAGTGTAAGCCATGCTAGAGATCAAAAGTAATTTTCAATTTAACCAAGTCAGGATCTCATAAACTTAACTATTTGAAGACCTGAAAGTATGACACTTGTTGCTGCAAATTTTTTTAACACAAATTTAGATCATATGAAATTTGCATGAGATTATATGTGCATCTGCCTTATTCTAACCAACCAAGCGAAGCCTATGTCATTTGACAATCAGAATCTTAAGGACATGGTTTTAGTCATACCCAACTTCTTCCAAGTTCATATCTAAGTGCAATGACAAGCCATCTCAAAAGAAGAAGTGCGATGCATGCATATTCTCTTGATGTTTTCTCATTTATTCATTTGAACATAAAAATTCAACATGTGAGTTGCTTACTTGATTAATTCTTTATGATAAAAAGCACTTGTGAGCATGCAACAAGTTTAAAACAGAAAGAAGGTTTGATCATAACCAGATTTATTGTAAGTAATTATTCCAATTACTAGTCATGGCAAAAACTACAAAATGTATAACACGAGTAACGTAGTAAGCACTTTCAGCATGTAAAATGCATCACAAAGTCATATATGTATGAAATACTATGCTCATATTATTTTAATTTCAGATTCACACATAGACTTCCCAAGTTTCAAAACTCCCCTTCGATATAAGCCATGAGGATTCATAATCCCTATTTTACTACGAATGAAGCAAAAACAAGTGGAATCCAAAGGTTTTGTGAAAATATCAGCCAATTGTTGTTCGGTATCTACATGGTGAAGCACAATGTTTCCTTTTTCAACATTATCACAGAGAAAGTGATACCTAATGTCAATGTGCTTAGTTCTCGAGTGTTGCGCGGGATTTTTAGCAATGCAAATGGCACTAGTGTTATCAAAAAACAGTGAAACCCTATCTAGATCAACCCCATAGTCCTTAAGTGTTTGAACAATCCATAGAATTTGTGAGCAAGCGCTAGCACCAGCTACATATTCAGATTTGGCTATGGATTTTGCAATTAACTTTTGTTTTCTAGAGGACCAAGCAACAAATGAATTACCGAGAAAATGACAAACACCCGAAGTACTTCTCCTATCAATCCTACAACCCCCAAAATCAGCATTTGAATAGGCTTTGAAAGTAATGGTTGAGGAAGAAGGAAGAAAAATGACAAATTCTTGAGTTTCATGTAAGTACCTAATTATTATTTTGATGGCTTGACGATGTGAAGCTCGTGGGGAAGCTTGAAACCGTGCACAATGACATATGCTGAATTGTATGAGTTCTCCTATCATACTCATCTCAAATTCTGAACTCATCATAGCTAGACCGTGTGACTCGTTCGTTCAAGCTTCCAATGATTTGTTGTGGAGGATGACTTTTGAGTGCTCGGAGGGGAATAGACGCTTCACAAGCTCCTAGTTCTTCATGTTCATCATGAATCGATGAGCTTGTGACTTGAGGACGATTTGGACCAGCAATGGTATTCATCGGTGCTGGTTGTGAATCAACATCCAAAGTTGGAACAATGTCAATAGTTGCTGAATTTTAGGACAGCAGCTCTACTTCTTTCTCATCTTCAACACCCTGCGAATATGGATCCAGACTTGCAATATCAGAGCTAGTACCTGGGCTAGATTCATTAAAAGAAACCTCACATGTCTCCAATATTTTGTTAGCATTAAGTAAAAGCACACGGTAGCCTGTAGCATGAGATGGGTAACCATGAAACATGTCATCAACAAATCTATCTTCAAATTTATCAACATTACAATGTTTCTTAACAAAGCATTTGCAACCAATACCCTAAAGTGTCTGACACTAGGCCTATGTCCAAACTGAAGCTCATAAGGTTTTTTACCTTGATTAGAACGCAAGAAAACACGATTTGAAACATAACAAGCGGTTGCAATTGCATAAACCCAAAATTTCCTAGGATTTTGATATTCATCAAGTATAGTCCTAGCCATCTCAACTAAGGTCCTGTTATTTCTTTCTAATACACTGTTTTGTTGAGGTACATATGGTGAAGAAAATTGATGATCTATTCCATTTTCAGCACAAAAGTGATCAAAAGATTGATTTTTAAATACAGTTCCATTATCACATCTAATTGCTCTTAATGATCCTGGGTGATTAATTGATAATCTAATAAATCAAGTTATAAAATGACTAAAAGCTTCATTCCAATATGCCATAAAATAAACCCAAGAGTATCTAGAATAGTCATCAACGATCACAAGAGCATACCATTTACTTTCGAAATATTGAAAACGTGAAGGTCCTACGGTGTCAAGATGCAAAAGTTGACCCGGTTCAGTTGTCATGGTCATTGTGAGAGGAGCATGTGAACCTGCAACCATCTTTGCTTGTCTACAAGAAGAGCACATAATTTCTTTGTCCCTCTATAAGACCTATGTGTGCTGAATACATTGGCTTGTAGTGGATACACTTGGCTTTGATAAAAAAAGTTTTGAATTTCACCAAAACACCTTTTTATCAAGGTCCGACTCTAGCTCTGAGCTACAACAAGGTCCGACGGTAGGTCCGGCTTGGTTTGGGTAGCTCCGATTACATTCGATGCTAGGTCCGACTAGCTTTGGTCAGCTCCGGTGAAGTTTTGTCTTTAGCTCCGGCATGTCTTTGATAGCTCCGACAAGTTTTTGCTAAGCTCCGGCTTTTGGGATTACTAGTTCCGACTAGTTCTGGTTAGCTTCGGCGCTAGGTCTTGCTAGTTTTGTAAGCTCCAGTGGGAGCTTGGTTGTACTAGTTTTGGTAAGCTCCGGCACTAGGTTCTACTAGCTCTTGTTAGCTCCGGCTCAAGCTCCGGGTTGCTCTGGCAAGGTCCGGAACTTGACCGGAGTGCTTCTGCTTTTCATTTGCAATGTTTTGTACTTGCTTTACATGATTGGAAAGATTGCTTAGTATTCATTTGCTATGTTTTTGGTGTGTTTTGGATGATATGGCTGATATCATTTTGCTATATTATGCAACATGCTTACGTGAGGTTCTCACGTAGGGTGTTGTGTTCGGAACTAACTTGAGTCATGTCGAGGATTTGGGCTTGTATGGATTGGTTGTTTATTCATGTGTAGGTGTTGCTTGAGCTCAAGACATGGCTGGTGACTGGATCCATTGGACTAGTCTGAGGGAGGAGATGAGGTTCCAACAACCAAATTCAGGAGGAATTGTGGTTGAGCTGATCAGGAGGTTGCGCAACATGATTGAATCAAGAGCAATGCATATGAAGGTATCATGGACGTCAATGAAAGATGTTTGCACATGTGCAAGGATTGCATGGACGTGGCTACATGGTTCCGAGACGTGATGAAGAGATGTGGACGTAAAGAGTTGGTCGGAAAGGTCCAACCGACTAGGTTATGGACTCAGGCTGCGGCTGAGTCGGGTTTGACTCAAATATGAAAATATTTGAGTTGGTTATGATAGGATTTCGTGTGGGTCACGAATTTGAGTTGTTTATGAATGTGGGATACGTTTCTAAGGTGTTTGCTGCGTATAGAAGAATGCTAAGCAGTTATAGAAAGTTACGATTCCTGAACAGGGTAGGATTAGGTTCCTGATCTGAGTTGAGTTGGCTTTCGAGCTGGTTATATAAGCAAGGGAGCCCAGAGCTCGTGGTTCACGACTTTGGGGCTTTTACTCTTTTGTTCTATTGAATAAAATTCATAGTTTGAAGGAACTTTTGTGCCTTGTTCGTCCGACTTGTTCCAGACAAGTTTTACTCGTCGAGTTTCTAGACAGCACTACCTTTCGTTGGTGGTTTTATCATAACTCGAGTTTTACAGATCCAATTGACGTGATTATTTTTGGGTTGTTTTCACAACTTGATTGTCTCTCATATGTCAAAATTTCACGGTCATTGGATTTGTGGTCTATGATCTACACTAGTTTCTTTGCAGCGTTCCAGAACTGTTTTTTCTCGGGTAGGGCAGATTGACCATTGTTTGATCTTTCAATCATAACTTGACTTTTTCTCGATGGATTTGAGTGATTCTTTTTGTGTTGTCTTCGTGACTTAATTCTCTATGATATCTATCACTTTTGTCACAGTGAAATACGTTTAGATTAGTATCACACACGATTTCTTTAACAGATCGTTTTTCTGCCGAAAGGGTTTGGGGTTTAATTGTTTCCGCTGCGTAAGATTTTTAAATCTACCATTCACCGCCCCTCTGCTAGCTTTTCACGTGCTCTTCGATCCTACAATTGGTATCAGAGCCACGGTGCTCTAATCTTTGTGATTTGCGCGTGTTTTTGACTAATCATCATGGAGAAGTACTCCGCCAAACCTTGTGTGTTCGCTAGTATTGATTTTCAGGTTTGGAAGGCACCCATGGAGACTTTCATCCAGGTACAAGGCTTTGCAATATGGGAGATGGTATACAAGACTTACGAAGTGCGATCAAACGATCAAGTTACAGCTACAAATCTGAGAGATGTCGACAACAACAACAAGGCTCGGAACTTGATCATACAAGGATTAACAAAAAGCGACTTCGACCGTGTTGCACACCTCCGATCTGCATACGATGTGTGGAAAGCACTTTGTGACTACCACGAAGGATCCAACACGATCAAAGAGGTAAGGCAAGACATGTTCAAGAAAGAATACATGCGCTTCGAGATGCAACCCGGTGAGTCAATTGATGATCTCTTTGCTCGCTTTAATAAAATTCTCAGCAACTTGAGTAGCGTCAATGTTAATTTTTCAGATGCTGAAAATGCTAGGCAATTGTTAAGTGCATTAGACATGTCAATTCGGGAGATGAAAGTTACATCTATTCGTGAATCTACTGTCATGAGTACACTTACTTTAGATGTGCTATATTCCATGCTAAAAACTCATGAAATTGATATAATATCACATAAGAACCTCAACAAGTCTATTGCTTTTGTTTCTCAACGTGATATGCCTAGCTCTGGCCAATCTTCATCTTGTAGTACACTTGCTTTGTTGTCCTCTCTAACCCTTGAACAGATTGAGGAGTTTCCGGAGGAGGAGCTAGCACTTCTCTCTACGAGGTTCTCAAAAGCATTGCAAAATGTGAGAACTAGAAGGAGAGGAAGCTCCGAACCTCAACGATGCTTCGAATGTGGTAAGACAGGACATTTTTGTTCAGATTGCCCTACCTTTCAGGTCCTACTTCCCGGGATGAAAAGAAAACAAGAACGAAGCACTCCTTTGCAAAGGATACGAAGAAAAAGAAGGGTACCATAGGACGCAAGATGATTAACAGCTTCATCACTGCACTTCATGAACTTAGTTTAAGTGATCTAGACTTTGAAAGTGATGAAGATGATGGCGATCTGGCCAACTTATGCTTCATGGCGGGCAAAACAAGATCAAGATCAAGTCAGGAGGATGCAGAACACAACAGTGAAGATGATGAGGTATGTTCTACCTGCAATGAAATGTGTGATGCTATTTCTCGTGCAACTATTATTGTCAAGAAAAAGGACAAAAAGCTTAGGGATAATGCTGCTAAAATTGAATCACTAGAATCTAAAATTAACCGTTTAAAAACTTTGATTCCTAGTGATGATGCATGTCCCTCATGTCACTTAATCTATGAACAATTGTCCACATTAAGAAGTGCACACTCCTCCACTCTAGATAGACTTGATGAAGAAATTGAAAAGAACAGAGAGCTTGCTGCAATTAATGATAAAAACTTGAAAGATGCTAGCTGTTCTACAATTGATTTGCATTGTTCTACTTGTGATAATCTTGATAAGAAACTACACGATGCTATGAATGAAATTTCTATATTGAACAATGCTTTACGTTCTCATGAAGTTAAATTTTGTTCCAATTGCAAACTAAAAGGAAAAACTGCATGTGAAAATTGTCTTGATTTGTCCAACAAACTTGATGACATGCATAGGACATTAGATCGGTTTTGTAATGGGAATAAGAACCTAAACTTGCTGCTGAATTCTTCCAAGTCTTGCAATGATAAAAATGGTTTTGATTTTCATGCTCATGCTAAGGCACATCCACCTAAAATTGTAAATATATTAGGAAGTGGTTTGATTCAAACAGTTCCTAAACAAAAAGGAGTGGTTTTCAAATCTGCAGGAGTGTTGCCTCATTCGGTTTCAAATAAAAATATTGCTTGCTCATCTAGACATGAACACAAAGTTAAATTTCATTGTACCTTCTGTGGTAGAGATGGTCATGTCATAGATTTTTGTTATAGACTAGCTAAACAACAGAAAAGGGAAAGAATGGTTGCTAGATCTGATAACTTTCATGCAAAATTTGCTGCACACATTGAACCGAATGTACAACCTGCTATTTTGAGTCAAAAACATTCAAAGCTTACCTTCGGACCTTCTGTTTTTGCCTCCAGAGCTACTGATTTTTGTGCTACACAAGTAACACCTTATAGGTCAGTAGTCAAGAATAAAAAATCTCAAACTTTGACTCATAAACTTGCTGTTTTGTCTCAGCTTTCGCGTGTTTTTCCTGCTGTACGTCGCGTGACTCAGTACTGGATTCCTAAATGCCTTTTGACTAACCCCAGTATTGAGTCATCGACGTATTGTGCTTTTATGTAGGTTACGCGTTTGAGGAAGGAGAACATTTGGATTGTGGATTCAGGTTGCTCACGCCACATGACCGGTAACAAAGATTGGTTCTCCTCCCTCTCTTTTGTGTCACGTGTAGAAAATGTTACTTTTGCCGATAATTCTTCAACTCCTATAATTGCTAAGGGTTCGGTTAGAGTAAATGATCACTACACTTTGAAGGACGTGGCACTTGTCAAAAATTTGAAATACAACTTGCTTTCTGTTTCACAATTGCTAGATGAAAATCTGGAAATTATTTTCAATAAAAACTGCTGCAAAGTTGTAAGTTCAAATAGTGAGCTTATTTTTAATATGTCTCGGTTTGGAAGAGTTTTTAAACCTGAGTTTGATATGTCTTTCTCTAAGCATAGGTGTCTAGTTACTAATGATTCAAAGGACTTATATCTTTGGCATCGTAGACTTGGTCACGTAGGCTTTGATCACCTAACGCGTGTTAGTGCTCTTGATCGCATACGTGGGCTGCCTAAGCTTAAAGGGGACAAAAAATTGTGTGCCCTTCTTGTAGACATGCTAAGATGGTTGCAGGTTCACATACTCCTCTCACAATGATCATGAAAACTGAACCATGTCAACTTTTTCATCTTGACACCGTAGGACCTTCACGTGTTCAATCCTTCGGAGGTAAATGGTATGTTCTTGTTATTGTTGATGATTATTCTAGATACTCTTGGGTTTAATTTATGGCGTCTAAGAATGAAGTTTTTAGTCACTTTAGAACTTTATTTCTTAGATTATCAATTGATTACCCAGGATCTTTAAAAGCAATTAGAAGTGATAATGGAACTGAATTTAAAAATCAATCTTTTGATCACTTTTGTGCTGAAAATAGAATAGATCATCAATTCTCTTCACCATATGTACGTCAACAAAACGGTGTTGTAGAAAGAAAGAACAGAACCTTAGTTGAGATGGCTAGGACTATGCTTGATGAATACCAAACTCCTAGGAAATTTTGGGCTGATGCCTTAGCAACCGCTTGTTATGTCTCAAATCGTGTTTTCTTGCGTGCTAAGCTAGGTAAAACACCATATGAGCTCCGGTTTGGACATAGGTCTAGTGTTACACACTTTCGGGTCTTTGGTTGCAAATGCTTTGTTAAGAAACATGGTAATCTTGATAAATTTGAACCTAGATCCATTGATGGCATGCTTCTTGGTTATCCATCTCATACTAGAGGCTACCGTGTGCTTTTACTTGACACTAACAAAATTGTGGAGACTTGTGAAGTGTCTTTTGATGAATCTAGCCCAGGTACTAGCTCAAACATTGCAGGTCCAGATCCATATCCTCAGGGGGAGAGCATTTTCATTGAATATGAGGAAGAATTGGAGTTGCTGCCAGAAAATTCAGCAGCTAAGGACTTTGGTTCAGCTCCGGATGTTAATTCTCAACCAGCACCGACAACCATCAATGCTGATTCAAATCATCCTCAAGCCACAAGCTCATCGATTTGTGATGAACACGAAGAAGAAGAAGCTTGTGAGACATCTGTTCCCCTATGGTTTTACAAAGATCATCTCCCACAACAGATGATTGGAAGCTTGCACGAACGAGTCACACGGTCCAGGTTTTGCGATCCAAACTCTCATGCTCATTCTGCTTTTGTTGCTTCTTTTGAACCCAAAGATATATCACACGCACTAACTAATGAATCTTGGATTATTGCCATGCAAGAAGAGTTAGAAAATTTTGAAAGAAATAATGTTTGGAAACTTGTACCTCCACCTCAAGGTCACACTTTAATTGGAACTAAATGGGTATTTAAAAATAAACAAAGTGAGGAAGGGGTTGTGGTTAGGAATAAGGCTAGGTTGGTTGCTCAAGGTTTCACTCAAGTTGAAGGTCTAGATTTTGAAGAAACTTTTGCTCCTGTCGCTAGATTAGAAGCCATAAGAATTTTGTTAGCTTTTGCAGCATCTAAAGGTTTTAAGCTATATCAAATGGATGTTAAAAGTGCTTTTCTTAATGGCTACAAAGATGAGGAGGTTTATGTCAGACAACCACCGGGTTTTGAAAATCCAGATTTTCCTAATCATGTTTACAAACTGTCCAAAGCCTTATACGGTCTCAAACAAGCCCCTAGAGCATGGTATGATAGGTTAAAAACATTCTTACTTGAAAAGGGTTTTACCATCACTACAGGAATCCCGACGATTTGCGACGGCCGAAGCCGTCGCAAATAAGCCAGATGCCGTCGCAAATAAGCTATTTGCGACGGCTTTCTTTATTTGCGACGGCCTCCGGCCGTCGCAAATATGTCGTCGCAAATAAGCTTATTTGCGACGGCCACCGTCGCAAATAAACTTATTTGCGACGGCTAGGTGAGGCCGTCGCAAGTTGTTGCTGCGGGCTGGTGGGACCCGCGGCCTTATTTGCGACGGCCGTGCCGTCGCAATTAAAGCTTATTTGCGACGGCCGAGCCGTCGCAATTAAGTTCTGTTATTTGCGACGGCTGGGCCGTCGCAATTAAAGTTTAGAGGGCAGGGCCCACGTGTCCTCTTCCGGGCCCACGACACTATTTGCGACGGCCAGGCCGTCGCAATTAAAGCTAACTTGCGACGGCCAGGCCGTCGCAAATAGCAGTGGCTTAATTGCGACGGCTAGGTACCTTATTTGCGACGGTACTGTATAAAAAGCCGTCGCAAATAAGGTTTTTTATTTTTTTTAAAAAACAGAAAACTCTAACCGGCTCGATGGCCAGATTCACAACACAATATACACAGCATACACAGCATACACAATATATACACAAAGATCATCACAATCACAAACTCAAATTCCGATACATGTCACATCGTCATCAACAAAGTAAATAAAAGGGCTCACTCGCCCATCTAACCTCCGAAGCCACCTCCGAAGTCGAAGTCGTCGTCGTCGCGCCTCAATCCAGGCGGCGGTAGCGAAGGCGACGGCGTTTGTGCAGCCGTCGCGGATCCCTGCAATTAATAAAACTTAGAGTTAGAATATATGCATCAACATCTCTCTCCCTCCCTCTCCCTCTATCTTCATCTAGATCACCCTCTCTTCCTCTCTCTTTTCATTTCTCTATTTGTCTCTCACTCTATCTTTCTTGCTCACTCTATCTCTCTATTGCTATCCTTTTCCCTCTATCTTCCTCCCTCTATCTCCATCTACATCTCCCTCCCTCTATCTTCCCCTCTCTCTATCTCCATCTACATCTTACTCTCTCTTCATTCCCATCCTACTCTATCTATCTTTCACTCTTTCTTCTGTCTCCCTTTCTTCTATCTCTTTCTTTCTTCTATCTCAATCATTTTCTTCTATCTAACTATCTCTCTCTTTCATCTATCTCAATCTTATTACGCTGGAGAAGAAGGATTACATAGAGACTTACCTGACCCGCTGAAGAAGGATCGCCTGGGAGGACCGGTGGTAGTACCGGTAGCTAGATTCCCAGACCCTGCGCCCGAGCGATGGCCTGTCATTGCAAACATTAAATGCTACCTATTAGTAAGTCATTTAAGCTGAATTAATAAGAATTTTAATTTTTAGATTGTTACCTCCATTGCTTCCCGCATCTGCGCCAACGCTGCTGCCTGGGTTTGGATCGTGGCCTCCATCGCCCTCCTTTCCTCCTCATGTCGCCTTTCATTTTCTTCTACAGTTTCTCGGAGGGACTGCATCTCAATGTCCCTCTGCGAGCGGCGACCTCCCGTACCCGAAGCCTGCGTGGAGCTGCCTCTCGCAGGTCTACCCGCCCTCGAGTCGACAACTCCGTCGAATATGGCGAGCCTATAAAAAAGAGAGTCAGTAATATGAAATTAAAATATCTTGAATACTTTGAATTGAAAACGATAAAATGACTTGCAAACTCACCTTCCGTGTGCTTTTCCACCACCGGTTGCATACGCGGCTTGAGGATCGATCGGTTGACGTTCCCAATCGAAATCCTGGCCGTGTATCTTCCTAGCCTCCTCCCCGTACTTAGCCTGCAAAACAATAAAATCGTGTAAGTTCAACAATCTATATATTTATATGTAATATGAATGGTTTCTAAACTTACCAACCGCTCGGCTGCAGCCTGACTGCACCCCGTCGGCTGAGAAGGGTCCCTGTGACCTCTCTTCCAAACCTCAGCAGGGGTGGGCGGCACCCCCGTCTCGCGCTCCTGTCAATACATGTTAGTACGAACAATATATTATTAATATATAAACATAAGTTACACACACTTACCATGCGTTTAGCTAAACGCAAGTGGTTATCTTGCCCGTGCCTGCTCTTCCCCTCCACCCCTCTGCAGTCTCGAGCCTTCCCGGACTTAGCTTTAAACTCGTCGCTAGCCCAGTAGCGACAAAGGGCCCGAAATGCATCGTTCCGACCCTGCAACCAGCTCACGTGGCCCTGCACATAGTTGAAAGTCGTTAAAAGTACCATCGAGGACATTATCAGAAAAAAATACTTCCTACACTCCACGTACCTGCGCGTACTCCTCCTCCGTCAGGTGCCTCTCGCTCTCCTGCCGGAAGTGTAACACGTGCTGCTGGTTCGCCTTCAAGTGCTCATTAATAATTTGAACACGGGCGTTCGACAAAGCTTGTCGAAGCGCCTTGGCAGCGTTGAAGTGAAACACTCGCCTCGCATCCTCAAACATGCGATGGTCGTCCGGGTCCTCTAAAATATATCTTGCCTGCGATAAAGAATATATTGAAGAGATGTGCACTAAAAGAGTTTAATAGTTGTAACTTAGAAACTTTTTTACATACTTACCATAAAATCGGCCCATACGGCCTCCTGAAGGTTGCCGTGCTCCTGGTGATGGACACGTGCGTAGTCCTCCCACGAAAGAGCAGGCACTCCGTCGATGACCCCGGGATAGTGCAAACGCACTATGGACCCGAGGACACCGTTCACCGGTCTCTGGTGTTTCTCACCGGTGAAAGACAAGTCGTCCCAACTCCTGTAAGATATTTATTCATTCATTCATTACTTAAGTAATCAAAAGAAACTAAAATTGAAAACTATAATTTTTATTACCTGTCTCCGACTGGACGAATCACGATCCTCTGTGAAGGGACCGCGGGAGGACTGACAAAGTGAGTCCTCCTCGTCCTCCGCGTCTGCTGGGGCGCCACGTCAGGTGACCCAGACGGCTCCTCACCAGCCGAGTCAAAGGCCTCAGGAACAAAGTCATCGCCAGCCGGGAGCTGGCTGGCCGAGGGCTGACTCGCCGAGGGCTGCCTCGCCGAGTGCTGGCTGGCCGAGGGCTGCCTCGCCGAAGGCTGGCTCACCGAAGGCGCCGCAGCCTCTGAGTCAGCCGGTGAGGACTACAACATTCAAATGATTCATAAGTAAGTTTAATGTGAATTTGAATTTAAAGAATTTGTCAAAAACGAGTGACATTTACCTGTGACGAAGCTCTAGAGCTGGTCTGAACGTGCCCCAGCAGCTGAGAGCGTCTGCTGCCAGTCGACGAGGCACCAACGAAAGCATCCTCAGGTCTAGAGGGGTAGAACCCCCTCGTCGGCGGCACCTTCTTACCCTTCTTTGACGCCATCCTATTGTAATTAGATAATTAGTAAATATGCAAATAAAATATATAAAATTCATGTTACTATCTTCAAGAAAACATTACTTGTAGTCACTTTCAAAATTCATCAACATCATTGTCATGTGTCTGTGCCCTACTCCTTAAACCAGCCCAACGATCTTCCATCGTTGGAACTACATTTTTTGGCTGTTGCTGTTTTGAAAAACCACAGTATTTAGAAACTACATTTTTTGGAACATCCACACATGTAATACTATAGTATCTAATAACAAAAGTTTCTATTATTTTTTAGAGGAACCACAATACACTTGGTTATTGTAGTATTATCTCTAAGCTAATAATTAAGTATTCGATCCTGTTATTTGATTATTACTACTTTGCGGATGTGCGTCGACCATACATGTGTGTGGAGGCACTGCTTAGCTGCAGCAATGACGTTGGAAAATAAATGGCAGTTGCATGACAAGGTGCAAATACTCGTATTTGACGGACACATGCCAGCAAGCTCAGTTTAGGAAAGAGAGCCCTGGAGTGGTGATTCCAAAACTCTAGAAAAAATGTTGTTATAGATACTATGGCCTCCTAGCGATTGAAAAAAAAAATAGAGACATCTCATGGTAATTATGGAGGACACCGATTGTTCGTGCGGGAGTGCTCTATGTTTTCTCGGCTAGCGCAAGTATATTCCCCTCAGATTGGTTATCTGGACTGGTAGCAAAATGAAGCTGGATGGACGGACTAGAAAAAAAAAAGTTGTGTGCCGGCCGAAAGCACCTAATTAATTAGTAACGATAGTATCAGCCGACCGGTAAAGCCGGACTAATTGTACAACAATTAGCTTAGCGGCCAAGCAAAGCAGAGAAATGATCAGAGGAGAATATGTCTCGTGATCGCTCGGTCATTGGTGGGGGCCGTCCGAATGATGGCCGTACCCTTTTTCCTTTATCCCATTTGTTGGCCTCAAGCTATCAGCATTAAGAACTTACAGCGGAGCTGGTAAAAGAAACAAAGCAACGTAACATGGACTGGAGTAACACAAATTTAGGACCTAAGCCCAGAATCAAGATAAGCTTTCGAGACAGATAAAAAATGGATGCTTAGTGAATCATGAACATATCAATAAATAGATTTACTGTCCAAACATAACAGGATATCAAAGGAAAACTATACATCAGGGCTCATGAGGGGCTAGTTGTGCTATGAAGTACATAGGCAAGTTCTATGTGATGGAGCTATAAACTGATCATTTCATACAGCTCGGATTAAGCGAAGATCTCTCTGACTAGCCAATCCAAACTAGGATAAGCAAAGTAGAGTATCAAAAATGAGGGAAATACCTTATACAATCAGCGCGGAGGGCCGGGGCGGCGACGGGGGCGCCACGGACTGGGGGCGGCGAGCCGGGGCGGCGGCGGGGCGGCGAGCCGGGGCGGCGGCGGGGCGGCGAGCCGAGACCGGGGGCGGCGACGCCGGGGGCGCCACGGACTGAGGGCGGCGACGGCGGGGCGGGGGCGCCACGGACTGGGGGTGGCGACGGCGGGGCGGCGACGGCAGGGCGGCGGGCCGGCGGCAGCGCAACGACGGCGGGCAGGCGACGGTGCGCGGAGGGCGGCAGGTAGGCGGCGGGGGCTGCTGGTGATGAGTTGTGAGTGGACGAGAATGAAGAGTCGGGTCGGGATAAAGGCCCTTATTTGCGACGGCCCCCTAAATTGCGACGGCCCAACCACGTGGCCGTCGCAATTAACGTTACTTGCGACGGTCCTTTTAGAAGCCGTCGCAAATAAACACTTATTTGCGACGGCTGCCTTAGTTGCGACGGTAATAGGGTTGGCCGTCGCAAATAAGTTTTTATTTGCGACGGCTCTTGTGATGGCCGTCGCAAATAAGCTCTTATTTGCGACGGCCATGTTATTTGCGACGGCTAGATGCGGGCCGTCGCAATTTATTCTATTTGCGACGACTGGCCGTCGCAAATAAATATAGCCGTCGCAAATGATCGTTTTTCCTGTAGTGCATGGGCAAGGTTGATAAAACTCTTTTTGTGCTTAAACATGGCAATGACTCATTATTCGTTCAAGTGTATGTGGATGATATTATCTTTGGTTGTGCTTCTCATGATCTTGTGTCCAAGTTTTCAGCAATGATGAGTTCCGAATTTGAAATGAGTATGATGGGTGAACTCACTTACTTTTTGGGGCTGCAAATCAAGCAAACCAAGGAGGGTACCTTTGTGCATCAAACAAAGTATACCAAAGACCTCCTAAGGCGCTTCAACATGGACAAAAGCAAGCCTCTTCGGACACCAATGGGAACAGCAACAACACTTGAACTTGATGAAGATGGTGAACCTGTGAATCAAAAAGAATATAGAAGCATGACCGGATCACTTTTGTACCTCACGGCATCAAGACCAGACATACAATTCAGCGTATGTCTTTGTGTACGGTTTCAAGCTTCCCCACGTGTTTCACATCGTCAAGCCATCAAAAGGATTCTCAGGTACTTACATGGAACCCAAGAATTTGGCATTTTTCTTCCTTCTTCCTCAACCGTTACTTTGAAAGCTTTTTTGGATGCTGATTTTGGGGGTTTTAGGATTGATAGGAAAAGTACTTCCGGTGCTTGTCATTTTCTTGGTAATTCTCTCAATGCTTGGTCCTCTAGAAAACAAAATTCAGTTTCACAATCCACAGCCGAATCTAAATATGTAGCTGCTGCTAGTGCTTGCTCACAAATTCTTTGGATTGTTCAAACACTTAAGGACTATGGGGTTGATCTAGATAGTGTTCCACTATTCTGTGATAACACTAGTGCCATTTGCATTGCTAAAAACCCCGTGCAACATTCTAGAACTAAGCACATTGACATTAGGTATCACTTTCTCAGAGATAATGTTGAAAAAGGAAACATTGTGCTTCACCATGTAGATACCGAACAACAATTGGCTGACATTTTTACAGAACCTTTGGATTTCACTCGTTTTTGTTACATTCGTAGTGAAATAGGGGTTATGCATCCTCATGGCTTAAATTGAGGGGGAGTTTTGAAACTTGGGAAGTCTATATGTGAATCTGAAATTAAAATAATATGAGCATAGTATTTCATACATATATGACTTTGTGATTCCTTTTACATACTGAATGTTCTTACTACATTACTCGTGTTATACATTTTGTAGTTTTTGCCATGTCTAGTAATTGGAATAATTACTTACACTAAATCTGGTCATGGTCAAACTTTCTTGTTGTTTTGAACTTGTTGCATGCTCACAAATGCTTTTAATCATAAAGAATTAATCAAGTAATCAACTCACATGTTGAGTTTTTATGAACAAATATAAATTTAGAAAAGATCAAGAGAATATGCATGCATCGCACTTCTTCTTTTGAGATAGCTTATCATTGCACTTAGATATGAACTTGGAAGAAGTTGTGTATGATTAAAACATGTCCTTAAGCTTCTGATTGTCAAATGACATAGGCTTGGCTTGGTTGGTTAGAATAAGGCAGATGCGCATATAATCTCTTGCAAATATCATATGATCTAAATTTATGCTTTGAAAAATAATAAAGTGCAGCAACTAGTGTCATGCTTTCAGGTTTTGAAATAGTTAAGTTTGTGGGATCATGACTTGCTTAAATTGAAAATTACATTTGATCTCTAGCATGGCTTACACTACTTTATGTATCTCATTGATGTGATAGTGTAAGTTACTTGATAGTATGACTTGGATGAGCTTTGTTTTATATGTATATGTTATAATATGCTCATAACAATTAAAATTTCTCTTTTACCTTTCTGAATACATTGTCAAAGGGGGAGAGATTAATCACACATTCAAAAAAGGGAAAAGATAATGTGCATGGGGAGATATGATAAAGGGCGAGAGATATGTGAATTTTGAATTTTTGCATTTTTGCTTTTCTTCTCATTTTATTTCTGATCTACAAAAAGGGGAGAAATTGTCGTCTTCAAAACTTTTAATGAGAATAAGCCAATGTTCGGATTTTAAATGGTGTTGCCAATGCATTCATCAAGGGGGAGATTGTAAGACCTATATGTGCTGAATACATTGGCTTGTAGTGGATACACTTGGCTTTGATGATAAAAGTTTTGGATTTCACCAAAACACCTTTTTATCAAGGTCCGACTCTAGCTCTGAGCTACAGCAAGGTCCGACGGTAGGTCCGGCTTGGTTTGGGTACCCCCGGTTACGTTCGATGCTAGGTCCGACTAGCTTTGGTCAGCTCCGGTGAAGTTTTGTCTTTAGCTCCGGCATGTCTTTGATAGCTCTGACATGTTTTTGCTAAGCTTCGAAGTTGATTTTCCTAGCTCCGGCTTTTGGGGTTACTAGTTCCGACTAGTTCTGGTCAGCTCTGGCGCTAGGTCTTGCTAGTTGTGTAAGCTCCGGCGGGAGCTTGGTTGCACTAGTTTTGGTAAGCTCCGGCGCTAGGTTCTTCTAGCTCTTGTTAGCTCCGGCTCAAGCTCCGGGTTGCTCTGGCAAGGTCCGGAACTTGACCGAAGTGCTTCTGCTTTTCATTTGCAATGTTTCATACTTGCTTTACATGATTGTATTGTTTGCTTAGTATTCATTTGCTAAGTTTTTGGTGCGTTTTGGATGATATGGCTGATATCGTTTTGCTATATTATGCAACATGCTTACGTGAGGTTCTCACGTAGGGTGTTGTGTTCGGAACTAACTTGAGTCAAGTCGAGGACTTGGGCTCGTATGGATTGGTTGCTTATTCATGTGCAGGTGTTGCTTGAGTTCATGACATGGCTGGTGATGGGATCCATTGGACTAGTATCAGGGAGGAGATGAGGTTCCAACAACCAAATTTAGGAGGAATTGTGGTTGAGCTGATCAGGAGGTTGCGCAGCATGATTGAATCAAGAGCAATGCATATGAAGGTATCGTGGACGTCATTGGAAGATGTTTGAACGTGTGCAAAGAGTGCATGGACGTGGCTACATGGTTCCGAGACGTGATGAAGAGATGAGGACGTAAAGAGTTGGTCGGAAAGGTCCAACTGACTAGGTTATGGACTCAGGCTGCGGCTGAGTCGGGTTTGACTCAAATATGGAAAGATTTGAGTTGGTTATGATAGGATTTCGTGTGGGTCACGAATTTGAGTTGTTTAGGAATGTGGGATATGTTTCTAAGGTAGTGGAAGTCTTAAGATCGCTTCTATCTGCGTATAGAAGAATCCTAAGCAGTTATGGAAAGTTACGATTCCTGAACAGAGTAGGATTAGGTTCCTGATCTGAGTTGAGTTGGCTTTCGAGCTGGTTATATAAGCAAGGGAGCCCAAAGCTCGTGGTGCACGACTTTGGGGCTGTTCCTCTTGTGTTCTATTGAATAAAATTCGTATTTTGAAGGAACTTTTGTGCCTTGTCCGTCCGACTTGTTCCAGACAAGTTTTACTCATCGAGTTTCTGGACAGCACTACCTTTCGTCGGTGGTTTTATCATAACTCGAGTTTTACATATCCAATTGACGTGATTCTTTTTGGGTTGTCTTCACAACTTGATTTTCTATAATATGTCAAAATTACACGGTCATTGGATTTGTGGTCTATGATCTACACCAGTTTCTTTGCAGTGTTCCAGAACTGTTTTTTCTCAGGTAGGGCAGATTGACAATTGTTTGATCTTTCGATCATAACATGACTTTTTCTTGACGTATTTGAGTGATTCTTTTTGTGTTGTCTTCGTGACTTGACTCTCTCTGATATCTATCACTTTTGTCACGGTGAAACATGTTTAGATTAGTCTCACACACGATTTCTTTAACAGATTGTTTTTCTGCCGAAAGGGTTAGGGGTTTAATTGTTTCCGCTGCGTAAGATTTTTAAATCAACCATTCACCCCCCTCTGGTAGCTTTTCACGTGCTCTTCGATCCTACACCCTCTTACGCTTATGCGGCCCACGTATGCGATCAGGAGCACTAACACATGAGATGATCAAAGCCTACGTGACCACGACTATGATGCCAAAAATATAAGTCTTTTGAATCATTAGCAACTAGACACCTATGCTTAGAAGAAGACATATCAAAATCAGATTTAAAAACTCTTCCAAACTGAGACATGTTAAAATAAGCTCACTATTTGAACCTACAACTTTGTAGCAATTTTTATTGAAAATAATTTCCATATTTTCATCTAGCAATTGTGAAACAGAAAGCAAGTTGTATTTCAAATTTTTGACAAGTGCCACATCTTTCAAAGTGTAATGATCATTTACTCCAACCAAACCCTCAGCAATTATAGGAGTTGAAGAATTACCAGCAAAAGTAACATTTTCTACACGTGACACAAAAGAGAGGGAGGACAACCATTCTTTGTTACCGGTCATTTGGTGTGAGCAACCTGAATCCACAATTCAAATGTTCTCCTTCCTCAAGCGTGTAACCTGCATAGAAGTCCAATACATCGATGACTCAATACTTGAGTTAGTCAAAAGGCATTTTGGAATCCAGTACTAATTCACACGACGTCCATTAGGAATAACACACGAAAGTTGAGATAAAACAGCAGGTTTATGAGCCAAAGCTTGAGGATTTTTGTACCCAACTACTGACCTACGAGGTGTTACATGTGTAGGATGAAAAACAGTAGGTTTGGGAGCAAACTTTGCATGTTTTTGACTCATTACAGCAGGTTGCATGTGATGAGGACATCACAACAGCGGAGACACACATTGAAATGCAAAGACCAATCACAAGAGCACGAGCACGGTTAATAAATCAGCAGGTGAATTCGCTCCTAACTTATTTTGAATGTGAGTTTGAGAATAGATTGCTATGTGATGATTTAATTGTTATTAGGAATAATGGAGATCAACAAGTGAAGGAAAGAGCCATTGGGAGCATGGAGAACCAGATGGGACGTCCATAAGTTGATGGAAGCAGTTTACAACTCGGACTCGAATTCAACTCGGAGTCCAGGAGCGGTCCACCTTAGAACAGACGCCCAGGAGGCACACAGACTCCGTTTTCGACGTTCTACATATGCAAGGAAAGAGAAGAAGATAAAGTTTTATATAGTTCTGGTGCCACCTCAAAATCCTTCTGGAGTCATTGGGAATCGTCGAAACAAGTTGAGTCCAGATTTTTGTCCGGTGCTACACCACCGAATCGGGCCTTTGGGCCTTGTATCCCATATGAGTACATTAGGGACGCGACTAATCGTGTTTTAGCCAAACCCTAGCCTTTAAATGCTGCAACCGCCGGTCATGTTCGGTGGGTTTTGCTTAGAATAACAATTTCACCGTTCTACGGTTTGTGAGACCCCAACTTCGTGATTTCAGATCGTGCCTTCTACGTTCTTGCTTGTGTTTTCGGTTGCACTTCCAGGGATTAGCCTTCTTGGCGAGGTCAATCGTGTGAAGCATGGTTGATAACCAACGGAGCGGTGGTGTAGTGATTGCAGGGGTTGTTCGTGTTCTACTCGAGAGCCTCGGATCATCAACGTCGAGATCTCCACCCCAATCGACTTACCTTTCGAAAGATCGAGCCTAACCCTACTCATCAATTGGTATCAGATCCAGGTTGCCCGTGAGGTATATTTGTTTTCCTTCCATTAGATTGATTTTTTTTTGTACCTAGAGTCCACAGAAAAGCCACAAAAAAATTAGATCGTTTTTACCGCTTCCTAGACTATAGTCCCTGCAGTTTCGTTTTTCAGTTTGCATTGTTGAGTTTGCATTCGTGTGGTCGAGTCTTGTTGCTGATTTAGCATTGTGTTTTGGGTCCTAGTTATCATGTTTCGTCCTTGTTTTCTTGTTGTTCGACACCTATTCCACAATCCCTAAATAACAAACCGATCCACCACGTTCATCGGTTGGCCCTAGCTAGCCGCCTTGCGTGAACTCCCGCATCGCTAGCCTAAGATTAGGTGACAAACCTTTGTGCCACTCGTCCTTGAATCATCACAAACCACCCCATTAGTTGCTGTGCAAATTCCCGATCATTTTCATATCCGATTGCGAGTTTTGTTCTCAAACCCAGTTGAAATCAACATCCAAAAATCGTAACTCGGACAGCCTACCTTAAAACGGCCATAACTTTCGCATACGAACTCGAAATCGAGCGATTTTTTCAAATTCATCTACGCGAATTAGATTGCCCAAATTCCCCTAGGAAGATAGGCTATCCGGCCTCTGAAGTTTCAACACGAATTTTAAAGAATCTTCTTGATTTTCTATAGGTCGCATATTACATCCAATTGAGCTGCATATTTGTGTGATTCCTATCTTCGTGCTCCTATGTAATAAAAAATATCAAAAAATAAAAATAAAATAGTGAAGAGCACGCATATTAAAGCAATTGCCCTATACCACTTGGTGCTGTTTTGTTGGTTATATCATTCTGTCCTTCGTTTGCCTTGCTACTTCCTTGTGTTGTGCTAGGCCCTACAGCACTTGGTTGACCAGCAACAGTTTCCTACATTGAATACTTAATCAAGCTTTGTTTACTGTTAATGATTTTCTGCTTATTAGCGACCATATTGTGACATCCAAGCTCCACCTTCTCTTGAGCATAACAGGTACTTTTGCAATCATCCCACGCTTCATTGGTTCATCTCACCGTCCACACCACCTGCAGTGTTGGTAAGAACACTTGTAAGAGCGTGATAAGACACTTGAGCGAGAGAGATTATTTTCTCCCACCTTTCACATTGTCAGTGTAGTTGATAGGGATAACAACTTTTTGTTGTCTTTTGTTTCCTACTAACAATGGCAGGAGAAGACAATGATGACGAATGTGTTCAACATGCTGAGTTACATGATATGATGAAGACCATGACATATATGTTTGCCAAATACAACGCAGCAATAGAGGAGCCATTGGCGAACTTAACTCGCCAACTTGATGACCTTGCTATACGGATGAATACTTTTGAGGCTCGGTTGCCTCTCGCCGGAAGACATGAAGATAATCCTTACGATGATATGAAAGATCACGACAATTAATTAGCAAGGAATGCCACTTTATCGTCAAGGTATGGGAGGTAATAATCATAACAATTATAATCGTCCTCCTAATGATCCTTTCACTAAAGTGAAATTTACTATACCCTCTTTTTCTAATGCTTATGATGTTGGGGCTTATCTTGATTGGGAGATGACAGTAGAGCAAAAATTTAATACCTATCTTGTTCCTGAACAACATAGAGTTCGTCAAGCCACTAGTGAGCTTCAAGACTTTACTATCATATGGTGGAATGAACTTATTAAAACTAGAACTGATCCTCCAACATGGGATAGATTAAAAGAATATATGTGTGTTCGATTTGTTCCTCCATCTTTTCAGCGGGACCTTCGCAAAAAATTACAGCGCTTAGACCATGGTAACATGTTCATAGAGGAGTATTATCAAGAGTTACAAAAGGGTATGCTGCGTTGTGGGGTAGTAGAAGACATGGATGATAAAATAGCTTGTTTTATGGTGGGTTGAGGCGTGAAATTCAGGACATTGTTAATTACAAGGAATATGATATTGTTAACAGATCGTTTCAGCTTGCTATGTTGGCAGAAAAAGAATTGCAGGGCCGACAACGACAGCAACAATACACAAGGAGCAACTTCACGCCACGCTCGACGCTCACACCATCCAAAACAACACCATCTTCGACCCCTCGTGCAGCGACTACACCATCCAATGGTGGCCAACAAACTATACCTGCTGCTCCACCTTCTCACTTGTCAGAGGACAGCAAGGCAACATCATTCAAGCCTTCGTCATCCATTCCTTCTACGAGTCGTACTTCCGACATTAAGTGTCACCGCTGCCAGGGACTTGGTCATATGATGAGAGATTGCTCAAGCAAACGAGCATACATAGCACGCGATGATGGCGGGTATGATAGTACTTCAGATGTTGAAGATGAATATTCTCTTGCTACTAACTTTACAGATCCAAATGACGAACACACCGAAGAAGAGGTACTTGGTACAGCGGCGACAGGGAACTATAGGAGCATCATTGTGCAGCGTACCTTGAGCTCCAAAGTGGAGACTGATGACAAGCTACAATGACACAACCTCTTCCACATGTTTCTCGTTGTCAAGGACTGCCGTGTACACACCATAATTGATGGAGGTAGCTGCAATAACTTGGTAAACACGGATGTCATCATGAAACTTGGTTTGACAACAAGAGCACACCCTCATCCATACCACATTCAATGGTTTAACAACAGCGGTAAGGTTTGGGTAACACAAACAGCGAGAATACATTTTTCAATTGGTTTTTATCATGATTTTGCTGATTTTGATGTTGTTACTATGGATGCTAGTTCTCTTTTATTGGGTCGTCCTTGGCAATTTGATACAAATTCTATTCATCATGGTAGAACTAATAAACATACTCTCATGTATAAGGGAAAGAAAATCACTTTGCTCCCCATGACTCCTTCTGAAATTGTCAATTTTGAGAAGAGTAAAATTCGTGATGGCAAAGCAACAAAACTAGAATCTGAAAAACAGCAAGTCATTAAGTTAAAATCAGCATCGTTGATCGCAACTAAATCTGACCTTGCTGATTTATTCGATGCTAAGGGGATGTGCTATGCTTTAGTATGCAAAGAAGCCATGTTTTCACCTCATGAATTGTCTATTGCATTGCCCCCGGCTGTTGCTAACTTTTTGCAGGAGTTTGAGGATCTGCTTCCCTCCAAGATACCCCCTGGTTTACCACCGATGAGAGGCATTGAACACAAGATAAATTTGATTCCAGGAGCAAGTTTGCCAAATTGTGCAGCATACAGGGCGAATCAAGAGAAAACTAAGGAAATCCAGCGACAAGTCCAAGATCTATTGGACCACGGGTACATTCGTGAATGCCTTAGCCCTTGTTCCGTTCCCGTTCTTTTGGTTCCTAAGAAAGATGGTAGTTGGCGCATGTGTGTTAACTATCGAGCGATTAATAACATCACCATTCCATATCGTTATCCTATTCCTCGCTTAGATGACATGCTTGATGAATTCAGTGGTGCTATCATTTTCTCAAAAATTGACTTGCGTACTGGTTATCACCAAATTAGAATGGCACTAGGAGATGAATGGAAAGCTGCATTTAAAACCAAGTTTGGACTTTATGAGTAGTTAGTCATGGCTTTTGGTTTAACTAATGCATCCAGCACCTTTATGCGTTTAATGAATGAGGTTTTACGTGATTTCATTGGACAATTTGTGGTGGTTTACTTTGATGATATCCTCATTTACAGCAAGTCATATAATAAACATATTGATCATTTACGTGCTGTTTTTACTGTTTTGAGAGATGCACATTTGTTTGGTAACCTCGAAAAGTGCGTCTTTTGCACCAATCGAGTCTCGTTTCTTGGCTATGTCGTTTGCTCACAGGGAATTGAGATGGATGATGCAAAAATTGAAGCGATCACTAGCTGGCCAGTCCCAACAACAGTCACACAGGTTCGTAGTTTTCTTAGTCTTGCAGGTTTTTATCGCCGTTTTGTGCTGGATTTCAGCACCATTGCATCACCTCTACATGAGCTAAGGAAGAAGGGAGTGCTGTTTCAATGGGGCAAACAGCAGCAACAAGCTTTTGATGCTCTAAAATCAAAGCTTACACAAACACGATCGCTACAACTTCCTGATTTTGACAAGACCTTTGAGCTAGAATGCAATGCAAGCGGCATTGTTATTGGAGGCGTTCTCATACAAGGAGGTAAACCCATTGCTTTCTTTAGTGGAAAACTTAATGGTCCGTCTCTGAATTATTCTACTTACGATAAGAAATTGTATGCCTTAGTGCCAGTATTACAAACTTGGCAACATTATCTTTTGTCTAAGGAGTTTGTCATACATTCCGATCATGAATTATTGAAGTATCTTAAGTGTCAAACCAATCTGAATAAACGACATGCTAAATGTATTGAGTTCATAGAGTCATTTCCATACATCATTAAGCATAAGAAAGGGAAGGAAAATGTCGTTGCTGATGCATTATCTAGACATTATACCATGCTGTCCCAACTTGATCATAAAATCTTTGGTTTGGAAACAATAAAAGCATTATATCCTACTGATTTGGACTTCAAAGATGCTTTTGAAAATTGTAGAGAAGGAAGAACTTGGAATAAATATGTGCTGCAAGAGGGTCTCCTCTATCGTGTTAACAAGCTATGCATTCCAGCTAGCTCCGTTCGTCTATTACTTTTGCAGGAAGCACATGGAGGAGGATTGATGGGACATTTTGGAGTGAAGAAAACTGAAGATGTTCTGTCCACACACTTCTTTTGGCCGAAGATGAGGTGTGATGTCGAGTGCTACGCGTCATGATGCACTACATACAATAAAGCTAAGTCTCTCCATAACCTACATGGTCTTTATATGCCTCTTCCCATTCCTAGTGTACCTTGGGAGGATATTTCTATGGACATTGTTTTGGGATTGCCTAGGACTAAGAGGGGGAGGGATAGTATTTTTGTAGTTTTTATCATTTCTCTAAAATGACACACTTTATTCCTTGTCATAAGAATGATAATGCCTCACACATAGCTGATTTATTTATGACGGAAATTGTTCGTTTACATGGTGTGCCAAATACTATTGTTTCTGATTGTGATGCGAAATTTTTAAGTCATTTTTGGAGAACTTTGTGGTCTAATTGGGAACCAAGTTGCCGTTTTCAACTACATGTCACCCACAAACGGATGGACAGATCGAGGTAGTTAACCGTACTTTATCCACTATGTTGCGGGCTGTCTTGAAAACAAATTTGAAGTTGTGGGAGGAGTGTTTACCACATATAGACTTTGCTTACAACAAATCTGTTCACTCCACGACAAAGGTAAGTCCATTTCAGGTAGTGTATGGTTTTAGTCCCCATGCTCCTATTGATTTACTACCTTTGCCTACTTCTGAAACTATAAATTTAGATGCTACACAATGATTTGAATTTATTCTTAAGATGCATGAAACTACAAAGAAAAATATTGAAATGATGAATGAGAAGTATAGGATTGCAGGTAGTAAAGGTAGAAAAGAAGTAAAACTTGAACCGGGTGATTTGGTGTGGTTACATTTGATAAAAGAATGATTCCCCAACTTGTGAAAATCTAAACTTATGCCACGAGCTGCTGGTCCTTTTAAGATTGTTGAAATGATTAATGATAATGCATATAAGCTTGATTTGCCTCCCGATTTTGGGGTTAGTCCTACATTTAACATTTCAGATTCGCGACCGTACTTGGGAGAAGAAGACTTAGTCGAGGACGACTCCAATTCAAGACGGGGAGGATGATGAAGACATCACAACAGAGAAGACACATTGAAATGCAAGGACCAATCACAAGAGCACGAGCATGGTTAATAAATCAGCAGGTGAATTCGCTCCTAACTTCTTTTGCATGTGAGTTTGAGAATAGATTGCTATGTGATGATTCAATTATTATTATTAGGAATAATGGAGAAGATCAACAAGTGAAGGAAAGAGGCATTGGGAGCATGGTGAACCAGCTGGGACGTCCACAAGTTGATGGAAGTAGTTTACAACTCGGACTCGAGTTCAACTTGGAGTCCAGGAGCAGTCCACCTTAAAACGGACGCCTAGGAGGCATACAAACTCCATTTTCGACGTTCTACATACGAACGGAAAGAGGATAAGATAATCTTTCTAATGGTTCTGGTCACACCTCAAAATTCCTCCGGAGTCATTGGGAATCGTCGAAACAAATCATGTCCAGATTTCTGTCCGGTGCTTGGCCATCGAATTGGGCCTTTGGTCCTTGTATCCCATATGAGTCTATTAGGTACGCGTCTAATCGTGTTTTGGCCGAACCCTAGCCTTTAAATACTGCAGCCGCCGGTCATATTCAGTGGGTTTTGGTTAGAATAACAATTTCACCATTCTACGGTTTGTGAGACCCCAACATCATGATTTCAGATTGTGTCTTCTACGTTCTTGCTTTTGTTCTCGGTTGCACTTGCAGGGATTAGCCTTTCTCGCGAGGTCAATCGTGGGAAGCACGGTTGATAACCAACAGAGCGGTCGTGTAGTGATTGTAGGGGTTATTCATGTTCTACTCGAAAGTCTCAGATCATCAAAGTCGAGATCTCCGTCAATCGACTTATCCATTACCTTTCAGAAGGTCAGGACTCATCTTACTCATCAGCATGTTCCTATCATTCGGTTTAGCATGTGATGCAAATTTTGCATAAAAGTAATGAGATCTAGCAATCATTCTTCCCTTTTTCTGTTGTTTAGCTAGTCTATAACAAAAATCTATGACATGACAATCTCTACCACAATAGGTACAATGAAATTTATCTTTGTGTTCATGTCTAGATGAGCAAGCAACATTTTTATTTGAAACCGAATGAGGCAACATTCTTGCAGATTTGAAAACCACTTCTTTTTGTTTAGGAAGTGTTTGAATCAAACCACTTCCTAATGACATTACAATTTTAGGTGGATGTGCTTTAGCATGAGACGAGAATCAAAACTTAAACCAGTTTTATCATTGCAAGATTTGGATGAATTCAACATCAAGTTTAGATTTTTGTTCCCAATATAAAACTGCTCTAGTGTCCTATTCATGTCATCAAGTTTATTTGACAAGTTGAGCAGTTTTTACATGAAGTTTTCCCTTTTAGTTTGCAATTAGAACAATATTTTATTTTATGAGTACGCAAAACATTGTTCAGAACTGAAATTTCATCCATAGCATCATGTAGTTTCTTATCAAGATCATCACAAGTAGAACAATGCAAATCAATTGTAGAACAGCTAGCATCTTTCAAGTTTTTAGCATTACGTGCAGCAAGCTCTTTGTTCTTTTCAATCTCTAACTCAGGTTTATCGAGTGTGGAGGTGTGTGCATTTGTTATAGAGGACAATTGTTCATATATTAAATCACATGAGGAACAAGAATCATCACTAGGAATCAAAGATTCCAAACAGTTATTTTGAGATTCTAGTGACTCAATTTTAACAGCATTATCCCTAAGCTTTTTGTCCTTTTTTCTTAATGTAACAGTGGCACAGGAAATAGCATCACACATTTTTTCGCAAGTAGGACATACATCTTCATTGTCGCTGTTGAGTTCTGCCACCTCCATACATGATCTTGATTTGCCCGCCATGAAGCACAAGATTGCCAAATCATCTTCATCTTCGCCACTTCCGATTTCCACATCGCTCGAGCCATGTTCTTGAAGTGTGGAGATAAAACTATTCTCCAATTGACGTCGTGTAAAACCCTTCTTTTTCTTGTTGTTATTTGCAGAAGAGTGCTTCGTCCTTGTTTGCTTTTCATCATGGGAAGTAATACCTGAAAGGTTAGGGCAATCCGTGCGAAAATGTCTTATCTTACCACATTCGAAGCAACGTTGAGGTCCAACACTTCCTCTCCTTCTAGCTCTCACATTTTACAATTCTTTTGAGAACAAAGTAGAGATGAGTGCAAGTTCTTCCTCTGGAAACCCTTCAATCTGTTCAAGGGTTACAGAGGACAACAAAGAAAGTGTTCCACAAGATGAAGATTGGTCGGATCTAGGCATGTCACGTTGGGAAACAAATGCAAGAGACTTAATGGGGTTCTTACGTGAGATTATGTCATTTTCATGAGTTTTTAATTTAGAATATAGAATATCTAAAGTAAGTGTACTCATGACAGTAGATTCATGAATAGATGTGACTTTAATCTCCCAAATTGACATATCTAATGCACTTAACAATTGCCTAGCATTTTCAGCATCTAAAAAATTAACATTGACACTACGAAAGTTGCAGAGAATTTTATTAAAGAAAGCAAATAAATCATCGATGGACTCACCTGGTTGCATTTCAAAACGCATGTATTCCTTTTTGAACATATCTTGCCTTACCTCCTTAATCGTGTTGGATCCTTCACGGTAATCACATAGAGCTTTCCAAACATCTCACGCAGATCGGAGGTGAGCAACACGGTCAAAGTCGCTTTGAGTTAGTCCTTGTATGATGAAGTTCTGAGCCTTGTGGTTGTTGTCCACGTCTCTCAGCTTTGTAGCTATGACTTGATAATTTGACGGCACTTCATAAGGCTTGTGCATCTTTTCACATATGGTAAAGCCTTCTGTCTAGATGAAAGCCTCCATGTGTGCCTTCCAAACCTGAAAATCAATATCACTAAACACACAAGGTTTGGCAGAGTATTTCTCCATAATTATTATTCAAAAAACGTGCAAATCTCAAATATTAGAGCACTGAGGATCTGAAACCAATTGTAGGATCGAAGAGCACGTGAAAGGCTATCAGGGGGGGGTGAATGGTAGAATACAACTTTTTCAGCAGAAGTAACAAAAACCCCTCGGCAGAAAGTTGATCTGTTAAGAAATTATGTGTGCGACTAATATAAATGTGATCAATCATGAAAAAACCAGTATTGATTGTGGAGAAACAAGTCACAAAGACACACCAACAAGAATCTTGAAAAAACGTCGAGAAAAACTCAAGTTACGATCAAAAGATTGAACAAAGGTCAATCTGGTCTACCCGAGAAAAATAGTTCTGGAATACTGCAAAGAAACTCGTGGGATCAGAAACCACGAGTCCAATGACCGTGAAATTCTCATATGATATATAATCTAGTTGTCAAGACAACCCAAAAAGAATCACGTCAATTGGATCTGTAAAACTCGAGTTATGATAAAACCACCGAAGAAACGTAGTGTTGTGCAGAAACTCGATGATAAAAACTTGTCTGAAACAAGTCGGATGAACAAGACACAAAAGTTCTTTCAAAGTACAAATTTTATTGATCAAAACACAAGAGAAACAGTCCCAAAGTAGTGTACCACGAGTTCTGGCCTACCTTGCTTATATAACCAGCCATGAGGCGAACCCAATCCTAACTAGGACTCAAATCATACTCAGATTCAATCAAAACTTTCCATAACTATTCAAGACTCTTGCATACGCAGATAGAAGCAATCTTAAGACTTCAAAACACCTTAGGAACATATCCCACATTCCTAAAACAACTTAACTTCATGACCCATATGAAAACCTATCATAACCAACTCAAATCTTCCCATATTTGAGTCAAACACGACTCAGCCGCAACCTGAGACCATAAACTAGTCGCTTGGACCTTTCTGACAAATTTTTTACGTCCACATCTCTACATAAAGCCTAGGAACCATGTATCCACGTCCATGCACTCCTCGCACACGTCAAACATCTTCCAACGATATCCACGATACCTTCATATGCAATGTTCTTGATCCAAACATGTTGCGAGACCTCCCGATCAACTCAAACACAATTCCTTCTAAACTTGGTTGTTGAACCTCATGTTCTTCCTAAGACTAGTCAGATGGATCCCGTCACGAGTATTGTGTTGAACTCAAGCAACACCTGCACAAGAATAAACAACCAATTCTTCCGAGCACAAGTTGTAACACCCTCATTTTCATCCATCATACACTGCATATATTCTAATACATGTCTAACATTAATCCACATAAAAAGGAACAAGTTTAAAATGAATTAGAAACAAAATCACACTTATGAGTTTTGGGAAGTGCGGACTAAACTGATTTTGGTGCGGACTAGTCCGATTTCTCTCTGACTTCGAACAGACTTGTCCGTTTTGCTGTGGACTGGTCTGTTTTTCCCTATGGACATTTTCAGACTTGTCCGACCCATAGCGGACTAGTCCGGTATCCCAAATTTCTTGAAATTTTGCTAAGTCCCTGGACTTGTCCGGATTAGTCCGGTGTTCCAGCAGACTTATCCATTTTTCCTTCTAGCTAAAGTTGGACTTGTCCGACTTTTGGCTAGACTTGTCTATTTTTCCCCTCTGGGCAAAAGTATTCAATACATCGTATTCTCCTTACTTCTTCAGTATTGAAAGCATCTAGGCCCCCATGAGGTATGGTTACGGTAATTAATGACAACCATTGGATATTACTAATGAGTTTGTGGATGCAAGGTCTCTCATATCACTCATCACACTTAATGAAATCTATATGTCTATAATCTACTGCTCATTGGATAGAATTGGAGACCCCTAAACAAATTACTTTACAAGGTCAATCGATTTTATGAAGACTAAAAGAAAAAGCTCATATGTCAAATTTATTCCATCGAAATTGACAGCACTCAAGACTTGGTCATCATCAGAAGAACATTTCAAACCAATGTCTAAGAGGTCACTTGAACAAATCCCAAAAGAATCACTTAGAACAACTCGAAGCAGACAAAATCAACTCACCGGATCAACTATTGTTTCTGGAAAACACTACATCGGTCGAGTTGGATCTGAACAGAAGAAGACCTCAGACTTGAGTACACACCTGATCATTCGATGATGAAGCAAGTGTTACATCGGTCTATCACTCCAGTAAGCAATTTCCCTGGACCAACTGTAACACTAGACCATACGATGTACAATCATAACACATCGGTTGATCACTCAGTAAGCATTATTTCTGGAGCAATTTTGGATGAAGTGCCACCGGATCATCCGATAATGAGGCAAGTGTTACATCGGTCGATCAATGGTAATATATGACACAGTGACATCAGCTAATTTGGATTTGATCGATGACAACTGAAGGGAGCACATCGGATCATCTGATGTTTGCAGAACAGTGATGTCAGCCAACTTTTCCAACGGCTATTTAGTGGAGGCTGGCTATTTATACCCCTTCAACTAGTCATTTCGATAAGTCTTGATTCCCAGAGCTACTATACACATTACCAAGCATTCAAGACATTGAGCTACCACTTCTACATCATTTACACCACTTGTGCACCAAGAGATAGGCTAGAACTTACTAGAGATAGTGCTTGTGTGCTTCCAATCTTGGTCATTGGAGTCTCTAGTGTAGTGAGAGCTGTAAGGGAGTGTCTCTTGGTGATTGTACTCACCGTGCAACAGTCGGTGATTGGAGAGATCCTTCCGGAGCTTGCCAAGATGGTTGTGGAAGCCCGAAGGATCAAACATGTACAAGGCTTGAGCTCCACCTTGCCGAGGTTGCCGAACAGAGACTTTTAATGAAGATCCCTGGTCTCGGTGACTTGGGAGTGGCTATACCCTTTGGTGGGTGCCACAACGTGGATGTAGGAAGGTCTTGACGATCTTGCCGAACCACGGGATAAATATCCGTGTCTTCTTGTCTCCTCGGGAGTTTGCACTCTTTCTTCCGATTACACTTATGCATTTCATATATCGCAAAATTACTATTCACTTGAATGCATAGGTTGTTTGCTTAGGGAATTGGGCTTTTAGTAGTTAAGTTTTTATCGCTTTAATTTTTTAAAAGAAGTCCAATTCACCCCCCCTCTTGGGCATTCGATCCTTACAAGTATTTACTACGTCATGACACAGTGACCAAGTGGTACACTATTATCACGAGGGACAGTGATTGCAATCAGAACACACCCGAACAACACGACACATACGCTCTTTCGAAAATGCCAGCGAGTACAGTAGTACCTACGTAGCACTTCAGTACTAGTCGTATATGGCCACCTTTCACCCAACACTCGAATGCCGAACCGGTCGATCCGTTAAGGGCAGGAGGTCCCTACATGGGGCATAATCTGACGTGCCCACCAGCTGATTTACACCTTGTTGCCCTCAACCCACGCCTATAAAACAGAACGGTATGCCTCGATAAACCAGTATCAAGCTACGTTAGTGTGATGGAGTACATTTATCCAGTATGTCACCGGTACAATTCAAGCTTGTCCAGTAGGGCCGCATACGGCGCGGGCCTTAATCGACACAGTCAGAGCTATGAAAACAAGCCCACCTCTTGTCGCTTCCTAATCATCTTTGACCGGTCTCTAGTTCATATTAACAGCCATTCTTTATATTTACCCGACCCATTGTAGATGAGTGTCATCTTTCTATCTCGCAAGTAGATTCCAACTACTCGGCTTCTATCGGTTTCCTGACAACATTAGCATGGCAGTTGGTACACGAGTCTGTGAGCTATTCTAACCACTCCCTGGGTTATTTGGTCATGCAAGTGGATGTCAAACACCTTAAACGTAATGCACACACATCTGAAGACGTAAGGTGAACGAAAACTACAAAGACACTATAAGGAACTTAAATGCAAACCGGGGCTTGTCAGAAAATGAGTCCAGATCCAAATTAGTCTCCGGTAGATGGACTTCCAAGGCTTCCGTCTACTCCTTGACTTCAGTTACTATACGATATGCATATACTACATATGAATGACTTTGAAAATAAATAATATGTTTAAGGTCACAATCTAATATCTTGTGATCAAAATAAGATAATGACCTTAATTGGCTTTGGAACTTTTATGGTAGATACTAGGGACTATAATGGAGACTCTTGCAAAGAGTAGGAGATGATCAGGAAAGTTTGCTGTCTCTAAAAATTATGGCCAGCAATAACCTTCTCTGAATTTTGGTTGAAATTCTGGAGGTCTATCATGTCTACCAGTGGTTGTACCACGTAGAGGTGGTCTCACTGTTTCCAATAAAATTTGTTTCACAATTTTCTAAGCTTCCTACAGGGAGAAATTGATTTTACAAGTTTGAGAGAATTTCTGAAATGTTTTCAGTATTTTTAAAAAAATTTCAATTACATAGAGATTTGGAACACTGATCAACCCAGTAAATTAAGTCCAGTGAACTTACAATTTTTACTGGAGATCAAGTGTCTTATTAAGAGTGTTCTGACCAAATTGGGACTTTCCAAATTAGCAGAACAGGGTAATTAATTTCCCAAGCAGTTAGCTCAAACGAATTAATTATGCAAATTCTGGGAGATTCATGTCCAACAAATTGCACCACTGCAAAGTTGAGATTGATATGAGTATACCAGAATTTATTTGGAAATTTTTGAGCAAATCTACTAGGAGTAATGAATTTTAGAAGTTTAATAGAATCCTGGAATTATTTTCCGATGGAAAAATTTTAAATAATGCAGCCGGGCCCAATGGTTTAAAATCAATCAATCGCAGCTGGACCACACAGGGGCCATGGGGTTCACCCGTGCAGCAGTAAACGATTCGGAGCCACAGCCGATCCGCGCGCTCGCACGCGTCGCTGACAGGCGGGGCCCACGGACATCTTCTACCACATGATGCGTGACGCGGCCGCGCCGGCGAGCTCGCTAGTTCCCATTTCCCAGTCTCCTCTCTCCTTGCCACTTACCGTCTAACCGTTTTCTAGTGTGCTGAGCACGACGGAGGGGTCGCCGAACGCCAGCGATGCCCAGAACACCATGTGCGATGGCGGCTGCGGTGGAGCTAGGGTTTTGGCGATGGCCGAAATCGCTCAGAAATGGTGCAAGAAGCTCGGCAGCATGGGGATGGTGATTTGGAGGTGCAGAAGCCATGTAATAGGCGGCAAAGACGAGTTCGACGGCGTGCTGATAGTTTCTTCATGGCGTCTACGAAAACTGGCGTAATATAGCCATTCCTCGATGATTCTATCCGATATTTATTCGTACAGAACCACAAGGAGGCCAGCAAACTAATATGTAACTGGATTAAAAGATAGTCACATCTAGAACACGAATTGAAAGGTGAGGAAAAGCATTTAAAGCATGCCTAAAAGGAAAAGAGGATTTCGTGCTCGATAAAGGATTAACCTAGGAACGGTTTTTACTGTGACCAAGGTGGTGTCCTGGCCTTCCGTTTATCTGTTGACGTCGAAACACGAAATGGCCTAGGCTGCTGGCACCACAGTGGACAGAGAGCGATGTCCTTGGCGGCCCAACGATGACGATGACGGAACATCAAAATACAGATCAAACAAGGAACAACACGATGAGCCAAAGGGTGTGGAATGTAGAGCATGGCCTTGGTGTCATGTTTGCTGTTTTCATGGAAATGCAAGGAGGAGGTGCTCACCGGTGAGGAAAGGCGACGGCGGTGCTCTGCTTCGCAGGAGGAAAGAAAAAGTGGCGGCGCTGCTGCCCTTGTCGATGCCGTGAAGAAGGGACCAGTGGGGGGATAAGGAGGATGCCGAGGTGCTATCAAGCTGGCAAGCAGCTCGCTGGAGCTTTGCATGCGTGCGGTATCGAGCGGAGCGACAACGGGATTTCGGCGGCAGAGCACTCATGTACACATGTCTATGACTAGTGGGTCCCACAGCCCCTTAAGCCTATCCCCTCTGGAACTTCAATTCCCCTACCAAACTTGATCCAAAAATCCTAGATTTTTGTGGAGAGGCCAATTTAGATATGGAGATTTAGATTTTGAAATTGGATTCCAAATTTGGATAGGTTTCATGTGAAATTCAAATTCAAATTTGAATTTGACTCGAATTTGCTAAGCGTCTCAAATAAAATAGCAAATGGAATTCAAAAATCTTGAAACTTTGCAGGAAGGCTATTTGGAATATTATGAGGCCATGGAAAAATGTATGGCCTCAGATTAGAATATTTTGACAGGGCCTAAATGTAAAGTAGCTATATTCAAGTTTTGAAATAATTTGAATATATTTAGTACTGCATAGTGTTTTTCCCTAGCAAATTTCCATTCAATAAATTCCAAAATTTGCAGAAAGGTCACTTGAATTATCCTAGGGTCATTGGTGAAGTCCATCACTTATGTTAATAAAATTTATGTATGAGTGAAAGAAAGATTCTTGATGATATCAAGTTCATGAGTACAACCATAATTGGTCTCCACTATGGTTGATAACAAACTGGTAACTGAACTTTATATTAAGGAAAAATTGGGATTTTACATTCCCCCCCTTTAAAAGAATTTCGTCCCGGGATTAGAATAGGAAGGATAAAAGAAAAGATCTAATGAACATATGCCGCTAACAAGTCCAGATAGTTTGTTCTAAGGTATTCCTCGCTTTCCCACGTTGCTTCTTCAGCAGTGTGGTTGCCACATAAGACCTTGTAGATATACAAGGTGCGGCTTCTTGTGGTGCGAGTCTTCTCATCGATTATCTAGGTTCGATGCTCAGAGTAAGTAAGATCTGGTTGGAGATCTTCCAAATCCTCCATACGGACGTCAGCTGGGGCCTTGAGACATTTCCGCAGCTGCGAAATGTGAAACACATTGTGGATCCCAGAAAGCGACGCTGGTAGCTCTAGCTGATAGGCCACAGGTCTGCATCGTTCAATTACTGTGAACGGCCCAATGAATCATGAAGCTAGCTTCCCTTTTACTCTGAAGAGATGAATAAATTTCATTGGGGATACACGAAGATAAACGTGATCCCTGACATCGAAGTGAAGAGGTCGACGCCGTTTGTCCGCATAGCTTTTCTGACAAGACTGTGCAGCCTTGTGGTTGGCTTGAATAACTCGTACTCATTCTTCGTCTTCATTCACCAAGTCGATACCATATATCACTCGTTCACTGGATTAACACCAGTTCAAAGGTGTGCGGCACTTCCGGCCATAAAGAGCTTCATATGGTGCCATCTGGATGATAGCCTGATAACCATTGTTGTATGAAAACTCCGCCAATGGTAGATAATCAACCCAATTCTAACCATGGTGGATGGCACAGGGGCAGAGCATATCCTCTAGCACTTGGTTTACTCGCTCCATTTGACCATTAGTTTGGGGATGGTAAGCTGAGCTCTGAATCAACTTGGTACCCAGAGATGCGTGGAGCTGCTCCCAAAATCGAGCAACAAATAAGGTTCCACGATCTGATATGATAGTGCGGGGTACTCCGTGTAGGCACAGGATCCTGGCAATACAACTCTGCATATTGCCATGCCACATAATTGACATTGACTAGAATAAAGTGAGCCGACTTGGTGAGTCGGTCGACTATCACCCAAATTGATTCATGTTTGTGAAAGGTGAGAGGTAATCCGACAATGAAATCCATGTTGATGTCCTCCCATTTCCAGGCCGGTATGCTTAAAGCTTAATGCTGACCGACTGTCTTCAAATGGTTGGCTTTCACTCGCCGACACGTATCACATTCGGATACGTACTTCGCTATCTCCCTCTTCATCCAAGTCCACCAGAATTGCTTCTTTATGTTTTGGTACATTTTGTTACTTCTCGTATGAATAGAATACTTGGACAAATGAGCTTCGTCCAATATCTTCTTCCGAAGTTCCACACTGCGGGACACCACAATGCGGTCTTTGAACCAGAGGGTATTGTCATCGTCACATCGAAAACACTTCATCTCCCCCTTCTTCATTCTTCGGCGAATGTGCGACATGCCCTTGTCTTCCCACCGAGCCTCTACAATATCTTCACTTATTGTAGGAATGAGAACAATATTGTAGAGTGCTCCATATGGAACCAAGTAGAGACTCGGCTCTTCTTCTCTGATCGAGGTGATGGAAAGATTATTGACATGGGACTTGCGACTCAACGCATCTACAACTACATTCCCTTTGCCAGGATGCTAGTGGATCTCAATCTCATACTCTTTGATCAATTCCAACAACCTTTGCTGTCGCATATTCAAGTCCTTCTGGGCGAAGATGTACTTCAAGATTTTGTGATCGGTGTAGAGATGCACTAGGTTGCCCAACAGATAGTGTCTCCACATCTTTAATGCAAGTACAACGGCAGCGGGCTCAATATCCTGAGTCGGATAGTGCTGCTCATGGTTCTGAAGCTGTCATGATCCATAAGCGATCACCCTTCTATCTTGCATTAATACATTGCCCAAACCAATCCGAGAGGCATCACAATAAACAACAAATGACTTGGTTGTGTCTGGTTGGGCTAATACCAGTGCTGTTGTGAGGTGTTTCAATAATGCTTGAAAACCTTCCTCAAATTCCTTCGTCCATACATACTTCTTCCCTTTCTTTAGAAGTTTTGTAATAGGTTTAGCTATCTTGTTGAAACTTGGAATGAACCTCTAGTAATATCCTGCTAAATCCAGGAAGCTTTGAACTTCATGTTCAGACTATGGAGACTCCCATTTGAGTACTTGCTTAATCTTGCTTCGATCAACTGCAACCCCCTCAGCAGAGATGATGTGCCCTAGAAATGGCACATGGCTGATCCAGAACTCACATTTGCTGAACTTAGAATATAGCTTGTGGTCTTGCAATCGTTGAAGCATGACGTGCAAGTGTTGCACATGTTCTTCTTCAGATTTTGAATACACAAGGATGTCATCGATGTAGACCATGACAAACTTGTCCAATTCTGGCATGAACAGCGAATTCATGAGATACATGAAATGAGCCGGTGCATTGTTCAATCAAAAGGACATGACAAAGGTACTCATAGAATCCATACCTCATTGAGAATGCCGTCTTAGGTATATCCTCTGGTCGAATCCTGATCTGATGATACCTAGAACAAAGATCTATCTTTGAGAATACCTTAGCACCCACCAATTGATCGAAGAGGATATTGATGTGTGGTAGTGGATACTTTGAATGTGGCCTAGAGGGGGTGGGTGAATAGGCCTTTTTGAAATTTGGTCGGAACCTACAACACATAACAACCAGATCAAATCCCGAGATATCAAACTAGTCCGGTAGAGTGCGGACTAGTCCGGTGTGTGTGGACTAAGTTGATCAAGTTCGATCAATGATCTCAATACAAACGCAGTATGCAGCGGAATATAGTATGTAACTGGCAAATATTGAGTCAATGCAACCATGTATAATGCAAACCAATTCTTGTTTGAAAGTTTTAACGTAGGTTATGCAAGATTGACAAAACCCTAGAATACAATATGAAAATTAAGAACAAGTTTGACACACGATTTTATCCCGTGGTTCGGTTCCGACAGAGGCAACCTACATCCTCGTTGAAGAGCCCACAAAAGGACCGGGTCTTCGCGGACCCTAACCTCATCGAATCAACACGAAGGTTAGTTCTTCTTCCACTATCACAAAGGGGAAAATCACCAAGTTCAAGGGGCCTTGTCACAAGTTGAGGGCTCCCCAAGATTACAATTCAAACACGACAAAGAACACACTTGTAAGATCGACAATAAAATAACACAGGAGTGTGTTAGAGATCAAACCCAAGAGCTCAAATGTGTGGAATCCTGTCTCTCCTATGATCCAATGTGAATCCTCAAGGGATTGATCTTTCTTGCATTGGATTTCGTGGAGAGATGTGTTTTCTAGGCTCTTGGAGGGTGTGACGGCGCAGGGGGTCGAGTTCATTGATAGTTGTGCCGTGCACATCTATTTATATTGGGATTTTCAAAAGTTACCGTTAGGGTTTTGAGGATCCGGACTAGTCCGTGGTGGAGTCCGGACTAGTCCGGTGTGCGGCGTGCAGGAAACCCTAATTGTCCAGAAATATCGGACTTGTCCGGCTAGGAGCGGACTTGTCTGATTTTAGTCAGAGGCATTACCGGACTAGTCCGGACTTTTTCGTACTAGTCCGGTGTGGACAAGTCCGCATTGTCTACACTTGTCTGAACCTGTCCAGAGAGGATATCAGACTAGTCCGGTGTATATCGGACTAGTCCGTTTTTCTTGTGAAGTGCAAAGTGTGTGAGGATTTATTTGTGCTCGAGCTCTTGGGATGTGTTACACCAACACACTCCCTACACAATGATGTATTCTATTTAGCCCTTGAGTTCTTTTCCGAATTGATCCACATTTTCCTTTCTTTTTGGCACTTTCCTCGTTCTTTCATTAAAACCTGCGCTCATCTCAATAATATGGTTAGGATCTCATTTGTTTGTCATAAATCAACGAAAACCCACAAGGGATGCTTAGATGCACTTTCAATCTCCCCCTTTTTTGGTGATTGATGACAACCAGTTGAGATTTCACAAAATATGATAAAAATGCAGAATTTTCATAAAGTGTGCACATATGAGCTTGAAAATTATTTAGCAATGACAACATAAGACATATGTGCACTCTTTATGGTGGGATGCAAAACTAAATGAGTGAGAGCAGTAATCATGATGACAGTGAAATAATTGACATCAATTTATCAATCAACAAGCATATATGTCAGCTATAAGGAAAAATCACAGATTTCATGAATATTAGCATAAATCATTCATAGCATTTCATCAAAGGATTAAAAGTACCAAAAGAGCATAATATCAAGAGCATAATAGAAACTCTCATCTCTCAACCTACAGCTAAGACCTAATGACGACTCCGCCTCAATCTCTCCCCCTTTGGCATCAAGACACCAAAAAGAAGGAGAGGAGGGATATAAGATCTTCAGTCCTCGCTGTCGGTCCTCTCATCATCTTCTTCTTTGTTTTCTGGCTGAGGCGGAGGAGGAGGAGGATCAGATCCACTCGAGCCCCCAATGCCAAAATAAGCAAGCTCGGAGGGAGTCAAGGGGCAGAGCTCGGTGAAGTCTGAGGCTGAATAGGAAATGACTGGAGATCCAATGGGCGCGATCTCCAGCTTCTGGAAAATGTGCTTCACATTTTCTTTGACGTATCGCATATCAGCCTGCCTTGCCTTGTTTAGCTTATGAGTGTTTACTTCTGCCTTTTTGCATGAGGCAAAGATAGCTGACAAGTACTTCAAGATGCCACTAGGGGACCCTTTTTGGGGAGGAGCCCAAGTGGTGGGATCGGCCCTTGCATCACCTCTAGCTCTCCTTGGTGCCTCTTCACTAGACACCGGAGAAGGAGCAGCTTGGATTGTTGCTTGAGGAGGCTTTTGTGGCCTCAATGGAGTGTGCTCCACAACCTTCACAAATTCTATCCTTGTGACCTTCTCTATCATGAACATCAAGTAAGGTGCGTAGCCACAGGACCTGTTAGGAGTGCAAGAGATGTTCACCATGTCATTCCATATGTAATCAAAGACATCAAATTTCCTGTCTTTGCTAATCACTTTCATCAGTGTCCTTAGATTGCCTTGGACACTTCCTGCATCCCCATACATTGGGGCAATGGTCTTCCTCAAAACCCTGTTGAGGACCACAAAGAATGGCTTCATATTTTTAGTGAAAGGAGGGTTGAAAGTTGAGCGGGTGTCATAGAGAAACTTCATTTTGTGCTTCTCAAGGACCCCAATGTTGTGAATGACAAGGTTGTCGTTGCTTGAGCTATCAAGATGCAGCAACCTTGCAAATTTGTCATAGGTGATGGTGTACTTGGATCCATGAGTCATCTAAGTCACTCTTTCCTCCTCATCACTGGCAAAGAAACAAGTGGCATAAAACTGAGCAATAACTTCATCATTCCAGTGATATCTGAAGACAAACAGATCCTTTAGACCATGCCTGGTTGAAGCCTCAACCACCTGATCAAATGCTCCACAACTCTTCCTCTCAAAATGAACCCAGTCGATCCACTTGCTACGGACCACTGGAGTCTTCATGGTCAGGTACACCGAGCTATAGAAATCTGCATGAAAGTTGCTCCAAAATATGTTATCTGCAGCCTTCTTGGGTCTGCTGTAGCAATCCACAAATCTGAATTTGGAAGCAATGTCGCTTCCCTTGCTGTTGAACTTCTCCTCGGAGGGATCTCTGTTTCCCTGCCTCAGAGCATGCAACTTGAGTGGGCCAATTGGGCCCGTAGCAATCCTTTGGCCCTTGCCCTTCACTTGGCGAAGAGCTGCCAAGCTGGAGCCGGCGGCGTCCTTAGCCTTGGACACAGGCTTCTTAGCAAGGACCTTGCGTCGAGGCTGAGGTCGTGAGGGTGCCGGCTCTGATGGACACTCTTTGCGCTTCTTGCCTTGGCCTACCGAGGACCGAAGCAAGGCTTCTTCGTCCATCTCGGCCTCAAAGTCGGAGATTTCGTCGTTGGTGTTCGACATTGTCCTGAGAATAGGTTACACAAGGCATGAATGAGAATTCAAGGCATGGAATTGCATTGTGGGATGAGTAACTAGGGTTGACTTCAGAAAAAATTGGACTAGTCCATTGTACAGGTACAGACTAGACCAGGTGACCGGACTTCTCCATACATGGACCGGACTAGTTCGATGTTCATCAACCTAAACCCTAACTAGATGTCCAATGGTGTTGCCCAATGCAAGAATAGCTCAATATCAATATAATACATCTGGGAAGTATGTATTTGGTGAAAGGAACTAAGCTATTTGGCCAACAACGAAGGAAATTACAATTTCTAGGGTTGGGGAGGAAAATTTACCGAAATTGCTCGATTCTTGAAGATGGAAGAGTTGAAGGTGCGGACAAGTATGTGGTCTTCAATCCCTGAGCAATGGAGGTCGTTTTCCACCAAAACACGAAGAGATTTGATGTAGGACGAAGGAAATCGCCGTTGGGAGCTCGAGCGAGGAGAGAGAGAGCTTGAGACAAGTGTGAGGGTGAAGAAAATTAGGGTTTGGCGGCGGCTAGGATCATGGAGTCAAAAAATCAGACTTGTCCGAAAATGATCGGACTAGTCTAAACTTTTCCAGAGCCTGCATCGGAGTAGTCCGTGGTCGGCCAGACTAGTCCGAACTACCAGTCACTCTGCGGACTAGTCTGCATGGGCGGACTAGTCAGGGCAACCACGGACTAGTCCGTGGTCACCAGGGAAGAAATGCTTTGCACATTTGTATATATTCGAAGGTACTTATTAAGAAAATAGGGAGGCAAAGCAAATCAAATAATCTTGATGAATATGATCACTAAGTATACAACAATCAAGCAATGATCATAATTCATCAAGATCAAGTAGTTGAAATAGTTTTTGGAGAAAATTTGACAAAGATGATTTTCACAACTCAAACAATATATTTTGAAGAGTTCATACAGGTATGCAAGTTTTCAAGCCACACTCCGAGCATCAAGGATATTGAGTTCAGTTTGGAGCTCGCAAAAACATTTATATCTAGTGGTTTGGTAAATATATCGGCTAGTTGCTTTTCATGTTGACATGGGAAATGGCTATGTCTGTTTTCATCGAATGGTCTCTCAAAAAGTGATGTTTGATGTCTATGGGTTTGGTTCTAGAGTGTTCAACTGGATTATGAGCAATTTTGATGGCACTCTCATTATCACAAAGGAGTGGAATACGGCTCATATTGTAACCGTAATCCCTTAGAGTTTGTCGCATCCAAAGGAGTTGTGCACAAGAACTCCCGGCTGCAACATACTCCGCTTCGGCCGTGGATAAGGCAATGGAATTTTGTTACTTGGGGGACCAAGAAACAAGGGATCTACCTAGGAATTGACAGGTGTCGGAGGTACTTTTTCTATCTACTTTGCATCCAGCATAATCTGCATCAGAGTATCCAAGAAGATTGAACTTGGAACCTTTGAGGTACCAAAGTCCTAGGTTGGGTGTATGAAGCAAATATCTCAAGATCCTTTTAACGGTTGTCAAGTGACATTCCTTAGGATTGGCTTGAAATCTCGCACACAAACATACACTCAACATAATATCAGGTCTAGATGCACATAGGTAAAGTAAAGATCCAATCATGGAGCGATATACCTTTTGATCCACGCTTGGTCCATCTTCATTGATATCCAAGTGTCCATTAGTTTCCATGGGAGTCTTGATAGGCTGAGCCTTGTCCATCCCAAACTTCTTCAGTATGTTTTCTGTGTACTTAGTTTGGCTTATGAATCTTCCTTCCTTTTGTTGTCTCACTTGGAATCCCAGGAAGTGATTCAGTTCTCCCATCATAGACATCTCAAACCTATCTATCATAATCTTACTAAATTCTTCACAAAAGGATTTGTTAGTTGAACCAAAGATAATGTCATCAACATAGATTTGACAGTTGAAAAGATCATTTTCGAAGTGTTTCGTAAATAGTGTATAATCTGCTTTTCCAATCTTGAAACCATTTTCAATTAAGAAATCTCTAAGACACTCATACCAAGCTCCAGGAGCTTGTTTGAGGCCGTACAGAGCCTTACGCAGTTTAAAGACATGGTCGGGGAACTCTTTGTCTTCAAAACCGGGAGGTTGCTCCACATACACCGCCTCCTTGATTGGACCGTTGAGGAAGGCGCTTTTCACATCCATTTGGTAGAGCTTGAAATCATGGTGAGTAGTATATGCAAGCAATTTTCTAATTGATTCAAGTCTAGCTACGGGAGCAAAGGTTTCATCGAAATCCAAACCTTCGACTTGTGAATACCCTTTGGCCACAAGTCGTGCCTTGTTCCTTGTTACCACCCCGTGTTCGTCTTGTTTGTTGTGGAAGACCCATTTGGTGCCGACGACGTTCGCGTGAGGTATTTCGACGAGTTCCCACACCTCGTTCTGTTTGAAGTTGTTCAGTTCTTCTTGCATCGCCACCACCCAGTCCGGATCTTTCAATGCATCCTCAATCCTGCATGGTTCTAAAAAGGAGGCAAACGAGTAATGCTCCTAAAAGTTAGCTATGCGAGATCTAGTTGTTACTCCCTTTTGGATGTCACCGATGATGTTTTTGATTGGGTGATCTCTTTGGATGCATTGGTGTACTCTTGGGTGTGGCACTTGCAGTCTTGTATCTTCATGATCTTCTTCTTCTCCCCCTAGATGGTTGCCCTCATTGACTTGTTGATCATCTTCATTTTCTTGAGGTTGATCTAGTATGTGAGCTCCCCCTTGATCATTGGCCTCCTCTTGTGGTTCATTTTTCTCATGCACATGTAGAGGTGGCTCTTGTGGTCGAACTTCGCCCAACGCCATTCTTCTCAATGCTTGACAAGGAGTTTCTTCTTTATCTAGCACACATGGATCAACTTGCTCCTTTTGGGTGCCGTTAGTTTCATCGAACACTACATCACGTGCTACTTCAACAAGTCCAGAGACTTTGTTGAAGACACGATAGGCATAAGTGTTCGAATCATAGCCAAGCAAGAAACCTTCATCGATCTTCGAAGCAAACTTTGAAGTCCTAAGCTTCTTGTTCAAAATATAGAATTTAGAACTGAAGACTCGAAAGTAAGAAATATTTGGCTTGTTACCCGTATCTCATATGGTGTCTTCTTGAGTAGTCGATGAAGGTAGAGTCGATTTATGGCGGGGCAAGCAGTGTTAACCGCTTCCGTCAAAAACTGATCAGAGGTCTTGTATTCATCGAGCATTGTTCTCACCATCTCTATGGGGTTTGATTCTTCCTTTCGGCTACTCCATTTTGTTGAGGGGAATAAGGTGCTAAAAACTCATGCTTTATGCCTTCTTCGTCTAGGTACTCCTCAACTTGAGTGTTCTTGGATTTCGTGCCGTTGTCGCTTTGTATGTTATTGACCTTCAATGAGAACTCATTTTGGGCACGCTTGAGAAACTTCTTGAGGGTTCCTTGAGTTTCTGTCTTATCATGCAAAAATAAAACCAAGTGAAGCGTGAAAAGTCATCAACAATTACTAAACCATATTTGTTACCGTCGATGCTTATGAAAGCAATTGGACCGAAGAGGTCCATGTGAAGTAGCTCGAGCGGTCTTGTTGTAGTAATGACGTTCTTCGCGGGGTGAGGTGCTCCAACATGCTTCCCAGCTTGGCACGCGCTACAAGGCCTGTCTTTCTCAAAAACAACATCCTTCAAACCTCGGATGTGATCGCCCTTGATGAGTTTTTGAAGATTCCTCATACCAACATGCGCTAGCCGTCTATGCCACAACCAACTCATGTTGGTATTTTGCAATCAAGCATGTGTCAAGTTCGGCTTTATCTTTGTTGAAGTCAATAAGGTAAAGCTTTCCCTTTAACATACCCTTGAATGCAATGGAACCATCACCCCTTCTAGAGACGGTCACACCCTCATTAGTAAACAAGCAATTTTAATCTTTGCCACATAATGTAGATATGGACAGCAGGTTATAATCTAAGGAATCGACATGTAACACATGAGAAAGAGTATGTTGAGACGATATAGCAATTTTACCGGTACCGAACACCTTTCCTTGACTGTTGTCTCCGAAATAGATGACCTCGCTTGGATCCTCATTTTCTTCATACTCAACGAACATCCTTCTTTCTCCGGTCATATGGTTGGTGCAACCACTGTCTAGCACCCATTTTGATCCAGCGGAGGAATAGGCCTACAAAAACAAATCATGCCTTGGTTTTAGGTATCTACGCTTGCTTGGGTACTTTGAGGTTAGTTACAAGAGATTTGGGCACCCACACATGAGACTTGGTGTTCCCATGGCGTGGCCCAACAGAATGAGCATAAACATTACCAAAATTACATCTCATTATAACATAAGATGCATCGAAAGTCCTGAAAGATAGTTGTTTTTGTTTATATACAGAACTAGTCCAGGAAAGCGGACTTGTCCGAAGGACCGGACTAGTCCGTGTCCGGACCGGACTAGTCCGGTGATCATATGTGTTGACTTTGGACTTTCCAGCTTGGGAGGGTTTTCCCTTTACAAACGCAATGCTTTCCTTGTTATTTTTATGGCTTCTAGCATATTGCTTTTTGCCATAAGAATAACTAATGCCATATTTGACATTAGGAGGTCTTGTGACCAGGTATGTACTACGTGCATAATTGATCTTCTCCTTGTCAAATATGCCACTTTGGGAAGGATGCTTGTCCTTGGTAGAGGTTGACTTGTCTTTCAAGCTAGTGTCAGTTTTAGCACATGAACAAGTAATGACAGCTTTAGTTTTAAGTGGTTGAGAATGTGATCTTGAAGAGGATGAGGGGTCACTTTGTTTGAGTGACTCAACTTGTACCTCAAGGATTTTGTTAACCTTGGATAGGTTAGCAAGTTCGTCCTTGATGGTGGTGTTTGAGTCGCTTAACTTCAAGCAAGCTTCCTTGCTTGAGGCTAACTCAAGTTCCAGTGACTTGCCTCGCTCCTTTTCAAGTTTGAGAAGTTTGTAAAGTTCAAGATATTCCTCCTTTTGGGAGATAATCATATCTTATTAACGGTTGATTAATTTCTCCTTCTCAACAAGCTGATCAAGTAGAAATTTCATTTTTGCTACTGTTTTCTTGTCTAAGCCAACGAGCATGTATTCATTATCACTCGCAACTTCACTATCAGTAGAATATGAATGCAAGGAAGAGGATTTGGTTGTTACCTTTCGTTTACCTTCCTTTGCCATGAGGCAAGTGTTGTTGCCCTTCCATGCGCGTAGAGTTGGGAAGAGGGTGGACTTCTTGGATGTCTACTCGATGGCTATGCTAGCCATCTCTTCTTCCTCTTCAGATGAGGACTCATCATTTGAGTCCCACTCCTTTCCTAGATGCGCTTGTCCAGCTTGCTTCTTTTTCTCGAAGAATTTCTTGGGTTGAAGTCTTGTTTCCTTTGTTTTCTTCTTGTTTTCTTTGTATTGGAAATCAACTATAAAGTGGTCATATTCACCACAATTATAGCATGCCCACCTCAACTTTGGTCTTGACTTCTCTTTATATGTTCCTTCACTTGATTTCCCCCCTTGTCTTTTCTTCATCATTTTCTTGAATCTCTTCATAAAGAGGATCTTGTCCTCTTCCTCGATGTCACTGCTCTCGTCATCACTGTTCTCTTCTTATTGAGCTCCTCGAGCTTCTTTAACCAAGGGCTTGCAAGTGGACTTCAAAGCAACCCCTTTCGTCTTTACCGAGGTGAGGTCAGCAATCTCCTTTACATGCTTTGCCTGCTTTTCCATCATCTCAAAATTGATGATTTTCCCAAGTATCTCATTCGGGGTCATTTTCTTGTATCCGGGGCTTTCTCTAATCATCAAGCACAAGGTGACGTTGCGAGGCATGAAAGCTCTAAGTATGAGCTTCACCACCTCATGATCGTTACACTTCTTGCCTCCATATGTTCGAACCTTGTTTATGAGCGTCTTTAAGCGGTTGTACATGTCTTGCGGCGACTCGTCTTCTTTAATGGCGAATCTTCCCAATTTGCATTCGATCATTTCAATCTTCGCCTCTCGCACCTCGCGGTCGCCTTCATGTGCAGTTTGCAATATGTCCCATATTTCCTTTGCAATCTCGAGTCCATCCACCTTGGTGAACTCATCCCGACTTAGTGATGAGGTGATGACTGGTGCAGCTTGGGCATTTCAATGGATTGCTTGCTCTTGGCTAGGCGTGAGCTCCTAATCACCGTCGGGGATATCTATTCGTGTAACTACAATGTGCCACAAGCTTGGATTGAGTGAGATCAAGTGCATTTTCATGATTTGCCTCCACATTGAGTAGTCATTGCCATCAAAGTGTGGGGCTTTTCCAAGGGGAATAGATAGGTAATGATTATTGTTAGAATTTAAATGATCATAATTAAAAGGATATCGGTAGTAGTCGGTGTGACTACCACCCTTCTTCTTCTTCTCGTCCTCGACCTTCACTTTCCCTTTGAGAGTGCTTTCTTCCTTAGCAGTGCCTTGAGTTCAAGCATCTCCTCATCATCATCCTTGAAGTCCTGGATAGCATCAAGGAGCTTTTCCAACTTTTGAGCTCTTTTGTCTTCATCCTTCTCTTGGTTGAGACTCTTGTGCACATCCTTCATGTCCGATATTTTCTCTTCGAGCGATTAGTCTCTTGCGAAGAGTCTTGCTCTGATACCAATTGAATGTTGCCTAAATGGGGGGGGGGGGGTGAATAGGACTTTTTGAAATTTGGTTGAAACCTGCAACACTAAACAACCTGATCAAATCCCGAGATATCGGACTAGTCCGGTAGAGTGCGGACTAGTCCAGTGCGTGCGGACTAAATTGATCAAGTTCGATCATTGATCTCAATACAAACACAGTACGCAACGGAATATAGTATGTAATTGGAAAGTATTGAGTCAATGTAACCAAGTATAATGCAAACCAATTCTTGTTTCAAAGTTTTAACGTAGGTTATGCACGATTGACAAAACCCTAGAATACAATATGAATATTAAGAACAAGTTTGACACACAATTTTATCCCGTGGTTCGGTTCCCACAGAGGCAACCTACATCCACATTGAGGAGCCCACGAAAGGACCGGGTCTTCGCTGACCCTAACCTCATCGAATCGCCACAAAGGCCAAATCTTCTTCCACTATCACAAAGGGGCAAATCACCAAGTTCAAGGGGTCTTCTCACAAGTTGAGGGCTCCCCAAGACTACAATTCAAACACCACAAAGAAAACACTCGTAAGATCGACAATAAAACAACAGGGTTGTGTTAGAGATCAAAACCAAGAGCTCAAATGTGTGGAATCTTGTCTCTCCTGTGATCCAAAGTGAATCCTCAAGGGATTTATCTTTCTTGCATTGGATTTCGTAGAGAGATGTGTTTTCTAGGCTATTGGAGGGTGTGACGGCACAGGGGGTCGAGTTCATTGATAGTTGGGTCATGCACATCTATTTATATTGGGGTTCTAAAAAGTTACCGTTAGGGTTTCGAGGGTCCGGACTAGTCCGTGGTGGAGTCCGGACTAGTCCGGTGTGCGGCGTGCAGGAAACCCTAAGTGTCCAGAAATACCGGACTTGCCCGGCTAGGAGCGGACTTCTCCGATTTTAGTCAGAACGGTTTTCGGACTAGTCCGTGCTGGTATCACACTTGTCCGGTGTGGTGATGCCCTTAGTAAATATATAGGACAAGTCCGCACTTGGAGGACTTGTCCGATTTTAGTCAGAGGCATTATCGGACTAGTTCGGACTTTTTCGGACTAGTCCAGTGCGTACAAGTCCACATTGGCTGGACTTGTCCGAACCTGTCCAGAGCGGATATACAACTAGTTAGATGTATATCAGACTAGTCTGTTTTTCCTGTGAAGTGTGAAGTGTGTGAGGATTTTTTGTGCTCGAGCTCTTGGGATGTGTTACACCAACACACTCCCTAAACAATGATATATTCTATTTAGCTCTTGAGTTCTTTTTCCGAATTGACCCTCATTTTCCTTTCTTTTTGGCACTTTCCTCATTCTTTCATTAAAACTTGCGCTCATCTGAATAATATGGTTAGGATCTCATTTGTTTGTCATAAATCAACCAAAACCCACAAGGGATGCCTAGATGCACTCTCATACTTATTCTTGATCGTGATAGCATTGAGTGGACAATAGTCCACACATAGTCTCAATGTCTTATCCTTCCTCTCCACGAACAATGCAGAATAGCCCCAATATGATGAACTTGGACGAATGAAATATTTGTCCATAAGTCCCTTCAGCTGCTACTTTAATTCTGTAAGTTCCTCAAGTGCCATCTTATATGGCTTTCTCAAGATCGGCACTGTTCCAGTACAAGTTCAATCTTAAACTCGACATCTCTTTCTAGTGGCATACCAGGAAGATCCTCGAGAAATACGTCCGGATGCTCAAATACCACTGGGATATCCTCAAGTTTAATGGCCTCGGTGTTGTAAGTAGTTGGAGTCACTCGGATAATACTTTCAAGAGTGAGAGCTTGGGGAGGGTGGAGTGGAGAATTCAGATATATCCTCCAAGGAACGATGTCAAGAATAGCACTATTGTATTGCAACCATGCCATTCCTAAGATGACATATAACTTCTGATTCTCCAATATAATGAGAGAGGTAGGGTATATGTTCCCACCCAGATTAAGAGATGTCCTATGGACCATCTCATCTGCTACTACTTTCCCACCCAGAGAACAAATCATATATGGGGTTTTTGTGGGAATGATAAGCAACTGATATTGAATGACATAAGACTTGCTAAAAAAGTTGTTGGAAGCACCGAAGTCAAAGAGGATGACTACGGGATGACCAAGGAGAGAGAACATACCCGTGAGTACTGGTGCGCCTTCCGGAACAACCTTGATGGCGAGGTGGTGGACGTTGCCGGTTCTGGTGGCTGGATTCTTGGGCTGGTTGCGGGGCTGGTTTGCCCCTTGGTACAATGACTGTCCCCCACCCTACCTGTCCTACGGGCAGTCCTTGGCGAAGTGCACCGTACGACCGCACGTGAAACACGTGTACGGGGTCTAACCAGCATGGAAGGAAGGACAGAATCCCGGTGCATGCGGTGGAGGTGGAGGTGCAAGAGGAATCATCCCCTGCTGCTGCTGCGAACAAAAGCCGGTGTTGTTGAAATGGCGACCACGAAAGATTGATGGTCACGATGGCGGCTGTCGGTACCCTAAAAACCATACACCCCCTGAGGTTACAAAGATCTCAAGGGAAGGACGTCTACTCAAATTGAAGACCCTCGGAGGCCCACTTGTCAGACATAACCGGACCTGCTTCTCCAACATGGTTAACCCCTAGGTTGCCATGTGTACTGCCAGACCGGAGCTACTACCCACAAGGGTGAAGCTCCGGGCTAGGTACCGAAATGGCACCTCCGGACTTAACCCCTGACCGAGAGAAGCTCCGGACCTGACACGTGCCAGGCCACCCCAGAGCTTCCCGCTTCCCACAAGCAAGCTCCGGAGCTGCCACGTGTCCAAACGTCGGAGCTGGCCGCCTCAAACCTCCGGAAGACATTGTAATGACTCCGGATCTTCAAAGGATAGCCGCGGACTTCAAGACCCGATTAATTGTCATTAATTCCATGTTAATGACACTTAATCGGACAATCTCAACACCTGTAACGGCACTGTCGGAGCCCGTTACAGGGTTATTAACAACAATTAATCGTGTATCAATACTAGTAACCGCCGGGGCCACATGTCGGGCCAGGCTAACTTGTAACGTTTTGTCCTTGTACTATAAAAGGACAGACCGACGATACACGGAGAAGAAGGCTCTCGTGCGCTCTCAGGCACACACGCATTGACGTGAGCTTTCATACATAAACTAATACAACACCACACACCCGTGGAGTAGGGTATTACGCTCAGGCGGCCCGAACCACGTAAACCACTGTGTCTCTCGTGTCCAATCGTGATTCACCTTCTTGAGTCTCCGCGCGCCCACACCGAACTACAAACTCCTTCAACACTTTAGTAGGGTCAGGAGATCTGCCGACTCCAACAGTCGACAGTTGGCGCGCCAGGTAGGGGCGCCTGAGATTTTCAAGAATGGTGAATTCTGCGGCTGGATCATCCAACGGGCAACCTGCTGCTCAGGCTGTCGGGGGCAATCCCTCCAACATGCAGCCACCAGCAGGAGCCTCAGCACCAGCAGGAGTCACACTCCCACCACCACCATCTTCTCCGGCAAAACGTGCCGGGCAACATGATGGTGCGTCGGCGTCACATACTGCGCCGGCAAGTCATGACAACCCAGAACACGCGCTCCATGCAGCGCGTGCTCTTCTCCAGCGACCACCACCTCCGGATGCATCTCGAGATGCCATGGAGCAATGGAGGGCTGATGTTGAGCATTTGGTCGCAGCAGCGACCGAACGCCTCAACAACCAGGGTCCTCCTCCTTCAGGGCGAGCCCCGTCGCAGCGACGGACGTTGTCTGGAAGACTTGGTCCGCATGTCTCCAACAACCGAAGACGAGCTGCGTCAAAGCAAGTGACGTCGTTGCCCTCTGGGGCACGACGCACCCATACGGTATCTCGGCTTTCGACACATGACCTCCGGGCGGAGCTTGATCGCCGATACCGCCAACAGGATGGCCGTGTCCATATCGAGCGAGCTCGAGAAAGACGGGATGCTCAAGACCTTTCTACTCTGGAAGGAGTAGGAGGAGGCTGTTCCGCCCTAGCCATGCACCTGCGCATAGTTTGATGGCCACAGAAATTCCGACCACACTTGCCGGAAAAATTTGACAGGACTGTCAACCCCGTAGAATTTCTGCAGATATACTCCACTGCAATCTTAGCAGCTGGAGGAAACGAGGCCGTAATGGCCAACTACTTTCCAGTGGCCTTAACTGTGACCGCCAGGTCCTGGTTTATGAGCCTTCCACCCAACTCTATCGACAGTTGGGAGGAGCTGTGCCGTCAGTTCACTGCCAACTTCGGGAGTTCATACACCCGACCGGGCACTGAACTAGACCTTTTTGCGGTCGTGCAAAAAGGGGGAGAATCTTTGCGGTCATTCATCTAGAGGTTCTCTTAGGTACGCAACACAATCCCTTCTATCTCAAGCGCTTCTGTCATTGTGGCATTCAGATAGGGTGTACGAGACAAGAAGATGTTGGAGAAGCTGGCGATCAAAGAGATCACCAGCGTCACGGAGCTCTTCAGCTTCGCAGACAAATGTGCTAGAGCCGCGGAGGGCCGTGAAATGCACTCCAAACCAGCCTTGGAGGATCACAAAAAATCCTCCAAAGTAGAAGCCGCTACCTCCGGGAGTGGCAAGAAGAAAAAGAAGACCAACGGCAAGAAGAAGCCGTCGGCCGGCACATCCAACGTTGCAGCCACTGCAACTCCTAGTGGCCGGGGGCCACGCCCCGAGAAGTGACCTCGACCGTCTTCCGAAGACGGCGGCAAATCCAAAATGTGGTGCCCCATTCACAAAATGGGCAGCCACAGGCTAGAAGACTGCCGGGAGGTCCAAAACCTTGCCGAGCGCTACAACAAGCGCCGGGAAGGGTCTCCTTTCCGACAAATGGAGGGAAAACAGAAGGTTGACGAAGCTCCGACTGAAGAGAAGTTAGGGTTTCAGGACCCCAAAAAGGTCCTGAAAGCCGTCTACACCTCCGTCGACGATGACTCCGACGTCTCCGACAACGAACGTCGGAAAACCATGAACACCATCTTTGGTGGATCATGGGACATCACTTCTCGTCGTGTCATCAAGACTATGCGGCGGGATATGGCTGTTGTAGCTCCTACAGCTAGACCGGAGCCATATCGAAAGTGGATGGACACACCCATCACTTTTGATGCTTCGGACTGTCCTCGAAGCATGGTCGGAGCTGGCCAATTACCCTTGATGGTATCTCCCACCATCAACAACATCCAGCTCCATCATGTTATGGTGGATGGAGGTTCGGGGCTGAACCTTATAAGCTTTGAAGCTTTTACCAGACTTCAGCTTCGACCTTCGGATCTTCAGCCCTCTCGACCATTCTCCGGAGTAGGTCCAGGGGCCATTACCCCACTCGAAGCTATAATTCTCCCCGTTACCTTCGGGACACGGGAGAAGTACCGCACCGAGAAGTTGGTCTTCCACGTCTCTCAGATCAACTTACCATTCAACGCCATCTTGGGTAGACCTGCCCTATACAAATTTATGGCAGCTGCTCATTATGGATACTTGGTGTTGAAGATGCCAACACCAGCAGGCGTTCTCCGGATTCGTGGAGATCGCACCGCCGGAGTAACTGCTCTGGAGGAGCTCCATGCACTCACCACTGCGCAAGAGGAGGACTCCAGACAGGGGCAGGCTCCAAAACCTCCGAGCATTCGGCAACGAGGCTCAACCTCTGCTCCCCGTGTGCAGCCAAGCGGCGACACTGACATCCCCGTCAAAGTCGTCCAAATTGGTTCCGATGTCACTCAAACCACCCGCATATCGATTGGGTTGAATGACAAATAGGAACTCGCGCTCATCACTTTCCTCCGGGCTAATGTTGACGTATTTGCTTGGCAACCGTCACAAATGCCTGGGATCCCCAGGGAAGTGATTGAGCATAATCTGAAGATTTACCCCGATGCTCGCCCTGTGCATCAGAAACCTCGGAAGCAATCTGTAGAGCGACAGAACTTCATCCGACAAGAAGTGAAGAAGTTGCTCGAAGCCGGATTTATCCGAGAAGTCTTCCATCCAAAATGGCTGGCGAACCCAGTCGTTGTGCCCAAGGCCGGCGGGAAACTTCGGATGTGCATCGACTACACCACACAGAATAAGGCATGTCCAAAAGATCCATTCCCACTACCTAGAATAGATCAGATAGTGGATTCCACCTCCGGGTGCGAGTTACTGTGTTTTCTAGACGCATATTCTGGATATCATCAAATCAGGATGTCTAGGGAGGATGAAGAGCATACTTCATTCATCACAGTGGATGGATTGTATTGTTACACAGCCATGCCGTTTGGTCTCAAGAATGCAGCTTCAACTTTTGTACGAGCTATGTACAAAACTTTCGAAGAACTCATCAGAGACATAGTGGAAGTGTACGTCGATGACATCGTGGTCAAAGTCAAGAACAAGGAGTCCCTCTTGGACACCTTGCAGTCTGTCTTCGACAAGCTGCGGGCCACCCGCACGAAGCTAAACCCAGACAAGTGCGTCTTCGGGGTTAGTTCCGGAAAGCTTCTTGGTTTCCTGGTAAGTCACCGGGGCATAGAGGCTAATCCAGCGAAGATAAAAGCCATTGAAGACATGCGGCCACCAACCCGCATCAAAGACGTCCAAAAATTAACTGGATGTCTAGCAGCCCTCAGCCGGTTCATTTCAAGACTGGCGGAAAGAGCACTTCCCTTCTTCAAGTTACTGAGGAAGTCCGGACCATTCCAATGGTCTGAAGAAGCAGAGAAGGCATTCCAGGAGCTGAAACAGTTCCTCACCACCCTACCAGTCCTGGTAGCTCCGAACCCTGGTGAGCCTTTGTTGCTTTACATTTCAGCTACTGACGAAGTCGTCAGTATGGTTCTGGTTGCGGAGAGACCGGAACTACCCAATACTCAGGAATCCAGACCCCTTCGGGAGGGTCCGGAGGTTCCTAAAAGCGGGTCTGGGTCCCAGCTCCCAGACTCAAACCCACAAGAAGCCACTTCAGAGGACCCGGACCCCTCTAAGAGGGTCCAGGTCATTTCTGAAGAAGCTCCGGGTTCCTCCACCCAGAACCCGGAGGTCCCCGAAGAGAGTCTGGACCCCTTCGAGAGGGTCCGGATCAATGAAGAGGAAGCTCCGGACCCCTCCGGGAGGGTCCGGACCATTCAACGCCCGGTATACTTCATCAGTGAAGTGTTACATGATGCCAAGACTCGATACCTAGAGGTGCATAAACTGCTTTATGCAGTTCTTATTGCCTCAAGGAAGCTTCGACACTATTTCCAAGCTCACAAAGTCTCGGTGGTGACCTCATATCCACTTCGAGCGATCCTGCATAATCCCAATTCAACTGGGAATATTGCAAAGTGGGCAGCGGAATTGGCTGAATTCGATCTTGAATTCATTCCGAGACAAGCAATCAAGAGTCAAGCGTTGGCAGATTTCGTGGCAGAATGGACTCCCTCTCCATTAAACCCTGGGGGCCCCAGCGAGCAGAAGACGGAACCTCAAGTTCCAACCTTCACTAAGCCTCACTGGACCCTTTACTTCGACGGCTCCATGCAGAAGCAGGGAGCCGGAGCTGGAATCCTTCTACCCGCAGCAACTGGGGAGAAGGTGAAATACATGGTACACCTTGACTTCAAGGCAACCAACAACATGGCGGAGTATGAAGCACTCATCTATGGATTAAAGGTGGCACTATCATACGGTGTCAAGCAATTGCTGGTCAAAGGAGATTCACAACTCGTCATCAAGCAGGTGAAGGGTGAATGCTCCTGCAATAATCTCCAGCTGGCTGCTTACCTCCTTGAAGTCCAGAGGCTTCAGAAGGACTTCGAAGTCCTAGACCTTCACCATGTTCAGCGTGCTCACAACGCTGAAGCTGACGAACTCTCGACAAGGCGTCAACTAGAGCTCCGGCTCCTGATGGAACCTTTGTCCGGAGGTTGTCAAAACCCACAGTTCAGCCTGCCGAACTGAACGAAGGGGGCGAGATCAGCATCCCGAAGCTGACGGTCCCGATGGCCCTGTTACCATGGCAGCCATCAAGGGTCGTAGGTGCTGCCGGAAGCTCCGAGCAACCCAGCACGCAAGACTCAAATGCTCAAGTCAGTTCCGATGCATGGATCTCGGAGATCCGGAGCTACTTGAAAGACAACATCCTTCCTGACGATGATGTATCCGCTGATCGGGTAGTCAGATTGGCTAAAAGATACACGTTGGTAGAAGGGGATCTCTACCGGCGCGGTGCCAACGGCATCCTAATGCGGTGCATCACAAGGGAAGAAGGCTGCGAGCTCCTCGCAGAAATCCATGGAGGCGAGTGTGGGAACCACACATCTTCCCGCACGCTGGTCGGAAAAGCCTTTCGGCACGGCTTCTACTGGCCTACAGCGCTCCAGGATGCCACTGAGCTGGTGAAGAAATGCAAAGCATGCCAATTTCATGCAAAGCAAATTCATACACCTGCTCAGTCCTTACAAATGATACCTCCTACATGGCCTTTCGCTGTGTGGGGGATGGACATCTTGGGACCCTTCCCTAGAGCCGTCGGAGGTTACAAGTTCCTGTACGTCGCCATCGACAAGTTCACCAAGTGGCCGGAAGCAACTCCCGTTGTGACGATCAACAAACAATCTGCAATCAATTTTCTACAATCCATCGTGAGCAGATTCGGAGTCCCAAATAAGATCATCACTGATAATGGGACTCAATTCACAAGCTCCGCATTTCAAGGATATTGCAAAGACCTCGGCATACAAGTTTGCTACGCTTCCGTAGCTCATCCTGCCAGCAATGGACAAGCCGAGAGAGCAAATGTAGAGATCCTTAAAAGACTCAAAACACGCACTTATGAGCGCTTGAAAAAGCACGGAGCCAATTGGATCGAAGAGCTTCCGCCCACTCTATGGGCCAACAGGACTTCTCCAAGTCGAGCAACCGGAGAAACACCCTTCTTTCTGGTGTACGGAGCTGAAGCGATCCTTCCTCCGGAAATCACCTTGGGTTCCCTCCGAGTCCGGACCTTCGACGAAGCCGCGCAGGACCAGCTCCAGCGCGAAGACCTAGACCTCCTCGAGGAGGGAAGGTGCCAAGCAGCTGTTCGGAATGCCCGATACCGCCAATCTCTACGGCGCTATCACCAGCGGCATGTACACAACCGACAGCTCGAGGAAGGCGATCTGGTGCTACGGAGAATACTATCCAGAGAAGGGCAAAACAAACTCTCCCCCGGCTGGGAAGGGCCCTTTCGAGTGATCAAAGTATCCCGTCCCGGAAGCGTTCGCTCGGCTACCGAGGATGGGACACCTCTCCCAAATCCTTGGAACATCGAGCACCTCCGTAAGTTCTACACTTAATTCCACGGAGGTGAGTCTTAAGTAACTTGAAATGTATGTTATAGAGTCATTGTACAGAGTCGGGTAATTCCTCCGGGAGAGCAGCCGGACCTTTCCCGAAAGGTTTGAAAAGCTCATGCAACACTTGACACAGTCTCCGGACTAAAAGTGTGGCTAACTACCCTGGGTCAAACGAGAAACCAAACACACTTAGCCTGGTTCCGTACCCTAAGAGTGTACTTGTTTCCCCTGTACCCCGGAGCTATAATGAAAGACATCTTCATGTGAAATAGACTCCATGTGCATTCATTTTTGCATAGGCTCGACATTTTTATTTTTCTCTTTCTTGTCTATAACAGAAACGTGCAATTCTTAAGAAGTTCTAGTTTGACCGGTTTAAATACGATTCGAGTTGAATTGTCAGATTTTTTGGATTTAAATATCGTCTGTGGCCAACTCGCCTGAAAGCTGCCAAGCCATTCTAGGGCCGGAGTGCGCTATCGACTTAGCCTGGTCAAGCACCCTAAGTACGCCACTCTACCTACATCCCGGCAGGCCAAAGTAAGGTGGGTCCATGGACAATTGGATCTAAAAGAAAAGACAATTCATCCAGTCGTATTAAAAATCGTGTTCAACTTAAAATTTTCTTGAGAACCATAAGCCGCGACGAAGTTATAGACAAGGAATGAATTTTACTATTTTTCTTGGCTTAAGTGTGCAGGAAAAATGAACCCTACGTTGATGGAGAAAAACTGGAGCTAACCAAGCTCCGACTCCCACCAGGGCGTCAACCGTCGGCGTTGACTAAAAGATGGTGAGAAGACCCCTTCACTGGAGTCTGTTTCCAACAAACCAAGTGTGGCAAAGGTCATTGCCGGAGCTGCTAAGCTCCGACACCTTGGAGTATTAACTACCGACGCTCAACGTGTTGATAGAGCCTATTGCCGGAGCTACTAAGCTCCAGCGATGGACAGTGCCGGAGCTTCTAAGCTCCGACAACTTCAGGGGACCTTCACTATCAAAAACTTCGGACCTAAATTCCACAAGTTCGAAGCAAATTCGTCTTCAACAAAACTCAACATCCTTTTGGTATATGTCCACAATCAAATTGTGCACATCTACCAGGGGGCCAAGTGAAGATAAAGATGTTGAAGACAAAAAAAAATGGAATTCGCAAAAAATTGGGGATTTCATTTCATCTGAAGACCGGAGATTACATCTGGAGACAAGGGATTACAAAATTGAGGAATAAGAGAAGATACAAGTAAAGACTAACAGAGACAGTCCTAGACCCTATGGAAGAACTCGGCGACCTTCTGGGCGACCTCTGACACGCAGGCTCGGGTAGCTTCGCCTTCTCCTTCGACGGGGCCTTCAAGCACCGGGTCCAGAGGAAATCGAGGGTTCCGGCTGGTGTAGCACGTCAACACATATTCTGTGACGTTCCTAGCCAGGGATTGCCCCTCGACCTCCAGCTGGTCCGCGATGACGTCGCCCACCTTGGAGAGCTTGCTGTCTGCGGCGCTCAACGCTTGCAACGCAAGGTCCGGCTCCGGCTCCGGATCATCCAGGTGCACGGGGCTGAAACCCATCGGCGTCAGCGCGTCGTCGGCCTTGCCCAGGAACTCCCAAATCTGCAGGGAGTCCGCCTTCTTCAAGTTCTTCATCTCTTCCAGGGATCTCCGGGCCGCCGTCAGCTCCGAATTCTCGCGGGCGAGGCGCTCAACTTCTTTGGCGTTTTGCTGGATCTTCGCAGCAACCCGCTTCTCAAGTCTTCCGAGCTCCTCCTCCCGGAGGTGGATCTTGTTCCGGCGGTCGACCAGGTCCTTCTCCCTAGCCTCCAATTTCTTCTCCCGGGCGACAAGGGCGCACTCGTATTCGTAGAGTTCCTGCCCCCGCACCCAGGTCTTCTCCTCTTCCTCGAGGCAGCGCTCTTCCAATTTCTTAGTGCGCTCCTCGAGGCCCTTGTCTGCCAGAGCTGTTTTCTCGGCGAGCTCTTCTTCCCATCGCAAGACGTCATCCCGTAGCTCTAGGAGTCTTTGCTCCTCGTCCTCGAGCCGTCTTTCCCTCCCTTCAAGTGCCTCTCGGCGCTTGATGAGTGCGGTGCTGATGGCCTCGAGCTGATTAAACCGAGCATTGGCCGCGTCGTTAGCAGCCTTAGCTCGGTCGTGGAACTCCCGGGATTGAGCATCGAGGGCGTGAGTCATGCTCTCCCTCTCGTCCAGCAGCTTATCCCAGAGCTCCAGGCGGATCTTCTCCCGCTTGATCCACTCCTTGTCATCCGCAAGCCTCGACTGCGCCAGCTTAGTCTCAAAGTGGAGCCGATTACGCCACCGCCTAAGGGTTTGGCGCTCCTCTTCAAGAGCCTTGCTGTCGTGGAAGAAGGCCAGTTGGACCTGACGTAGATTGGAGCAGGCGTTGTCGATGGACATCGACAGCGAGATGGGCTCCGGACCTGCTGGGATCTCTTCCGCTGGTTCCAGCGGGTCTTCACATACAAAAATTGGGTCCCACTCTACGAGAGTGGAACCCTGAGCTTCCAAAGCGCTAGGGCCTTCCTCCGGGATGACCTCAGTCGCCATCGAAGAAGGTCCCGCCGCCAAGTCTTCATTTGCCCCCTCAGGCTGGGGGCCGGCGACTTTGTTCAGGCACTCTGGCTCTGCCACAGGTACCATCGACGTCGTCGCCTCCGGAGCAGGAGCCGCTACTGGCTCTGGCCGGGACACCTCTTCTGAGGGAGGCTCAAGCTCCCTCTGCGGCCGACGCTCCAACAATCACCGGCTCTGCGGCCGGAGCTTCGGAAGTAACCGGCTCAACTGCCGGAACTACTTCGACTTCCGGCTCGCATGCCGGGGCTTCAGCCACCTCCGGCTCAATCGCCGGGGCTTCAGCACTTTCCGGCTCCGAAGCCGGGACTGCTACTTCCTCCGACTCAACAGCCGGAGCTTCTACTACTGCAGCACCAGGACCCAGAGCTTCCACTTCCGGGACGGGTGCCGCTGGCGCATCTTCATTCCCGTGGTCCGGCGCTACCACGGGAACTTCTGGAGACGAGTCGAGGTCCATGACCACGACAGCCGGCGCCAGAGCTGTCGCAGCCTCCGCTTGGGGCGGCACCGGGACTGGAGCAGAAGCCCTCGCAGCCTCAGACACTGTGGCTGAGGGTGGAGCTTCACTCCCCTTCTTGGGAACGCTGCAGATGAAGAACAAAGAAATTGAGCAAACAGATGCTACAATTAAAAAGTTAATCGAGGTAAAAAAGAAAAATTACCTTGGGAGGCTCCCACACCAGCTTGCGCGGAACCTCTTTCCCGGACGATCCGGGCTGGCCACGGTCGGCGTAGGAGCTCCGGGAGGACTCCCAGGACTTGCCACAGCCGCGGGCGTTTCCCGGGTCGGAGCTCTCCTTGATCGGGAGGAACTCCTGGAACTGGAGGCCCTCACCGCTCCAGATGCCGGAGTCGCGCGCCCGGAGCTAGCACCACAGGAGGGATCCACCACGGGGACAGTCGCACTCCGGGAGGATCCCACCGCCGGAACAGTAACGTTCCGGAAGGACCCCACCACGGGGACAGTCGCCATGGCGGCAGAGGATCTTCCTTCCTGAGGAGGGGGAACCGGGGGGGAAGTGGCAGGCCCGATGGACCTTCCGTCAGCATGTCGCAGCTTCCACTTCCGGCTCTCCGGCTCCTCCGCCAACTCCTTGCCCTTGCCAATGACCTCAGCTCTTGGCTGTGGGACAGGGGCGGAGCCGTCTTCGGACAACCCGGGGATCGCCAACCGGGTGGTTGATCTTCTCTCGACGACACCAAGGTCGTCAAGCGCGGGCATCGTCCGCCGGAGCTCCCTGCTGAACTCAACTTCCACGTTCAGAGGGAGGAAGGCTGGCGGTGGAGTCAAGTAATCCCCGTCAACGTCGATGCCGTGCTGGAATTTCTTGAGGTGAAACTCCAAGGTCTTCCCCACCATGATGGACTTCAACCCGGTCTCAACCCGGTCCTCGTCCATCACGCTGTTGAGGGCCCAAGCGAGCTTCTCCTTCCTCTTCAGCGGCGCCCACCTGTTGGACAGGAAGTTGCAGAACACCGCCTGGGGAGTCAATCCTCCCTCCACACATTGGCGGATCCTGGTCAGGACAGGGTCGAAAGCTTCCGCTAGCACCGGAACTTCGCTCCGTACCGACGTGTCAATGCCGGGCAGACCGTCTGGCAACTCCAACCGCTCATGCTCCTCCACCCGGACGACTATCCAATCTTTCTTCCAGTCATCCCACTTCCCGGAAGGGAATGACCGGAGGTACTTGAATGGGCACTTCTTGCGCTTCACGAAGTAGTAGAAGCCAAGATACTCATTGCTTCGGCAGGTGGTGTGGACGGTGAAGAAGGTTCGGAAGAGCTCGATGCAGGGAGGGATGCCCACCCACATCTCGCAGAAGTGGACAAAGCTGGACACAAGGAGAATGGAGTGAGGGCCAAGGTGGTATAGCTGCAGACCATAGAAGTCCAGCAGCATCAAGAAGAAAGAAGAAAACGGTGGGATCAGCCCCACCATGGCGTACGAGGAAAAGTACACCATCTCGCCAGCGTGCTCCTTTTCAAAGGGGAGCTCTCCGCCGACGCGGACCGAGCGGTTGAAGAAGTCCGAAGACCACCCCATGAGGGCCCGGACCTTCTTCAGATCACTGTCAGTCTTCAAGCGACTCTCACGCAGACCCAACTCCATCGCAGCACAGCTAGGCAAGAGAAGAGGAGAAAAGTACGAGTTGGGAGTTTGAGCGCAAGAACAGATGGGAAGCGTAAAGAACTCCCGACGGTGCGCTTTCCTTCTTAAGTAAGCCCTCGCAACGCTAGGATGGAAACTGCAGGGGAGTCAAGGATACTACTCAAGAATTCAACCCTGCCGATGACAAGAGGGCACGGGACCACCCTGACGATCAAGTCGAGGCTCTTACCCAGGCGAACAGTTGTCATCACGAGGCGGGAAACCCAAAGGCGGCGACCTGACAAGGCGCGCGGAACCGATACGGTTTTCGTATCGGGAACCGGCGACCTTCAATTGCGAGAGATCCGCACGTCAAAGATCTTATCTGCCGCCTGAGGTGCGCCACACGTCGGGATTTAACCGTAAAGCCCCGCCAATGGCACCTCCGAAGACCCTTGAAGACCCAGTTCAAGAGTCGCGAGTATGGACACACCTCCGACGGAATGACTTTACCCCGGTGACTTTCCCCGGAGGTAGGTCCAGGGGCCACTGTCGGTACCCTAAAAACCATACACCCCCTGAGGTTACAAAGATCTCAAGGGAAGGACGTCTACTCAAATTGAAGACCCTCGGAGGCCCACTTGTCAGACATAACCGGACCTGCTTCTCCAACATGGTTAACCCCTAGGTTGCCATGTGTACTGCCAGACCGGAGCTACTACCCACAAGGGTGAAGCTCCGGGCTAGGTACTGAAACGGCACCTCCGGACTTAACCCCTGACCGAGAGAAGCTCCGGACCTGACACGTGCCGGGCCACCCCGGAGCTTCCCGCTTCCCACAAGCAAGCTCCGGAGCTGCCACGTGTCCAAACGTCGGAGCTGGCCGCCTCAAACCTCCGGAAGACATTGTAACCACTCCGGATCTTCAAAGGATAGTCACGGACTTCAAGACCCGATTAATTGTCATTAATTCCATGTTAATGACACTTAATCGGACAATCTTAACACCTGTAACGGCACTGTCGGAGCCCGTTACAGGGTTATTAACAACAATTAATCGTGTATCAATACTAGTAACCGCCGGGGCCACATGTCGGGCCAGGCTAACTTGTAACGGTTTGTCCTTGTACTATAAAAGGACAGACCGACGATACACGGAGAAGAAGGCTCTCGTGCGCTCTCAGGCACACACGCATTGACGTGAGCTTTCATACATAAACTAATACAACACCACACACCCGTGGAGTAGGGTATTACGCTCAGGCGGCACGAACCACGTAAACCACTGTGTCTCTCGTGTCCAATCGTGATTCACCTTCTTGAGTCTCCGCGCGCCCACACCGAACTACAAACTCCTTCAACACTTTAGTAGTGTCAGGAGATCTGCCGACTCCAACAGTCGACTAATTGATACACGATTAATTGTTGTTAATAACCCTGTAACGGGCTCTGACAGTGCCGTTACAGGTGTTAAGATTGTCCGATTAAGTGTCATTAACATGGAATTAATGACAATTAATCGGGTCTTGAAGTCCGCGGCTATCCTTTGAAGATCCGGAGTCGTTACAATGTCTTCCGGAGGTTTGAGGCGGCCAGCTCCGACGTTTGGACACGTGGCAGCTCCGGAGCTTGCTTGTGGGAAGCGGGAAGCTCCGGGGTGGCCTGGCACGTATCAGGTCCGGAGCTTCTCTCGGTCAGGGGTTAAGTCCGGAGGTGCCGTTTCGGTACCTAGCCCGGAGCTTACCCTTGTGGGTAGTAGCTCCGGTCTGGCAGTACACATGGCAACCTAGGGGTTAACCATGTTGGAGAAGCAGGTCCGGTTATGTCTGACAAGTGGGCCTCTGAGGGTCTTCAATTTGAGTAGACGTCCTTCCCTTGAGATCTTTGTAACCTCAGGGGGTGTATGGTTTTTAGGGTACCGACAGTGGCCCCCTGGACCTACCTCCGGGGAAAGTCACCGGGGTGAAGTCATTCCGTCGGAGGTGGGTCCATACTCGCGACTCTTGAACTGGGTCTACAAGGGTCTTCGGAGGTGCCGTTGGCGGGGCTTTATGGTTAAATCCCGACGCGTGGCGCACCTCAGGCGGCAGATAAGATCTTTGACGTGCGGATCTCTCGCAATTGAAGGTCGCCGGTTCCCGATACGAAAACCGTATCGGTTCCGCGCGCCTTGTCAGGTCGCCGCCTTTGGGTTTCCCGCCTCGTGATGACAACTGTTCGCCTGGGTAAGAGCCTCGACTTGATCGTCAGGGTGGTCCCGGGCCCTCTTGTCATCGGCAGGGTTGAATTCTTGAGTAGTATCCTTGACTCCCCTGCAGTTTCCATCCTAGCGTTGCGAGGGCTTACTTAAGAAGGAAAGCGCACCGTCGGGAGTTCTTTACGCTTCCCATCTGTTCTTGCGCTCAAACTCCCAACTCGTACTTTGCTCCTCTTCTCTTGCCTAGCTGTGCTGCGATGGAGTTGGGTCTGCGTGAGAGTCGCTTGAAGACTGACAGCGATCTGAAGAAGGTCCGGGCCCTCATGGGGTGGTCTTCGGACTTCTTCAACCGCTCGGTCCGCGCCGGCGGAGAGCTCCCCTTTGAAAAGGAGCACGCTGTCAAGATGGTGTACTTTTCCTCGTACGCCATGGTGGGGCTGATCCCACCGTTTTCTTCTTTCTTCTTGATGCTGCTGGACTTCTATGGTCTGCAGCTGTACCACCTTGGCCCTCACTCCATTCTCCTTGTGTCCATATTTGTCCACTTCTGCGAGATGTGGGTGGGCATCCCTCCCTGCATCGAGCTCTACCGAACCTTCTTCACCGTCCACACCACCAGCCGAAGCAATGAGTATCTTGGCTTCTACTACTTCGTGAAGCGCAAGAAGTGCCCATTCAAGTACCTCCGGTCATTCCCTTCCGGGAAGTGGGATGACTGGAAGAAAGATTGGATAGTCGTCCGGGTGGAGTAGCATGAGCGGTTGAAGTTGCCAGACGGTCTGCCCGGCATTGACACGTCGGTATGGAGCGAAGTTCCGGTGCTGGCGGAAGCTTTCGGCCCTGTCCTGACCAGGATCCGCCAATGTGTGGAGGGAGGATTGACTCCCCAGGCAGTGTTCTGCAACTTCCTGTCCAACAGGTGGGCGCCGCTGAAGAGGAGGGAGAAGCTCGCCTGGGCCCTCAACAGCGTGATGGACGAGGACCGGGTTGAGACCGGGTTGAAGTCCAGCATGGTGGGGAAGACCTTGGAGTTTCACCTCAAGAAATTCCAGCACGGCATCGACGTTGACGGGGATTACTTGACTCCGCCGCCGGCCTTCCTCCCTCTGAACGTGGAAGTTGAGTTCAGCAGGGAGCTCCGGCGGACGATGCCCGCGCTTGACGACCTTGGTGTCGTCGAGAGAAGATCAACCACCCGGTTGGCGATCCCCGGGTTGTCCGAAGACGGCTCCGCCCCTGTCCCACAGCCAAGAGCTGAGGTCATCGGCAAGGGCAAGGAGCTGGCGGAGGAGCCGGAGAGCCGGAAGAGGAAGCTGCGACATGCTGACGGAAGGTCCATCGGGCCTGCCACTTCCCCCCAGGTTCCCCCTCCTCAGGAAGGAAGATCCTCTGCCGCCGTGGCGACTGTCCCCGGGGTGGGGTCCTTCCGGAACGTTACTGTTCCGGCGGTGGGATCCTCTCGGAGTGCGACTGTCCCCGTGGTGGATCCCTCCTGTGGTGCTAGCTCCGGGCGCGCGACTCCGGCATCTGGAGCGGTGAGGGCCTCCAGGTCCAGGAGTTCCTCCCGATCAAGGAGAGCTCTGACCCGGGAAACGCCCGCGGCTGTGGCAAGTCCTGGGAGTCCTCCCGGAGCTCCTACACCAACCGTGGCCAGCCCGGATCGTCCGGGAAAGAGGTTCCGCGCAAGCTGGTGCGGGAGCCTCCCAAGGTAATTTTTCTTTTTTACCTCGATTAACTTTTTAATTGTAGCATCTATTTGCTCAATTTCTTTGTTCTTCATCTGCAGCGTTCCCAAGAAGGGGAGTGAAGCTCCACCCTCAGCCACAGTGTCTGAGGCTGCGAGGGCTTCTGCTCCAGTCCCGGTGCCGCCCCAAGCGGAGGCTGCGACAGCTCCGGCGCCGGTTGTCGTGGTCATGGACCTCGACTCGTCTCCAGAAGTTCCCGTGGTAGCGCCGGACCACGGGAATGAAGATGCGCCAGCGGCACTCGTCCCGGAAGTTGTAACACCCTAAATTTTCGCATCATGCATTGCATACATGATCACACATTAAACACTAGTAGAATGAAAGAAAAATAATAAAATATATACATATACAAATATGCGTAGCAAAAGAAGGAAAAAAAAAGAAAACAATAATTATGGCCTAAATCTTGTAGTAGGGAATAAGTATAAAAAAAATAATAATAATATATATAAATATATATATATATAATATATATAACAATATATAAAAATAGAAAAAAATATTAATAATATATGTTATAAAAATAATAAATAATAAATAATAAATATATAATATGAATAATAATATATATATATATATATAAGTAAATGAATAAAATAAATAATGTAAAAATAATAATAAATAAAAAAAGTAATATGTAAAAAAAAAGAAAAAAAAAGGGGAAAACCCCCGCCGGCCAGCGGCCGAGCCGCAGCCGGCCACGCCCGCACGCGCAGCGCCCCTGGGCCCGCCTCCCACGCGCGTCGCCCGAGCGAGCGCGCCAGCCCGACACCCGCCGCCCGCGTGGCCCCCACCTCGGCCGACCGCGCGCCCCCGCTCCGCAGCCGGGCCCCGCCCCCTTGACGCGACCCCGCCCGCCGCCTGACGCACGAGGCGCCCGAGGCGCCCAGCCCCGGCCGCGTGCCGCCCGAGGCAACCGGGCCCCGCCCCGGTCCTCTCCTCCCCCTGACCTGACCGCGCCGCCTGCGCTGCAGCAGCGCGCAGCGCGCTGCGCCGGGCCCCACCGGCCGAGCCGCCTCCAAATTTTTCCCTAACCGTCCCCGATTCTCCCGCCCGGATACAACTCCCTCCCGCGTCCGACTCCCCTGCCGTGAATCCCGCCCCGAACAGAGTCGGTACCAAGGCCGTACCCTAGCCACGCCCCTATAAATAGGACCGAGGTCCCTAGACTTTTTCCCACGAACCAGCAGCCGCCAGCAGAGGAGAAAAGCCGCCGGAAGCAGCCGCCGGGAACAGAGAAAACAGAGGCACCCAGGGAAGAAAAAAAGGAGAAAAAAAAGGGGAAGAAGAGGGAGAAAAAGAGGAGGGCACCACCGTTCGCCGGAGATCGTCGCCGACATCGCGCCGCCGCCGTCGTACTGCCGAAGGACTGCTGCACCATCCACTTCGTCTACACGTCGCATTTACTCCGCGACCGTCACGCCGTCAGATCTACGGTAGGGTTCGTTCCCGATGCAAATTTTTGCGACCGTATTGAATCGAGTAGGCGTAAATTAAATTTAGTTGCACCATGAATTTATTTTCAGCAGCATTAATCCACCCTAAAACCCCCGTAAACTCATATGAACACGTATGAACTAGTCGCATCTAATTAATAAACGACCGTAGTAAATTAATTATTAAACTGTGCATGCATGCATGTCATTGCATGTTGATTATTTTGTGTGCATTATGTTGAATTGTATATGTTTTCTTGTATGTATGATCACGCGTAGAGGAACGTGCTCAAGAGGCCGCATACGAGGATTTCCAAAACCAAGATTTCGAAGCGCTTGAGCAACCCCATCCGCCAGAGCAAGGCAAGTGTCCTTGAAGCATATTGATCCTGTTTTATTAAATGTTTTGTTTGCGAACTTGCATGCTTGTGTCAAATTGATGGGAATCCTATGGTCGGAAGTTTACTAGTTTTGTTTGACCACCCTTGTCACCTGGAATTTATGGTAGATTGTCGGGAGGGGTTTTTACCTTTTTGCTTCGCTTAATTAATTGGGATGGTAAACAACACTACACATTTAATTATGCATCATGATATTCTGGTTAACGTGAACTGGTCAATACGATGGGTGACCTAAGCAAGCATGGATATGTGGATGGGTTGGATGTTATGGTGGTTTGCTTGCCTTAGATCTAAGGACCGGTTCATGCGAGAATATGCCAGGTCAACAGTGCCACCACAAGGCCAAGTATGGGTGCGGCGTAGCTGAATAATTAGGAGCGCTGCTAGTATTGTATGGACCATTGGATGGCGCGGGGAATGGGAGTCGAGGAGGACTGCCCTGGGATCCGCATGGCACACGAGGGGGCCCGTGGGTGGGAGAATAGAGATTCAAGCCTGCCGGTGAAACCTTAGTGGGGCCGTACATACTAGTAGTCCCTTTTGAAAGGCTATTTTGTGATCTCTTGGCCACACACCTACGGAAGTGTGAGATGGCACAATGGAGGTTTCTTAGTCATCGAAAGGTGATAAAATCACAAACATGTGGGTAAAGTGGTACAACCTCTGCAGAGTGTTAAAAACTATCATGATAGCCGTGCTCCCGGTTATGAGCGCCTAGATGACCTACATGATTAGAGTTGGAAATTGGGATTTGGGATGGTTATGGTTTGGTAATGGTTATGGTTGGTTTATGGGTTATGGTCATGGTTACGAAATTGAGTTATGGTAATTGGACATGGACAATGGTAATGTTGGTAATAATTGGATAATGTTTATACTTTGTTAATATGATGGGACTTTTTTCACATAGACATAGTATAATGCTTTTCAAATGTTTTACTGTACTTTTCAGCACTTAGCCATTATTATTGTCGTCATTTGAATTAGCCACATGTCATACTTTCCACACTTGCTGAGTACGACATGTACTCACCCTTGCAATCCCCCCCAACAGCTACTGGAGACAATTGGGAGTACCCTGAGGATCACGAGGAGTACTAGGTTGCGTACCGCCGTCAATTGCCTGTGGATTGGAGTCGTGCTGTTTAGTTTATTTTCCGCTGCAATTATTTAGAGTTATATTATTCGTGAACTATTGGATTATTGTAATAAAGTACTTATTTATTAGTTAAGACGTGGTTAAATTCTGTTTATCATTTGTGAATCATTCGTGTATGTGTGTTGAACATCCTGGGCACACATATGCGTTACGCTTGGTTCATATTCGGAACCGGGTGTCACAAATTGGTATCAGAGCCGCGTTGACCGTAGGACGCAAGCCTAGGTAGAATGGACACTCTAGAGCACTTAGGAACACTCTTCTAATATGCTATTTTCGAAAATTTTTGCTGCTGTTTTGTTTCCTTTATTTTCGGCCGCAAAAAGTATTGATCGCTGCTGCGTTTTTGATAAAAATTTTCAGAAGTGAGCAATATTAAGTGCTGCTGTTTTGCTGTATAAATTTTCGCGAAAACGGTGTGTTTTGCTGCTATTATGTGTGGGTAAAATTATTGTGTTGGTTGCTGTAATTTTTCTCTTTATTTTTCGTTCTTTTGGAACCGCTGCACCGCTCTTTGTCCGCCGTTTAGCTGCTGAAATTTTCAGATTTGTTTTTTATTATTTTCCTAATGTATTCTTGTTTCTTGTAGATGGCCCGCACCAAGACAACCCCCCGTAAGTCGACCGGTGGACTCGTGCCCCCGCGTAGGTTGGCTAGTCGCTCTCCGGCCGTCGACCCCCGTCACCCCGTGGTGATCCGTTCTGACGGCAGAGCCGCAGGACAACTGCGACACTGTCTCCGTGCCCTACTCCGTGAGGCTGGCTACCGCCACCACAGTCTCTCGCTCTCCTACCACACCACTGGAGTGCAGCGCCCCGGCAGGAAGGAGTGGAGCTACAAAATCTATATCTACTACGGTGACGAGTTGGTGAAGACCCACAGCAGCCCCGCTTGGAGGAGCTCCCGCCGATCTGCAGAGCAGGATGCTAGCTGGGAAGCAGCCACTTTCTGGAGCCACGCCCGCCGTTTCCGTCTGGAGGACACGGTTCACGCCTTCGTCCCGCAGCGTCCCAGTGGCACTGCGCGCTTCGTCTCCAGACACGTGGAGGGACCCCTGGACCTCCCGCAGTCTCGTCAGACTGTTGGCGACGTGACCCAGCTGAGTGCCCGACTTCAGAGGGCGCAGCAGGAGATCCAGGATGGACGCGACCTCGCCCAGCGCCACGAGGCGATAATCAGGAGGTATCGTCGGATCACCGACGAGGACCCGGACGACTACGCGTCCGACACCCCGATGTGGACCCCGGACTCTCCAGACCGTCGCAACGGTCAGCGTGAGTCATCCTCTGAGGAGTCCTCTGACGAGGAACCTTCCAGTGTGGCATCTACCGCACCACCGCCGCCTGCTGCCTCACCACCCCAGGACCCACAGGACCCCGAGGACCCTGACGACGACGACGACGACGAGGACCCGAATGAGTTCCCGCTCGACGACGACTAGTCCTCGACCTATGCCACGACTCAAGGATAGGCACACCCCCATTAGTGAATAAGAGCGATGTAGATATACTTGTGTGGCCTTGAGTTGTTTTACTTCTTTTAGGATCTTTGTAAATTCTGTTTGGTGCTTGTTTGAGTGCTTGTGTGCTTAGTAGAGAGTTGTGGGATGCTTCGGCATTTGTCCACATCCTCGTAATATAGGTCTATATTAATAAAGGATTATTTAGTGTCACACACCTTGATGCATATAGTTGGGACGTTCTTTCCAAATTCTAAATCCTTCTGTCCCTACCTTTCCTTCGCCAACAGATGGTGAGAACTCGTAACCAGAGGGATGCTAACGATGAGGAGGAGCGCAATGAAGTACCTCAGAACAACCCGGGACATGCTCATGGAGCCATCAATATTGAACAACTGTTAGCTATGCAGAACCAGCTCATGCAGACCATGATACAGACCATGGGACAGCTGCAAGCTGGCAGCAACAATCAGCCCCACCTGCCTCCACCGCCACCCCCGCCACATCACAACCGTTTGGGAGAGTTCATGAGGACTAGACCGCCCACCTTTGCACAAGCCACAGACCCAATGGAAGCTGATGATTGGATGAAGTCCGTTGAGAAGAAACTTGCTATTGTCCAGTGCACTGACAGGGAGAAGGTTCTCTTTGCATCACATCAACTAGTTGGAGCAGCCGCTGACTGGTGGGAAGCTCTTTGCAACGCACATGATAACCAGGAAACAATCACTTGGGCTGAGTTTAAACAGAGTTTCTGTTCCCACTATGTACCTGAAGGAGTTATGATACTGAGGAGACAAGACTTTGAAAATCTCAGGCAAGGAAGGATGAGTGTGAGTGAGTATCTTAACAAATTCACTCAATTATCAAGATATGCTCCAGAAGACATCAAAACTGATAGTAGGAAGCAGTATCTGTTTATGAGAGGTCTCAACAGTGAAATTCAAGTCCAGTTGCTCAATACTGATTATCCAAACTTCCAAAAGCTGGTTGACAAGGCTATTGTGGTTGAGAACAAGATTCGTGAGATGGAGCAGGACAACAAGAGGAAGATGTCACATCATGGACCGCAGCAAGGAAGCAATGTTCGCCCCCGCTATGCACCACCTACTGCACCACAATACAACCCCTCTGCTCCTGCATACCGCACTGCTTATCCGCCCCGCCCAAATCAGCCACCGCAGCAACGCCCCGCCATGCAAGCGCCTCGCAATCCTGTTCCACCTGCGCCGCGTCCTAACATGGCGGCAAATGCTCAAAACCAGATGCGCCCAAACTTCCCCAATGCTATGGGTGGTAAGACATGCTATGCGTGTGGAGAACCCGGACATTTTGCAAGTCAATGCCCCAAGAGAAACAATGGACCTATGAACAATGCACCAAGGCCAAATCACCCGCGACCAAATGGAGGAGCACCACAAGGCAACCGTGGACAACAGAATTTTGCTTGTGGCAATGTGAATCATATCTCTACTGAGGAAGCCCAGCAAGCTGATGACGTCGTGATTGGTATGTTTCTCGCCAACTCCAACCCCGCGACTGTTTTATTTGATTGAGGAGCATCTCATTCATTCATCTCGTCAAAGTATGTTGCCAAGTACAATTTGCCTATATCTCATATGAAGCAAACTATGCTAGTAAGTTCTCCTGGCGGAGAGATGAGGACAAATATAGTATGTCCGAAAGTAAGCATTAAAATAAGGGGGGTAGACTTTCTCGCAAACCTCATAGTATTGGACTCCCAAGGAATAGACATAATACTTGAAATGGACTGGCTGAGCAAGTATAATGGAGTCATTCAATGCGCCGAGAGGATTGTGCAGTTGACAAGTGAACATGGTACACGCATTGAAGTTGAAGCAGCCCAACCTGCAAGAGGGAAAGCGATGCTGAGTCACGTGGAAGAAGTGACATTGGAAAGCATTCCGATCGTTCGCGAGTACCCAGACGTGTTTCCATAGGAGTTGCCAGGTATGCCACCTGATCGTGACATAGAATTCGCCATTGAGTTGATACCCGGAACTGCACCTATAGCTAAGAGGCCGTATAGGATGCCTCCTAAGGAATTGGCAGAGCTCAAGAAGCAAATTCAAGAGCAGCTAGAGAAGGGTTTTATACGCCCAAGCTCATCCCCGTGGGGAGCCCCAGTGCTCTTCGTAGATAAGAAGGATGGAACCCAGAGGATGTGTGTGGACTATAGGTCTCTCAATGAAGTGACAATTAAGAACAAGTACTCACTGCCCCGTATAGAGGATTTGTTCGACCAAATGAAGGGTGCCTGTATCTTCTCCAAGATCGACTTACGGTCAGGATACTTCCAAATGAAGATTAGACCATCAAATATACCCAAGACAACATTTCGGACACGATATGGATCTTATGAGTACACCGTCATGTCATTTGGATTAACGAACGCGCCTGCGTACTTTATGTATCTCATGAATAAGGTCTTCATGGAATATCTGGATAAGTTCGTTGTAGTGTTCATCGATGATATTATGATCTACTCGAAGGATGAGAAGGAACACGAGGAACACTTGAGGCTTACGCTGCAGAAATTGAGGGAGCATCAATTATATGCCAAGTTCAGTAAATGTCAATTTTGGTTACGAGAAGTTTCTTTCCTAGGCCATATTATCTCTGGAGGAGGAGTATCAGTTGACCCAGGGAAGGTGAGAGATGTGCTTAAGTGGGAACCGCCACAGAATGTCAAGGAGATTCGAAGTTTCCTTGGAATGGCTGGATATTACCGTCGATTCATAAAGGATTTTTCCAAGATAGCCAAGCCTATGACCGAATTACTCATGAAGGGAAAGGCATTCCGATGGACTCAAGCTTGTCAGGATAGCTTTGAAGAGTTAAAGAAAAGATTGACAACCGCCCCAGTGTTAGTATTACCGGACGTGAGCAAGAGTTTTGATATATACTGTGATGCATCAAGACAAGGATTAGGATGTGTGCTCATGCAAGAAGGCCAAGTGGTAGCTTATGCATCGAGGCAACTAAAGAAACATGAGTTGAATTATCCTACGCACGACCTTGAACTCGCAGCCGTGGTACACGCCTTGAAGATATGGAGACACTATGTTTTTGGTCACCGATGTGAGATTTATACAGATCACAAGAGTCTCAAGTACATATTTACGCAAACGGATCTGAATCTGAGGCAACGCCGATGGTTGGAGCTCATCAAGGATTATGATGTAGGAATCAACTATCACCCAGGGAAGGCCAACGTAGTGGCCGACGCCTTGAGCCGTAAAGGAGTAAGTCATCAACTCACAGTTCGAGAGCTGCCATCCGAGTTATGCAAGGAGTTTGAACGGTTGAACCTCGGATTCATAAATGAGATGGGAACGATGGAAGTCAACCCAACATTGGAGCAGGAAATACGGGAAGGACAGACAAAGGACAAGGAAATACAAGAAATCAAGGAAAGGACCCAAGAAGGAAAGGAATTCAGATTTGATGAGGACGAACAAGGTACCTTATGGCTTGGAAAGAGGATTGTGGTACCTAATGTCAGGCATATTCGAGAAACAATATTGAAGGAGGCACGTGACTCGCCTTACTCAATTCATCCTGGCTGTACGAAGATGTACAAGGACTTAAAGACATGTTATTGGTGGGCCAGCATGAAAAAGGACATAGCCGAATATGTTGCACTTTGTGATGTGTGCCAACGAGTTAAAGCTGAACATCAAAGGCCAGCCGGATTGTTACAACCATTGAAGATCCCGGAGTGGAAGTGGGAAGAGATTGGTATGGACTTTATAGTTGGATTACCGCGAACTCAGTCTGGCTATGATTCAATATGGGTTATTGTGGATCGATTGACAAAGTCAGCTCATTTCATTCCTGTCAAGACCACATATACCACCACGAAGCTAGCAAAATTGTATATGGAAAATATTGTGTGCCGACACGGAGTACCGAAGAAGATAGTCTCGGATAGAGGTTCTCAATTCACCTCCAGATTTTGGCAGAAATTGCATGAAGCAATGGGAACAAGGCTGAACTTTAGTTCGGCGTATCACCCTCAAACAGACGGACAAACCGAGAGGACCAACCAAATTTTGGAAGACATGTTAAGAGCATGTGCTTTAAAGCATAGGAAAAGTTGGGATAAAAGTTTGCCGTATGCTGAATTCTCGTACAACAATAGTTACCAAGCCAGTTTGAAAATGTCACCCTATGAAGCATTATACGGAAGGAAATGTAGGACTCCCTTGTTTTGGAATGAAACCGGAGAGAATCAAGTGTTTGGTCCCGACGTGTTACAAGAAGCTGAAAGGCAAGTCCAAATAATACGGGAAAACTTAAAGGCTGCCCAGTCTCGACAGAAAGGTTATGCTGATAATAGGCGAAGGAGTCTGACCTTTGAAGTTGGAGATTTTGTATACCTCAAAGTGTCACCTATCAGAGGTCAGCGACGGTTTAACGTCAAGGGAAAACTCGCACCACGTTACATCGGACCATTTAAGATTCTGGACAAGCGAGGAGAGGTAGCTTATCGACTTGAGCTGCCAACGTATCTCTCCGATGTACACGACGTGTTTCACGTCTCTCAACTCAAGAAGTGTCTCAGGGTACCGGAAGAACAAGTGCCGATGGACGAGTTAGAACTTCAGGAGGATTTGTCCTATGTCGAACAACCTATCAAAATTTTGGATATGAAGGAAAGAGTCACGAGAAATAAGAGGATCTGTTGGTGCAAAGTGCAATGGAAACACCATACGGAAGCCGAAGCTACATGGGAACGTGAAGAAGACCTGAAGGCAGAATTCCCTCATCTTTTCCCCACGCTATCGAATCTCGAGGGCGAGATTCACTTTAAGGGGGGTAGGTTTGTAACACCCTAAATTTTGGCATCATGCATTGCATACATGATCACACATTAAACACTAGTAGAATGAAAGAATAATAATAAAATATATACATATACAAATATGCGTAGCAAAAGAAGGAAAAAAAAAAGAAAACAATAATTATGGCCTAAATCTTGTAGTAGGTAATAAGTATAAAAAAATAATAATAATATATATAAATATATATATAAATAATATATATAACAATATATAAAAATAGAAAAAAATATTAATAATATATGTTATAAAAATAATAAATAATAAATAATAAATATATAATATGAATAATAATATATATATATATATAAAAGTAAATGAATAAAATAAATAATGTAAAAATAATAATAAATAAAAAAAAGTAATATGTAAAAAAAAAGAAAAAAAAAGGGGGAAAACCCCCGCCGGCCAGCGGCCGAGCCGCAGCCGGCCACGCCCGCACGCGCAGCGCCCCTGGGCCCGCCTCCCACGCGCGTCGCCCGAGAGAGCGCGCCAGCCCGACACCCGCCGCCCGCGTGGCCCCCACCCCGGCCGACCGCGCGCCCCCGCTCCGCAGCCGGGCCCCGCCCCCTTGACGCGACCCCGCCCGCCGCCTGACGCACGAGGCGCCCGAGGCGCCCAGCCCCGGCCGCGTGCCGCCCGAGGCACCCGGGCCCCGCCCCGGTCCTCTCCTCCCCCTGACCTAACCGCGCCGCCTGCGCTGCAGCAGCGCGCAGCGCGCTGCGCCGGGCCCCGCCGGCCGAGCCGCCTCCAAATTTTTCCCTAACCGTCCCCGATTCTCCCGCCCGGATACAACTCCCTCCCGCGTCCGACTCCCCTGCCGTGAATCCCGCCCCGAACAGAGTCGGTACCAAGGCCGTACCCTAGCCACGCCCCTATAAATAGGACCGAGGTCCCTAGACTTTTTCCCACGAACCAGCAGCCGCCAGCAGAGGAGAAAAGCCGCCGGAAGCAGCCGCCGGGAACAGAGAAAACAGAGGCACCCAGGGAAGAAAAAAAGGAGAAAAAAAAGGGGAAGAAGAGGGAGAAAAAGAGGAGGGCACCACCGTTCGCCGGAGATCGTCGCCGACATCGCGCCGCCGCCGTCGTACCGCCGAAGGACTGCTGCACCATCCACTTCGTCTACACGTCGCATTTACTCCGCGGTCACGCCGTCAGATCTACGGTAGGGTTCGTTCCCGATGCAAATTTTTGCGACCGTATTGAATCGAGTAGGCGTAAATTAAATTTAGTTGCACCATGAATTTATTTTGAGCAGCATTAATCCACCCTAAAACCCCCGTAAACTCATATGAACACGTATGAACTAGTCGCATCTAATTAATAAACGACCGTAGTAAATTAATTATTAAACTGTGCATGCATGCATGTCATTGCATGTTGATTATTTTGTGTGCATTATGTTGAATTGTATATGTTTTCTTGTATGTATGATCACGCGTAGAGGAACGTGCTAAAGAGGCTGCATACGAGGATTTCCAAAACCAAGATTTCGAAGCGCTTGAGCAACCCCATCCGCCGGAGCAAGGCAAGTGTCCTTGAAGCATATTGATCCTGTTTTATTAAATGTTTTGTTTGCGAACTTGCATGCTTGTGTCAAATTGATGGGAATCCTATGGTAGGAAGTTTACTAGTTTTGTTTGACCACCCTTGTCACCTGGAATTTATGGTAGATTGTCGGGAAGGGTTTTTACCTTTTTGCTTCGCTTAATTAATTGGGATGGTAAACAACACTACACATTTAATTATGCATCATGATATTCTGGTTAACGCGAACTGGTCAATACGATGGGTGACCTAAGCAAGCATGGATATGTGGATGGGTTGGATGTTATGGTGGTTTGCTTGCCTTAGATCTAAGGACCGGTTCATGCGAGAATATGCCAGGTCAACAGTGCCACCACAAGGCCAAGTATGGGTGCGGCATAGCTGAATAATTAGGAGCGCTGCTAGTATTGTATGGACCATTGGATGGCGCGGGGAATGGGAGTCGAGGAGGACTGCCCTGGGATCCGCATGGCACACGAGGGGGCCCGTGGGTGGGAGAATAGAGATTCAAGCCTGCCGGTGAAACCTTAGTGGGGCCGTACATACTAGTAGTCCCTTTTGAAAGGCTATTTTGTGATCTCTTGGCCACACACCTACGGAAGTGTGAGATGGCACAATGGAGGTTTCTTAGTCATCGAAAGGTGATAAAATCACAAACATGTGGGTAAAGTGGTACAACCTCTGCAGAGTGTTAAAAACTATCATGATAGCCGTGCTCCCGGTTATGAGCGCCTGGATGACCTACATGATTAGAGTTGGAAATTGGGATTTGGGATGGTTATGGTTTGGTAATGGTTATGGTTGGTTTATGGGTTATGGTCATGGTTACGAAATTGAGTTATGGTAATTGGACATGGACAATGGTAATGTTGGTAATAATTGGATAATGTTTATACTTTGTTAATATGATGGGACTTATTTCACATAGACATAGTATAATGCTTTTCAAATGTTTTACTGTACTTTTCAGCACTTAGCCATTATTATTGTCGTCATTTGAATTAGCCACATGTCATACTTTCCACACTTGCTGAGTACGACATGTACTCACCCTTGCAATCCCCCCCCAACAGCTACTGGAGACAATTGGGAGTACCCTGAGGATCACGAGGAGTACTAGGTTGCGTACCGCCGTCAATTGCCTGTGGATTGGAGTCGTGCTGTTTAGTTTATTTTCCGCTGCAATTATTTAGAGTTATATTATTCGTGAACTATTGGATTATTGTAATAAAGTACTTATTTATTAGTTAAGACGTGGTTAAATTCTGTTTATCATTTGTGAATCATTCGTGTATGTGTGTTGAACATCCTGGGCACACATATGCGTTACGCTTGGTTCATATTCGGAACCGGGTGTCACAGAAGTGGAAGCTCCGGGTCCTGGTGCTGCAGTAGTAGAAGCTCCGGCTGTTGAGTCGGAGGAAGTAGCAGTCCCGGCTTCGGAGCCGGAAAGTGCTGAAGCCCCGGCGATTGAGCCAGAGGTGGCTGAAGCCCCGGCATGCGATCCGGAAGTCAAAGTAGTTCTGGCAGTTGAGCCGGTTACTTCCGAAGCTCCGGCCGCAGAGCCGGTGATTGTTGGAGCGACGGCCGCAGAGCCGGCGGCTGAAGAGGCGAGGGAGCTTGAGCCTCCCTCAGAAGAGGTGTCCCGGCCGGAGCCAGTAGCGGCTCCTGCTCCGGAGGCGACGACGTCGATGGTACCTGTGGCAGAGCCAGAGTGCCTGAACGAAGTCGCCGGCCCCCAGCCTGAGGGGGCAAATGAAGACTTGGCGGCGGGACCTTCTTCGATGGCGACTGAGGTCATCCCGGAGGAAGGCCCTAGCGCTTTGGAAGCTCAGGGTTCCACTCTCGTAGAAAGGACCCAATTTTTGTATGTGAAGACCCGCTGGAACCAGCGGAAGAGATCCCAGCAGGTCCGGAGCCCATCTCGCTGTCGATGTCCATCGACAACGCCTGCTCCAGTCTACGTCAGGTCCAACTGGCCTTCTTCCACGACAGCAAGGCTCTTGAAGAGGAGCGCCAAACCCTTAGGCGGTGGCGTAATCGGCTCCACTTTGAGACTAAGCTAGCGTAGTCGAGGCTTGCGGATGACAAGGAGTGGATCAAGCGGGAGAAGATCCGCCTGGAGCTCTGGGATAAGCTGCTGGACGAGAGGGAGAGCATGACTCACGCCCTCGATGATCAATCCCGGGAGTTCCACGACCGAGCTAAGGCTGCTAACGACGCGGCCAATGCTCGGTTTGATCAGCTCGATGCCATCAGCACCGCACTCATCAAGCGCCAAGAGGCACTTGAAGGGAGGGAAAGACGGCTCGAAGACGAGAAGCAAAAACTCCTAGAGCTACGGGATGACGTCTTGCGACGGGAAGAAGAGCTCCCCGAGAAAACAGCTCTGGCGGACAAGGGCCTCGAGGAGCGCACTAAGAAATTGGAAGAGCGCTGCCTCGAGGAAGAGGAGAAGACCTGGGTGCGGGGGCAGGAACTCTACGAATACGAGTGCGCCCTTGTCGCCCGGGAGAAGAAAGTGGAGGCTAGGGAGAAGGACCTGGTCGACCGCCGGAACAAGATCCACCTCCGGGAGGAGGAGCTCGGAAGACTTGAGAAGCGGGTTGCTACGAAGATCCAGCAAAACGCCAAAGAAGTTGAGCGCCTCGCCCGCGAGAATTCGGAGCTGACGGCGGCCCGGAGATCCCTGGAAGAGATGAAGAACTTGAGGAAGGCAGACTCCCTGCAGATTTGGGAGTTCCTGGGCAAGGCCGACGACGCGCTGACGCCGATGGGTTTCAGCCCCGTGCACCCGGATGATCCGGAGCCGGAGCCGGACCTTGCGTTGCAAGCGTTGAGCGCCGCAGGCAGCAAGCTCTCCAAGGTGGGCGACGTCATCACGGACCAGCTGGAGGTAGAGGGGCAATCCCTGGCTAGGAACGTCACAGAATATGTGTTGACGTGCTACACCAGCCGGAACCCTCGATTTCCTCTGGACCCGGTGCTTGAAGGCCCCGTCGAAGGAGAAGGCGAAGCTACCCGAGCCTGCGTGTCGGAGGTCGCCCAGAAGGTCGCCGAGTTCTTCCATAGGGTCTAGGACCGTCTCTTTTAGTCTTTACTTGTATCTTATCTTCTTCCTCAATTTTGTAATCCCTTGTCTCCAGATGTAATCTCCGGTCTTCAGATGAAATGAAATCCCCAATTTTTTGCGAATTCCATTTTTTTTTGTCTTCAACATCTTTATCTTCACTTGGCCCCCTGGTAGATGTGCACCATTTGATTGTGGACATGTACCAAAAGGATGTTGAGTTTTGTTGAAGACGAATTTGCTTCGAACTTGTGGAATTTAGGTCCGAAGTTTTTGATAGTGAAGGTCCCCTGAAGTTGTCGGAGCTTAGAAGCTCCGGCACTGTCCATCGCTGGAGCTTAGTAGCTCCGGCAATAGGCTCTATCAACACGTTGAGCGTCGGTAGTTAATACTCCAAGGTGTCGGAGCTTAGCAGCTCCGGCAATGACCTTTGCCACACTTGGTTTGTTGGCAACAGACTCCAGTGAAGGGGTCTTCTCACCATCTTTGAGTCAACGCCGACGGTTGATGCCCTGGTGGGAGTCGGAGCTTGGTTAGCTCCGGTTTTTCTCCATCAACGTAGGGTTCATTTTTCCTGCACACTTAAGCCAAGAAAAATAGTAAAATTCGTTCCTTGTCTATAACTTCGTCGCGGCTTACGGTTCTCAAGAAAATTTTAAGTTGAACACGATTTTTAATACGACTGGATGAATTGTCTTTTCTTTTAGATCCAATTGTCCATGGACCCACCTTACTTTGGCCTGCCGGGATGTAGGTAGAGTGGCGTACTTAGGGTGCTTGACTAGGCTAAGTCGATAGCGCACTCCGGCCCTAGAATGGCTTGGCAGCTTTCAGGCGAGTTGGCCACAAACGATATTTAAATCCAAAAAATCTGACAATTCAACTCGAATCGTATGTAAACCGGTCAAACTAGAACTTCTTAAGAATTGCACGTTTCTGTTATAGACAAGAAAGAGAAAAATAAAAATGTCGAGCCTATGCAAAAATGAATGCACGTGGAGTCTATTTCACATGAAGATGTCTTTCATTATAGGTCCGGGGTACAGGGGAAACAAGTACACTCTTAGGGTACGGAACCAGGCTAAGTGTGTTTGGTTTCTCGTTTGACCCAGGGTAGTTAGCCACACTTTTAGTCCGGAGACTGTGTCAAGTGTTGCATGAGCTTTTCAAACCTTTCGGGAAAGGTCCGGCTGCTCTCCCGGAGGAATTACCCGACTCTGTACAATGAATCTATAACATACATTTCAAGTTACTTAAGACTCACCTCCGTGGAATTAAGTGTAGAACTTACGGAGGTGCTCGATGTTCCAAGGATTTGGGAGAGGTGTCCCATCCTCGGTAGCCAAGCGAACGCTTCCGGGACGGGATACTTTGATCACTCGAAAGGGCCCTTCCCAGCTGGGGGAGAGTTTGTTTTGCCCTTCTCTGGATAGTATTCTCCGTAGCACCAGATCGCCTTCCTCGAGCTGTCGGTTGTGTACATGCCGCTGGTGATAGCGCCGTAGAGCTTGGCGGTATCGGGCATTCCGAACAGCTGCTTGGCACCTTCCCTCCTCGAGGAGGTCTAGGTCTTCGCGCCGGAGCTGGTCCTGCGCGGCTTCGTCGAAGGTCCGGACTCGGAGGGAACCCAAGGTGATTTCCGGAGGAAGGATCGCTTCAGCTCCGTACACCAGAAAGAAGGGTGTTTCTCCGGTTGCCCGACTTGGAGAAGTCCTGTTGGCCCATAGAGTGGGCGGAAGCTCTTCGATCCAATTGGCTCCGTGCTTTTTCAAGCGCTCATAAGTGCGTGTTTTGAGTCCTTTAAGGATCTCTACATTTGCTCTCTCGGCTTGTCCATTGCTGGCAGGATGAGCTACGGAAGCGTAGCAAACTTGTATGCCGAGGTCTTCGCAATATCCTTGAAATGCGGAGCTTGTGAATTGAGTCCCATTATTAGTGATGATCATATTTGGGACTCCGAATCTGCTCACGATGGATTGTAGAAAATTGATTGCAGATTGTTTGTTGATCGTCACAATGGGAGTTGCTTCCGGCCACTTGGTGAACTTGTCGATGGCGACGCACAGGAACTTGTAACCTCCGACGGCTCTAGGGAAGGGTCCCAATATGTCCATCCCCCACACAGCGAAAGGCCATGTAGGAGGTATCATTTGTAAGGACTGAGCAGGTGTATGAATTTGCTTTGCATGAAATTGGCATGCTTTGCATTTCTTCACCAGCTCAGTGGCATCCTGGAGCGCTGTAGGCCAGTAGAAGCCGTGCCGAAAGGCTTTTCCGACCAGCGTGCGCGAAGATGCGTGGTTCCCACACTCGCCTCCATGGATTTCTGCGAGGAGCTCGCAGCCTTCTTCCCTTGTCATGCACCGCATTAGGATGCCGTTGGCACCGCGCCGGTAGAGATCCCCTTCTACCAACGTGTATCTTTTAGCCAATCTGACTACCCGATCAGCGGATACATCATCGTCAGGAAGGATGTTGTCTTTCAACTAGCTCCGGATCTCCGAGATCCATGCATCGGAACTGACTTCAGCATTTGAGTCTTGCGTGCTGGGTTGCTCGGAGCTTCCGGCAGCACCTACGACCCTTGATGGCTGCCATGGTAACAGGGCCATCGGGACCGTCAGCTTCAGGATGCTGATCTCGCCCCCTTCGTTCAGTTCGGCAGGCTGAACTGTGGGTTTTGACAACCTCCGGACAAAGGTTCCATCAGGAGCCGGAGCTCCAGTTGACGCCTTGGTCGAGAGTTCGTCAGCTTCAGCGTTGTGAGCACGCTGAACATGGTGAAGGTCTAGGACTTCGAAGTCCTTCTGAAGCCTCTGGACTTCAAGGAGGTAAGCAGCCAGCTGGAGATTATTGCAGGAGCATTCACCCTTCACCTGCTTGATGACGAGTTGTGAATCTCCTTTGACCAGCAATTGCTTGACACCGTATGATAGTGCCACCTTTAATCCATAGATGAGTGCTTCATACTCCGCCATGTTGTTGGTTGCCTTGAAGTCAAGGTGTACCATGTATTTCACCTTCTCCCCAGTTGGTGCGAGGAGAAGGATTCCAGCTCCGGCTCCCTGCTTCTGCATGGAGCCGTCGAAGTAAAGGGTCCAGTGAGGCTTAGTGAAGGTTGGAACTTGAGGTTCCGTCTTCTGCTCGCTGGGGCCCCCAGGGTTTAATGGAGAGGGAGTCCATTCTGCCACGAAATCTGCCAACGCTTGACCTTGATTGCTTGTCTCGGAATGAATTCAAGATCGAATTCAGCCAATTCCGCTGCCCACTTTGCAATATTCCCAGTTGAATTGGGATTATGCAGGATCGCTCGAAGTGGATATGAGGTCACCATCGAGACTTTGTGAGCTTGGAAATAGTGTCGAAGCTTCCTTGAGGCAATAAGAACTGCATAAAGCAGTTTATGCACCTCTAGGTATCGAGTCTTGGCATCATGTAACACTTCACTGATGAAGTATACCGGGCGTTGAATGGTCCAGACCCTCCCGGAGGGGTCCGGAGCTTCCTCTTCATTGATCCGGACCCTCTCGGAGGGGTCCAGACTCTCTTCGGGGACCTCAGGGTTCTGGGTGGAGGAACCCGGAGCTTCTTCAGAAATGACCTGGACCCTCTTAGAGGGGTCCGGGTCCTCTGAAGTGGCTTCTTGTGGGTTTGAGTCTGGGAGCTGGGACCCAGACCCGCTTTTAGGAACCTCCGGACCCTCCCGAAGGGGTCTGGATTCCTGAGTATTGGGTAGTTCCGGTCTCTCCGCAACCAGAACCATACTGACGACTTCGTCAGTAGCTGAAATGTAAAGCAACAAAGGCTCACCAGGGTTCGGAGCTACCAGGACTGGTAGGGTGGTGAGGAACTGTTTCAGCTCCTGGAATGCCTTCTCTGCTTCTTCAGACCATTGGAATGGTCCGGACTTCCTCAGTAACTTGAAGAAGGGAAGTGCTCTTTCCGCCAGTCTTGAAATGAACCGGCTGAGGGCTGCTAGACATCCAATTAATTTTTGGACGTCTTTGATGCGGGTTGGTGGCCGCATGTCTTCAATGGCTTTTATCTTCGCCGGATTAGCCTCTATGCCCCGGTGACTTACCAGGAAACCAAGAAGCTTTCCGGAACTAACCCCGAAGACGCACTTGTCTGGGTTTAGCTTCGTGCGGGTGGCCCGTAGCTTGTCGAAGACAGCCTGCAAGGTGTCCATGAGGGACTCCTTGTTCTTGACTTTGACCACGATGTCATCGACGTACACTTCCACTATGTCTCTGATGAGTTCTTCGAAAGTTTTGTACATAGCTCGTACAAAAGTTGAAGCTGCATTCTTGAGACCAAACGGCATGGCTTTGTAACAATACAATCCATCCACTGTGATGAATGAAGTATGCTCTTCATCCTCCCTAGACATCCTGATTTGATGATATCCAGAATATGCGTCTAGAAAACACAGTAACTCGCACCTGGAGGTGGAATCCACTATCTGATCTATTCTAGGTAGTGGGAATGGATCTTTTGGACATGCCTTATTCAGTGTGGTGTAGTCGATGCACATCCGAAGTTTCCCGCCGGCCTTGGGCACAACGACTGGGTTCGCCAGCCATTTTGGATGGAAGACTTCTCGGATAAATCCCGCTTCGAGCAACTTCTTCACTTCTTGTCGGATGAAGTTCTGTCGCTCTACAGATTGCTTCCGAGGTTTCTGATGCACAGGCCGAGCATCGGGGTAAATCTTCAGATTGTGCTCAATCACTTCCCTGGGGATCCCAGGCATTTGTGACGGTTGCCAAGCAAATACGTCAACGTTAGCCCGGAGGAAAGTGATGAGCGCGAGTTCCTATTTGTCATTCAACCCAACCGATATGCGGGTGGTTTGAGTGACATCGGAACCAATTTGGACGACTTTGACGGGGATGTCAGTGTCGCCGCTTGGCTGCACACGGGGAGCAGAGGTTGAGCCTCGTTGCCGAATGCTCGGAGGTTTTGGAGCTTGCCCCTGTCTTGAGTCCTCCTCTTGCGCAGTGGTGAGTGCATGGAGCTCCTCCAGAGCAGTTACTCCGGCGGTGCGATCTCCACGAATCCGGAGAACGCCTGCTGGTGTTGGCATCTTCAACACCAAGTATCCATAATGAGCAGCTGCCATAAATTTGTATAGGGCAGGTCTACCCAAGATGGCGTTGAATGGTAAGTTGATCTGAGCGACGTCGAAGACCAACTTCTCGGTGCGGTACTTCTCCCGTGTCCCGAAGGTAACGGGGAGAATTATAGCTCCGAGTGGGGTAATGGCCCCTGGACCTACTCCGGAGAATGGTCGAGAGGGCTGAAGATCCGAAGGTCGAAGCTGAAGTCTGGTAAAAGCTTCAAAGCTTATAAGGTTCAGCCCCGAACCTCCATCCACCATAACATGATGGAGCTGGATGTTGTTGATGGTGGGAGATACCATCAAGGGTAATTGGCCAGCTCTGACCATGCTTCGAGGACAGTCCGAAGCATCAAAAGTGATGGGTGTGTCCATCCACTTTCGATATGGCTCCGGTCTAGCTGTAGGAGCTACAGCAGCCATATCCCACCGCATAGTCTTGATGACACGACGAGAAGTGATGTCCCATGATCCACCAAAGATGGTGTTCATGGTTTTCCGACGTTCGTTGTCGGAGACGTCGGAGTCATCGTCGACGGAGGTGTAGACGACTTTCAGGACCTTTTTGGGGTCCTGAAACCCTAACTCCTCTTCAGCCGGAGCTTCGTCAACCTTCTGTTTTCCCTCCCTTTGTCGGAAAGGAGACCCTTCCCGGCGCTTGTTGTAGCGCTCGGCAAGGTTTTGGACCTCCCGGCAGTCTTCCAGCCTGTGGCTGCCCGTTTTGTGAATGGGGCACCACATTTTGGATTTGCCGCCGTCTTCGGAAGACGGTCGAGGTCGCTTCTCGGGGCGTGGCCCCCGGCCACCAGGAGTTGCAGTGGCTGCAACGTTGGATGTGCCGGCCGACGGCTTCTTCTTGCCGTTGGTCTTTTTTTTCTTCTTGCCACTCCCGGAGGTAGCGGCTTCTACTTTGGAGGATTTTTTGTGATCCTCCAAGGCTGGTTTGGAGTGCATTTCACGGCCCTCCGCAGCTCTGGCACATTTGTCTGCCAAGCTGAAGAGCTCCGTGACGCTGGTGATCTCTTTGATCGCCAGCTTCTCCAACATCTTCTTGTCTCGTACACCCTGTCTGAATGCCACAATGACAGAAGCGCTTGAGATAGAAGGGATTGTGTTGCGTACCTGAGAGAACCTCTGGATGAATGACCGCAAAGATTCTCCCCCTACCTGGCGCGCCAACTGTCGACTGTTGGAGTCGACAGATCTCCTGACACTACTAAAGTGTTGAAGGAGTTTGTAGTTCGGTGTGGGCGCGCGGAGACTCAAGAAGGTGAATCACGATTGGACACGAGAGACACAGTGGTTTACGTGGTTCGGGCCGCCTGAGCGTAATACCCTACTCCACAGGTGTGTGGTGTTGTATTAGTTTATGTATGAAAGCTCACGTCAATGCGTGTGTGCCTGCGAGCGTTCGAGAGCCTTCTTCTCCCCCGTGTATCGTCGGTCTGTCCTTTTATAGTACAAGGACAAACCGTTACAAGTTAGCCTGGCCCGACATGTGGCCCCGGCGGTTACTAGTATTGATACACGATTAATTGTTGTTAATAACCCTGTAACGGGCTCCGACAGTGCCGTTACAGGTGTTAAGATTGTCCGATTAAGTGTCATTAACATGGAATTAATGACAATTAATCGGGTCTTGAAGTCCGCGGCTATCCTTTGAAGATCCGGAGTCGTTACAATGTCTTCCGGAGGTTTGAGGCGGCCAGCTCCGACGTTTGGACACGTGGCAGCTCCGGATCTTGCTTGTGGGAAGCGGGAAGCTCCGGGGTGGCCTGGCACGTATCAGATCCGGAGCTTCTCTCGGTCAGGGGTTAAGTCTGGAGGTGCCGTTTCGGTACCTAGCCCGGAGCTTCACCCTTGTGGGTAGTAGCTCCGGTCTAGCAGTACACATGGCAACCTAGGGGTTAACCATGTTGGAGAAGCAGGTCCGGTTATGTCTGACAAGTGGGCCTCCGAGGGTCTTCAATTTGAGTAGACGTCCTTCCCTTGAGATCTTTGTAACCTCAGGGGGTGTATGGTTTTTAGGGTACCGACAGTGGCCCCCTGGACCTACCTCCGGGGAAAGTCACCGGGGTGAAGTCATTCCGTCGGAGGTGGGTCCATACTCGCGACTCTTGAACTGGCTCTTCAAGGGTCTTCGGAGGTGTCGTTGGCGGGGCTTTACGGTTAAATCCCGACGCGTGGCGCACCTCAGGCGGCAGATAAGATCTTTGATGTGCGGATCTCTCGCAATTGAAGGTCGCCGGTTCCCGATACGAAATCCGTATCGGTTCCGCGCGCCTTGTCAGGTCGCCGCCTTTGGGTTTCCCGCCTCGTGATGACAATTGTTCGCCTGGGTAAGAGCCTCGACTTGATCGTCAGGGTGGTCCCGGGCCCTCTTGTCATCGGCAGGGTTGAATTCTTGAGTAGTATCCTTGACTCCCCTGCAGTTTCCATCCTAACGTTGCGAGGGCTTACTCAAGAAGGAAAGCGCACCGTCGGGAGTTCTTTACGCTTCCCATCTGTTCTTGCGCTCAAACTCCCAACTCGTACTTTGCTCCTCTTCTCTTGCCTAGCTGTGCTGCGATGGAGTTGGGTCTGCGTGAGAGTCGCTTGAAGACTGACAGCGATCTGAAGAATGTCCGGGCCCTCATGGGGTGGTCTTCGAACTTCTTCAACCGCTCGTTCCGCGCCGGCGGAGAGCTCCCCTTTGAAAAGGAGCACGCTGGCGAGATGGTGTACTTTTCCTCGTACGCCATGGTGGGGCTGATCCCACCGTTTTCTTCTTTCTTCTTGATGCTGCTGGACTTCTATGGTCTGCAGCTGTACCACCTTGGCCCTCACTCCATTCTCCTTGTGTCCATCTTTGTCCACTTCTGCGAGATGTGGGTGGGCATCCCTCCCTGCATCGAGCTCTTCCGAACCTTCTTCACCGTCCACACCACCGGCCGAAGCAATGAGTATCTTGGCTTCTACTACTTCGTGAAGCGCAAGAAGTGCCCATTCAAGTACCTCCGGTCATTCCCTTCCGGGAAGTGGGATGACTGGAAGAAAGATTGGATAGTCGTCCGGGTGGAGGAGCATGAGCGGTTGGAGTTGCCAGACAGTCTGCCCGGCATTGACACGTCGGTATGGAGCGAAGTTCCGGTGCTGGCGGAAGCTTTCAACCCTGTCCTGACCAGGATCCGCCAATGTGTGGAGGGAGGATTGACTCCCCAGGCGGTGTTCTGCAACTTCCTGTCCAACAGGTGGGCGCCGCTGAAGAGGAGGGAGAAGCTCGCCTGGGCCCTCAACAGCGTGATGGACGAGGACCGGGTTGAGACCGGGTTGAAGTCCAGCATGGTGGGGAAGACCTTGGAGTTTCACCTCAAGAAATTCCAGCACGGCATCGACGTTGACGGGGATTACTTGACTCCGCCGCCGGCCTTCCTCCCTCTGAACGTGGAAGTTGAGTTCAGCAGGGAGCTCCGGCGGACGATGCCCGCGCTTGACGACCTTGGTGTCGTCGAGAGAAGATCAACCACCCGGTTGGCGATCCCCGGGTTGTCCGAAGACGGCTCCGCCCCTATCCCACAGCCAAGAGCTGAGGTCATCAGCAAGGGCAAGGAGCTGGCGGAGGAGCCGGAGAGCCGGAAGGGGAAGCTGCGACATGCTGACGGAAGGTCCATCGGGCCTGCCACTTCCCCCAGGTTCCCCCTCCTCAGGAAGGAAGATCCTCTGCCGCCGTGGCGACTGTCCCCGTGGTGGGGTCCTTCCGGAACGTTACTGTTCCGGCGGTGGGATCCTCCCGGAGTGCGACTGTCCCCGTGGTGGATCCCTCCTGTGGTGCTAGCTCCGGGCGCGCGACTCCGGCATCTGGAGCGCTGAGGGCCTCCAGGTTCAGGAGTTCCTCCCGATCAAGGAGAGCTCCGACCCGGGAAACGCCCGCGACTGTGGCAAGTCCTGGGAGTCCTCCCGGAGCTCCTACGCCGACCGTGGCCAGCTCGGATCGTCCGGGAAAGAGGTTCCGCGCAAGCTGGTGCGGGAGCCTCCCAAGGTAATTTTTCTTTTTTACCTCAATTAACTTTTTAATTGTAGCATCTATTTGCTCAATTTCTTCGTTCTTCATCTGCAGCGTTCCCAAGAAGGGGAGTGAAGCTCCACCCTCAGCCACAATGTCTGAGGCTGCGAGGGCTTCTGCTCCAGACCCGGTGCCGCCCCAAGCGGAGGCTGCGACAGCTCCGGCGCCGGCTGTCGTGGTCATGGACCTCGACTCGTCTCCAGAAGTTCCCGTGGTAGCGCCGGACCACGGGAATGAAGATGCGCCAGTGGCACCCGTCCCGGAAGTGGAAGCTCCGGGTCCTGCTGCTGCAGTAGTAGAAGCTCCGGCTGTTGAGTCGGAGGAAGTAGCAGTCCCGGCTTCGGAGCCGGAAAGTGCTGAAGCCCCGGCGATTGAGCCGGAGGTGGCTGAAGCCCCGGCATGCGAGCCGGAAGTCGAAGTAGTTCCGGCAGTTGAGCCGGTTACTTCCGAAGCTCCGGCCGCAGAGCCGGTGATTGTTGGAGCGTCGGCCGCAGAGCCGGCGGCTGAAGAGGCGAGGGAGCTTGAGCCTCCCTCAGAAGAGGTGTCCCGGCCGGAGCCAGTAGCGGCTCCTGCTCCAGAGGCGACGACGTCGATGGTACCTGTGGCAGAGCCAGAGTGCCTGAACGAAGTCGCCGACCCCCAGCCTGAGGGGGCAAATGAAGACTTGGCGGCGGGACCTTCTTCGATGGCGACTGAGGTCATCCCGGAGGAAGGCCCTAGCGCTTTGGAAGCTCAGGGTTCCACTCTCGTAGAGTGGGACCCAATTTTTGTATGTGAAGACCCGCTGGAACCAGCGGAAGAAATCCTAGCAGGTCCGGAGCCCATCTCGCTGTCGATGTCCATCGACAACGCCTGCTCCAGTCTACGTCAGGTCCAACTGGCCTTCTTCCACGACAGCAAGGCTCTTGAAGAGGAGCGCCAAACCCTTAGGCGGTGGCGTAATCGGCTCCACTTTGAGACTAAGCTGGCGCAGTCGAGGCTTGCCGATGACAAGGAGTGGATCAAGCGGGAGAAGATCCGCCTGGAGCTCTGGGATAAGCTGCTGGACGAGAGGGAGAGCATGACTCACGCCCTCGATGCTCAATCCCGGGAGTTCCACGACCGAGCTAAGGCTGCTAACGACGCGGCCAATGCTCGGTTTGATTAGCTCGAGGCCATCAGCACCGCACTCATCAAGCGCCGAGAGGCACTTGAAGGGAGGGAAAGACGGCTCGAGGACGAGGAGCAAAAACTCCTAGAGCTACGGGATGACGTCTTGCGACGGGAAGAAGAGCTCGCCGAGAAAACAGCTCTGGCGGACAAGGGCCTCGAGGAGCGCACTAAGAAATTGGAAGAGCGCTGCCTCGAGGAAGAGGAGAAGACCTGGGTGCGGGGGCAAGAACTCTACGAATACGAGTGCGCCCTTGTCGCCCGGGAGAAGAAAGTGGAGGCTAGGGAGAAGGACATGGTCGACCGCTGGAACAAGATCCACCTACGGGAGGAGGAGCTCGGAAGACTTGAGAAGCGGGTTGCTGCGAAGATCCAGCAAAACGCCAAAGAAGTTGAGCGCCTCGCCCGCGAGAATTCGGATCTGATGGCGGCCCGGAGATCCCTGGAAGAGATGAAGAACTTGAGGAAGGCGGACTCCCTGCAGATTTGGGAGTTCCTGGGCAAGGCCGACGACGCGCTGACGCCGATGGGTTTCAGCCCCGCGCACCCGGATGATCCGAAGCCGGAGCCGGACCTTGCGTTGCAAGCGTTGAGCGCCGCAGGCAGCAAGCTCTCCAAGGTGGGCGACGTCATCGCGGACCAGCTGGAGGTCGAGGGGCAATCCCTGGCTAGGAACGTCACAGAATATGTGTTGACGTGCTACACCAGCCGGAACCCTCGATTTCCTCTGGACCCGGTGCTTGAAGGCCCCGTCGAAGGAGAAGGCGAAGCTACCCGAGCCTGCGTGTCGGAGGTCGCCCAGAAGGTCGCCGAGTTCTTCCATAGGGTCTAGGACCGTCTCTTTTAGTCTTTACTTGTATCTTCTCTTCTTCCTCAATTTTGTAATCCCTTGTCTCCAGATGTAATCTCCGGTCTTCAGATGAAATGAAATCCCCAATTTTTTGCGAATTCCATTTTTTTTTGTCTTCAACATCTTTATCTTCACTTGGCCCCCTGGTAGATGTTCACAATTTGATTGTGGACATGTACCAAAAGGATGTTGAGTTTTGTTGAAGACGAATTTGCTTCGAACTTGTGGAATTTAGGTCCGAAGTTTTTGATAGTGAAGGTCCCCTGAAGTTGTCGGAGCTTAGAAGCTCCGGCACTGTCCATCGCTGGAGCTTAGTAGCTCCGGCAATAGGCTCTATCAACACGTTGAGCGTCGGTAGTTAATACTCCAAGGTGTCGGAGCTTAGCAGCTCCGGCAATGACCTTTGCCACACTTGGTTTGTTGGCAACAGACTCCAGTGAAGGGGTCTTCTCACCATCTTTTAGTCAACGCCGACGGTTGACGCCCTGGTGGGAGTCGGAGCTTGTTAGCTCCGGTTTTTCTCCATCAATGTAGGGTTCATTTTTCCTGCACACTTAAGCCAAGAAAAATAGTAAAATTCGTTCCTTGTCTATAACTTCGTCGCGGCTTACGGTTCTCAAGAAAATTTTAAGTTGAACACGATTTTTAATACGACTGGATGAATTGTCTTTTCTTTTAGATCCAATTGTCCATGGACCCACCTTACTTTGGCCTGCCGGGATGTAGGTAGAGTGGCGTACTTAGGGTGCTTGACCAGGCTAAGTCGATAGCGCACTCCGGCCCTAGAATGGCTTGGCGGCTTTCAGGCGAGTTGGCCACAGACGATATTTAAATCCAAAAAATCTGACAATTCAACTCGAATCGTATGTGAACCGGTCAAACTAGAACTTCTTAAGAATTGCACGTTTCTGTTATAGACAAGAAAGAGAAAAATAAAAATGTCGAGCCTATGCAAAAATGAATGCACGTGGAGTCTATTTCACATGAAGATGTCTTTCATTATAGGTCCGGGGTACAGGGGAAACAAGTACACTCTTAGGGTACGGAACCAGGCTAAGTGTGTTTGGTTTCTCGTTTGACCCAGGGTAGTTAGCCACACTTTTAGTCCGGAGACTGTGTCAAGTGTTGCATGAGCTTTTCAAACCTTTCGGGAAAGGTCCGGCTGCTCTCCCGGAGGAATTACCCGACTCTGTACAATGACTCTATAACATACATTTCAAGTTACTTAAGACTCACCTCCGTGGAATTAAGTGTAGAACTTACGGAGGTGCTCGATGTTCCAAGGATTTGGGAGAGGTGTCCCATCCTCCGTAGCCAAGCGAACACTTCCGGGACGGGATACTTTGATCACTCGAAAGGGCCCTTCCCAGCCGGGGGAGAGTTTGTTTTGCCCTTCTCTGGATAGTATTCTCCGTAGCACCAGATCGCCTTCCTCGAGCTGTCGGTTGTGTACATGCCGCTGGTGATAGCGCCGTAGAGCTTGGCGGTATCGGGCATTCCGAACAGCTGCTTGGCACCTTCCCTCCTCGAGGAGGTCTAGGTCTTCGCGCCGGAGCTGGTCCTGCGCGGCTTCGTCGAAGGTCCGAACTCGGAGGGAACCCAAGGTGATTTCCGGAGGAAGGATCGCTTCAGCTCCGTACACCAGAAAGAAGGGTGTTTCTCCGGTTGCCCGACTTGGAGAAGTCCTGTTGGCCCATAGAGTGGGCGGAAGCTCTTCGATCCAATTGGCTCCGTGCTTTTTCAAGCGCTCATAAGTGCGTGTTTTGAGTCCTTTAAGGATCTCTACATTTGCTCTCTCGGCTTTTCCATTGCTGGCAGGATGAGCTACGGAAGCGTAGCAAACTTGTATGCCGAGGTCTTCGCAATATCCTTGAAATGCGGAGCTTGTGAATTGAGTCCCATTATCAGTGATGATCTTATTTGGGACTCTGAATCTGCTCACGATGGATTGTAGAAAATTGATTGCAGATTGTTTGTTGATCGTCACAACGGGAGTTGCTTCCGGCCACTTGGTGAACTTGTCGATGGGGACGTACAGGAACTTGTAACCTCCGACGCCTCTAGGGAAGGGTCCCAAGATGTCCATCCCCCACACAGCGAAAGGCCATGTAGGAGGTATCATTTGTAAGGACTGAGCAGGTGTATGAATTTGCTTTGCATGAAATTGGCATGCTTTGCATTTCTTCACCAGCTCAGTGGCATCCTGGAGCGCTGTAGGCCAGTAGAAGCCGTGCCGAAAGGCTTTTCCGACCAGCGTGCGGGAAGATGCGTGGTTCCCACACTTGCCTCCATGGATTTCTGCGAGGAGCTCGCAGCCTTCTTCCCTTGTGATGCACCGCATTAGGATGCCGTTGGCACCGCGCCGGTAGAGATCCCCTTCTACCAACGTGTATCTTTTAGCCAATCTGACAACCCGATCAGCGGATACATCATCGTCAGGAAGGATGTTGTCTTTCAAGTAGCTCCGGATCTCCGAGATCCATGCATCGGAACTGACTTGAGCATTTGAGTCTTGCGTGCTGGGTTGCTCGGAGCTTCCGGCAGCACCTACGACCCTTGATGGCTGCCATGGTAACAGGGCCATCGGGACCGTCAGCTTCGGGATGCTGATCTCGCCCCCTTCGTTCAGTTCGGCGGGTTGAACTGTGGGTTTTGACAACCTCCGGACAAAGGTTCCATCAGGAGCCGGAGCTCCAGTTGACGCCTTGGTCGAGAGTTCGTCAGCTTCAGCGTTGTGAGCACGCTGAACATGGTGAAGGTCTAGGACTTCGAAGTCCTTCTGAAGCCTCTGGACTTCAAGGAGGTAAGCAGCCAGCTGGAGATTATTGCAGGAGCATTCACCCTTCACCTGCTTGATGACGAGTTGTGAATCTCCTTTGACCAGCAATTGCTTGACACCGTATGATAGTGCCACCTTTAATCCATAGATGAGTGCTTCATACTCCGCCATGTTGTTGGTTGCCTTGAAGTCAAGGTGTACCATGTATTTCATGTTCTCCCCAGTTGGTGCGAGGAGAAGGATTCCAGCTCCGGCTCCCTGCTTCTGCATGGAGCCGTCGAAGTAAAGGGTCCAGTGAGGCTTAGTGAAGGTTGGAACTTGAGGTTCCATCTTCTGCTCGCTGGGGCCCCCAGGGTTTAATGGAGAGGGAGTCCATTCTGCCACGAAATCTGCCAACGCTTGACTCTTGATTGCTTGTCTCGGAATGAATTCAAGATCGAATTCAGCCAATTCCGCTGCCCACTTTGCAATATTCCCAGTTGAATTGGGATTATGCAGGATCGCTCGAAGTGGATATGAGGTCACCATCGAGACTTTGTGAGCTTGGAAATAGTGTCGAAGCTTCCTTGAGGCAATAAGAACTGCATAAAGCAGTTTATGCACCTCTAGGTATCGAGTCTTGGCATCATGTAACACTTCACTGATGAAGTATACCGGGCGTGGAATGGTCCGGACCCTCCCGGAGGGGTCCGAAGCTTCCTCTTCATTGATCCGGACCCTCTCGGAGGGGTCCAGACTCTCTTCGGGGACCTCCGGGTTCTGGGTGGAGGAACCCGGAGCTTCTTCAGAAATGACCTGGACCCTCTTAGAGGGGTCCGGGTCCTCTGAAGTGGCTTCTTGTGGGTTTAAGTCTGGGAGCTGGGACCCAGACCCGCTTTTAGGAACCTCCGGACCCTCCCGAAGGGGTATGGATTCCTGAGTATTGGGTAGTTCCGGTCTCTCCGCAACCAGAACCATACTGACGACTTCGTCAGTAGCTGAAATGTAAAGCAACAAAGGCTCACCAGGGTTCGGAGCTACCAGGACTGGTAGGGTGGTGAGGAACTGTTTCAGCTCCTGTAATGCCTTCTCTGCTTCTTCACACCATTGGAATGGTCCGGACTTCCTCAGTAACTTGAAGAAGGGAAGTGCTCTTTCCGCCAGTCTTGAAATGAACCGGCTGAGGGCTGCTAGACATCCAGTTAATTTTTGGACGTCTTTGATGCGGGTTGGTGGCCGCATGTCTTCAATGGCTTTTATCTTCGCCGGATTAGCCTCTATGCCCCGGTGACTTACCAGGAAACCAAGAAGCTTTCCGGAACTAACCCCGAAGACGCACTTGTCTGGGTTTAGCTTCGTGCGGGTGGCCCGCAGCTTGTCGAAGACAGCCTGCAAGGTGTCCAAGAGGGACTCCTTGTTCTTGACTTTGACCACGATGTCATCGACGTACACTTCCACTATGTCTCTGATGAGTTCTTCGAAAGTTTTGTACATAGCTCGTACAAAAGTTGAAGCTGCATTCTTGAGACCAAACGGCATGGCTGTGTAACAATACAATCCATCCACTGTGATGAATGAAGTATGCTCTTCATCCTCCCTAGACATCCTGATTTGATGATATCCAGAATATGCGTCTAGAAAACACAGTAACTCGCACCCGGAGGTGGAATCCACTATCTGATCTATTCTAGGTAGTGGGAATGGATCTTTTGGACATGCCTTATTCAGTGTGGTGTAGTCGATGCACATCCGAAGTTTCCTGCCGGCCTTGGGCACAACGACTGGGTTCACCAGCCATTTTGGATGGAAGACTTCTCGGATAAATCCGGCTTCGAGCAACTTCTTCACTTCTTGTCGGATGAAGTTCTGTCGCTCTACATATTGCTTCCGAGATTTCTGATGCACAGGCCGAGCATCGGGGTAAATCTTCAGATTGTGCTCAATCACTTCCCTGGGGATCCCAGGCATTTGTGACGGTTGCCAAGCAAATACGTCAACGTTAGCCCGGAGGAAAGTGATGAGCGCGAGTTCCTATTTGTCATTCAACCCACCCGATATGCGGGTGGTTTGAGTGACATCGGAACCAATTTGGACGACTTTGACGGGGATGTCAGTGTCGCCGCTTGGCTGCACACGGGGAGCAGAGGTTGAGCCTCGTTGCCGAATGCTCGGAGGTTTTGGAGCTTGCCCCTGTCTGGAGTCCTCCTCTTGCGCAGTGGTGAGTGCATGGAGCTCCTCCAGAGCAGTTACTCCGGCGGTGCGATCTCCACGAATCCGGAGAACGCCTGCTGGTGTTGGCATCTTCAACACCAAGTATCCATAATGAGCAGCTGCCATAAATTTGTATAGGGCAGGTCTACCCAGTTGAATGGTAAGTTGATCTGAGCGACGTCGAAGACCAACTTCTCGGTGCGGTACTTCTCCCGTATCCCGAAGGTAACGGGGAGAATTATAGCTCCGAGTGGGGTAATGGCCCCTGGACCTACTCCGGAGAATGGTCGAGAGGGCTGAAGATCCGAAGGTCGAAGCTGAAGTCTGGTAAAAGCTTCAAAGCTTATAAGGTTCAGCCCCGAACCTCCATCCACCATAACATGATGGAGCTGGATGTTGTTGATGGTGGGAGATACCATCAAGGGTAATTGGCCAGCTCCGACCATGCTTCGAGGACAGTCCGAAGCATCAAAAGTGATGGGTGTGTCCATCCACTTTTGATATGGCTCCGGTCTAGCTGTAGGAGCTACAGCAGCCATATCCCGCCGCATAGTCTTGATGACATGACGAGAAGTGATGTCCCATGATCCACCAAAGATGGTGTTCATGGTTTTCCGACGTTCGTTGTCGGAGACATCGGAGTCATCATCGACGGAGGTGTAGACGGCTTTCAGGACCTTTTTGGGGTCCTGAAACCCTAACTCCTCTTCAGCCGGAGCTTCGTCAACCTTCTGTTTTCCCTCCCTTTGTCGGAAAGGAGACCCTTCCCGGCGCTTGTTGTAGCGCTCGGCAAGGTTTTGGACCTCCCGGCAGTCTTCCAGCCTGTGGCTGCCCGTTTTGTGAATGGGGCACCACATTTTGGATTTGCCGCCGTCTTCGGAAGACGGTCGAGGTCGCTTCTCGGGGCGTGGCCCCCGGCCACCAGGAGTTGCAGTGGCTGCAACGTTGGATGTGCCGGCCGACGGCTTCTTCTTGCCGTTGGTCTTCTTTTTCTTCTTGCCACTCCCGGAGGTAGCGGCTTCTACTTTGGAGGATTTTTTGTGATCCTCCAAGGCTGGTTTGGAGTGCATTTCACGGCCCTCCGCAGCTCTGGCACATTTGTCTGCCAAGCTGAAGAGCTCTGTGACGCTGGTGATCTCTTTGATCGCCAGCTTCTCCAACATCTTCTTGTCTCGTACACCCTGTCTGAATGCCACAATGACAGAAGCGCTTGAGATAGAAGGGATTGTGTTGCGTACCTGAGAGAACCTCTGGATGAATGACCGCAAAGATTCTCCCCCTTTTTGCACGACCGCAAAAAGGTCTAGTTCAGTGCCCGGTCGGGTGTATGAACTCCCGAAGTTGGCAGTGAACTGACGGCACAGCTCCTCCCAACTGTCGATAGAGTTGGGTGGAAGGCTCATAAACCAGGACCTGGCGGTCCCAGTTAAGGCCACTGGAAAGTAGTTGGCCATTACGGCCTCGTTTCCTCCAGCTGCTAAGATTGCAGTGGAGTATATCTGCAGAAATTCTACGGGGTTGACAGTCCCATCGAATTTTTCCGGCAAGTGTGGCCGGAATTTCTGTGGCCATCTAACCATGCGCAGGTGCATGGCTAGGGCGGAACAGCCTCCTCCTACTCCTTCCAGAGTAGAAAGGTCTTGAGCATCCCGTCTTTCTCGAGCTCGCTCGATATGGACACGGCCATCCTGTTGGCGGTATCGGCGATCAAGCTCCGCCTGGAGGTCATGTGTCGAAAGCCGAGATACCGTATGGGTGCGTCGTGCCCCAGAGGGCAACGACGTCACTTGCTGTGACGCAGCTCGTCTTCGGTTGTTGGAGACATGCGGACCAAGTCTTCCAGACAACGTCCGTCGCTGCGACGGGGCTCGCCCTGAAGGAGGAGGACCCTGGTTGTTGAGGCGTTCGGTCGCTGCTGCGACCAAATGCTCAACATCAGCCCTCCATTGCTCCATGGCATCTTGAGATGCATCCGGAGGTGGTGGTCGCTGGAGAAGAGCACGCGCTGCATGGAGCGCGTGTTCTGGGTTGTCATGACTTGCCGGCGCAGTATGTGACGCCGGCGCACCATCATGTTGCCCGGCACGTTTTGCCGGAGAAGATGGTGGTGGTGGGAGTGTGACTCCTGCTAGTGCTGAGGCTCCTGCTGGTGGCTGCATGTTGGAGGGATTGCCCCCGACAGCCTGAGCAGCAGGTTGCCCATTGGATGATCCAGCCGCAGAATTCACCATTCTTGAAAATCTCAGGCGCCCCCCTACCTGGCGCGCCAACTGTCGACTGTTGGAGTCGGCAGATCTCCTGACACTACTAAAGTGTTGAAGGAGTTTGTAGTTCGGTGTGGGCGCGCGGAGACTCAAGAAGGTGAATCACGATTGGACACGAGAGACACAGTGGTTTACGTGGTTCGGGCCGCCTGAGCGTAATACCCTACTCCACGGGTGTGTGGTGTTGTATTAGTTTATGTATGAAAGCTCACGTCAATGCGTGTGTGCCTGAGAGCGCACCAGAGCCTTCTTCTCCGTGTATCGTTGGTCTGTCCTTTTATAGTACAAGGACAAACCGTTACAAGTTAGCCTGGCCCGACATGTGGCCCCGGCGGTTACTAGTATTGATACACGATTAATTGTTGTTAATAACCCTGTAACGGGCTCCGACAGTGCTGTTACAGGTGTTAAGATTGTCCGATTAAGTGTCATTAACATGGAATTAATGACAATTAATCGGGTCTTGAAGTCCGCGGCTATCCTTTGAAGATCCGGAGTCGTTACAATGTCTTCCGGAGGTTTGAGGCGGCCAGCTCCGACGTTTGGACACGTGGCAGCTCCGGAGCTTGCTTGTGGGAAGCGGGAAGCTCCGGGGTGGCCTGGCACGTGTCAGGTCCGGAGCTTCTCTCGGTCAGGGGTTAAGTCCGGAGGTGCCGTTTCGGTACCTAGCCCGGAGCTTCACCCTTGTGGGTAGTAGCTCCGGTCTGGCAGTACACATGGCAACCTAGGGGTTAACCATGTTGGAGAAGCAGGTCCGGTTATGTCTGACAAGTGGGCCTCCGAGGGTCTTCAATTTGAGTAGACGTCCTTCCCTTGAGATCTTTGTAACCTCAGGGGGTGTATGGTTTTTAGGGTACCGACAGCGGCTGTCACCTCTTGCCGGATGGTGATCAATACACCATTCGGTACTCCTAAGGAGCACCACCTCTGCTGCCCTACGGAGCACTCCTCTTCTTCTTGTCAGATGACAACTCCATAGTAGCGTCCTCCTGCATGATCGCGGGTTTGACCATGTCGTTGAAGCTGCCGCGATTGAACAAGGCACGCTTGACCTTCATCTTGGGGTTCAAACCCCGGTAGAAGCACTCACGGTTCTTATCTTTAGTACTCACTTGGTCCTGAGTATACTGGGCCAAGTGGTTGAAGGTCTTGAAGTACTCGTAAGAACACATTCCTCCTTGCTTTAGCTCCAGGAACTTTTGAAGCTTCCTCCTCATGATCTCGGGAGGTATATGATAGGTGCGGAACACCTCCCAGAACTCCTCCGAGCTCACAACATAGTCTGCTGGTCGTGCGGCAAGATAATTCGCCCACCACGCACCAGCATATCCCTGCAACTGTTGTGCCGTGAACAGGGTCTTCTATTGTTCTGTTATTCGCAGCAAACCGAATTTTCCTTCTATGGAGCGGAGCAAGTTTTCTGCCTCCAACGGTTCATTGGGCTTCATGAAGATCGGCGGGTGCGTTGACATGAAGTCCGAGTATGAACTCGGATAGTGTTGTCATGGACCTGCATCTGGTCACCCCCCTTGGTGGGACGAATGTTGAACCAAGGTCCAAAGAAACTCGGTTTGCTCTTTGCGCGAGTCGAGCACTACGGCGAGAACCTTCGCGAGACTTCACGGAAGTTCAGGAGGTGGTGGTGGTGAAACTTGTTGCTGCGGTGCGCAGCATGCTCCCGGGTTGGAGTTTCGTCCTCACGACCACGGCTTGAGCCACCCATCTCGGGCGTCGAACGCGTATGCACCATGCTACATCCACATGATTTAAAAATCAGCAACATGTTTGTTTTTCCCTCATCCATTTCATATTACAGTAGTGCGAATCTTGACAAGGAAATAAGTGCATAACATTCACATATATTGATAAAGTACAAACTTTATGCAAGATATATTATCTCATGACCATGTTTACAGTAGTGAACTCCAAAATGACGGACTCCCACTACGAAAGTGCATCTCTACTATACTTGGTCCCCATGAGACGTCATACACGCCTTGTCATCTTATACACACCAACTACTATTTATAATATGACACAAACATGGCCATAAAATAAATAGGAACAACTACTAACTATACGTGGCCCCGTGATGGCAGGAGTGCTGCCCCATCCTACTCCGATATGCCCTCTTCGGTGTACTCGAGTATCTCAGGGTCTCCTTCATCCTCGTCCTCGGGGTTTGGTGCCACAGGTGCGGATGCTGGATCAGGAGCTGCTGCCTCACCCTCCATCGATGATGTCGCGACAACTAATGATTGCACATTAGCCTGTAGAAGAAACATCTTATAATCTTCCAGTTCCTTTTGTGCATGCTCGCAACTGGCTTCCAATCTAGAGTCTCCTCTCTGGATTGATCCCGTTCTTGAGTCACTGTACTCAACAGATCATCCAGCAGCTGCACCTCGAGTTGACTCGCCTCCAACGCGCTTTCTGCGCAGTGTGTTTCCTGGCGAGCTTCCGATAGATCTTGAACAGCTCGGTGCCACCGATTCTCCTTAACATTTAAACGTCGATTCAGAGAAGCAATCATGGCCCTAAGTGAGTCATTGGCCCACTCAAAATGATCTGCTCAAATCATAGTCTGCTTCAGATCACCGATCTACCCTTCAATTCTAGCATGCTGTGTAAAGCTCACTTGACACGATGATGCTGCATATAACGCCAAGATTATCTTGGGTACCTCTTGGTGAATGCCATAAGCTGCACCCATTCGACTCGCCCACTCATCACCAGCTCTACTGTCGACTGGAAAGAGCGCGAATGGGGTGCCCACCATATGATGATAATGAAGCTTGCAAAACCTCGCAATAGCAACACTCATGGCAAAACACCAGGTGTCTTCCAACAGAGTCCCTTTCACCTGGATGGAGAAAGGAGACCATCCAATATATGGTGGACCAGCAGGCACATCGACATAGATGGTGCATCTTGTCACACCTCCGTTATCGAATTCCCTGCCCCAATAGCTCGGTATGTCGCGATACACGAACCGTTGAAGCAGCGCTATCAACAACTCCGGAAAACCTATTCGAATAGCATTCGTCGTGAACACCGATTTGTTTGGTAAGTGTACCGTCAAATCCGCCATCTGTGGAAAGGATACTTGAACAATGAAAAGGTTTCCAACTTCCAATAGTTCAAGAAAAATTTAAAACTAGTAGTAATCACAGTCTGTTCCAGCAGACCTTCCTGTATAGATTCAAAATTTTCATAAAGGAAATTCAGAACCAAAGTAGGGTTGAATACAAAAGTCGTAGTACACTTTACAACGTTTTGATATTGTACTCATACAGATCCAGTTGAGCTAGGAAGTAAAATCTATACAGGTTTAAAATTGACCCAAGTTTTCTGGAAATTTTGACAGAACCTGCCCTGTATATGTGGTTATTTCCACAATTTATACAGGTATATCATAACAATATATTGAGGTATTGAAAAAATAAAAATTGTATAAAATCAAGTTAAAAATCCATAAGTAAAAGAGTTCATCTTTGAAAAATTTGTTATACAGGTATAGCGTGCAAATTCGAAACTATGTGCAAACTGTTTCAAGTTCTGGCTGCCAGAACCAAGTTTGCGACAATAGGAATTAAACACAGTTGCACCAAGATTCAGGCCATGAGTGCAATATAAAGTTGATGGAGCAATTCTTAAAATTTCACGAAATGTATATTTGTGACCATGTCACTATTCTGTATTAAAAGCTATAGCTATCCAAACTTAACAGATGAACTGACTGGTATTTACCAGCAGTCCTGCAGTTTACTGTTTTGAACTCAAAATTTGATTTGACTCAAATTTGAATCAGGAAAAACTTTGAATAAAAAATCTGTAGATCTATTTCTACCCTTTCCAGATATGTATCACAATAAGGCATAAGATTTTTCTACAGTGAGTTATGGCAAAAATACAGAGACTGATACAATGCTATGGTCATCTGGAGCAGTTTAAATATACTCCAAAATTTCAACAGATTATCAAGCTTTTCTGCCTTGATGGTCAACAGAAAAGTTGTAGAGGTCTTCAAGAGCTTACCATCCATATAGCATACCCCTATGTTAATTAATAACTAACTAAGATCATAATCCAGCGAAGTTGAGCAAACTTATACCAGAATTTAAGAATCTTGGTTCTAACCCTTTGTCGAGCTGATAACCAATGACACAAGTCCAAACATACCAGCAACTGATAGTTGGACTTCAAACGAAATGCATCCATTGTTTCGTTGGGGATGGTCAAGTATTAAATATGATACTGACGGTACTACGTGCCTCACCAAAGAAAATTATAACCGGTATATCCAGATACGTTTATAGGTGGACCTAGTATCGTTCACTCGCAAATGTGTTCTACACAGGTTGCTACCATAGTCAGTGTAGCTGCGGAAGACAAACAAACCCCTGTCACACCTGCACACCACAAGGGCGGTTCGGGGAAAATGATAGGCAGTCACAATACACAGATATATATATTTGAAAGTAAATGCACACGACTCTGGTGTGAGTCGCCCTCAGGCGAAGTCATGTTTCGGGGTACATGACTGTACTACGTTTGTACAGCAAAGACTACCACACGAACCGGCTTCTACACGCTCGGGCATAGGTGTTTTGCATGCTCCTATAGAACATGAATTGTTCTAGAGACGCATACTATCGGGTTATCCACCAACCAATGGGGGCTCCCGCTAACTTTGAAGCATGTTGGGTACCACGTGTCATATGTTCTCAGAAACATGGAATGTATCAGAGACTCATATTGACATTTCCGTGCCAAGCCGTGGAAATAATCACATGCTACCTCTCGCATGGTGCGCTTACCGCAATCGATCCACTTGCGGTGGCGTAACTTACCTCTTACCTGACGTCGGAGCATCATTATAGAGTATAATAATACATAAGTTAGTTTACCACCTTTATATTTTATACTAATAATACTCCTTTTATGGGCATATAACTAATTCCTCACTCATATAATACTAAGTTTTTGATAATATGCTCCTTTCAAGCACACTATTCCCAATGATGCTCTGATACCATGTTGTGGGGACCTAGGTCCCGACATCCAAGGATCTCATTGGGTGGTATCTTGCGATACGACACTCAATAGTATACAAGAAAAGAATGAGAATAAAATACAATACCAAGTCTTTATTTATAAACACGGCGGTAGTTTTACAATACTAAGCGAAAAGGAAAGTGAACTATACATCATAGCTACGCTCTCGGCACTAGCTATGCAAAAGCAAAGTCATCCATGTCCTGGATGCTTCGCACTAGCAACACCAAACTTACAGTGGCGTGCAGGGCTTCCACTTGGCTGTAAACCCTGGAGGGGGTGCAGCCTCGTCGTCGAACCCGTCATTAGTCGTGTAATCTATGAAAACTTGTTAACTGCAAATGTGAGCTTAAGGCGCAACAATACTAACCCGTCTCACTAGACATATGCAGGGTGAATACTAAGCATAGGTAAGGTAAAGCAGTAAAGGACTCGCCTACAAGTGGATCCTTAGCTTTCAAGTTATTATCAGCAGCTTACCAGTTTAATGAAAGTAACTTTAGTGATCATATTAAACAACAATCAAACTTTTGAAACAATTATAATTCAATACATCGTAATCTCCTGACTTCTTCGGTATTTACTACGTCACGACACAGTGAACAAGTGGTACCCTATTACCGCGAGGGACGGTGATTGCAATCAAGACACACCCGAACAACACGACACATACGCACTTTCAGTAATGCCAGCTAGTACATCAGTACATACGTAGCACTTCAGTACTAGTCGTATATGGCCACCTTTCACCCAATGCTCTAATACCGAACCGGTTGATCCGTTATGGACAGGAGGTCCCTGTGTGTGGTGTACTCTGATGTGCCCACCAGCTGATTTACACCTTGCCGCTCTAATCCCATGCCTATAAAATAGAACGGTATGCCTGGACAAACTAGTATCAAGCTACGTCAATTTGCTGGAGCCCATTTCTCCAGTATGTCGCCGGTACAATTCAAGAATGTCCAGTAGGGCCGCATACTGCGCATGCCTTAATCGACACGGTCAGAGCTACGCAACCAAGACCACCTCTTGTCGCTTCCTACTCATCTCAGACTAGTCTCCAGTTCATATTAACAGCCATTCTTAATATTTACCCGACCCGGTGTAGATGAGTGTCATCTTTCTATCTCGCGAGTAGATTCCAACTACTCGACTTCTACCGGTTTTCTGACAACATTAGCATGGCAGTTGCTACACGAGTCTGTGAGCTATTATACCCACTCATTGGGTTATTTGGTCATGCAAGTGGATGTCAAACACCTTAAATGTAATGCACAAACATCTGACGACGTAAGGTGAATGAAAACTGCAAAGACACTGTAAGGAACTTAAATGCAAACTGGGGCTTGCCTCAAAATGAGTCCGGGTCCAAATTAGTCTCCGGTAGATGGACTTCTAAGGCTTCCGGCTGCTCCTTGACTTCAGTTACTACACGATATGCATATACTATATATGAATGACTTTGAAAATAAATAACATGTTTAAGGTCACAAGCTAATATCTTGTGACCAAAATAAGATAATGATCTTAATTGGCTTTGGAATGGTAGATACTAGGGACTATAGTGGAGACTATTGCAAAGAACAGGAGATGATCAAAGAAGTTTGTTGTCTCTAAAAATTATGGCAAGCAATAACCTTCACTGAATTTTGGTTGAAATTCTGAGGTCTATCATGGCTACCAGTGGTTGTATCATGCAGAGGGTGTCTCACTAGTTCTAGGAAAGTTTGTTTCACAATTTTTTAAGATTCGTGCATGTAGAAATTGATATTACAAGTTTGGGAGAATTTCTGAAATGTTTTCTGTATTTTTCCCAATTTATAATTACATAGAGATTTGGAACACTGATCAACCCAGTAAATTAAGTTCAATGAACTTGAAATTTTTACTGGAGATCAAGTGTGTTATTAAGAGTGTTCTGACCAAAATTGGGAATTCCCTAATTAGCAGAACAGGAGTAATTAATTTCCCAAGCAGTTAGCTCAAAGGAATTAATTATGAAAATTCTGCGAGTTTCTTGTCCAAAAAATTCCTCCACTGCAAAGTTGAGATTGAGATGAGTATACCAGAATTTATTTGGAAACTTTTGAGCAAATCTACTAGGAGTACTGAATTTTAGAAGTTTAATAGAATCCTGGAATTTGTTTCCTATGGAAAAAATTTAAAATCAACCAATCGCAGATGGGCCACACAGGGGCCATAGGGTTCACCCGTGCAGCCGTAAATGATCCGGAGCCACAGCCGATCCGCGCGCTCGCACGCGCCGTTGACAGGTGGGGTGCTCGGTCATCTTCTACCTCCCAAGCACGACGCGGCCACGGGGGCGCTGCCCCGGCGAGCTCGTCGGTTCCCATTTCCCGGTCTCCTCTCTCCTTGCCACTTACCACCTAACAGTTTTCCAGGGTGCTGAGCACGACGGAGGGGTTGCCGAACGCCGGCGATGCCCGGAACATCGTGCGCGAGGGCGGTGGCGGAGCTAGGGTTTTGGCGATGGCTGGAATCACTCGGAAATGGTACGAGAAGCTCGGGGAAAGGCTAGAAATGTTCCTGGGAGCATGGGGATGATTATTTGGAGGTGCAAACGCTGTGGAATAGTCAGCAATGACGAGTTCGACGGCGTGCTGACGGTTTCTTTGTGGCGGCTACAAAAACCGGCGTAATATAGCCATTCCTCGATGATTCTTCCTGATTTTTGTTCGTACAGAACCACAAGGTGGCTAGCAAACTTTTATGTAACTGAATTAAAAGATAGTTACATCTAGAAAACGAAATGCAAGGTGAACCTAGGAAAAGCGTTTAAAGCATGCCAAAAAAGAAAAGAGGATTTCGTGCTCGATAAAGGATTAACCTATGAACAGTTTTTACCGTGAGCAAGGTGGTGTCCTGGAGCTTCGTTTATCTGTTGATATCAAAACGTGAAACAGCCTAGGCTGCTGGGACCACGGTGGACAGAGAGCGACGTCCTTGGAGGCTCAACGATGACGACGGCGGAACTTCAAAATACGGTCCAAACAAGGAACAACACGATGAGCCAAAGGGTGTGGATGGTAGAGCATAGCCTTGGTGTCATGTTTTCTGTTTGCATCAAAAGAAATAAGGCAAGGAGGAGGTGCTCACCGGTGAGGAAAGGCAGCTGCGGTGCTCTGCTTCGCAGGAGGGAAGAAAAAGTGGCGGCGCTGCTGTCCTTGTCGAAGCCGTGAAGAAGGGACCAGGGGGGGTAATGAGGACGCCGGTGTGCTATCAAGCTGGCAAGCAGCTCGCTGGAGCTTTGCATGCGTACGGTGTCGAGCGGAGCAGCGACGGGATTTTGGCGGCACCGCACTCACGTACATGTGTCTATGACTAGTGGGTCCCACTGCCCCTTGGGCCTATCCTCTCTGGAACTTCAATTCCCCTACTAAACTTAATCCAAAAATCCTAGATTTTTGTGGAGAGGACTATTTGGATATGGAGATTCAGATTCTGAAATTGGATTTCCAATTTGGACAAGTTTCATATTAAATTCAAATTCAAGTTTGAATTTGACTTGAATTTGCTAAGCGTCTCAAATAAAATAGCAAATGGAATTAAAAAATCTTGAAACTTTGCACGAAGGCTTTTGGAATATTATGAGGCCATGGAAAAATGTATAGCGTCAGATTTGAATATTTTGACAGGGCCTAAATTTACAGTAGCTATATTCAAGTTTTGAAATAATTTCAATATATTTGGTACTGCATAGTGTTTTTCCCTAGCAAATTTCCATTCAATAAATTCCAAAATTTGCAGAAAGGTCACTTGAATTATCCTAGGGTCATTGGTGAAGTCCATCCCTTAGCCACCGACGCATTTAATATATGCGTCGGTTCGGCCGACCCATTTAATAGGTGTGTCGGTTTGATCAAGAAAACTGACGCCTCTAACTTATTGGTGTCGGTTAACATAAATCGACACCCTTAGTTGCGTTAAATGTGACAGGGCCGACGCATCTACTTAAATCGACACCCTATTCGTCATTTCGTGTAGTGAGTATTATCAAGAGTTACAAAAGGGTATGCTGCATTGTGGGGTAGTAGAGTACATGGATGATAAAATAGCTCGTTTTTATGAGGCGTGAAATTCAAGACATTGTTGATTACAAGGAATATGATACTATTAACAGATTGTTTCAGCTTGCTATGTTGGTAGAAAAAGAATTGCAGGGCCAACAACAACCGTGACAACAAATGAGGACCAACTTAATGCCACGCTTGAAGTCTACACCATCCAAAACAGCACCATTTGCGACCTCCCGTGCAGCGACTACACCATCCAATGGTGGCCAACGAACTACACCTGCTGCTCCAACTTCTCGCGTGCCGGAGGGCAGCAAGGCGACATCATTCAAGCCTTCGTTGTCCACTCCTTCTATGAGTCCTACCTTCGACATTAAGTGTCACCGCTGCCAGGGACTTGGTCATATGATGAGAGATTGTCCGATCAAACGAGCATACATAGCACACGACGATGGAGGGTATGATAGTACTTCGGATGTTGAAGATGAATATTCTCTGGATACTTACTTTATAGATTCAAATGACGAACACACCGAAGAAGAGGTACTTGGTACAGCGGCAATGGAGAACTATAGGAGCATCATTGTGCCACATGCCTTGAGCTCCAAAGTGGAGGCCGACGACAAGCTACAATGACACAACCTCTTCCACATGTTTCTCGTCATCAAGGACTGCCGTGTACACACTATAATTGATGGAGGTAGCTGCAATAACTTGCTGAACACGGGCGTTGTCAAGAAACTTGGTTTGGCAACAAGAGCACACCCTCATCCATACCACATTCAATGGTTCAACAACAGCGGTAAGGTTTGGGTAACACAAACAGCGAGAATACATTTTTCAATTGGTTCTTACCATGATTTTGCTGATTCTGATGTCGTGCCTATGGATGCTTGTTCTCTTTTATTGGGTCGTCCTTGGTAATTTGATACAGATGCTATTCATCATGATAGAACTAATAAATATACTCTCATGCATAAAGGAAAGAAAATCACTTTGCTTCCCATTAATCCTGCTGAAATTGTGCATTTTAAAAAGATTAAAATTCATGATGGCTAAGCAACGAAACTAGAATATGAAAAACAGCAAGTCATTAAGTTAAAATCACCATCATTGCTCGCAACTAAATCTGACCTTGCTGATTTATTCGATGCTAAGGGGATGTGCTATGCTTTAGTATGCAAAGAAGCCATGTTTTCACTTCATCAATTGTCTATTGCATTGCCCCCTATTGTTGCTAACCTTTTGCAATAGTTTGAGGATGTGTTTCCCTCCGAGTTAGGCATTGAACACAAGATCGATTTTATTCCAGGAGCATGTTTGCCAAATCGTGCAGCACAAAGGGTGAATCATGAGGAAACTAAGGAAATTCAGCGACAAGTGCAAGATCTGTTGGAACGCGGATACATTCGTGAAAGCCTTAGCCCTTGTTCCGTTCCCGTTCTTTTGGTTCCATAGAAAGATGGTAGTTGGTGCATGTGTGTTGATTATCGAGCAATTAATAACATCACCATTCGATATTGATATCCTATTCCCCGCTTAGATGGCACGCTTGATGAATTGAGTGGTGCTATCAGCTTCACAAAAATTGACTTGCGTTGTGGTTGCCACATAATTAGAATGGCACTAGGAGATAAATGGAAAACTGCATTTAAAACCAAGTTTGGACTTTATGAGTGGTTAGTCATGCCTTTTGGTTTAACTAATGCACCCAACACCTTTATAGATTAATGAACGAGGTATTACATGCTTTCATTGGACAATTTGTGGTGGTTTACTTCGATGATATCCTCATTTACAGGAAGTTGTATGATGAACATCTTGATCATTAACGTCCTGTTTTTACTGTCTTGAGAGATGCATGTTTGTTTGGTAACCTCAAAAAGTGCGTCTTTTGCACCATTCGAGTCTCGTTTCTTGGCTATGTCGTTTCCTCGCAGGGCATTGAGATGGATGAGGCAAAAATTGAAGCGATCACTAGCTGGCCAGCCCCAACAACCGTCACGCAGGTTCGTAGTTTTCTTGGCCTTTCAGGTTTTTATCGCCGTTTTGTGCGGGATTTCAGCACCATTGCAGCACCTCTACATGAGCTAACGAATAAGGGAGCGCCATTTCGATGGGGCATTTAGAAGCAACAAGCTTTTGATGCTCTCAAATCGAAGATTACACAAGCACCATTGCTACAACTTCCTGATTTTGACAAGACCTTTGAGCTAGAATGCGATGCAAGTGGCATTGGTGGCGTTCTCATACGAGGAGGTAAACCTGTTGCTGTCTTTATTCAAAAATTTCATAGTCCTTCTCTGAATTATTCTACTTATGATAAGGAATTGTATGCCTTAGTGCGAGTATTACAAACTTGGCAACATTATCTTTGGTCTATGGAGTTTGTCATGCATTCCGATAATGAATCATTGAAGTATCTTAAGTGTCAAACCAATCTCAATAAACGACATGCTGAATGGATTGAGTTCACAGAGCCATTTCCATACATCATTAAGCATACGAAAGGGAAGGAAAATGTCATTGCTGATGCATTATCTAGACATTATACCATGCTGTCCCAACTTGATCATAGCATCTTTGGTTTGGAAACAATAAAAGAATTACATTATACTGATTTGGACTTCAAAGATGCTTTGGGAAATTGTAGAGAAGGAAGCACTTGGAATAAGTATGTGCTGCGAGAGGGTCTCCTCTATCGTACTAACAAGCTATGCGTTCCAGCTAGCTCCGTTTGTCTAATACTTTTGCTGGAAGCACATGGAGGAGGATTGATGGGACATTTTGGAGTGAATAAAACTGAAGATGTGCTGTTCACACAATTCTTTTGGCCGAAGATGAGGCATGATGTCGAGCGCTACGTGTCACGATGCACTACTTGCAATAAAGCTAAGTCTCGCCTTAACCCACATGGTCTTTATATGCCTCTTCCTACTAGTGTACCTTGGGAGGATATTTCTATGGACTTTGTTTTGGAATTGCCTAGGACAAAGAGGGGGGGATAGTATTTTGTAGTTGTTAATCATTTCTTCAAAATGGCACACTTTATACCTTGTCATAAGAATGATAATGCCTCACACATTGCTGATTTATTTATGATGGAAATTGTTCGTTTACATGGTGTGCCAAATACTATTTTTTCTGATCGTGATGCAAAAATTTTAAGTCATTGTTGGAGAACTTTGTGGTATAAATTGGGAACCAAGTTGTTGTTTTTAGCTACATGTCACCCACAGACGGATGGACAGACCGAGGTTGTTAATCGTACTTTATCCACTATGTTGCGGGCTGTCTTGAAAAGAAATTCGAAGTTGTGGGAGGAGTGTTTACCACATATAGAATTTGCTTACAATAGATCCATTCACTCCACGACAAAGGTAAGTCCATTCCAGGTAGTGTATGGTTTCAATCCCCATGCTCCTATTGATTTACTACCTTTGCCTCCTTCTGGAACTATCAATTTGGATGCTACACAACTATATGAATTCATTCTTAAGATGCATGAAACTACAAAGAAAAATATTGAAAAGATGAATGAGAAGTATAGGATTGCAGGTAGTAAAGGTAGAAAAGAAGTAAAACTTGAACCGGTTGATTTGGTGTGGTTACATTTGAGAAAATAGAGATTTTGTGACTTGAGAAAATCTAAACTTATGTCACGAGCTGCTGGTCCTTTTAAGATTGTTGAAAAGATTATTTATAATGCATATAAGCTTGAGTTGCCTCCCAAATTCGGGGTTAGTCCTACATTTAACATTTCAGATTTGCGACCGGAATTGGAAGAAGAAGATGAACTTGAGTCGAGTACAACTCCAATTCAAGATGGGGAGGATGATGAGGACATCACAACAGCGGAGACGCACATTGAACTGCAAGTACCAATCAACAGAGCACGGGCACGGTTAATAAATCAGCAGGTGAACTCGTTCCTAACTTCCTTTGCATGTGAGTTTGAGAATAGATTGATATGTGATGATTTAATTGTTATTAGGAACAATGGAGAATATCAACCAGCTGGGACCTATAAAAGCCCTAAATTACAAAGGCAAAGTTCAGATGGGAGATGTTGAAATTTAGAGGGGAAAAAGAAATTAAACTAGAATCTGAAAAATTCAAACCAATTTAAACCTCAATTGAGAGAATTCAAAAAAAATTCAAATTTTGCTCATGTTCAAACTTTGCCAAGATAAAAATCAGAGCTCACCATTTAATTACAAATATTCCATTTAGCACCTCTGCAAATTTTCATAATATTTGGAGCACTAATTGTATTTAATTCAATGAGTACATTGAATTCCATTCAAATTCAAAGTTGGAATTTAAAACTCAAATTGAGAAATTCTTGAAATTTATTTCAAATTTGGATTCTTCCTATTCTAGTGAACTTCCATGCCAACTTTGAGCAATTATAGAGATCTTTCTATCAGCTGAAAATGTAATTACAAGAAAGAGGAAAATGGTGAAAGGTGGGCCCCACTTGTAAGAGGCTAAATCATATTTGACAACTTGTCAAGTTCCATATTGTAGTGTATAATCACCTTCCTGCTAATTAGATTAGTGTTCCAGTTAATCTAATTAAGGACTAAGGAAATGAGATAGAGATATTTGGGCTGGGCATTGAGGATAAGGGAGAGGAAGTTTGTGGGCCCTAGTTGTCAGCCTCAGCATTCATTAGAGCAACGTGCTCTATTTTTTCTGCCTCTTCCCACGATGACACCAAGGAAAGTGCTTGCGCCACCTCCTCCCTGCTCGACGCCCAGGCTGGCCACCGCACACCCAAGCGACCTGCCTTATCAGCCAAGCACCGTACTCCTTGCTCCTTCTTCATCGCTTGGCCTCAGCTCCAAGCAAAACCGGCGCTGCTCAAGTTTACCGTGGACGCCTCCCGTTCGACGTCTTCTAACCACGGCAGGCATTTGCGCACCAGCCTTAGGCAGCATAACGGTGCGCGGTCGAGTCCTCAACCTCCCTGAGCTGCTAAACCGTGGTCTTCTTCCTCTACCAACAGTGCTGGACGCAAGTCTTCTTCCTCGGTTTCCACCGTCGCGGTGATTTACCCGGTGGTGCAGCACTTCGGGCTTGCTCCCAGCTTGCTCAGCGCGCAATAAGGTTCGCCCCGGCCCTACTCTACTCTCCCCATGGGTCCTATGCCAGTCAGGGCACAGTTCAACCAGTGTGCACTGTTTTTCCCTCGGCCATTCTCAAGAACAGAGAAACTTCAGCCTAGGAATTCCGTTTCCACGCCTAAAAATTTTCCAATTAAACTGGAGAATAGAATCTTCATGTTCCAACGGACCTTTAGGATCAAACGGCGTCGATTTTCATCCACCATACTCGCTAGAATCCGAGTTCTTGCGACGGCCGGACCTTTCGACCTAGGTCACCGGTGAAGTCCTTGTTGCAGTCGATTTCTCTCCGATTCTAGTTCATATTCTTGTTCCTCATCGATCACTGGTGCTTTTCTATCAAACCCCGAGGGCTATGGTGCTCCCTGTACGCCGAATAACTTCGCCGGAGCCATGCCGACCGCCGCCGCCATGGAGGCAACGCTTCCGGCCATCATTTGTTTTCCCCGACCACACGAGCGTCTTTCCCGTGTGGGGTTAGGCACAGGCGGCCACGTGAGGGCAGGAAGGCGTAGGGGAAAATCCACTGGCGAGAAGCGCCGCCGGGTCCGCCGTCGGGCGCCACCGCTCGGGTCCTGCCCGAGGTTGAAGAAGACCCCGACCGGTCCCACTTGTCAGTCCTTGTTGCGAAGCTGCGGAACGGTTTGCGGCTATGGATCCAGTGTGACTGCATCAGTGAACCCTGTGGCCGGTGTTGCTTAATTCCGATTGGCCCAATTTAAATTTTGTGGGCCCAGCTATTATTCAAACCTTTCCAATTGATATTTAAATTTCAGATTTAGTTCCCACTTTCAAAATCCATATCTCCTAGAAGAATTGTCCAAAAATTCTCAAATAAATTTTGTTAGAACCAGCATGAAGAGTACTGTCCAGTGGAGTACTTCTATTTGTATGAAAGTACATACGAATTTCTCCATAATTCAAAAAATAAAAATTCTTATAGAATTAATTTCTATAGTTCTGCTCTTTGGAAAATTACCAAATTTTTCCAGAACCTTCATTTGAATATCCCTGAACTCCAGTAAAAGTTTCAATCATAACAAAGTTGTTTAAGAGGGTTTAATTCAAAGTATTTTCCTAGGCTAATTATAATTCCAGAAAATAATAAATTAAATCCACAAATTTCTAAGGACTTGTACATTCAATATCTTCCTGTAGGAAACTTGAAAAATTGTGAAACCAATTTTGGTTGCCTCCTTTTGATCAGTACTATCTAGATGTGCCATTTGTGGACATGATAAAACCTCAGGTTTTATCTGCAAATTCCTAAATGATGAAAGCTTGATAGAATTTCGTAGATCATTTTCTCCCATCAGATTCTCTGAAATTTTTATGAGAAGTTCTTCATAACCTCTGTATACAAGAGTTAAATTATCAGAGCCAATAGAACTCATCTGCATAGGAATTAATTCTGTATAGTTTCCTTATATCCATGACTATATAGAAATTTCCTATGTACAATCTTATAATATGAAGTAATATCAAATTAACCTACCCAAATCGAATTTAATAACCAACATTACACCTTATTCATTATTGATTTACAAACATACTTCCTTTATGAGTATGACATTGCATAATGTGTGCATATTCATTAGTTAAGTTATTAAAGTATATTATGTGCATATCCATTGCGATAGACGCCGTGACGGAAAGGAGTCGAAGAGGACATGTTCGTGAAGCATCAAGCCACTGACCCTTGACATATAGTAGAGTCGCAAACTAAGGCAAGCCCCGGTTTGCATTTAAGTGCCTTTTAAAGTTTTGCTTTTATACACACTGTATTGAATAGACTTAATATGTGCATTAGGACTAGGTTGATTGAATACCCCACATGCATGACCAAATAATCCATGAAGTGGATGGGTAGTATAAAACTCCCTCGATTTATATTGCTATGCTTAATGTTTAGTTAGAAGATCGGTAGTAGTCGTGTATGTTGGATACTACTCGCAAGATAGGTCACATTTTATTGATCACAAGTCAAGTAGTTGAATGCTACTTGCGAGAGAAGTCGAGTGAGGGAAACCTACTTGCGAGTTGTTACCATAATGTTAACTCCTTAATATGAGATGTGGACGGGGATTTGTGTAGGTTGGTTTGCCCACATAGTTCCTGGGTCGGTAATGGTGAGGCAGGTGTTGGGAGATGGTTTGGTAGCCTCGTCTGTGTCGGTTAAGGACCGTCTCGTGCTTGGCCCTGTTGGACAAGTTTGAACTGTACCAGGTGCATACTAGCTATATGGAATCCGGAAAACTGATGTATCTTGAGGCTCCTATGTTGGAACCTTTTCAATCGGCTGAAGCCTTCGGCTGTGAGTACAGTGGGAGGTATCTTACTCAAGAACATCTCATGTTGGAGATGCACCTTGAGTTGAGCTCACTGTTCGGGTCGATCAAACTGGTTTTGATGTGGTAGAATTTAGGGAAAGGTGGCTGCGTGCGACATTAGTGGAGTGTGCTGAGGCAACTCCAAGTATGGGCGTACGTGTCGTGCAGTCCGGGTGTTTTTGATTCGAATCACCGTCGCTCGCGGTTATGGATTGAGCATATTTGGACACTGAGTCTTGACGTAGTAAATACTAAAGAAGTCAGAAGAATAGGATATATTGCTTTATAAATTGCTTGGACAACCTTGTTTGGCTTAGAAATAGTACAATTAAAAGTTTACAGTTTCCCCATACTTTACTGGTAATAGCATTCTGTGCTTTGGGCATGTCATATCATTGGCAAAGCGTTTCATTTTTGATTGTGGAGTCTATGATGTGTCGTGCCTGAAGAATTTCATTTGCTACTTAAAACATGATTATAAGGATCCACTTATAGGCGAGTCTATTTATGCTATTCCTTACCTATGCTTAGTATTCGCCCTGCATATGTCTAGTGAGACGGTTAAGTCTTGTTGAGCCTTGTCGGTACCCTAAAAACCATACACCCCCTGAGGTTACAAAGATCTCAAGGGAAGGACATCAACTCAAATTGAAGACCCTCGGGGGCCCACTCGCCAGACGTGACCGGACCCGCTTCTCCAACATGGCTAACCTCCAGGTTGCCACGTGTACAGTCAGCCCAGAGCTATTACCCGCAAGGGTGAAGCTCCGGGCCAAGTACTGAAACGGCACCTCCGGAGGTAGCCCCCGACCGAGAGAAGCTCCGGACATGACACGTGCCAGGTCACCCCGGAGCTTCCCGCTTCTCCCAAGCAAGCTCCGGAGCTGCCACGTGTCCATACGTCGGAGCTAAACCGCTTCAAATCCCCGGGAGACGTTGTAACGGCTCCGGATCTCCAAAGGACAGATGCAGACTTCAAGACCCGATTAATTATCATTAATTCCATATTAATGACACTTAATCGGATGATATTAACACCTGTAACGGCACTGTCGGAGCCGTTACAGGGTTATTAGCAACAATTAATCTCGCGTATCAATACTAGTAACCGCCAGGGCCACATGTCGGGCCAGGCTGACTTGTAACGGTTTGTCCTTGTGCTATAAAAGGACAAACCGACGATACACGAGAGGAGGGGAACACTCGAAGCTCACAAGTTAATACAACAAACACACACCCGTGGAGTAGGGTATTACGCTCAGGCGGCCCGAACCACGTAAACCACCGTGTCACTCGTGTCCGAATCGCATTTCACTTTCTTAGATCTCCGCGCGCCCAGACCGAACCACAAACTCCTTCAAACACTTTTCATAGTGTTAGGGGATCTGCCGACTCCAACAGTCGACAGTTGGCGCGCCAGGTAGGGGCGCCTGAGATCTTCAAGAATGGTGAATTCTGCAGCTGGATCATCCAACGGGCAACCTGCTGCTCAGACTGTCGGAGGCAATCCCTCCAACATGCAACCACCGGCAGGAGCCTCAGTTCCAGCGGGAGTCACACTCCCACCTCCACCATCTTCTCCGGCAAGACATGCCGAACGACATGATGGTGCACCGGCGTCACATTCTGCGCCGGCAAGTCGTGACAACCCAGAACACGCGCTCCATGCAGCGCGTGCTCTCCTTCAGCGACCACCACCTCCGGATGCATCTCAAGGTGCCATGGAGCAATGGAGAGCTGATATTGAGCATTTGGTCGCAGCAGCGGCCGAACGCCTCAACAATCAGGGTCCACCTCCTTCAGGGCGGGCCCCGTCGCAGCGACGAACGTTGTCTGGAAGACTTGGTCCACATGTCTCCAACAACCGGAGAAGAGCTGCGTCACAGCAAGTGACGTCGTTGCCCTCTGGGGCACGACGTGCCCATACTGCATCTCGGCTTTCGACACACGACCTCCGAGCGGAGCTTGATCGCCGATACCGCCAACAGGATGGCCGTGTCCACATCGAGCGAGCTCGAGAAAGACGAGATGCTCAAGATCTTTCTACTCTGGAAGGAGTAGGAGGAGGCTGTTCCGCCCTAGCCATGCACCTGCGTATGGTTAGATGGCCACAGAAGTTCCGGCCACATTTGCCGGAAAAATTCGACGGGACTGTCAATCCCGTAGAATTTCTACAGATATACTCCACTGCGATCCTAGCAGCTGGAGGAAATGAGGCTGTAATGGCCAATTACTTTCCAGTGGCCTTAACTGGGACTGCTAGGTCCTGGTTTATGAGCCTTCCGCCCAACTCTATCGACAGTTGGGAGGAGCTATGCCGCCAGTTCACCGCCAATTTCGGGAGTTCATACACCCGTCCGGGCACCGAACTGGACCTTTTTGCGGTCGTGCAAAAAGGAGGGGAATCTTTGCGGTCATTCATCCAGAGATTCTCTCAGGTACGTAACACAATCCCTTCTATCTCAAGCGCTTCTGTCATTGTAGCATTCAGACAGGGTGTACGAGACAAGAAGATGTTGGAGAAACTGGCGATCAAAGAGATCACCAGTGTCACGGAGCTCTTCAGCCTGGCCGACAAATGTGCCAGAGCTGCGGAGGGCCGTGAAATGCACTCCAAACCAGCCTTGGAGGATCATAAAAAATCCTCCAAAGAAGAAGCCGCTACCTCCGGGAGTGGCAAGAAGAAAAAGAAGACCAACGGCAAGAAGAAGCCGTCGGCCGGCACATCCAACGTTGCAGCCACTGCAACTCCTGGTGGCCGGGGGCCACGCCCCGAGAAGCGACCTCGACCGTCTTCCGAAGACGGTGGCAAATCCAAGATGTGGTGCCCCATTCACAAAACGGGCAGCCACAAGCTGGAGGATTGCCGGGAGGTCCAAAACCTTGCCGAGCGCTACCACAAGCGCCGGGAAGGGTCTCCCTTCCGCCAGAGGGAGGGAAAACAAAAGGTCGATGAAGCTCCGGCTGAAGAGGAGTTAGGGTTTCAAGACCCCAAAAAGGTCTTGAAAGCCGTCTACACCTCCGTCGACGATGATTCCGACGTCTCCGACAACGAACGTCGAAAAACCATGAACACCATCTTTGGTGGATCATGGGACATCACCTCTCGTCGCGTCATTAAGACCATGCGACGGGATATGGCTGCTGTAGCTCCTACAGCTAGACCGGAGCCACATCGAAAGTGGATGGACACACCCATCACTTTCGATGCTTCGGATTGTCCTCAAAGCATGGTTGGAGCTGGCCAGCTGCCCTTGATGGTATCCCCCACCATCAACAACATCCAGCTCCATCATGTCCTGGTAGATGGAGGTTCGGGGCTTAATCTCATCAGCTTCGAAGCTTTCACTAAGCTTCAGCTTCGACCTTCAGACCTCCAGCCCTCTCGACCTTTCTCCGGAGTAGGTCCGGGGGCCATAACCCCACTCGGGGCTATCACTCTCCCTGTTACCTTCGGGACCCGGGAGAAGTATCGCACCGAAAAGTTGGTCTTCGACGTCGCTCAGATCAACTTACCATTCAACGCCATTTTGGGTAGACCTGCCCTGTACAAATTCATGGCAGCTGCTCATTATGGATACCTGGTGTTGAAGATGCCGACACCAGTAGGCGTTCTCCGGATCCGTGGAGATCGCACTGCCGGAGTAACTGCTCTGGAAGAACTCCATGCACTCACCACAGCGCAAGAGGAGGATTCCAGACAGAAGCAAGCTCCACAACCTCCGAGCATTCGTCAACGAGGCTCGACCTCTGCACCCCGTGTGCAGCCAAGCGGCGACACCGACATTCCCGTCAAAGTCGTCCAAATTGGTTCCGATGTCACTCAAACTACCCGCATATCGGGTGGCTTGAACGACAAATAGGAACTCGCGCTCATCACTTTCCTCCGGGCTAATGTTGACGTGTTTGCCTGGCAACCGTCACAAATGCCTGGGATCCCCAGGGAAGTGATTGAGCACAATCTGAAGATTTACCCCGACGCTCGGCCTGTACACCAGAAACCTCGGAAGCAATCTGTAGAGCGACAGAACTTCATCCGACAAGAAGTGAAGAAGTTGCTCGAAGCCGGATTCATCCGAGAAGTCTACCATCCAAAATGGCTGGCAAACCCAGTCGTTGTGCCTAAGGCCGGCGGGAAACTTCGGATGTGCATCGACTACACCACCCTGAATAAGGCATGTCCAAAAGATCCATTCCCACTACCTAGAATAGACCAGATAGTGGATTCCACCTCTGGGTGTGAGTTGCTGTGTTTTCTAGACGCATATTCGGGATATCATCAAATCCGGATGTCTAGGGAAGATGAAGAACATACTTCATTCATCACAGTGGATGGATTGTATTGTTACACAGCCATGCCTTTTGGTCTCAAGAATGCAGCTTCAACTTTTGTACGAGCAATGTACAAAACTTTCGAAGAACTCATCAGAGACATAGTGGAGGTGTACGTTGATGACATTGTGGTCAAAGTCAAAAACAAGGAGTCCCTCTTGGATACCTTGCAGGCTGTCTTTGACAAGCTGCGGGCCACCCGTACGAAGCTAAACCCAGACAAGTGCGTCTTCGGGGTTAGTTCCGGAAAGCTTCTTGGTTTCCTGGTAAGTCACCGGGGTATAGAGGCTAATCCGGCGAAGATAAAAGCCATCGAAGACATGCGGCCACCAACCCGCATCAAAGACGTCCAAAAATTAACTGGATGTCTAGCAGCCCTCAGTCGATTCATTTCAAGACTGGCGGAAAGGGCACTTCCCTTCTTCAGGTTACTGAGGAAGTCCGGACCATTCCAATGGTCTGAAGAGGCAGAGGAGGCATTCCAGGAGCTGAAACAGTTCCTCACCACTCTACCAGTCTTGGTAGCTCCGAACCCTGGTGAGCCTTTATTGCTTTATATTTCAGCAGCTGACGAAGTCGTCAGTATGGTTCTGGTTGCGGAGAGACCGGAACTACCCAATACTCAGGAATCCAGATCCCTTCGGGAGGATCCGGAGGTTCCTGAAAGCAGGTCTGGGTCCCAGCTCCCAGACTTGAATCCTCAAGAAGCCACTTCAGAGGACCCGGATCCTTCTGATAGGATCCAGGTCATTCCTGAAGAAGCTCCGGGTTCCTCCACCCAGAACCCGGAGGTCCCCAAAGATAGTCTGGACCCCTCCGACAGGGTCCGGATCAATGGAGAGGAAGCTCCGGACCCCTCCGGGAGGGTCCGGACCGTTCAACGCCCAGTATACTTCATCAGTGAAGTGTTACATGATGCCAAGACTCGATACCTAGAGGTACATAAGATGCTCTACGCAGTTCTTATTGCCTCAAGGAAGCTTCGACACTATTTCCAAGCTCATAAAGTCTCGGTGGTAACCTCATATCCACTTCGAGCGATTCTGCATAATCCCAATTCAACTGGGAATATAGCGAAGTGGGCAGCGGAACTGGCTGAATTCGACCTCGAATTCATTCCAAGACAAGCAATCAAGAGTCAAGCGTTGGCAGATTTCGTGGCAGAATGGACTCCCTCTCCATCAAACTCTGGGGGCCCCAGCGAGCAGAAGAAGGAACCACAAGTTCCGGCCTTCACCAAGCCTCACTGGACCCTTTACTTCGACGGCTCCATGCAGAAGCAGGGAGCCGGAGCTGGAGTCCTTCTCCTCACATCAACCGGGGAGAAGGTAAGATACATGGTGCACCTTGATTTCAAGGCAACCAACAACATGGCGGAGTACGAAGCACTCATATATGGATTAAAGGTGGCACTATCCTTTGGTGTCAAGCAGTTGCTGGTCAAAGGAGATTCACAACTTGTTATCAAACAGGTGAAGGGTGAATGCTCCTGCAATAATCTCCAGCTGGCTGCTTATCTCCTTGAAGTCCAGAGGCTTCAGAAGGACTTCGAAGTCCTAGACCTTCACCATGTTCAGCGTGCTCACAACGTTGAAGCGGACGAACTCTCGACAAAGGCGTCAACCGGAGCTCCAGCTCCAGACGGAACCTTTGTCCGGAGGTTGTCAAAACCCACAGTTCAGCCTGCCGAGCTGAACGAAGGGGGCGAGATCAGCATCCCGAAGCTGACGGTCCCGATGGCCCTGTTACCATGGCAGCCATCAAGGGTCGTAGGTGCTGCCGGAAGCTCCGAGCAACCCAGCACGCAAGACTCAAATGCTCAAGTCAGTTCCGATGCATGGATCTCGGAGATCCGGAACTACTTGAAAGACAACATCCTTCCTGACGATGATGTATCCGCTGACCGGGTAGTCAGATTGGCTAAAAGATACACGTTGGTAGAAGGGGATCTCTACCGGCGCGGTGCCAACGGCATCCTAATGCGGTGCATCACAAGGGAAGAAGGCTGCGAGCTCCTCGCAGAAATCCATGGAGGCGAGTGTGGGAACCACGCGTCTTCCCGCACGCTGGTCGGAAAAGCCTTTCGGCACGGCTTCTACTGGCCAACAGCGCTCCAGGATGCTACTGAGCTAGTGAAGAAATGCAAAGCATGCCAATTTCATGCAAAGCAAATTCATACACCTGCTCAGCCCTTACAAATGATACCTCCTACGTGGCCTTTCGCCGTGTGGGGGATGGACATCTTGGGACCCTTCCCAAGAGCCGTCGGAGGTTACAAGTTCCTGTACGTCGCCATTGACAAGTTCACCAAGTGGCCGGAAGCTACTCCTGTTGTGACGATCAACAAACAATCTGCAATCAATTTTCTACAGTCTATCGTGAGCAGATTCGGAGTCCCAAACAAGATCATCACTGATAATGGGACTCAGTTCACAAGCTCCTCATTTCAAGGATATTGCGAGGACCTCGGCATACAAGTTTGCTACGCCTCCGTAGCTCATCCTGCCAGCAATGGGCAAGCCGAGAGAGCAAACGCAGAAATCCTTAAAGGACTAAAAACGCGCACTTATGAGCGTTTGAAAAAGCACGGAGCTAATTGGATCGAAGAGCTTCCGCCCACTCTATGGGCTAACAGGACTTCTCCAAGTCGGGCAACCGGAGAAACACCCTTCTTCCTGGTGTACGGAGCAGAAGCGATCCTTCCTCCGGAGATCACCCTGGGTTCCCTCCGAGTCCGGACCTTCGACGAAGCCGCGCAGGACCAGCTCCGGCGTGAAGACCTAGACCTCCTCGAGGAGGGAAGGTGCCAAGCAGCTGTTCGGAATGCCCGATACCGCCAGGCTCTACGGCGCTATCATCAGCGGCATGTACACAACCGACAGCTCGAGGAAGGCGATCTGGTGCTACGGAGAATACTATCCAGAGAAGGGCAAAACAAACTCTCCCCCGGCTGGGAAGGACCCTTCCGAGTGATCAAAGTATCCCGTCCCGGAAGCGTTCGCTTGGCTACCGAGGATGGGACACCTCTCCCAAATCCTTGGAACATCGAGCACCTCCGTAAGTTCTACACTTAATTCCACGGAGGTGAGTCTTAAGTAACTTGAAGTGTATGTTATAGAGTCATTGTACAGAGTCGGGTAGTTCCTCCGGGAGAGCAGCCGGACCTTTCCCGAAAGGTTTGAAAAGCTCATGCAACACTTGATACAGTCTCCGGACTAGAAGTGTGGCTAACTACCCAGGGTCAAACGAGAAACCAAACACACTTAGCCTGGTTCCGTACCCTAAGAGTGTACTCGTTTCCCATGTACCCCGGACCTATAATGAAAGACATCTTCATGTGAAATAGACTCCACGTGCATTCATTTTTGCATAAGGCTCGACATTTTTATTTTTCTCTTTCTTGTCTATAACAGGAATGTGCAATTCTTAAGAAGTTCTAGTTTAACCGGTTTATGTACGATTTGGGTTGAATTGTCAGATTTTTTAGATTTAAATATCGTCTGTGGCCAACTCGCCTGAAAGCCGCCAAGCCATTCTAGGGCTGGAGTGCGCTATCGACTTAGCCTGGTCAAGCACCCTAAGTACGCCGCTCTACCTATACCCCGGCAGGCCAAAGTAAGGTGGGTCCATGGACAATTAGATCTAAAAGAAAAGACAATTCATCCAATCATACTAAAAATCGTGTTCAACTTGAAATTCTCTTGAGAACCGTAAGCCGCAACGAAGTTATAGATAAGAAACGAATTTTACTGTTTTTCTTGGCTTAAGTGTGCAGGAAAAATAAACTCAATATTGATGGAGAAAAACCGGAGTTAATCAAGCTCCGACTCCCACCGGCGTTAACTTAAAGATGGTGAGAAGACTCTATCACTAGAGTCTGTTGCCAGCAAGCCAGGCGTGGCAAGGGTCATTGCCGGAGCTACTAAGCTCCGACACCTTGAAGTATTAACTATCGACACTCAACGTGTTGGTAGAGGCTATTGCCGGAGCTACTAAGCTCCGACGATGGGCAATGCCGGAGCTTCTAAGCTCCGACGACTTCAAGGGACCTTCACTATCGAAGACTTCGGACCTAAACTACACGAGTTCGAAGCAAATTTGTCTTCAACAAAACTCAACAACCTTTTGGTACATGTCCACAATCACATTGTGCACATCTACCAGGGGGCCAAGTAAAGACAAAGATGTTGAAGACAAAAAATGAAATTCACGAAAAATTGGGGATTTCATTTCATCAGAAGACCGGAGATTACATCTAGGGACAAAGGATTACAAAATTGAGGAAGAAGAGAAGATACAAATAAAGGCTAAGAAAGATAGTCCTAGACCCTATGGAAGAACTCGGCGACCTTCTGGGCGACCTCCGACACGCTGCTTCGGGTAGCTTCGCCCTCTCCTTCGACGGGACCTTCAAGCACCGGGTCCAGAGGGAATCGGGGGTTCCGGCTGGTGTAACACGTCAACACATATTCTGTGACGTTCCTAGCCAAGGATTGCCCCTCGACCTCCAACTGGTCCGCGATGACGTCGCCCACCTTGGAGAGCTTGCCACCCGCAGCGCTCAACGCCTGCAATGCAAGTTCCGGCTCCGGCTCCGGATCATCCGGAAGCACGGGGCTGAAACCCATCGGCGCTAGCGCGTCGTCGGCCTTGCTCAGGAACTCCCAAATTTGCAGGGAGTCCGTCTTCCTCAGGCCCTTCATTTCTTCCAGGGACCTCCGGGTCGCCGCCAGTTCTGAGTTCTCGCGGGAGAGGCGCTCAACTTCTTTGGCGTTTTGCTGAATTTTCGCAGCAACCCGCTTTTCGAGTCTTCCGAGCTCCTCCTCCCGGAGGTGGATCTTGTTCCGGCGATCGACCAGGTCTTTCTCCCTAGCCTCTATTTTCTTCTCCCGGGCGATGAGGGCACACTCATACTCGTAGAGCTCCTGCCCTCGCACCCAGGTCTTCTCCTCCTCCTCGAGGCAGCGCTCTTCCAATTTTTTAGCGCGCTCCTCGAGGCCCTTGTCCGCCAGAGCTGTCTTCTCGGCGAGCTCTTCTTCACGTCGCAAGACGTCATCCCGTAGCTCCAGGAGTTTCTGCTCCTCATCCTCGAGCCGCTTTTCCCTTCCCTCAAGCGCCTCTCGGCGCTTGATGAGTGCGGTACTGATGACTTCGAGTTCATCGAACCGGGCGTTGGCCGCATCATTGGCAGCTTTAGCTTGGTCGTGGTACTCCCGGGATTTGGCGTCGAGGTTGTGAGTCATGCTCTCCCTCTCATCCAGCATCTCACCCCAGAGCTCCAAGCGGACCTTCTCCCGCTTGATCCATTCCTTGTCCGCAGCGATCCTCGACTGCGCCAGCTTGGTTTCGAATTGGAGTCTATTACGCCACCTCCTAAGGGTTTGGCGCTCCTCTTCAAGAACCTTGCTGTCGTGGAAGAAGGCTAGTTGGACTTGGCGCAGACTGGAGCAAGCGTTGTCGATGGACATCGACAGCGAGATGGGCTCCGGACCTTCTGGGGTCTCCTCCGCTGGTTCCAGCGGGTCTTCATTTACAAAAATTGGGTTCCACTCTGCGAGAGCGGAACCCCGAGCTTCCAAGGCACTAGGGCCCTCCTCCGGGATGGCCTCAGTCGCCACTGAAGAAGGTCCCGCCACCAAATCTTCATTCGCCCCCTCAGGCTGGGGGCCGGCGACTCCGTTCAGGCACTCTGGCTCCGCCACGGGTACCATCGACGTCGTCGCCTCCAATGGCTCCGGCCGGGACGCTTCTTCTGAGGGGAGCTCAAGCTCCCCCGCCTCCACCACCACCGGCTCTGCAGCCGGCGCTCCAATAACTACCGGCCTTGCGACCGGAGCTTCAGAAGTAACCGGCTCAATTGCCGGAATCACTTCAACCTCCGGTTCGCACGCCGGGGCTTCAGCTGCCTCCGGCTCAACCGCCGAAGCTCCAACATTTTCCGGCTCTGAAGCCGGGACCGCTACTTCCTCCGGCTCGACAGCCGGAGCATCTACTTCTGCAGCACAAGGGCCCGGAGCTTCAACCTCCGAAGCGGGTGCCGCTGGCGCATCTTCGATCCCGTGGTCCGGCGCTACCACGGGAACTTCTGGAGACGAGTCGAGGTCCATGACCACGACAGCCGGCGCCGGAGCTGTCGCAGCCTCCGCCTGGGGCGGCACCAGGGCTGGAGCAGAAGCCCTCGCAGCCTCAGACACTGTGGCTGAGGGCGGAGCTTCACTCCCCTTCTTGGGAACGCTGCAGATGAAGAATGAAGAAATTGAGCAAACAGATGCTATAATTAAAAGTTAATTGAGGTAAGCAAGAAAAATTACCTTGGGAGGTTCACGCACCAGCTTGCGCGAAACCTCTTTCCCGGACGTTCCGGGCTGGCCACGGTCGGCGTAGGAGCTCCGGGAGGACTCCCAGGACTTGCCGTAGCCGCGGGCGTTTCCCGGGTCGGAGCTCTCCTTGACCGGGAGGAACTCCTAGACCTGGAGGCCCTCACCGCTTCTCGAACCGGAGTCGCCTGTCCGGAGCTGGCACCTCCGGAGGGACCCATCATGGGGACAGCCGTACTCCGGGAGGATCCCACCGCCGGAACAGTAGCGCTCCGAAAAGACCCCACCACGGGGACAGACGCTACAGCAGCGGAGGATCCTCCTCCCTGAGAACGGGGAACTGGCGGGGAAGTAGCAAGCCCGACGGACCTCCCGTCAGCATGACACAACTTCCTCTTCCGGCTCTCTGGCTCCTCCGCCAGCTCCTTGCCCTTGCCGGTGACCTCAGCTCTTGGCTGAGAGACAGGGGCGGAGCCGCCTTCCGACAACCCGGGGATCGCCAACGGGGCGGTCGATCTTCTCTCGACGACGCCAAGGTCGTCAAGCACGGGCATCTTCCGCCGGAGCACCCTGCTGAACTCAACTTCCTCGTTCAGGGGGAGGAAAGCCGGTGGCGGAGTCAAGTACGCTCCGTTTACATCGATGCCGTGCTGGAATTTCTTGAGGTGAGACTCCAAGGACTTCCCCACCATGCTGGACTTCAACCCGGTTTCGACCCGGTCTTTGTCCATCACGCTGTTGAGGGCCCAGGCGAGCTTCTCCCTCCTCTTCAGCGGCGCCCACCTGTTCGACAGGAAGTTGCAGAACACCGCCTGGGGAGTCAATCCTCCCTCTACACATTGGCGGATCCTGGACAAGACGGGGTCGAAAGCTGCCGCCAGCACCGGAACTTCGCTCCACACCGACGTGTCAATGCCGGGCAGACCGTCTGGCAGCTCCAACCGCTCATGCTCCTCCACCCGGACGACTACCCAATCTTTCTTCCAGTCATCCCACTTCCCGGAAGGGAACGACCGGAGGTACTTGAACGGGCACTTCTTGCGCTTCACAAAGTAGTAGAAGCCAAGGTACTCGTCACTTCGGCCGGTGGTTTGGACGGTGAAGAAAGTGCGGAAGAGCTCGATGCAGGGAGGAATGCCCACCCACATCTCGCAGAAGTGGACAAAGACGGATACAAGGAGAAGGGAGTGAGGGCCAAGGTGGTATAGCTGCAGACCATAGAAGTCCAGCAGCATCAAAAAGAAGGAAGAAAATGGTGGGATCAGCCCCACCATGGCATACGATGAAAAGTATACCATTTCGCCGGAGCGCTCCTTTTTAAAGGGAAGCTCTCCTCCGGTGCGGATTGAACGGTTGAAGAAGTCCGACGACCACCCCATGAGGGCTCGGACCTTCTTCAGATCGCTCTCCGTCTTCAAACGACTCTCACGCAGACCCAACTCCATCGCAGCACTGCTAGGCGAGAGAAGAGAAGCAAAGCACGAGTTGGGAGTTTGAGCGCAAGAACAGATGGAAAGCGTAAAGAACTCCCGACGGTGCGCTTTCCTTCTTAAGTAAGCCCTCGCAAAGCTCGGATGGAAACTGCAGGGGAGTTAAGCATACTACTCAAGAATTCAACCCAGCCGATGACAAGAGGGCCCGGGACCACCCTGACGATCAAGTCGAGGCTCTTACCCAGGCGAACAGTTGTCATCACGAGGCGGGAAACCCAAAGGCGGCGGACTGACAAGGCGCGCGGAACCGATACGGTTTTCGTATCGGGAACCGACGACCTTCAATTGCGAGAGATCCGCACGTCAAAGATCTTATCTGCCGCCTGAGGTGCGCCACGCGTCGGGACTCAACCATAAAGCCCCGCCAAAGGCACCTCCGAAGATTCTTGAAGACCCAGTTCAAGAGTCACAAGTATGGACCCACCTCCGGCGGAACGACTTCATCCCGTTGGCCTTCCCCGGAGGTAGGTCCAGGGGGCCACTGTCGGTACCCTAAAAACCATACACCCCCTGAGGTTACAAAGATCTCAAGGGAAGGACATCAACTCAAATTGAAGACCCTCGGGGGCCCACTCGCCAGACGTGACCGGACCCGCTTCTCCAACATGGCTAACCTCCAGGTTGCCACGTGTACAGTCAGCCCAGAGCTATTACCCGCAAGGGTGAAGCTCCGGGCCAAGTACTGAAACGGCACCTCCGGAGGTAGCCCCCGACCGAGAGAAGCTCCGGACATGACACGTGCCAGGTCACCCCGGAGCTTCCCGCTTCTCCCAAGCAAGCTCCGGAGCTGCCACGTGTCCATACGTCGGAGCTAAACCGCTTCAAATCCCCGGGAGACGTTGTAACGGCTCCGGATCTCCAAAGGACAGATGCAGACTTCAAGACCCGATTAATTATCATTAATTCCATATTAATGACACTTAATCGGATGATATTAACACCTGTAACGGCACTGTCGGAGCCGTTACAGGGTTATTAGCAACAATTAATCTCGCGTATCAATACTAGTAACCGCCAGGGCCACATGTCGGGCCAGGCTGACTTGTAACGGTTTGTCCTTGTGCTATAAAAGGACAAACCGACGATACACGAGAGGAGGGGAACACTCGAAGCTCACAAGTTAATACAACAAACACACACCCGTGGAGTAGGGTATTACGCTCAGGCGGCCCGAACCACGTAAACCACCGTGTCACTCGTGTCCGAATCGCATTTCACTTTCTTAGATCTCCGCGCGCCCAGACCGAACCACAAACTCCTTCAAACACTTTTCATAGTGTTAGGGGATCTGCCGACTCCAACAGTCGACAAGCCTTATGCTCACGTTTGCGCTTTAACGATTTTTGCAGGTATTAGTACTATTTCTGTTGTTCAGGTTGTACATGAGACTCGAGTTGTCGAGATAAATCTCGTGTGAACCACGCCGCTGCTGAATGTTCATCATGTTGCTAGTGAGAAGCGTCCTAGGGCATGGACGTCTTCTCTTATGCTTAGTTAGGTGAGATTATGAGTATGTATTTTCCGCTGCGTGTGTACCTCTGTTGTACACTCTATTGTAAACTCTTCTTATTATGGAATGAAAACTTTATATATTCTGGTATCTTTTTGTGTGTGCTGTTAGGTGCCGCATCGCACGGCACCACCCAATGAGATCCTCGGATGTGTGGACTCCGGTCCCCACAGACATGGTATCAGAGCTTCATTGGGAATAGCACGCTCAAAAAGAGCCTATTTTCGAAAACTCCAAAGTAGTCGAGTGAGGATTAGCTATATGCCCATTAAGAACTATTACTAGTATAAGTTATAAAGGTGGTGAACTAACTTGTTATATTATTCTGTAACAACGCCCCGTCTTCAAGGTAAGAGGTAAGGTACGCTACCGAGAGCGGATCAATCTCGGTAAACTCTACATACGGGATGTGATATGTGAAATTTCCGTGGCATAGCACGGAAAGTCAATATGAGTCTCTGAAACTTTCCATGTTTCTGAGAACATATGACAATGGGATCATGCGAAACACGTATGCCCGAGCGTGTATAAGCCGGTTCGTACAGGAGTCTTTGCTATACAGACGTATTTACAGCCATGTACCTCGAGACATGACTTCACTCGAGGGCGACTCACACCAAAGTTGTATGCATTTACTTTCATATATATTATTGTGACCGCCTGTCGTGTTTCCCCGTACCGCCCTTGAGGTGTGAAGGTGTGAAAAGGGATTGTTTGTCTTCTGCAGGTACACTAACTCCGGTAGCGACCCGAGTAGCAAAGAGTGATCGATATTAGGACCACCTATAGACGTATCCGGATATACCGGGTTAGACGTTTCATTTGGTAAGGCACGTAGTACCGTCAGTATCACATTTGATACTTTGACCATCCCCCACAAAAGAATGGTTTCATTATCATCTTGTAAGATCCAACTCCCAGTTGCTGGAAAGTTTTGGGTCAAAGTTTCGACTTGGAGAGTGCAATGGGAAGAAGGATGAAGATTAAGGTTGTTATTCACTCTTGACGGAATCTAGCTCGATTATGTCAAGATGTGTTTTTAGTGAAACTTCGTAGAACCTAGTAGTGTGCTATATGGTTAAGAAGATTTTCAAGTCCTCTACGACTGTTCTTTGAACAGTTTCGGCATGAAAGCCTTTTGAATCGATTCCTATCACAAAAAAATAAACACTAACTCCATTTCATTGAAACATTGGACCAACCTTAGTGTTTTGCCCTATCTCTTCGTAGAGAGTCCTCTACAACGTTTCTATAGAACTCTATAGCAGAATCCATCTCTAACTTACTCAAAATTTCAAATTTCTAAACTTGATCAAATCTGGACAGTCCTGTATACAGATACTGTTTCTTGCAAAACTCGCTGTAGAATTGTCGAATAACTTCATGTGATGCATTTCTGGAATCCAGAGAAAGTATGCAACCAGTTTGCTATGTGTTATTTTTGCAAATGTTGATATTTGCATATCTGAAAATTGTGGATAAAGTCAGCCTTAAACAAAGGAGGTGCTGTCCAAATTTTCAAAAAAAAACTGTCAACTTACAAATGCCATATCTTCTCAACCAGAAGTGCTACAAGGGCAAGTAAGTACTCCTTAGAATGTGTTGGAAGTACTTTACAAGTTCTCTATTCAGCTCAAGACCAAAAAAAAATTTAAGTGGGTGAAATTTGGATAATCGCAGAGACTGTCCAGGCACACCCAAACTGGACAGCAATCTGTACACCTCTAAATGTAATCCATAACTCGCAGACCCTTGATCCAATGGTGTCGCGCGAGTAACCGTTGGAAAGGTTAGTGAGTCAGATACAAATTGTGGAATTGGCTCCAGACCTGACTCGGTCATCTACCTATTCCAAATCGATCTTGAATGCAAAGTGGTCGATCTGAACTGAATTCAAATTCTGAATGCTGAAATTTTAACCAACTTCAAAATTCATATCTTTCAAACAAGAGATGATATAGAGGCAAACCAATACTTTTTGGAAAGTTCTTGAAGTGTACTTTAACTTTGTTGTTCACCTCGAGGTAGGATTTTTCCTCTAACTGGATGAAATTCTCATAGTTCTCCAGACTGGTCATTTCTGGCAGAACAGTTCGTCTTTGTAGCATAAGTTTGAAAATTTGCACGAGCATGAGTATTGTTATACTTTCACAGGGTTCTTGACATGTTCATGTTTTCCTTATCTTCACTTATTGCTGAGATCGAGGTTTGACCTCATCCCAAATTCAATTGTGCAGTATGGTTCGTACTCGCTCATCGAGTAAGGTTGGAAGTTCTCGTCGAGACGGTGTTGATTCGGATCCACCGCAAGCACCACCATCAACGGTATTGGTGGATGCCATGTAAAAAATGTTCGAGTCACACAAAGAGAACACTAAGTTACTTCAAGCTTTGGTGCAGCAGGGCCTAAGTCATCAAACGCAGCAAGTTATTCCACCTTGCAACAGTTATTTGGATTTCTTGGAAACGCAACCGCCAATCTTCACGGAAGCAACTGAACCATTAGAATCATATCATTGGCTTTGTGTAATGGAATCCAAATTTGGTGTGTTTCCCTGTTACGATTATCAGAAAAACTTGTTCGCTGCTCAACAACTCCATGGGCCTGCCAGAGCTTGGTGGGCAGAATATAGTGTGACTCGCCCTGAAGGTCATCGGATAGCATGGATTGAGTTCCGTGAGGCTTTCCGTGCTCGTCATATTCCGACAGGGATTATAAATACCAAGTATGAGGAATTCATTGAACTCAAGCAAGGAGACTTGAGTGTCCATGAATATTTTAAGGAGTTCAACCGTTTGGCTCAATATGCGCCCGACTATGTGAATACAGAAAGGTTAAGAAGTGATCACTTCTTCAGAGGGCTGTGGGTCAAACTTCGAGATAGGTTGGTGTTGTTTAATCACGGCATGTACAACGAATTAGTCAATGCAGCTATCCTACAAGAAAAGGCAGATCTTTGTCTCCAAGCGGAGAAGAGAAAGCGGAATATTCCGCAAGACAACACTAGTGTGGTTACTCAGAGATATCGGATGGTACATCGTTCGCCATCCGGTCAAGAGTGGCAGCCATCTGTCAAACCATCATATCAAAGTCGCCCACTGCTTGCGTCAAGTTTCGAATCACCCCCACAGATGCAGCACATAAGTTCTTATCCATTTTCACCGCAGCCAGAGATACCCAGCTCCCATCCACAAGTCAACACTGAACCGACTAGATATCCGTGCTTCACTTGTGGTCTTATGGGTCACTTTACTAGATATTGTCCAAAGAGAAATAACCGCTGCAGCCAGTTATCATTTCAACATTTAAGTCAGTTTCCCAATCAGCAGCAAAAGAAATCAAAGCTTGGCAGTGTCCACTACACTACCATTGAGGGTGTACCAGAAGGAGAAACCGTGTTAACGGGGATGTTCACTCTCAACCATATACCTACATTGATTCTCTTTGATTTCGGTGCTACACATAATTTCATAAGTCAATCTTTTGTGTTCAAGCACCAGCTTGCAACTACTACCACAAAACATCGCTATCTTATATCTTCACCCGGAGGTAATATTACCGCAAGTGATGTTATCTCCCGAGCACCATTATGTCTGGGTGGTAGAATATATCCCACTACTCTTATTATCCTTGAAGGTCAGAAGATTGATGTAATCTTGGGAATGTCGTGGTTAAGCAACCACGAAGCTGTTCTAAACATCAATCCTCGCACCGTTGAGCTCAACTCTTCAACTCATGGCCACCACACCTTAATTCTTGAGAACATAGTTCAAGAAAGTGCAGTGATGTATCATTCGGAAACAAGTAAGTTGGAAGACATTCCAGTGGTCCGTGATTTCCCGGATGTATTTCCTGACGACCTGCCGGGTATGCCATCCGACCGAGATGTGGAATTCAAGATTGAGTTAATACCGGGAACTACACCTATCTCTCGACGACCATATAGAATGGCACCTAAGGACTTAGCTGAATTAAAGGAGCAGCTCAACGACTTATTGAGTAAAGGTTTTATTCGTCCGAGCTCATCACCCTGGGGATGCTCGGCTCTCTTCGTCAAGAAGAAGGACAAGACATTGAGGCTATGTGTGGATTATCATCCCCTTAATGCCGTGACTATCAAGAACAAATATCCACTACCACGTATTGATCTGCTCTTCAATCAACTAGCGGGTGCTAGGGTATTCTCCAAAATGGACCTTCAGTCTGGTTATCATCAGATTAAGATACGACCAGAAGATATACCGAAGACGGCATTCTCAACTAGATATGGACTTTATGAGTATTTGGTTATGTCATTTGGTCTCACAAATGCCCCAGCGCATTTCATGTATTTGATGAATTCAATATTCATGACAGAGTTAGACAAGTTTGTCGTGGTGTTCATTGACGATATTTTAGTCTACTCCAGTCAGAAGAGGAACATACCGAACATCTCAAGATCGTGCTTCAACGACTGTGTGATAACAAGCTATATGCCAAATTCAGTAAATGTGAATTTTGGATTAATCAAGTTCCATTCCTTGGTCATATTATTTCAGCAGAGGGCATAGCTGTGGATCCAAGTAAAGTGGTACAAGTGTTGAAATGGCAAACTCCCACCTCCGTACATGAAGTCCGTAGTTTCTTTGGTTTAGCAGGCTATTATCGGAGATTTGTTCCAAGTTTCTCAAAAATTGCAAAGCCTATGACGGACTTATTAAAGAAGGGCAGCAAGTATTATGGAGTGAATCATGTGAGGAAGCCTTCAAAACTATAGTGAAGCATCTCACAACAGCCCCGATCTTGGCTCAACCCGATACGACGAAATTGTTTGATGTTTATTGTCATGCATCCGGCAACGGATTGGGCTGCGTACTTATGCAAGATGGAAGAGTAATTGCATACGGATCAAGACAACTCCAAAATCATGAACACAATTATCCGACACATGATTTAGCGTTGGTAGCAGTAGTTCTTGCACTTAAGATGTGGAGGCACTACTTAATGGGAAATCTAGTGCACCTTTACACAGATCATAAGAGCTTGAAGTACATCTTCACACAAAAGGAATTAAATATGAGACAACGAAGATGGTTAGAGTTAATCAAAGACTATGAAATAGAGATTCACTATCATCCCGACAAGGCCAATGTGGTAGCCGACGCACTAAGTCGAAAGTCTCATGTTCATAATTTGACCATTGGTCATATGGAAGAAGATGAACCAACTCTATGTGTTATTCCTTATGGATCTCTGTATAACCTTGCTCTCATACCTACAATCAGAGAGGAGATTGTAGAGGCTCAAAAGAAAGATAAGGGAATGTCTCATATTCAGGGGAGACTTAAAAGTGGAGAAATGAAATGTTTCCGGGAAGACGAACAAGGAACTTTATGGTTCAAGAATCGAATAGTGGTACCCCGGGACATGGACCTACGGAAAAAGATTTTGGATGAGGCTCACTTGTCCAAATATTCCCTCCACCCAGGAAGCAATAAAATGTACCAAGATCTCCGTACTAAATTTTGGTGGACACGTATGAAGAGAGAAATAGCCAAGTATGTGTCCGAGTGTGACACATGTCGGAGAGTAAAAGCTGACCACATGAGGAAAAGCAGACTGCTACAACCATTGAAAATACCGGCATGGAAATGAGAGGATCTGAGTATGGATTTCATTGTCGGATTGCCTCTCACCTTTCACAAGCACGATTCCATTTGGGTGATCATTGACCGATTAACTAAGTCAGCACTTTCATTCCAGTGCATACCGCTTACAATGCGAAGAAATATGCGGAGTTATACATAGCAAGAATTATGTGCTTACATGGAGTTCCCTGCACCATTGTATCAGATAGAGGCTCGCTGTTTGTTGCTCGTTTCTAGGAGCAGCTGCATGCATCATTGGGAACAAAGTTAATTCGTAGTTCCGCATATCACCCTCAAACCGATGGACAAACCGAGAGGGTAAATCAGATACTTGAGGATATGTTAAGAGCATGTGCCATACACCACGGTAAAAATTGGGATTATCAATTACCGTTGGCTGAATTCTCGTACAACAACGGATATCAATCTAGTATCAAAATGGCACCCTATGAAGCTCTCTATGGAAGAAAGTGCCGCACACCACTCAACTGGTGTGAATCTGGGGAACGAGTGGTATATGGAATTGATCTGGTAAATGAAGCCGAAGAGCAAGTGAAAGTTATACATGCTAATCTTAAAGCCGCTCAGTCTTGACAAAAGAGTTATGCGGATAAAAGGCGTCGTCCTTTAAGTTTTAGCATCGGAGATCACGTGTATCTCCGTGTCTCTCCGATGAAAGGAATTCATCGGTGTGGAGTAAAAGGGAAGTTGGCTCCGCGATTTATCGGTCCATTTGCTATCACTGAAAGGTGTGGTCCTGTTGCTTAAAGATTGGAGTTACGAATGACTCTAGCTGGTGTTCATGACAATTTCCACATATCCCAATTCCGGAAATGTCTCAAACCATCTACCGACATCCGTATTGGAGTAATGGAAGAATTGAAACCAGATCTCACCTACGTCGAGCATCCAATCCGGATCATCGATGAAAAGTCTCATGTCACAAGGAATCAGACGATGTGGTTTTATAAAGTTCTATGGAGTAACCACACCGTGGAGGAAGCAACATGGGAGAGTGAAGATTATCTCCGCACAAAGTATCCGGACATGTTATCGTCATATCTCCGGTAATCTTTTCCCTCCTTATCTTTCATTAGTAATCTCGGGACGAGATTCTTTTTAAGGGGGCAGGAATGTAAAAGCCCTAAATTACAAAGGCAAAGTTTAGATGGGAGATGTTGAAATTTAGAGGGGAAAAAGAAATTAAACTAGAATCTGAAAAATTCAAACCAATTTAAACCTCAATTGAGAGAATTAAAAAAAAATTCAAATTTTGCCCATGTTCAAACTTTGCCAAGATAAAAATCAGAGCTCACCATTTAATTACAAATATTCCAATTAGCACCTCTGCAAATTTTCATAATATTTGGAGCACTAAATGTATTTAATTCAATGAGTACATTGAATTCCATTCAAATTCAAAGTTGGAACTTAAAACTCGAATTGAGAAATTCTTGAAATTTATTTCAAATTTGGATTCTTCCTATTCTAGTGAACTTCCCTGCTACCTTTGAGCAATTATAGAGATCTTTCTATCAGCTGAAAATGTAATTACAAGAAAGAGGAAAATGGTGAAAGGTGGGCCCCACTTGTAAGAGGCTAAATCATATTTGACAACTTGTCAAGTTCCATACTGTAGTGTATAATCACCTTCCTGCTAATTAGATTAGTGTTCCAGTTAATCTAATCAAGGACTAAGGAAATGAGATAGAGATATTTGGGCTGGGCATTGACGATAAGGGAGAGGAACTTTATGGGCCCTAGCTGTCAGCCTCAGCATTCATTAGAGCAACGTGCTCTGTTTTTCTGCCTCTTCCCACGGCGACACCAAGGCAAGTGCTTGCGCCACCTCCTCCCTGCTCGACGCCCAGGCTGGACACCGCACACCCAAGCGACCTGCCTTATAAGCCAAGAATCGTACTCCTTGCTCCTTCTTCATCGCTCGGCCTCAGCTCCAAGCAAAACCGGCGCTGCTCAAGTTTACCATGGACGCCTCCCGTTCGACGTCTTCCGACCACGGCAGGCGTTTGCGCGCCAGCCTTAGGCAGCATAACGGTGCGTGGTCGAGTCCTCAACCTCCCTGAGCTGCTAAACCGTGGTCTTCTTCCTCTACCGACGATGCCGGACGCAAGTATTCTTCCTCGGTTTCCACCGTCGCGGTGATTTCCCCGGTGCTGCAGCACTTCGGGCTTGCTCCCAGCTCGCTCAGTGCGCAATAAGGTTCGCCCCAGCCCTACTCTACTCTCCCCATGGGTCCTATGCTAGTCAGGGCACAGTTCAACCGGTGTGCACTGTTTTTCCCTCGGCCATTCTCAAGAATAGAGAAACTTCGGCCTAGGAATTCCGTTTACACGCCTAAAAATTTTCCAATTAAACTAGAGAATAGAATTTTCATGTTCCGACGGACCTTTAGGATCAAACGACGTCGATTTTCATCCACCATACTCGCTAGAATCCGAGTTCTTGCGACGGCCGGACCTTTCGACCTAGGTCACTGGTGAAGTCCTTGTTGCAGTCGATTTCTCTCCGATTCTAGTTCATATTATTGTTCCTCATCAATCACTGGTGCTTTTTGATCAAACCCCGGGGGCTATGGTGCTCTCTGTACGCCGAATGACTTCGCTGGAGCCATGCCGACCGCCGCCGCCATGTAGGCAACGCTTCCGGCCATCATTTGTTTTCCCCGACCACACCAGCGTCTTTCCCGTGTGGGGTTAGGCACAGGCGTCCACGTGAGGGCAGGAAGGCGTAGGGGAAAATCCACCGGCGAGAAGCGCCGCTGGGTCCGCTGTCGGGCGCCGCCGCTCGGGTCCTGCCCGAGGTTGAAGAAGACCCCGGCTGGCCCCACTTGTCAGTCCTTGTTGCGAAGCTGCGGATCGGTTTGCGGCCGTGGATCCCGTGTGACTGCATCAGTGAACCCTTTGGCCGGTGTTGCTTAATTCCGATTGGCGCAATTTAAATCCAGTGGGCCCAGCTATTATTCAAACCTTTCCAATTGATATTTAAATTCCAGATTTAGTTCCCACTTTGAAAATCCATGTCTCCTAGAAGAATTGTCCAAAAATTATCAAATAAATTTTGTTAGAACCAGCATGAAGAGTACTGTCCAGTGGAGCACTTCTATTTGTATGAAAGTACATTCGAATTTCTCCATAATTCAAATAAGCAAAATTCTTATATAATTAATTTCTATAGTTCTGCTATTTGGAAAATTACCAAATTTCTCCAGAACCTTCATTTGAATATCACAGAACTCCAGTAAAAGGTTCAAGCAAAACAATGTTGTTTAAGAGGGTTTAATTCAAAGTCTTTGCCTAGGCTAATAATAATTCCAGAAAATAACAAAATAAATCCAGAAATTTCTAAGGACTTGTACATTCAATATCTTCCTGTAGGAAGCTTGAAAAATTGTGAAACCAATTTTGGTAGCCTCCTTCTGATCAGTACTATATAGCTGTGCCATTTGTGGACATGATAAAACCTCAGGTTTTATCTGCATATTCCTAAATAATGAAAGCTTGATAGAATTTTGTAGATCATTTTCTCCCATCAGATTCTCTGAAATTTTTATGAGAAGTTCTTCATCACCTATGTATACCAGAGTTAAATTATCAGAGCCAACAGAACTCATCTGCATAGCAATTAATTCTGTATAGTTTCCTTATATCCATGACTATATAGAAATTTCCTATGTACATTCTTATAATATGAAGTAATATCAAATTAACCTACCCAAATCCAATTTAATACCCAACGGTACACCTTATTCATTATTGATTTACAAACATACTTCCTTTATGAGTATGACATTGCATAATGTGTGCATATTCATTAGTTAAGTTATTAAAGTATATTATGTGCATATCCATTGCGATAGACGCCGTGACGGAAAGGAGTCAAAGAGGACCTGTTCGTGAAGCATCAAGCCACTGACCCTTGACATTTAGTAGAGTCGCAAACTAAGGCAAGCCCGGTTTGCATTTACGTGCCTTTTAAAGTTTTCCTTTCATACACACTGTATTGAATAGACTTAATATGTGCATTAGGTATAGGTTGATTGAATACCCAACATGCATGACCAAATAATCCATGAAGTGGATGGGTAGTATAAGACTGCCTCTATTTATATTGCTATGCTTAATGTTTAGTTAGAAGATCAGTAGTAGTCGTGTATGTTGGATATTACTCGCAAGATAGGTCACATTTTATTGATCACAAGTCAAGTAGTTGAATTCTACTTGCGAGACATGTCGAGTGAGGGAAACCTACTCGCGAGTTGTTACCATAACGTTAACTCCTTAATATGAGATGTGGACGGGGATTTGTGTAGGTTGGTTTGCCCACATCGTGCCTGGGTTGGTAGTGGCGAGGCAGGTGTTGGGAGATGGTTTGGTAGCCCCGTCTTTGTCGGTTAAGGCCCGTCTCATGCTTGGCCCTGTTGGACAAGTTTGAACTGTACCGGGTGCATACTGGCTATATGGAATCCAGAAAACTGATGTACCTTGAGGATCCTATGTTGGAACCTTTTCAATCGGCTTAAGCTATCGGCTGTGAGTACAGTGGGAGGTAACTTACTCAAGAACATTTCACGTCGGAGATGCACCTTGAGTTGATCTCACTCTTCAGGTCGATCGAACTATTTTGATGTGGTAGAATTTAGGGAAATGTGGCTGCGTGCGACATCAGTGGAGTGTGGTGAGGCAACTCCGAGTATGGGCGTACATGTCGTGCAGTCCGGGTGTTTTTCATTCAAATCACCGTCGGTCGCGGTTATGGATTGAGCATACTTGGACACTGAGTCTTGACGTAGTAAATACTAAAGAAGTCAGAAGAATACGATATATTGCTTTATAAATTGCTTGGACAACCTTGTTTGGCTTAGAAATAGTACAACTAAAAGTTTATAGTTTCCCCATACTTTACGGGTAATAGCATTATGTGCTTTGGGCATGTCATATCATTGGCAAAGTGTTTCTTGTTTGATTCTGGAGTCTAAGATGTGTCGTGCCTGAAGAATGTCATTTGCTACTTAAAACATGATTAGAAGGATCCACTTATAGGCGAGTCTATTTATGCTATTCCTTACCTATGCTTAGTATTCGCCCTGTATATGTCTAGTGAGACGGTTAAGTCTTGTTGAGCCTTATGCTCACGTTTGCGCTTTAACGATTTTTGCATGTATTAGTTCTATTTCTGTTGTTCAGGTTGTACATGAGACTCGAGTTGTCGAGATAAATCTCGTGTGAACCACGCCGCTGCTGAATGTTCGTCATGTTGCTAGTGAGAAGCATCCTAGGGCATGGTCATCTTCTCTTCTTCTTAGATAGGTGAGATTATGAGTATGTATTTTCCGCTGCGTGTGTACCCCTGCTGTACACTCTTTTGTAAACTCTGATGATTCTGAAATAAGAACTTTATATGTTTTGGTATCCTTTTCCTGTGTGCTGTTAGGTGCCGCATCGCACGGCACCACCCAATGAGATCCTCGGATGTGTGGACTCCGGTACCCACAGGACGTCCACGAGTTGATGGAATCAGTTTACATCTCAGACTAGAGTTCAACTCGGAGTCCAGGAGCAGTCCACCTTAAAACAGACGCCCAGGATTCATACGGACTCCGTTTTTTATGTTCCACATATGCATGGAAAGAGAAGAAGATAAACTTTCCAGTGGCTCTGGTCCCACCTCAAAATTTCTGCGGAGTCATTGTGAGTCATTGAAACAAATCGAGTCCAGCTTTCTGTCTGGTGCTGCTCCACCGAATTGGGCCTTTGGGCCTTGTATCTCGTATGAGTCCATAAGGGACGCGTCTAAGCGTGCTTTGGCCGAACCCTAGCCTTTAAATACTGCAGCCCCCGGTCATATTCGGTAGGTTTTTCTTAGATTAATAATATCACAGTTCTACGGTTTGTGAAACCCCAACTTCGCGATTTCAGATCGTGTCTTCTACGTTATTGTTTGTGTTCTCGGTTGCACTTGCAGGGATTAGCCTTCTTGGCCAGGTCAAGTGTGTGCAATACTGTTGATAACCAATGGACCAGTGGTGTAGTGAATGCAGGGGTATTCGAACTGCTCGAGTGCCGCGGATCATCAACATCGCGTTCTCCACCCCAATCGACTTACCTTTCGGAAGATCGGGCCTAAACTCCTCCTCATCAGGCCGGAGCTGGAATCCTTCTCCTCGCTCCGTTCAGGGAGAAGGTCAAGTACATGGTACACCTTGGCTTCAATGCAACCCACATCATGCGGAGTATGAAGCTCTCATCTATGGGCTCAAGGTGGCGCTATCTTATGGCGTCAAGTAGTTGATGGTGAAGGGTGACTTGCAACTCATCATCAATCAAGTCAAAGGTGAATGCAGTTGCAACAACCCTCAACTCGCTGCCTACCTCCTTGAAATCCAGAATTTGCAGAAGGACTTTCATGTCCTAGACCTCTGCCATGTCCAGCGTCTCGACAACAATGAAGCTGATGAACTCTCGACGAAAGCTTTAACTGGAGCTCAAGCTTATGACGGAGTTTTTGTCAAGAGATTGTCAAAAACCACCTCTCAACCAAACGAACTAAGTGAAGGGGGCGATACCAGCACCCAAAAGCTGGCAGTCCTGGTGGCCCTATTTCCATTGCGTCCACCAAGGATCGTAGGCGCTACAGGAAGCTCCGAGCAACCTAGCACTCAAGATCCAGAGGCTCAAGTTAGCTCCAATACATGGATCTCAGAGATCCTGAGCATCTTGAAAGACAACATCCTTCCCGAAGACGGTTCTTCCACTGACCGAATCGTAAGATTGGATAAAAGATACACGTTGTTAGAAGGGGATCTCTACCGGTGCGGTGCCAACAACGTTCTAATGCGGTGCATTGTCCGGGAAGAAGGCCACGAGCTCCTCGCAGAAATCCATGGAGGCGAGTTTGGGAACCACGCATCTTCCCGCATGTTGGTTGGTAAAGTCTTCCAGCATGGCTTTTACTGGCCTACAACACTCCAGATACAGTTGAGCTGGTAAAAAAGTGTGAAGCATGCTATTTCCATGCACTCAGTTGCTGCAAATGGTACTTCCTACATGGCCATTCGCTGTGTGGGGGATGGACATTTTGGGACCTTTCCCAAATGTCGTCGGAGGTTATAGGTTCCTATACGTCGCCATCGACAAGTTCACCAACTGGTCGGAAGCTACTCTAGGTGTGACAATCAACAAGCAATTTGCTATCATGTTCTTGAAGTCCATAGTCGGTAGATTCGGAGTTTCGAACAAAGCCATCACTGACAACGGAACCCAATTCACAAGTGCAACATTCCAAGAATATTGCGAAGCCTCAGCATACAAGTCACCTACGCATCAGTAGCTCACCCGACAAGTAATGTCGAAGCTGAGAGAGCAAATGCAGAGATATTAAAAGGACTCAAGACGCGCACATATGAGCGCCTGAAGAAACACGAAGCCAACTGGATAGAAGAGCTTCTGTCTGCACTGTGGGCAAGCAGGACAACACCCAAACGGTCAACTAGAGAGACAACCTTCTTCTTGGTGTATGGAACTGAAGCGGTCCTTCTTTTGTAGATCACCATGGGGTCACTCCGGGTCTGGACCTTCGATGAAGCCGCACAGGACAAGATCCTTCATGAAGACCTAGACCTCGTCGACGAGGGAAGGTGCCAAGCAGCTGTTCGGAACTCAGGATATCGCCAGGCGCTTTGGACCTATCATTAAAGGTTCGTGCGCAATGGGTAGCTCGAAGAAGGAGATTTGGTGCTGTGGAGAATACTGACTCGAGAACGGATGAACAAACTCTCCCCACACTTGGAAGGTTCCTTCCGAGTGATCAAAGTTTCCCATCCCGGATGCGTCTGCTTGGAAACAGTGGATGGGACCCCGCTTCTAAATCCATGGAACATTGAGCACCTCAGTAAGTTCTATGCTTAGTTTCATGGAGGTGAGTCTTTACTTACACATAATGTTAATTATAGAGTCTATGGACAGAGTCGGGTAGGTCCTTAAGAAGAACATCTGGACCCCTCCGGGAGGGTCCGGACAGCTCGAGCACACTTAACATAGTCTTTGTACTTTAAGTGTAGCTTACCTACCCTGGGTTAGAACAAAATAAATAGCATGCTTAGCCTAGTTCCGTACCCTAAGTGTTTTGTTGTCTCCCCTGTAATTCGGACCTATAATGAAATACATTGTTGTGTGAAAATGGACTCCACGTGTATTAATTTTGTACATGCTCGTTTCTTTTATATCTTTTCCTTCTTGTCCATAATGAAGTTGTGTAACTCTTTTTGAGATTTAGTCCGAGTTATTCATATGATATACAAGTTATATTGTTGATCTTCTTTCAGATCTTAGCATTGCTAGATGGTCTACTCGTCAGAAAACAAAAGCAAATGAAAGGTTCAGAGTGTGCTATTTAAATAGACTGGTCAAGCATACTAAGTACACCACTCTACTTACATTTCGGTAGGTCTCAGTAGGGCGGGTCCAGAAGATAGTAAGATCTAAAGAGATTGCATCAATATACTTTTTATCATGATGATTTCCATTGGATTTAAAGTTCAAATAAGAACACTAAGCCGCAAACAAGTATAGATGAGAGGACGAATTTTACTGTTTTACTTGTCTTTAATGCGCAGGAAAAATGTAAAACACGTGGTGATGGTGGACGATGACGGAGCTCCTAAGCTACGACAATCCCAGCGGGCCCGCCTTCGATGTTTTATACGTTGAAAGTGGGTGTCATCGAAGCTAAAAAGTTCCGACAACTCTCATGGGGGCCAACCATCAATATGAAGAATTAATGGCAATCTAAACCAATATGGTAAAGAAATCACCCCGAAGACGTCCGCCGTCGATGTATTATGCGTTGACACTGGACACCGTCGAAGCTAGTAAAGCTCTAACAATCCTAGGGAGCCCACCGTCGATGTTTCTAAACATTGATGGGTGCCACCGTCGGATCTACCAAGCTATGACAACCCAAAGTGGGCCTGCCGTCGACATTTCTAAGCGTTGATAGCGGGCATTGTCGGACCTAACAAGCTTCGACATCTCCCAGGGGGCCCGCCATCGACGTTTTTAAGCGATGATGGTGAGCGTTGTCGGACCTACCAAGCTCTGACAACTCCTAGGGGCCCACCGTCGACGTTTCTAAGCGTTGTTGGTGGCCGCCGTTGGACCTACCTAGCTTCGACAACTCCTAGGGGGCCCGCTGTCGACGAAACCCAAGGTCCCTAGAGATGTCAGAGGTAAATTTCGGAACCCAGGGATATTTTTTTGGCTACGAGCGAGAAGTGATGTCATCAACACATTGTCAAATCCTTTTGGTAAATGTTCATAATAAATTTTGTACAACTACCAGAGGGTCAACAATATAAAGGGCAATGTATTAAAAACATACAAAATGGAATTCATTCATTCAAAAGATTGGATTTCATTCATACAAAATGAGGATTACAAGTGAAGGCATAAGAAAATAGATCTAGATATTGGAGGTCCTATGGAAAAATGAGGCAACTTTCTGGGCAGCTTCTTGAACGCTGGCCTTGGCGGCATCTTCTTCTTCGACAACGGGTCCTTCAACCACTGGATCCAAAGACATATGAGGGTTCCAGATTTTGAAACACGTCAGCACATATTCGGTGAAATTCTTGGCCAAGGACTTCCCCTCCATCTCCAGTTGATTGACGATGGCGTCACCCATTGCATGAAGCTTGTTGCCGACAGAGCTTAACTCCACCAGCGCTTTGTCCATCTTTGGCTTCGGGTTAGCCGGACATAATGGACTAAAGCAAAGTGGCACCAGAGCTTTGTTAGCATGCCCCAGGAGGTCCCAGGCTTGCTAGGACTTAGTTTCCTTCAAATTCCAAAGTTCCTCCAGTGACCTTCTAGCGGCCACAAGCTCCGAACTCTCTCGGGTGAGGCGCTCGACCTCCTTAGTATGTCGCGGGATCCTTTCAGCCACATGCTTTTCTCGGTCAGCAAGCTCTGTCTCTCAAAGGTGAATGCAGTTCTGTTGGTCCACCATGTCCTTCTCCCAGCCCTTCACCCTCTCCTCTTTGGCTAAGACATTATCCTCTATCTTGGAGACTTCTTGTACCACCAGCCAAATCCTTTCTTTCTCCTGAACGCACTTCTGTTTAAACTATTTAGGGCATTCATCCAAACTCTTCTCACCCAGCGACAGCCTCTGGGCGAGCTCCTACTCCCTCATCGAGAGGTCCTCCTCTTTCTCTAAGAGCTTGTCCTCCTTTTCATCGAGAGCTTCCAGACACTTGAGGAGTACTTCATTCAGTTCATTGAGGTTGTCCTCACGGTTATCAGCAGCCTCGTTGGAGTCCCTAGCATGCTCAAAAGATGTCTCGAGTCTTCTCGTCGAGAGCCTTGATTGCAGCCTCTCGCTCATTCAGCAAGCGACCCAACAACGCTTATTGAGCCTTCTCCTTAGCCACCCATTCCTTCGGGTCAGCCAGCCTCGACTTCGTCAGCTTCGACTCAAAGTTAACTCTATTGAGCCAACGCCTTAAGGTGTTGCGCCCTTCTTCAACGGCTTTGCTTTCGTGGTCAAAGGCGAGCTGGACCTGACAGACTAGAGCAGGCCTTGTCTATAGACAGTGCTGAAGGAATTGCCTCCGTACCAGCCAGATCTCTTCCGCTGGCTCAAGCAAGTCTTCCAAGATGACTGAGGGGCACCAAGGTGCGAGCTCCCTCTCCAGCAACTCCACATTAGCTAGACCAATCGATGGAAGCTCTTCCATCTCCACTGCACTCGGAGCTGATGAGGAAGGTCCCACTGTTGGATTTTCGATTGTAGGATCGGTGGGTGGAGGACCCGCAACCGCCTACTCTGAGTGCTCCGGTTTGTACATGTACACCTCTGGAGTAATCACTCTAGGACTGGCGCAGTGGCTTCGTCTGGAGCCCCCACCACCTCAAACTCAGGTGTCGGGACTTCAACTACCTCCGGCTCGGGTGCCAGAGCTTCAACTACTTCCTGCTCAAGAGCTGGAGCTTCGATTACCTCCACTTCAGGTGTCGGAGCTTCTGCCATCTCTTGCTCTAATGCTGGAACTTCAGCTGCTAGCTCAGAAACAGCTAGCGCTTCTTCATGAGCCTCTCCCATTGTCCGGCTCTACCACGGGAGCTTCTGGTGTCCTCACTAGATCCGAATCCACGACAGCTGGCATAGGAGTTGTCATGTCTTCTTCCACCACTTGGGGGGGGGGGGGGGGGCAGGGGTCAAAGCAGCGGCCTCTGTTTGCGCTTCCTCTGTTCCTGCGACGGGTGCCGGAGCTTCAGTGTTCTTCTTCGACACCCTGGAAGCAAAAGATCAAAATACTCAAAACATGGAAAAGATAAAAATAGCAACTCAAGGTGAGAAAACAATGCTTTACTAGGGAAGCTTCCACTCCAGTCACTGCGAAACTTCTTTTTCTAGGGTCCGGTGTCAGAGCCCATCGTACTTGGTGAAGCAGAGACCCTGAACTTCAGTCGGGAGCTTGTCGCAGGGGTTGGAGTCGCCTTATCAGGGACCTCCCTCGGCTTGGAAGGATCTTTGGACCTAGAGCCCGCAGTCGATACTGGAGTCAGGGTCAACTTGCCGGAGCTAGCTCCCCTCGTGGACGCCGGCACCGAAGAATGTGTGGCCATCGAAGTTCTGCTTGGCCGGGGAGAAGAGGGTGGTGGAGATAAGACGACCTAAGGGAGCTCCCATCAGCATGTCTCAGCTTCCTCCTTCGGCTAGAAGATTCTTCTGGCTCCTTGCCCTTGCCCCTACCGATGTTATCAACCTTATGGCTTGGAGCAATGGGAGTCACGCTTTCCGAAGCTCCGGGAATAGAAACCCTGGCGATCCAATGCCTCTTCGCCAAACCACGGTCGTCCAGCTCCAGCATTCCTTCCTGAAGCTCCCTCCTGAACTCAGGAACCGTGTTCAGAGGGAGGAAGGCTGCCGGTGGGGCCAAGGCATCGCGGGTGATGGCTCCGTGTTGAAACTTCTGGAGATGGAGCTTCAAAGATTCATCATCCAAGTTCGTCCAAAGACTAGATTTGTTACAGTTGTGGTCCATCTCGTTGTTGAAAGACCAAGCGGGCCACTCCCTCTTCATCCGCGGAGCCCACCTGTTGGCCAGCAAGTTCCCGAAGACCATCTCAGGGGTCACTCCACCCTCTCTTGTAAGCATCAGACAGCTCTGGAACTACATTCGAAGCATCGGTGTCTACATTAGGGAGGCCCTTAGGCATGTAACACCCTTATTTTTCATGCATCATGCCTTTCATACACTCATATACATGTTTAACATTAACCCACAACAAGAGGAACGAGTTTAAAATTGATTTGGAGCAAAACCGCACTTAAAATGCAGGAAAGTGCGGACTAGTACGATTTTACTGAGGACTAGTCCGATTTCTCTCTGACTAAAAACGGACTTGTCCATTTTTGCTGCGGACTAGTCCGATTTTGCCTCTGGAAACTTTCGGACTTGTCTGATTTTGTGTGGACTAGTTCGATAGTCCAAGAATCCTTGAAAACTTGCTAAGTCCCTGGACTTTTCTGGACTAGTCCGGTGTTCCAGCGGACTTGTCTGATTTCCTCTCTGTTTAAAGTCATACTTGTTCGATGTTTAGCCAGACTTGTCCGATTTTCTCTCTGGACGACTTCAGACTAGTCCGGTCCTTTCCGGACTTGTCCGATATTTCGCGACTCCGAATTGATATTGTGAGACCTATGTGTGCTGAAAACATTGGCTTGTAGTGAATACACTTGGCTTTAATGATAAAAGTTTTGAATATCACTAAAACACCTTTTTATCAAGGTCCGACTCTAGCTCTGAGCTACAGCAAGGTCCGACGGTAGGTCCGGCTTGGTTTGGGTAGCTCCGGTAACGTTCGATGCTAGGTCCGACTTCTTGGTAATGTCCGACTAGCTTTAGTTAGCTCTGGTGAGCTTTATCTTTAGCTCCGGCATGTCTTTGATAGCTCCGACATATATTTGATAGCTCTGACATGCTTTTACTAAGCTCCGACGTACTTTGTCTAGCTCCGGTTTTGGGTTGGCTAGTTTTGACTAGTGTATGGTAAGCTCCGGTGCTAGGATCTACTAGTTTTGGTAAGCTCCGACAGGTGCTTCATTGTACTAGTTTTGGTAAGCTCCGGCTCGAGCTCTGGGTTGCTCTGGCAAGGTCCGGAACTTGACCGCGGTGCTTCTGCTTTTCATTTGCAATGTTTCATACTTGCTTTACATTGTTGGAAAGATTGCTTAGTATTCATTTGCTAAGTTTTTGGTGCATTTTGGTTGATATGGATGATTTCGTGTTTTGATATGCTTTGCAACATGCTTATGTGAGGTGCTCACGTAAGGTGTTGTGTTCGGAACTAACTTGAGTTAAGTCGAGGACTTGGGCCCGTATGGATTGGTTGTTTATTCATGTGTAGGTGTTGCTTGAGTTCAAGACATGGCTGGTGACGGGATCCATTGGACTAGTCTCAGGGAGGAGATGAGGTTCCAACAACCAAATTCAGGAGGAATTGTGGTTGAGCTGATCAGGAGGTTGCGCAGCATGATTGAATCAAGAAAAATGCATATGAAGGTATCGTGGATGTCATTGGAAGATGTTTGCACGTGTGCAAGGAGTGCATGGACATGGCTACATGGTTTTGAGACGTGATGTGGACGTAAAGAATTGGTCGGAAAGGTCCAATAGACTAGGTTATGGACTCAGGCTGCGGCGTTCCAGAACTACACGAGTTTGGATTTGTGGTCTATGATCTACACGAGTTTCTTTGCAGCGTTCCAGAACTGTTTTTTCTCGGGTAGGGCAGATTGACCATTGTTTGATCTTTCGATCATAACTTGAGTTTTTCTCGACGGATTTGAGTGACTTTTTTTGTGTTGTCTTCGCGACTTGATTCTCTCTGATATCTATCACTTTTGTCACGGTGAAACACGTTTAGATTAGTCTCACACACGATTTCTTTAACAGATTGTTTTTCTACCGAAAGGGTTTGGGGTTTAATTGTTTCCGCTGCGTAAGATTTTTAAATCTACCATTCACCCCCCTCTGGTAGCTTTTCATGTGCTCTTCGATCCTACAATTGGTATCAGATCCACGGTGCTCTAATCTTTGTGATTTGCGCGTGTTTTTGACTAATCATCATGGAGAAGTACTCTGCCAAACCTTGTGTGTTCGCTGGTATTGATTTTCAGGTTTGGAAGGCACGCATGGAGGCTTTCATCCAGGCACAAGACTTTGCAATATGGGAGAAGGTATACAAGCCTTACGAAGTGCCATCAAACGATCAAGTTACAGCTACAAATCTGAGAGATGTCGACAACAACAACAAGGCTTGGAACTTGATCATACAAGGATTAACAGAAAAGCGACTTTGACCGTGTTGCACACCTCCGATCTGCATACGATGTGTGGAAAGCACTTTGTGACTACCACGAAGGATCCAACACGATCAAAGAGGTAATGCAAGACATGTTCAAGAAAGAATACATGCACTTCGAGATGCAACCCGGTGAGTCTATTGATGACCTTTTTGCTCGCTTTAATAAGATTCTCAGCAACTTACGTAGTGTCAATGTTAATTTTTCAGATGCTGAAAATGCTAGACAATTGCTAAGTGCATTAGATATGTCAATTTGGGAGATGAAAGTCACATATATTCATGAATCTACTGTCATGAGTTCTCTTACGTTAGATGTACTCTATTCTAAACTAAAAACTCATGAAATTGACATAATCTCACATAAGAACCCCAATAAGTCTATTGCATTTGTTTCACAACGTGATATGTCTAGCACCGGCCAATCATCATCTTGCAATACTCTTGCTTTGTTGTCCTCACTAACACTGGAGCAGATCGAAGAATTTCCAGAATAGGAGTTGGCACTCATCTCTACTAGATTCTCAAAAGCATTGCAGAACGTGAGAACTAGAAGGAGAGGAAGCTCCAGACCTCAACGCTGTTTTGAATGTGGTAAAACAGGACACTTTCGTACAGAATGCCCTAACCTTTCAGGTCCGACCACCCCGGAAGAAAAACAAAGCAAGGTTCGGACCTCCTCTGCAAATTCCAACAAGAAGAAGAAAAGTACCATAGGACGCAAGATGATCAATAGTTTCATCACCGCGCTTCAAGAATTCAGTTCAAGCGACGTGGACATTGGAAGTGATGAAGATGAAGATGATTTGGCAAACTTGTGCTTTATGGCGGACAAGTCAAGATCAAGTATGGAGGAGGCCGAACACAACAGCGACAATGAAGAGGCATGTCCTACTTGCGAAGAAATGTGTGATGCTATTTCTCGTGCCACTATTATTGTTAAGAAAAAGGACAAAAAGCTTATGGATAGTTCTGCTAAAATTGAATCACTAGAATCTGAAATCAACCATTTAAAAACTTTGATTCCTAGTGATGATGCATGTTCCTCATGTGATTTAATATATGAACAATTGTCCTCATTAAGAAGTGCGCACACCTCCACACTTGATAAACTTGAGTTAGAAATTGAAAAGAACAAAGAGCTTGCTGCACTTAATGATATAAACTTGAAAGATGCTAGCTGTTCTACAATTGATTTGCATTGTTCTACTTGTGATGATCTTGATAAGAAACTACAGGATGCTATGAATGAAATTTCTATATCGAACAATGCTTTACATTCTCATGAAGTTAAATTTTGTTCCAATTGCAAACTAAAAGGAAAAACTTCATGTGAAAATTGCCTTGATCTATCCAATAAACTTGATGACATGCATATGACATTAGATCGGTTTTGTAATGGGAATAAGAACCTAAACATACTGATGAATTCTTCCAAGTCTTGCAATGATAAAACTGGTTTAGGTTTTGATTCTCATGCTCATGCTAAGGCACATCCACCTAAAATTGTAAAGTCATTAGGAAGTGGTTTGATTCAAACAGTTCCTAAACAAAATGGAGTGGTTTTCAAATCTGCAGGAGTGTTGCCTCATTCGGTTTCAAATAAAAATATTGCTTGCTCATCTAGACATGAACACAAAGTTAAATTTCATTGTACCTTCTGTGGTAGAGATGGTCATGTCATAGATTTTTTTTATAGACTAGCTAAACAACAGAAAAGGGAAAGAATGGTTGCTAGATCTCATAACTTTCATGCAAAAATTGCTGCACACATTAAACCGAATGTACAACCTGCTGTTTTGAGTAAAAAACATTCAAAGTTTACCTCCGGACCTTCTGTTTTTGCCTCTGGAGCTACTGATTTTTGTGCTACACAAGTAACACCTTATAGGTCAGTAGTCAAGAACAAAAAATCTCAAACTTTGACTCATAAACCTGCTGTTTTGCCTCAGCTTTCGCGTGTTTTTCCTGCTGCACCTCGTGTGACTCAGTACTGGATTCCTAAATGCCTTTTGACTAACCCCAGTATTGAGTCAACGACGTATTGTGCTTTTATGTAGGTTACACGTTTGAGGAAGGAGAACATTTGGATTGTGGATTCAGGTTGCTCACGCCACATGACCAGTAACAAAGATTGGTTCTCCTCCCTCTCTTTTGTGTCACGTGTAGAGAATGTTACTTTTGCTGATAATTCTTCAACTCCTATAATTGCTAAGGGTTCGGTTAGAGTAAATGATCACTACACTTTGAAGGATGTGGCACTTGTCAAAAATTTGAAATACAACTTGCTTTCTGTTGCACAATTGCTAGATGAAAATCTAGAAATTATTTTAAATAAAAACTGCTGCAAAGTTGTAGGTTCAAATAGTGAGCTTATTTTTAACATGTCTCGGTTTGGAAGAGTTTTTAAAGCTGATTTTGATATGTATTCCTCTAAGCATAGGTGTCTAGTTGCTAATGATTCAAAGGACTTATATTTTTGGCATCGTAGACTTGGTCACGTAGGCTTTGATCACCTAACGCGTGTTAGTGCTCTTGATCGCATACGTGGGTTGCCTAAGCTTAAAGGGGACAAAGAAATTGTGTGCTCTTCTTGTAAACATGCTAAGATGGTTGCAAGTTCACATACTCCTCTCACAATGATCATGACAACTGAACCATGTCAACTTTTGCATCTTGACACCGTAGGGCCTTCACGTATTCAATCCTTCGGAGGTAAATGGTATGTTCTTGTTATCGTTGATGATTATTCTAGATACTCTTGGGTTTATTTTATGGCGTCTAAGAATGAAGTTTTTAGTCACTTTAGAATTTTATTTCTTAGATTATCAATTGATCACCCAGGATCATTAAAAGCAATTAGAAGTGATAATGGAACTTAATTTAAAAATCAATCTTTTGATCACTTTTGTGCTGAAAATAGAATAGATCATCAATTCTCTTCACCATATGTACCTCAACAAAACGGTGTTGTAGAAAGAAAGAACAGAACCTTAGTTGAGATGGCTAGGACTATGCTTGATGAATATCAAACTCATAGGAAATTTTGGGCTGATGCGTTAGCAACCGCTTGTTATGTCTCAAATCATGTTTTCTTGCGTGCTAAGCTAGGTAAAACATCATATGAGCTTCGGTTTGGACATAGGCCTAGTGTTACACACTTTCGGGTCTTTGGATGCAAATGCTTTGTTAAGAAACATGGTAATCTTGATAAATTTGAACCTAGATCCATTGATGGCATGTTTCTTGGTTATCCATCTCATACTAGAGGCTATCGTGTGCTTTTACTTGACACTAACAAAATTGTGGATACTTGTGAAGTGTCTTTTGATGAAGCTAGCCCAGGTACTAGCTCCGGTGTTGCAGGACCAGATCCGTATCCTCAGGGGGAGGGTATCTTCGAAGATGAAGAAGAGCCGGTGATACTGCCTGGTAGTTCCGAAGTTGACACGTGTCTAGCTCCGGACATTGAACAAGCTCCGGCTATCACCTATGCTGGTCCTGATCATCCACAAGTCACAAGCTCATCAATCTACGATGAACCTAATGAACAAGAAGCTTGTGAGACATCTGTTCCCCTACATTTTTACAAAGATCATCCCCCACAATAGATGATTGGAAGCTTGCACGAACGAGTCACACGGTCCAGGTTTTGTGATCCAATCTCTCATGCTCATTCTGCTTTTGTTGCTTCTTTTGAACCCAAAGATATATCACACGCACTCACTAATGAATCTTGGGTTATTGCCATGCAAGAAGAGTTAGAAAATTTTGAAAGAAATAATATTTGGAAACTTGTACCTCCACCTCAAGGTCACACTTTAATTGGAACTAAATGGGTATATAAAAATAAACAAAGTGAGGATGGGGTTGTGGTTAGGAATAAGGCTAGGTTGGTTGCTCAAGGTTTCACTCAAGTTGAAGGTCTAGATTTTGCAGCATCTAAAGGTTTTAAGCTATATCAAATGGATGTTAAAAGTGCTTTTCCTAATGGCTACATAGATGAGGAGGTTTATGTCAAACAACCACCGAGTTTTGAAAATCCAGATTTTCCTAATCATGTTAACGAACTGTCCAAAGCCTAATACGGTCTCAAACGAGCCCCTAGAGCATGGTATGATAGGTTAAAAACATTCTTACTTAAAAAGGGGTTTACCATGGGCAAGGTTGATAAAAATCTTTTTGTGCTTAAGTATGGCAATGACTCATTATTCGTTCAAGTGTATGTGGATGATATTATCTTTGGTTGTGCTTCTCATGATCTTGTGTCCAAGTTTTCAGAAATGATGAGTTCCGAATTTGAAATGAGTATTATGGGTGAACTCACTTACTTTTTGGGGCTGCAAATCAAGCAAACCAAGGAGGGTACCTTTGTGCATCAAACGAAGTATACCAAAGACCTCCTAAGGTGCTTCAACATGGACAAAAGCAAGCCTCTTCGGACACCAATGGGAACAGCAACAACACTTGAACTTGATGAAGATGGTGAACCCGTGGATCAAAAAGAATATAGAAGCATGATCAGATCACTTTTGTACCTCACAGCATCAAGACCGGACATACAATTCAGCGTATGTCTTTGTGCACGGTTTCAAGCTTCCCCACGCGTTTCACATCGTCAAGCCGTCAAAAGGATTCTCAGGTACTTACATGGAACCCAAGAATTTGACATTTTTCTTCCTTCTTCCTCAACCGTTACTTTGAAAGCTTTTTCGGATGCTGATTTTGGGGGTTTTAAGATTGATAGGAAAAGTACTTCCGGTGCTTGTCATTTTCTTGGTAATTCTCTCGTTGCTTGGTACTCTAGAAAACAAAATTCAGTTTCACAATCCAGAGCCGAATCTGAATATGTAGCTGCTGCTAGTGCTTGCTCACAAATTCTTTGGATTGTTCAAACACTTAAGGACTATGGGGTTGATCTAGATAGTGTTCCACTATTCTGTGATAACACTAGTGCCATTTGCATTGATAAAAACCCTGTGCAACATTCTAGAACTAAGCACATTGACATTAGGTATCACTTTCTCAGAGATAATGTTGAAAAAGGAAACATTGTGCTTCACCATGTAGATACCGAACAACAATTGGCTGACATTTTTACAAAACCTTTGGATTTCACTCATTTTTGTTACATTCGTAGTGAAATAGGGGTTATGCATCCTCATGGCTTAAATTGAGGGGGAGTTTTTGAAATTTGGGACGTCTATGTGTGAATCTGAAATTAAAATAATATGAGCATAGTATTTCATACATATAAGACTTTGTGATTCCTTTTACATGCTGAAAGTTCTTACTACATTGCTCGTGTTATAAATTTGGTAGTTTTTGCCATGTCTAGTAATTGGAATAATTACTTACACTAAAACTGGTCATGGTCGAACTTTCTTGCTGTTCTGAACTTGTTACATGTTCACAAGTGCTTTTAATCATAAAGAATTAATCAAGTAATCAACTCACATGTTGAGTTTTTATGAACAAATATAAATTGAGAAAAGATCAAGAGAATATGCATGCATCGCACTTCTTTTTCTGAGATGACTTATCATTGCACTTAGATTTGAACTTGGAAGAAGTTGTGTATGACTAAAACCATGTCCTTAAGCTTCTGATTGTCAAATGACATAGGCTTGGCTTGGTTGGTTAGAATAAGGCAGATGCGCATATAATCTCTTGCAAATATCATATGATCTAAATTTATGCTTTGAAAAATAATAAAATGCAGCAACTAGTGTCATGCTTTCAGGTTTTGAAATAGTTAAGTTTGTGAGATCATGACTTGCTTAAATTTAAAATTACATATGGTCTCTAGCATGGCTTACACTACTTTATGTATCTCATTGATGTGATAATGTATGTTACTTGATAGTATGACCTGGATGAGCTTTGTTTTATATGTATATGTTATAATATGCTCATAACAACTAAAGTTGGAGAGATAATTTGTTTATATGCTCATGACTTGCTGAATACATTGTCAAATGGGGAGAGATAAGCATGAAGAGAAAGAGAATATGTGCATAAGGAGAAATAATAAAGGGGGAGAGATAATTTTTTTTGGATTTTCTTTTTGGATTTTCTTCTCATTTTACTTTTGATTTACAAAGGGGGAGAATTTGTTTTCAAAACTTTTAATTGAATAAGCCAATGTTCAGATTTTAAATGGTGTTGTCAATGCATTCATCAAGGGGGAGATTGTGAGACCTATGTGTGCTGAATACATTGGCTTGTAGTGAATACACATGGATTTGATGATAAAAGTTTTGAATATCACCAAAACACCTTTTGATCAAGGTCCGACTCTAGCTCTGAGCTATAGCAAGGTCCGACGGTAGGTCCGGCTTGGTTTGGGTAGCTCCGATAACGTTCGATGCTAGGTCCGACTTCTTTGTAAGGTCCGACTAGCTTTGGTTAGCTCCAGTGAGCTTTATCTTTAGCTCCGGCATGTCTTTGATAGCTCCGACATATATTTGAAAGCTCCGGCATGCTTTTACTAAGCTCCGACGTACTTTGTCTAGCTCCGGTTTTGGGTTGACTAGTTTTGACTAGTTTTTGGTAAGCTCCGGTGCTAGGATCTACTAGTTTTGGTAAGCTCCGGCAGGTGCTTCATTGTACTAGTTTTGGTAAGATCCGGCTCAAGCTTCGGGTTGCTCTGGCAAGGTCCGGAACTTGATCGCAGTGCTTCTGCTTTTCATTTGCAATGTTTCTTACTTGCTTTACATTGTTGGAAAGATTGCTTAGTATGCATTTGCTAAGTTTTTGGTGTGTTTTGGTTGATATGGATGATTTCGTTTTGATATGCTTTGCAACATGCTTATGTGAGGTGCTCACGTAAGGTGTTGTGTTCGGAACTAACTTGAGTCAAGTCGAGGACTTGGGCTCGTATGGATTGGTTGTTTATTCATGTGTAGGTGTTGCTTGAGTTCAAGACATGGCTGGTGACGGGATCCATTGGACTAGTCTCATGGAGGAGAAGAGGTTCCAACAACCAAATTCAGGAGGAATTGTAGTTGAGCTGATCAGGAGGTTGCGCAGCATGATTGAATCAAGAAAAATGCATATGAAGGTATCGTGGACGTCATTGGAAGATGTTTGCCCGTGTGCAAGGAGTGCATGGACGTGGCTACATGGTTCCGAGACGTGATGTGGACGTAAGGAATTGGTCGGAAAGGTCCAACAGACTAGGTTATGGACACAGGCTGCGGCTGAGTCGGGTTTGACTCAAATATGGAAAGATTTGACTTGGTTATGATAGGATTTCGTGTGGGTCACGAATTTGAGTTGTTTAGGAATGTGGGATACGTTCCTAAGGGGTTTGGAAGCCTTAAGATTGCTTCTATCTGCGTATAGAAGAATCTTGAGCAGTTATGGAAAGATACGATTAGTGATCTGAGTAGGATTGGAGTCCTAGTTGATATTCGGTTGGCCTAAGGGCTGTTTATATAAGCAAGGGAGCCCAGAGCTCGTGGTACACGACTTTAGGGCTGTTCCTCTTGTGTTCTATTGAATAAAATTCGTAGTTTGAAGGAACTTTTGTGCCTTGTTCGTCCGACTTGTTCCAGACAAGTTTTACTCGTTGAGTTTCTGGACAGCAATACCTTTCGTCGGTGGTTTTATCATAACTCGAGTTTTACAGATCCAATTGATGTTATTCTTTTTTGGGTTGTCTTCACAACTTGATTGTATATCATCTGTCAAAATTTCACGGTCATTGGATTTGTGGTCTATGATCTACACGAGTTTCTTTGCAGCGTTCCAGAACTGTTTTTTCTCGGGTAGGGCAGATTGACCATTGTTTGATCTTTCAATCATAACTTGAGTTTTTCTCGACGGATTTGAGTGATTATTTTTGTGTTGTCTTCGCGACTTGATTCTCTCTGATATCTATCACTTTTGTCACAGTGAAACACGTTTAGATTAGTCTCACACACGATTTCTTTAACAGATCGTTATTCTGCCGAAAGGGTTTGGGGTTTAATTATTTCCGCTGCGTAAGTTTTTTGAATCTACCATTCACCCCCCCCCCCTCTGGTAGCTTTTCACGTGCTCTTCGATCCTACAGATATTTCGGTTTACGACTTGTTTCTTGGGTTTCAAGTTAAGTGGGCCTAGGGACGTCGTGCCTAACTTATTTAGAGCCCATGTGGGACTCTAAACCGGCCTCTACTCATCTCAAACTCGAAATCCATCTAACCCTAGCCTCCACCTCTATATAAACCACCCCACCCCTTGGTTTGACATCTATTTGTCACTTTTCTACCCCACCCAAACCCTAGTTCATGGAGATCCACCATCAAGGAAGGAGGAGGAGATCTCAAGCAAGAAGAAGAAGAGGAGGAAACAAAAGAGGATCAAGATCTCCACCAAGTTTCGTTCTTCATCACCAATTCACCTCAAAGTTCATCACCAACCCTAGATCACCAATATCCAAGTGTTGCCTCCAAGTTTCTTGATTCATTGGAGTCCTAAACACCTGGTATACCTTCTATTATCTTTTGCTTACGTGAATTCAACACTTAATCTCCAAATTTACGTCGATCTAGAAAACCCTAATCTGCTGATCTCGTAAAGTGCGGACTTGTCCGGTCCCTAGCGGACTAGTCCGATTTCCCTAGATAAATTGTGTTGAATTAATTCCAAAAACTGACCTAATCAACTCCAAACCTGTATAAACTTGTTAAAATCTATTAGAACTTGTTAGTGATCATTAAAAGCAATCTATTAACAAGTTCTACCTTGCATTTGCATCAATCATGCATGTCATGTCATATTGAGTAATATATGTGCACTCTTTGATTGTGTTCTTGTCTTGTATGTTTATTGTGTGGATTAGACGGATTTGCGCTAGAGAGTGACGCGGAGGATCTACGGCACCAAGAGTTTGAAGGCTTTGACCCTAATCAACCGCAAGAGCAAGACAAGTGTCCTTGAAGCATATTGATCCTGTTTTAAAATAAATGTTTTCTTTGCAAAACTGCATTCTTGTGTCAAATTTGATGGGAATCCTATGATAGGAAGTTTACTAGAATTGTTTACCCACCCTTGTCACTTGGGATATATGGTAGAGAGTCGGGAAGGGCTTTTTACCTTTTTGCTTCTCTTAATTAATTGGGATGGGAAAACTACACTACACATTTAATTATGCATTAATGATATTTTGGTTAATATGAACTGGTCAATATGAATGGTAATGGGTGATCTAAGCAAGCCTGGTATGAGGATGGGTTGGATGATATGGTGGTTTGCTTGCTTTAGATCTAAGGACCGATTCATGCGAGAATAAGCAAGGACTACGGTGCCACCACGAGGCCAAGTATGGGTGTGGTGTAGCTGATTAATTAGGCTTTGCCAGTGCTATTTGGACCATTATGGATGCTTGGGGAAGGGGTAGCCGGATTGGGTTTGTTGATGATTTGTGGGACTACCCTGGGATCCGAATGGCTCAAGAGGGGGCCCTTGGTTGAAGATGTGCTCACTTCCACCAGTGAAACCTCAGTGGGGTCTAAATAGGCTAGTAATCCCTTTGTAAAGGTTATTTTGTGATCTCTTGGCCACACACCGATGGAAGTGTGAGACGGCATAATAGAGGTTCTAGTCATTGAAAAGTGATGAAATCACAAACACGTGGGTAAAGAGGTACAAACTCTGCAGAGTTAAATAAATTTATCATGATAGCCGTGTCCCGGTTATGAGCACCTGGACAACTTCCATGATTAGAGGGAAATTGGGATTTGGGATGGTTATGGTTGGTATTATGGTTATGGATTAATTTCTGCAATTGAATATGGTTATTGGCAAATGGTGAAATCTAGAATTATGGATGAGGATGGTGAATTATGGACTGATATTATGATATTACTGATGATTATGATGGGTTTATTTCACATACATGTAATATATTGCTTTTCAAATGTTTTAATGTACTTTTCAACACTTTGCCATTATTATTGTCGTCATTTGGATCAGCCTCATGTCATACTTTCCACACCTGCTGAGTATGACATGTACTCACTCTTGCAAACCCCCCCCCCCCCAATAGTTGCAGGTCAGGATTGGGAGTTTAATGGTGAGAATGCGGAGTTCTAGGCCGTGTCTACCGTCAGCTTTGCCTGTGGTGTTGATTGGAGCTGTGCTATCCCTTATGCTTAGTTGCTTAGTTTGCTTAATTAGTTTAGTTCCACTGCATTAGTTGAACTTGTCATTAATATTTATTAGAGTTTGTAATCGAGTATAATATGTTTCATGTAATAAAATTTGATTAATTAATTTTGTTATGTGGTAATTTTCTGTATACTCTTTTGTGATTGCACTCGTGTATGTGTGTTGAACGTCCTGGGCACACATATGCGTTAGCTTGGTTCATTTTTCGGAACTGGACGTCACAGATTGGTATCAGAGCCAGGTTGACCGTAGGATGCAACCTAGATAGAATGGACACTTCAGAGCACATAGGGGCACTCAGGAATCGATTTGATTTTGTTGGCTTGTTGTTTGCTATATATATTGCTTGCTTGTGTGCTTAATAGAGGATTTTGGGATGCCTTAGCATCGCCATGTCCACCTAGGCTAGTGTAGCTAGCTGTTTAGTTTATATCCCTTGATGCATATAGTTGGGGATGCTTTCTAATTCTTACCTATTGCTTTTCTTCAGATGGTGAGGACTCACAACCAGAGGGATGGAAATGATGAGGACGAGAACAATGGAGTGCCTCAGAACAACATTGGACAAGGATCTACTCAGGGAGCTATCAATATTGAGCAGCTATTGGCTATGCAAAACCAGCTCATGCAGACCATTATACAAACTATGGGACAGCTGCAGGCTGGCAATATCAACAATCAGCCCCACATGCCTCCACCGCCACCCCCGCCTCCTCATAACCGGTTGGAAGAGTTTATGAGGACTAGGTCGCCGACCTTTGCTCAAGCTGCTGACCCTATGTATGCGGACGACTGGCTCAAGTCCGTGGAGAAGAAACTTGCTATTGTCCAATGCAGTGACCGAGGGAAGGTGCTATTTGCTTCTCATCAACTAGTTGGAGCAGCTGCGGATTGGTGGGATTCTTTATGCAATGCTCATGAGAACCAAGAGAGAATCACTTGGACCGACTTCAAAGAGAGCTTCCGTTCTCATTATGTGCCTGAGGGAGTTATGATTTTGAAAAGGCAAGAATTTGAGAATTTAAGGCAAGGAAGATCAAGCGTGGGTGAATATCTCAACAAGTTCACTCAACTCTCAAGATATGCGCCTGAGGATGTTAGTTGGGACAGCCGGAAACAATACTTGTTCATGATGGGCTTGAACAATGAGATCCAAGTGCAATTGCTAATTTGCGACTATGCCAGCTTCCAGAAGCTTGCGGACAAAGCAATTGTGGTTGAGAACAAGATTCGTGAGATGGAACAAGACAACAAGAGGAAGGCGCCATATCAAGGACAGCAACAAGGGAGTAATGTGCGCCCTCACTTTGCGCCGCCCAATGCACCTTATTACAGCTCTTCTATTCCTGCTCAACGCCCTGGATTTCCACCGCGCCCAACTCAATTTGTGCAGCAGCACCCTCTCATGCAAGCACCTAGGCCTCCAATGCCTTATGCGCCACGTGCTAATTTTCCTGCTGCAAGTGTTCAAAACCAAGCTTGTCCCAATAATTCTGGTGGAGTTAAGAAGTGCTATACTTCTGGAGAAGCTGGACACTTTGCGCATCAATGTCCTAAGTCCGGCCTTGGTCAAGGAAGCAATGCACCGAGGCAAAACCCAAGACCCAATGGAGGACAACCACAAGGGAACCATGGACAGCAGAATTTTGCTCGTGGCAACGTGAACCATGTCTCTACGGAGGTTGCTCAACATGTGGATGACGTGGTCATTGGTATGTTTCTCGCCAACTCCAACCCCGCGACTATGTTATTTGATACTGGAGCATCGCATTCATTCATCGCATCGAAGTATGTTGCCAAGTATAGTTTGACTATCTCTCATATGAAGTTTACTCTATTGGTTAAGTCTCCTGGAGGAGAGATGAGGACAAATATAGTATGTCCAAAAGTAAGCCTTAGAATAAGGGGGGTAGACTTCTCCGCCAACCTCATTGTTTTGGATTGTCAAGGATTGGACATTATACTTGGAATGGACTGGTTGAGGAAGCACAATGGAGTTATTGAGTGTGCCACGAAAACGGTGAAGTTGACCAATGAGGAAGGGATCACCGTAGAATTTGAAGCATCTCAAACCGCACCAAAGCAATTGGAGCTGAATCATATGGACGGTGCCGCAATTGAGGAGATTCCAGTGGTGTGTGAATTTTTGGATGTTTTTCCGGACGAGTTGCCAGGTATGCCACCTGATCGAGACATTGAGTTTGTTATTGATTTAATACCTGGAACTGCACCTATAGCTAAGAGGCCGTATAGGATGCCTCTTATGGAATTAGCGGAGCTCAAGAAGCAAATTCAAGAGCAATTAGAGAAGGGTTTTATTCTCCCTAGTTCTTCACCTTTGGGAGCACCTGTGCTGTTTGTGGACAAGAAGGATGGAACCCAAAGGATGTGCGTAGATTACCGAGCCCTCAACGAGGTAACAATCAAGAACAAGTATACCTTGCCACGCATAGAAGACTTGTTTGATCAGATGAAGGGTGCTCGTGTCTTCTCTAAGATTGATTTGAGGTCGGGATACTTTCAAATGAAGATTAGACCATCGGACATACCCAAGACAGCCTTTAGGACACGGTATGGATCTTATGAGTACACCGTGATGTAATTTGGATTGACAAATGCGCCTGCATACTTTATGTACCTCATGAATAAGGTCTTCATGGAGTACTTGGATAAGTTTGTTGTGGTGTTTATTGATGACATTATGATCTACTCGAAGGATGAGAAGGGACATGAGGAACACTTAAGGCTTATGTTGCAGAAACTGAGGGAGCATCAATTGTATGCCAAGTTCAACAAGTGTCAGTTTTGGTTGAAAGAGGTGTCGTTTTGGGTCATATAATCTCATGAGGAGGAGTTTCGATTGACCCCGGAAAAGTGAGAGACGTGTTGAAGTGGGAACCGCCGCAAAACGTCAAGGAAATAAGAAGTTTTCTTGGGATGGCTGGATATTACCGTCGATTCATCAAGGACTTTTCCAAGATAGCCAAGCCAATGACAAAGCTGCTAATGAAGGGAAAGGCTTTCCAATGGACTCAAGCTTGTCAAAACAGTTTTGAGGAGTTGAAGAAGAAGTTGACAACAGCCCCAGTTTTGGTATTGCCGGATGTAAGCAAGACTTTTGATATTTATTGCGATGCATCAAGGCAAGGACTTGGATGTGTGCTCATGCAAGAAGGTCAAGTGGTTGCATATGCATCGAGGCAATTGAAGAAACATGAGCAGAATTACCCAACGCATGATTTGGAACTTGTAGCCATGGTACATGCATTGAAAATTTGGAGACACTATATTCTTGGACATAGGTGTGAAATTTATACGGATCATAAGAGTTTGAAGTATATTTTCATACAAACGGATCTGAATTTTAGGCAACGAAGATGGTTGGAGCTCATCAAAGATTATGATTTGGGGATCAACTATCATCTGGGAAAAGCCAATTTAGTGGCCGATGCTTTGAGTAGAAAAGGAGTAAGTCATCAACTCACAATTCGAGATTTGTCATTCGAGTTATGTAAGGAGTTTGAACAGTTGAACCTCAGGTTTGTAAATGAGATGGAGATGATGGAGTTAAATCCGACCTTGGAGCAAGAAATTCAAGAAGCACAAACCAAACATGAGGAGATCAAGGAAATCAAGGAAAGGACCGAAGAAGGGAGAGAATTCATATTTGACGAGGACGAACATGGTACCTTATGGCTTGGAAAGAGAATCGATGTGCCTAATGTAAAGCACATACGGGAGACAATATTAAAGGAGGCACATGACTCACCATACTCGATTCACCCTGGTTGTACGAAGATGTACAAAGACTTGAAGGCTTGCTATTGGTGGGATAGCATGAAAAATGACATAGTTGAATATGTAGCATTGTGTGATGTGTGCCAACGCGTCAAGGCGGAACATCATAGGCCAGCTGGCTTATTGCAACCATTGAAAATCCAGGAATGGAAGTGGGAAGAAATTGCAATGGACTTCATAGTTGGGTTACCACGTACTTAGTCCGGGTATGACTCAATTTGGGTAATTGTGGATCGCTTAACCAAGTCAGCTCATTTTGTCCTTGTGAAGACCAAATATACAGCTGCACAATTGGCAGAAATATACATGGAACATATTGTGTGTCGACACGGAGTCGCTAAGAAGATAGTCTCGGATAGTGGTTCTCAATTTACCTCCAGATTTTGGCAAAAATTGCATGAAGCTTTGGGAACGAGGTTGAATTTTAGTTCAGCATATCATCCTCAAATGGATGGACAAACCGAGAGGACCAATCAGATTTTGGGGGACATGTTAAGAGCTTGGGCTTTAAAGCATTGGAAGAGATGGGACAAAAGCATGCCATATGCAGAATTTTCATACAACAATGGTTACCAAGCAAGTTTGAAGATGTCACCATATGAAGCGCTTTATGGGAGGAAGTGTAGGACACCTTTATTCTGGAATGAGGTAGGAGAAACTCAAGTATTTAGTCCAGATGTGTTGCAAGAAGCCGAAAAGCAAGTCCAAATAATTCATGAAAACTTGAGGGCAGCCCAAACAAGGCAAAAAGGCTATGCGGACAATAGAAGAAGGAAATTAGCCTTTGAAGTGGGATATTTTGTTTACCTCAAGGTGTCACCAATGAGAGGTCATAATAGGTTTAACATATGGGGCAAGCTCGCACCTCGTTATATTGGACCATTCAAGATTTTGGACAAAAGAGGAGAAGTAGCGTATAAGTTGGAGATGCCAGCTCATCTTTCGGATGTCCATGATGTCTTTCTTGTTTCCCAGCTCAAGAAGTGCTTGCGAGTACTGGAAGAACAAGTGCCAATGGAAGAAATGGAACTAGAGGAAGATTTGACTTATGCCGAACAACCGGTCAAAATCCTGGAAACTAAGGAGAGGGTCACAAGGAACAAGGTTATTAGATGGTGTAAAGTTCAATGGAAGCACCACACAGAAAAAGAAGCGGCGTGGGAATTGGAGGATGATCTCAAGAAGGAATTTCCCTCTCTCTTCTCTTCCGCGTCGAATCTCGAGGGCGAGATTCATTTTAAGGGGGCTAGTCTGATTTTGCCTCTGGAAACTTTCAGACTTGTCTGATTTTGTGCGGACTATTCCGATAGTCCAAGAATCCTTGAAAACTTGCTAAGTCCTTGGACTTCTCCGGACTAGTCCGGTGTTCCAGCGGGCTTGTCTGATTTCCTCTCTGTTTAATGTCGAACTTGTCCGATGTTTGGCCAAACTTGTCCGATTTTCTCTCTGGACGACTTCGCACTAGTCCGGTCCTTTCCGGACATGTCCGATATTTTGCGACTCCGAATTGATCTTTCGGTTTACGACTTGTTTCTTGGGTTTCACGTTAAGTGGGCCTAGGGACATCGTGCCTAACTCTTTTAGAGCCCATGTGGGACCCTAAAACGTCCTCTACTCATCCCAAACTCGAAATCCATCTAACCCTAGCCTCCACCTCTATATAAACAACCCCACCCCTTGGTTTGACATCTATTAGCCACTTTTCCACCCCACCCAAATCCTAGTTCGTGGAGAGCCACCATCAAGGAAGGAGGAGGAGATCCCAAGCAAGAAGAAGAAGAGGAGGAAACGAAAGATGATCAAGATCTCCACCAAGTTTCGTTCTTCATCACCAATTCACCTCAAAGTTCATCACCAACCCTAGATCACCATGATCCAAGTGTTGCCTCCAAGTTTCTTGATTCATTGGAGTCCTAAACACTTGTTATACCTTCTATTATCTTTTCCTTACGTGAATTCAACACTTAATCTCCAAATTTATGTCGATCTAGAAAACCCTAATCTGCTGATCTCGTAAAGTGCGGACTTGTCCGGTCCCTAGCGGACTAGTCCGATTTCCCTAGATAAATTGTGTTGAATTAATTCCAAGAACTGACCTAATCAACTCCAAACCTGTATAAACTTTTTAAAATCTATTAGAACTAGTTAGTGATCATTAAAAACAATCTATTAACAAGTTCTACGTTGCATTTGCTCAATCATGCATGTCATGTCAAATTGAGTAATATATGTGCACTCTTTGATTGTGTTCTTGTCTTGTATGTTTATTGTGTAGATTAGACGGATTTGCGCTAGAGAGTGCTGCGGAGGATCTACAGCACCAAGAGTTTGAAGGCTTTGACCCTAATGAACCGCAATAGCAAGGCAAGTGTCCTTAAAGCATATTGATCCCGTTTTAAAATAAATGTTTTGTTTGCAAAATTGCATGCTTGTGTCAAATTTGATGGGAATCCTATGATAGGAAGTTTACTAGAATTGTTTACCCACCCTTGTCACCTGGGATATATGGTAGAGTGTCGGGAAGGGCTTTTTACCTTTTTGCTTCGCTTAATTAATTGGGATGGGAAAACTACACTACACATTTAATTATGCATTAATGATATTTTGGTTAATGTGAACTGGTCAATATGATATGGTAATGGGTGATCTAAGCAAGCCTGGTATGTGGATGGGTCGGATGTTATGGTGGTTTGCTTGCTTTAGATCTAAGGACCGGTTCATGCGAGAATAAGCCAGGACTATGGTGCCACCACAAGGCCAAGTATGGGTGCGGCGTAGCTGATTAATTAGGGCTTTGCCAATGCTATTTGGGCCATTATGGATGATCAGGGAAGGGGTAGTCGGATTGGGTTTGTTGATGATTGGTGGGACTACACTGGGATCCGAATGGCTCAAGAGGGGGCCGTTGGTTGAAGATGTGCTCAGTTGGAGGCATCGCCACCGGTGAAACCTCAATGGGGTCTAAATAGGCTGGTAATCACTTTGTAAAGGCTATTTTGTGATCTCTTGGCCACACACCGATGGAAGTGTGAGACGGCATAATAGTGGTTCTAGTCATCGAAAGGTGATGAAATCACAAACACGTGGGTAAAGAGGTACAAACTCTGCAGAGTTAAATAAATTTATCATGATAGCCGTGTCCCGGTTATGAGCACCTGGACAACTTCCATGATTAGAGGGAAATTGGGATTTGGGATGGTTATGGTTGGTATTATGGTTATGGATTAATTTCTGCAATTGAATATGGTTATTGGCAAATGGTGAAATCTAGAATTATGGATGAGGATGGTGAATTATGGACTGATATTATGATATTACTGATGATTATGATGGGTTTATTTCACATACATGTAATATATTGCTTTTCAAATGTTTTAATGTACTTTTCAACACTTTGCCATTATTATTGTCGTCATTTGGATCAGCCTCATGTCATACTTTCCACACCTGCTGAGTATGACATGTACTCACTCTTGCAATCCCCCCCCAACAGTTGCAGGTCAGGACTGGGAGTTTAATGGTGAGAATGCAGAGTTCTAGGCCGTGTCTACCGTCAGCTTTGCCTATGGTGTTGATTGGAGCTGCGCTATCCCTTATGCTTAGTTTCTTAGTTTGCTTAATTAGTTTAGCTCCGCTGCATTAGTTGAACTTGTCATTAATATTTATTAGAGTTTGTAATCGAGGATAATATGGTTTGTGTAATAAAATTTGATTAATTAATTTGTTCTGTGGTAATTTTCTGTATACTCTTTTTTGATTGCACTCGTGTATGTGTGTTGAATGTCCTGGGCACACATATGCGTTAGCTTGGTTCATTTTTTGGAACCAGGTGTGACAAGGCAACGCCAGCCTATCGTGTTGATCCACAGTAATGATCACCAAGTCCTTCTTCCAGTTGTCCCACTTCCCAGAGGGGAAAGTCTTCAAGTACTTGAAGGGACAGTTCTTGCGCTTCACGATGTAGTAGAAGCCAATCAGCTCAGTCCCCTTCCCCGTAGTGTGGACAGTGAATAAGGTCTGCAAGAGCTCGATGCTTGGCGGCACGCTCACCCACATCTCGCAGAAGTGGACAAAGGTCGCCAATAGCAAGAATTAGTGAGGGCCGAGGTGATGAAGCTGGAGCGCGTAGAAGTGCAGCGGCATCAAGAGGAAACTCGAAGGAGGCAGATCAACCACACAATGGCGTACGTCGAGAAGTAGACGATCTCTCCGGTGCGTTCCTTCTTGAACGGAAACTGGCCGAAGCAGATCGAATTGTGAAAGAGTCATTGGACCATCCCATGTAGGTCCGAACCCTCGACAAGTCTTCGTCGCTCTTGATCTTGTTGCGGGGAAGTCCCAACTCCATCGCGGCAAAGCGGAGCTAGTGTTGGAAAAGCTATGCAGGGGCGGAGAGGTTCTGAGCGCTAGTTCAAATGAAAGCGAAAAGAGTTCTCGACTTGTGCAAGCTTTCATTCTTAAGTAAGCCTCCGTAACGCTTGGATGGAAACCGCGTGAGGATCAAGATCTCATTTTAAAAATATATCTCGTCAATGACAAGTGGGCTCGGGTCCACTTTGGCAGAAAAGTCGAAGTTATTACACTAGGCGAATCGTTGTCATGATGGGAAGTTGGAAGCCCTAGGGCGGCACCCTGACATGGCGCTCTAAACTGATACAGTTTTATGTTGGAAACCGGCAACATTCAATTGCGTGAGATCTGCACATCTGGATCTCACCTGCCACATTAAGAGGAGCCATGTGGCGATGGCTTCACTATAGATTGTTGCCCCAACGGCCCATGAAAATACATTTGAAGCCGCAGTGCGGGAATCAAAGATGTCCTCACCTCTGGTAGAATAATTTCACCCAACGGATTTCTCCCAGAGGTGGGCCCAGGGGCCACTGTCGGTACCCTGCATAACGGGTACCCCACGTGTGGGGACCGGAATCCGGACATCCAACGATCTCATTGGGTGGTGTCATGCGATGCGACACCCAACAGTATACAAGAAAAGAATGGGAATAAATTTACAACACTAGGTCTTTATTTATAAGCACAGCAGAAGTTTTACAATACTAAGCGAAAAGGAAAGAGAACTCTACATCATAGCTACGTTATCGACACTAGCTATGCAAAAGCAAAGTCATGCATGCCCTGGATACTTCGCACTAGCAACACTGAACTTATGGCGGCGTGTAGGGTTCCCACTCGACTGTAAACCCTGGAGAGGGTGCAGCCTCGCCATCGAAGCCGTCATCAGTCGTATAATATGCAAAAACTTGTTAACTGCAAACCTGTGCACAAGGCTCAGCAAGACTAACCCGTCTCACTAGACACGTGCAGGGTGAATACTAAGCATGGGTAAGGAATAGCATAAAGGACACGCCTACAAGTGGATCCTTATAGTCATGTATTAAGTAGGCCATGACATTCTTCAGGCACAGCACATCATAGACTCCACAATCAAACAAGAAATGCTTTGCTGATGATATGACATGCCTAAAGCACATAATGCTATTACAGGTAAGGTAGGGGAAACTGTAAACTTTTAATTGTGCCATCTCTAAGCCATACAAGGTTGCAAAACAATTATAATTCAATACATCGTATTCTGCTAACTTCTTCAGTATTTACTACATCATGACACAGTGAACAAGTGGTACTCTATTACCGTGAGGGACGATGATTGCAATCAGGACACACCCGGTCAACACAGCACATACGAACTTTCGGAAATCCCAACGAGTACTTACAGCAGTACCTACATAGCACTTCAATACTAGTCATATATGGCCACCTTTCACCCAACACTCGAATGTCGAAATGGTCGATCCGTCACGAGCAAGAGGTCACTGCTTGGGGCGTACTCTGACGTGCCCACCAACTGATTTACACCTCGTTGCCCTCAACCCACACCTATAAAACAGAACGGAATGCCTCGACAAACCAGTACCCAGTTATGTTAGTTTACTGGAGCCCATTTCTCTGGTATGACACTGGTGCAATTCAAGCTTGTCCAGCAGGGCCGCACACAACACGTGCCTTAATCAACAAAGCTAGAGCTATGCGACCAATACCACCTCTTGTCGCTTCCTACTCGTCTCTGACCAGTCTCAATTTGATATTTATCAAACATTTCTTGATCCAATTCATCCCGTGTGATAAAATCCTATCTCGCGAGTAGATTCCAACTACTCATCTTCTACTGGATCCCTATGAATATAAGCATGGCAGTTACTACATGAGTTTGTGAGCTTTTCTATCCACTCCGGGGGTTCTTTATTCATGCAAGTGGATGTCAAACACTTTAAACGTAATGCACAAACATCTGAAGACGTAAGGTAAATGAAAAACTGCAAAGACACTGTAAGGCACTTAAATGCAAACTGGGGCTTCCTGAATGCGAGTCCGAGTCTATGTTAGTTTCTGGCAGCTGGACTTCCAAAGCTTCCGGCTGCTCTTCGACTTCAGTTACTACACGTTATGCATATACTATATATGAATGGCTTTTAAAATAAATAATAAGTTTAAGGTCACAGGCTAAGATCTTGTGAATCAAATAATATTATGATCTTAAATGGCTTTGGAACTTTTATGTTAGATACTAGGGACTATAATGGACACTTTTGCAAAGAACAGGAGATTATCAAGGAAGTTTTTGGTCCCTAAAATTCCTACAAATATAAACATTCTCTGAATTTCGGTTATAATTTTCGAGGTCTATCATGGCTACCAATGGTTTTACCATGTATAGGGGGTCCCACTGGTTCTAGGGAAATTAGTTTCACAATTTTCTAACCTTCCTACAAGGAGAAACTGATTTTACAAGTTTGGGGAAATTTCTGAAATTGATTTTGTATTTTTCTCAATTTTTAACTATATAGAGATTTGGAACACTGATCAACCCAGTAATTAAAGTCCAATTAACATGAAATTTTTACTCGAGATCAAGTGTATTATTAAGAGTGTTCTGACCAAAATGGGGAATTTTCCAGTTAACAGAACAGGAGTAGTTAATTTCCCAAGCAGTTAGATCAAAGGAATTAATTATACAAATTCTGGGAGTTTCACGTGTGATAAATTTCATCACTGCAAAGTGGAGATTGATATGAATCTACCAAAATTTATTTGGAAATTTTTGAGCAATTCTACTAGGAGTAATGATTTTAGAAGTTTGGGTAAATCCTAGAATTATTTTCCAATGGGAAACATTTAAATAAAGCAGCCGGGCCCACTGGATTAAAATAAACCAATCGTAGCGGGGCCGCACCGGGGGCCACAGGGTTAATCTTCACAGCCGCACTGGATCCAGAGCCGCAGCTGATCCGCGCGCTCGCATGCGCCTCTAACACGTGGGCCCCACAACCTTCGTCTACCTCGCGCGCGCCGCTCGGCCGTGGCTGCGCTGCGCCGGCAAGCTCGCCGCGACAGCTGTGTCGACCTCCATTTGACTCGTCCCTGACCTCCTAGCCATAAAATTGACCGCACATAATGATGGTGAGGTCCAATCACAGCGGCGACGGCCGGAAATGGCGATGTGACGACGGCGACGGAGCTAGGGTTTTGGCCATTGTCGGAACGCATGGGGATGGCGAAGAAGGCTCGGGAAAAAGCTACAAACATTCCTGGGAGCATGAGGATAATAATTTGGAGGTGCAAATGTCGTGGAATGGTCAGCAATGATGAGTCTGACGGTGAACCGCGGCTTCTTCACCGGCGGCGACAAAAACTCGGCTATCTCGATCAATACTCGATGTTTAACAATCTTTTTGATCCTGAGTTTTCACAGGGCGATAAGTAAACTACCCCTTAACTATTGCCAAGATTTATTAGTCATAGAAAACGAACTAAATCCCTCGCTTAGAGACATAGGTATGAACTATCATCGGGAAAAATGGAAATAAGAACGCTAAAAGGCATGGCATGGCTTGAAACATGGTGAGCATGCGTATGGCGCGATTACACACCTTTCTGTTATAGAAGTCGGGGCCTATAGAGGCTTCCTCCGGCTTGTCGTCGTTGGACAGAGAGGGATTTATGGCGGTTTCACCGGCGGTCGTCAAAAAACTGTGGAATACTGCGCAACCGGATGAGAAAACACCGAACCACGAGATGGAGAAGGTGCGCAAGTAAGTTGTGCACAAGTTTGCTACAGAACTCACGATCGATCCTTGGCTAGACGACAAGTTATCGTCAGAATCCCAAGGGAAGGTCGGCGGCGTGCGAGCGTGGCAGAAATGCGGCGTGGGGAGTAAAAACTGAATGAGAACTCGATGCCGGTGACCAGGGGGGTATAAATAGGCATAGACGGATGAGGGGAGCTTGCCACGGTGCAAGCAAGCAGGCATCTCAGTGGCTTGCATGCCGGCAGGTGTCGCCACCGAGCGCCATCGTGAAAATAGAGGGGCAGCTCGAGTTTGAGTCACTGGACAGTGGGTCCCACAGCCTCTTAAGCCTATCCATTCTAGAACTTCAATTCCCCTACCAAACTTGATCCAAAAATCCTAGATTTTTGTGGAGAGGCTCAAATAAATATCTGGAATTTGATTCTGAAATCAAAACTATGGATTGATCAAGTTTCAGGTGAAATTCAAATTTGAATTTGAATTTGAATTCAATTCAATGGAGCCACTAAATTAAATAGCAATTGAGTTTCAAATTTGTGAAACTTCATGGATAAGTCAGCTAGTCATGCTGATCATTATGGTCTGTTCAAATTTTACATTCAAATAAGTTTGAACAGTATTTAAAATTTGAACTTAAATATGGCTTGAGTTTGTTAACCGTCTCAAATAAAATATCAAATTGAATTCAAAATCTTGAAACATTGCAGGAGGGCTATTTGGAATATTATGAGGCCATGGAAAAATGTGTAGCCTCAGATTTGAATATTTTGCCCGGGCCTAATGGTACAGTGCTATATTCAAATTAATTTGAATATATTTAGTACTGCATAGTGTTTTGCCCTAGCAAAATCCATTCAAGAAAATCCAAACTTTGGAGGGAGGACACTTGAATTATCCTAGGGTCATTGGTGATGTCCAATCCCATGTTAATAACACATAACATGAGTAAAAGAATTATTTTTGATGAGACCAAGTTCATGTGTATAACCATAATTGATCTTTACTATGGTTGAAAACAAATTGGTAGCTGAACTTCATATTAAGGGAAAAATTGGGATTTTACATTCCTCCCCCTTAAAAGAATCTCGTCCCGAGATTACAAAAGGAAGGATAACTGAAAAAAGATCTAATGAACATATGCTGCTAATAAGTCCGAATAGTTAGTTCTAAGGTATTCCTTGCTTTCCCACGTTGCTTCTTCAGTGGTGTGGTTGCCCCACGAGACCTTGTAGAAATGCAAGGTGCAACTTCTTGTGGTGCGAGTCTTCAAATTGATTATCTGGGTTGGATGCTTAGAGTAAGTAAGATCTGGTTGGAGAGCTTCCAAATCTTCCATACGAACGGCAGTTGGGGCCTTGAGACATTTCCGCAACTGTGAAATAGAAATACATTGTGGACCCCTGAAAGTGACGCTGGTAGCTCTAGCCGATAGTCCACCGGTCCGCATTATTTAATTACTGCGAACGGCCCAATGAAGCGTGGAGCTAGCTTCCCTTTTACTCCAAAGCGATGAATCCCTTTCATTGGGGATACACGAAGGTAAACATGATCCCCGACATCGAAGTAAAGAGGTCGACGTCGTTTGTCCGCATAGCTTTTCTGACGAGATTGAGCAGCCTTGAGGTTGGCTTGAATAATTTGTACTCGTTCTTCGGCTTCATTCACCAAGTCGATACCATATATGACACGTTCACCGGATTCACACCAGTTCAAAGGTGTGCGGCACTTTCAGCCATAAAGAGCTTCATATGGTGCCGTCTAGATGCTAGTCTGAGAACCATTGTTGTATGAAAACTTCACCAATGGTAGGTGATCATCCCAATTCTTACCACGGTGGATGGCACAGGTGCGGAGCATATCTTCTAGCACTTGGTTTACTCACTCCATTTGACCATCAGTCTAAGGATGGTAAGCTGAGCTTCGGATCAACTTGGTACCCGGAGATGCGTGGAGCTGCTCCCAAAATTGAGCAACAAATAGGGTTCCACGATCTGATATGATAGTGCGGGGTACTCCGTGTAGGCACAGGATCCTGGCAATATACAACTCTGCATATTGTCATGCCACATAATTGACATTTACTGGAATAAAGTGAGCCAACTTGGTGAGTTGGTCGACTATCACCCAAATCAAGTCATGCTTACGAAAGGTGAGAGGTAATCCAACAATGAAATCCATGCTGATGTCCTCCCATTTCCAGGCCGGTATGCTCAAAGGTTGAAGCTGTCCGACTGCCTTTAGATGGTCGACTTTCACCCGCCGACACGTAACACATTCGGATACGTACTTCGCTATCTCCCTCTTCATCCGAGTCCACCAAAATTTCTTCTTTAAGTCTTGTTACAATTTGTTACTTCCTGGATGAATTGAATACATGGACAAATGAGCTTCGTCCAATATCTTCTTCTGAAGTTCCTCATTACGGGGCTCCACGATGCGGTTTTTGAACCAGATGGTACTGTAATCATCACATCAGAAACACTTCATCTCCCCCTTCTTTATTCTTCGGCGAATATACGATATGCCCTTGTCTTTCTTCTGAGCCTCTGCAATATCTTCCCTTATGGTAGAAATGAGAGCTATATTGTAGAGCGACCCATATGGAACCAAGTAGAGACTCGGCTCTTCTTCTTCTATCAAAGTGATAGAAAGATTACTGACATGGGACATGCGACTCAGTGCATCTGCAACTACATCCGCCTTGCCATGATGGTAGTGGATCTCAATCTTGTAGTCTTTGATCAATTCCAACAATCTTCGTTGTCACATATTCAAGTCCTTTTGGGTGAAGATGTACTTCAAGATTTTGTGATCAGTGTAGAGATGCACAAGGTTGCCAATAGATAATGTATCTACATCTTCAATGCAAGTACCATGGCAGCGAGATCAAGATCATGAGTCAGATAATGCTTCTCATGGTTCCGAAGTTGTCGTGATCCATAAGCGATCGCCCTTCTGTCTTGCATTAATACACAACCCAAACCAATCCCAGATGCATCACAATAAACATCAAATGACTTGGTTTTGTCTTGTTGGGCTAATACCGGCGCTGTTGTGGGGTGTTTCACTAATGCTTGAAAACCTTCCTCACATTCCTTTGTCCATACATACTTCTTCCCTTTCTTCAGAAGTTTCGTTATTGATTTAGCTATTTTGGAAAAACTTGGAATTAACCTCCAGTAATATCCTGCTAAACCCAGGAACCTTCAAACTTCATGTACAGTCTATGGAGACTCCCATTTGAGTACTTGCTTAATCTTGCTTGGATCAACTGCAATCCCCTCAGCAGAGATGATGTGCCCTAGAAATGGCACTTGGCTGATCCAGAACTCACATTTGCTGAATTTGGCATATGGCTTGTGGTCTCGCAATCATTGGAGCACGATGCGCAAATGTTGAGCATGTTCTTCTTTGTATTTTGGATACACAATGATGTCCTTGATGAAGACCACGACAAACTTGTCCAATTCCGGCATGAACACCGAATTCATGAGATACATAAAATGAGCTGGGGCACTGGTCAATCCGAAGGACATGACAAGGTACTCATACAATCCATACCTTGTTGAGAATGATGTCTTAGGTATATCGTCTTGTCGAATCCTGATCTAATGATATCAAGAACAAAGATTCATCTTAGAAAATACCCTAGCACCCACCAATTGATCGAACAGAATATCGATGTGTGGTAGTGGATACTTATTCTTGATCGTGACAGCATTGAGTGGACGATAGTCCACACATAGTCTCAACGTCTTATCCTTCTTCTCCACGAACAATGCAGAACAGCCCCAAGGTGATGAACTTGGATGAATGAAACCCTTGTCCATAAGTTCCTTCAGCTGCTCTTTCAGTTCTGCAAGTTCCTTAGGTGCCATCTTAAACGGCTTCCTCGAGATCGGCACAGTTCCCAGTACAAGTTCAATATTAAACTCAACATCTCTTTCTGGTGGCATACCAGGAAGATCTTCAGGAAATACATCTGAATACGCACATACCACCAGAATCTCCTTAAGTTTAAAGGCCTCGGTGTTGTAAGCAGTTGGAGTCACTTGGATAATACTCTCAAGAGTGAGAGCTTGGGGAGGGTGGAGTGGAGAATTCAGATATATCTTCCGAGGAACGATGTCAAGAATAGCACAGTTGTATTGCAACCATGCCATCCCTAAGATGACATCTATCTTTTGATGCTCCAATATAATGAGAGAGATAGGGTATATTTTCCCACCTAGATCAAGAGGTACCCTATGGATCATCTCATCTGCTACTACTTTCCCACCCGAAGAACTAATCAAATATGGGGTTTTGTGGAAACGATAGGCAACTGATATTGAATGACATAAGACTTGCTAATAAAGTTGTGTAAAGAACCAGAGTCAAAGAGGATGACTACGTGATGACCAAGGAGAGAGAACATACCCATGAATACGGGTGCACCTCCCAGAACGTCTTCGATGGCGAGGTGGTGGACGTTGCTGTCTCTGGGTGCTGGCTTCTTGGGCTGGTTGCGGGGCTGGTTTGCCCCCTGGTACGATGACTGTCCTCTGCTCTGCGGGCAGTCCTTGGCGAAGTGCCCCATACGACCACACGTGAAACACTTGTACGGGGTCTGACCGGCATAGAAGGGAGTATGGAATCCCGGTGTGTGCGGTGGAGGTGGAAGTGCACACGGAATCATTGCCTGCTGCTGCAGTGGACGAAAGCCAGTGTTGTTGAACAGGCGACCACGAAACATTGGTGCTCACGATGGCGGCTGCCACCTCTGGCTGGATGGTGATCTATACACCATTCGGTACTTCTGAGGAGCACCCCCTCTGCTGCTCTGCAGAGCACTCCTTTTCTTCTTGTCAGAGAACAACTCCCTAGTAGCTTCCTCCTGCACGATCGTGGCATTGACCATGTTGTTGAAGCTGCCGCTTTTTGAACAAGGCAAGCTTGTCCTTCATCTTGGGGTTCAAACCCCGATAGAAGAATTCACGCTTCCTATCTTCCATACTCACTTGGTCCCGAGCATACTGGGCCATCTGGTTGAATGCCTTGGAGTACTCGTAAGCACTCCTTCCTCCTTGCCTCAACTCCAAGAACTCTTGAAGCTTTCTCCTTATAATACGGGCAGGTATATGATAGGCGCGAAATGCCTCCCAGAACTCCTCCCAGCTCACGACATAGTCGGCTGGTCATGCGGCAAGATAATATGCCCACCACGCACCAGCAGACCCCTGTAACAGTTGGGCCACGAACAGGGTCTTCTAAAGCTTGGTCATTCGTAGCAAACCGAACTTTCATTTGATGGAGCGGAGCCAGTTGTCTGCCTCCGACAGTTCATCGGCCTCCATGAAGACCGGCGGGTGCATTGACATGAACTCCGAGTATGAACTCAGAGAAGGCTGTCATGGACCTGCATCTGGTCCCGTATGACGAATGTTCAACCAAAGTCCGCAGCAACTCAGTTTTCTCGCCCCGTGAGCTGAGCACTGCGACGAGAACTCCGCTAGACTCCTCGGAAGTTCAGGAGGTGGTGGTGGTGGTGGAACTTGTTGCTGCGGTGTCGTAGCTGGCTCCTGTGTCGGAGATTCGTCCTCACGGCCACAAGTTGAACCTCCCATTTCAGGCGTCGAACGCGTACACACCATTCTGCATCCATATGATTTAAAATCAGCACACGTTTGCTTGTCCTTCATCCATTTCATATTAAAGTATTGCGAATATTGACAAGGGAATAAGTGCATAAAATTCACATATATTGATAAAGTACAACCTTTATACAAGATATATTATCTCATGATAAAGTTTACCGTAGTGAACTCCAAAATGATGAACTCCCACTACGGAAGTGCATCCCTACCATACATGGTCCCCAAGATATGTCATACACACCTTGTCCTCATATACATACCCACTACTATTTTTAATATGACACAAACATGGCCACAAAATAAACACGAGCAACTACTAAACTATATGTTGCCCCGTGATGGCAGGAGTGTTGCCCCATACTACTCCGATACGTCCTATTCTATGAACTCGAGTTCCTCAGGATCTTCTTCTTCCTCTTCGTCCTCATAAATTGTTGCCACAGGTGCGGGTGCTGAAGCAGGAGTTGCTACCTCACCCGCCACCGATGATGTCGCGGCAACTAATGACTGCACATCAGCTTGTAGAAGAAACATATTATAGTCTTCCAATTCCTTTCATGCACGCTCACAACTGGCTTTCCAATTCTGAGTCTCCTCCCTAGATTGATCCCGTTCTTGTGTTAACGAACCCAACTGATCATCCAGTAGCTGTACCTAGAGTTGACTCGCCTCCAATGCGCTTTCTACGCATTGAGCTTCTTGGCGAGCTCCCGATAGGTCTTGAACAGCTCGGTGCCACTGATTCTCCCTAACGTTTAAACGTCGGTTGAGAGGAGCAATCACGGTCAAAGTGATTCATTGGCCCACTCTGAATGATCTCCTCGAATCAAAGCTTGCTTCAGATCACTCATCAACCTTCCAATGCTAGCATGCTGTGCAAGGCTCTCTTGGCCCGCCGATGCTGCATATGATGCCAAGATTATTTTGGGTACCTCTTCATGATGTCCATATGCTGCAACATTCAACTCGCCCACTGTTCACTGGCTCTACCATCGACTACAAAGAGCGCATACGGGGTGCCCACCATAGCACGATAATGAAGCTTGCAAAACCTCATAATAGCAACACTCACGGCATAACACCACGTGTCTTCCAACTGGATCCCTTGCACCTGGATGGAGAAAGGAGCCCATCCAATATGTGATGGACCAGCAGGTACATCGACATAAATGGTGCATCTTGTCACACTTCCGTCCACGATCTCCTTGCCCCAATAGTCCAATATTTTGCGATACCCGAACCGTTGAAGCAGCGCTATCAACAAATCCAGAAAACCTTTTAGAAGAGCACACATCGTGAATACCCATCCGTTCGATAAGTATACTGTCGAATCTGCCATCTGTGGAAAAGATACTGGAACAATGAGAAGGTTTCCAACTCCAAGCAGTTCAAGAAAAATTTAAAACTGGAGTTGTAATCACAGTCTGTTCCAGCTAACCTTCCTGTATAAATTCCACATTTTCACACAAGAAACGTCAGAACCAGATGTTGGGTTGAACACAAAAGTTGTAGTACACTTTAGAGCCTTTCCAGATTGTACTCATACAGCTCCAGGGGAGCTAGGAATTATAATCTATACATGTTTAAAAGTGACCCAAGTTTTCTAGAAATTTTGATAGAACCACTCCTGTATATATTGTTATTTCCACAATTTACTATTCTAACGGCTACTGGGGTTCTTTGGTCATGCAAGTGGATGTCAAACACTTTAAACGTAATGCACAAAAATCTGAAGACGTAAGGTAAATGAAAAACTGCAAAGACACTGTAAGGCACTTAAATGCAAACCGGGGCTTGCCTGAATGTGAGTCTGAATCTATGTTAGTTTCCGGCAGCTGGACTTCCAAAGCATTCGGCTGCTCCTCGACTTCAGTTACTACACATTATGCATCTACTATATATGAATGACTTTGAAAATAAATAATATGTTTAAGGTCACAAGATAATATCTTGTGAATCAAATAAGATTATGATCTTAAATGGCTTTGGAACTTTTATGGTAGATACTAGGGACTATAATGGAGACTCTTGCAAACAACAGGAGATGATCAAGGAAGTTTGTTGTCCCTAAAATTCCTACAAGTATAAATTTTCTCTGAATTTTGGATGTAATTATGGAGGTCTATCATAGCTACCAGTGGTTTTACCATGTAGAGGGGGTCTCACTGGTTCTAGGAAAATTGGTTTCACAATTTTCTAAGCTTCCTACGGGGAGAAACTGATTTTACAAGTTTGTTGAAATTTCTGAAATTGATTTTGTATTTTTCTCAATTTTTAACTACATAGAGATTTGGAACTCCGATCAACAAAGTAATTTAAGTCCAATGAACTTGAAATTTTTAATGGATATCAAGAGAACTATTGAGAGTGCTCTGACCAAAATTGGGAATTTTCCAATTAACAAATCATTAGTAATGAATTTCCCAAGCAGTTAGATCAAATGAATTAACTATATAACTTTTGGGAGTTTCATGTCTAATAAATTGCATCACTGCAAAGTGGAGATTGAGATGAGTCTAACAAAATTTATTTGGAAATTTCTGAGGAATTCTACTAGGAGTAATGATTTTTAGAAATTTGGTTAAATCCTAGAATTATTTTCCAACGGAAAACATTTAAATAAAGCAGACGGGTCCACTAGTTTAAAATCAACCAATCGCAACGGGGCCGCACCAGGGGCCACGGGGTTAACCGGCGCAGCTGCATTGGATCCGGAGGCGCAGCTGATCCGCACACTCGCACGCGTTGCTGACACACGGGCCCCACGGCCTTCGTCTACCTCGCGACGTGCCGCTCGGCCGCGGTGGCGCTGCACCGGTGAGCTCGCCGCGACAGCTGCGTCGACCTCCATTCAACTTGGCCCTGACCGCCTAGCCATAAAATCGACCGCACATCACGATGGTGAGGTCCAATCCCGGTGGCGACGGCCGGAAATGGCGATGCGATGACGGCGACGGAGCTAGGGTTTTGACCATGGTCGGAAATAAATGGAGATGGCAAAAAGGGCTCGTAGAAAATCTAGAAACATTCCTGAGAGCATAAGGATGATGATTTGGTGGTGCAAATGCCGTGGAATGGTCGGTAATGATGAGTTCGACGGTGAACCTTAGCTTCTTCACCGGCGGCGACCAAAACTCGGCTATCTCGATAATTACTCGGTGGTTTACAAATCTTTTTGATCCGGAGTGTTTGCTGGGCGATAGGTAAACTATCCCTTAACTATTGTTAAGATTTATGAGACGTGGAAAACGAATTAAATCCCTAACCTAGAGACATAGGTATGAACTATCATCGGGAAAAATGGAAATAAGAATGCTACATAGCATGGTATGGCTTGAAACTTGGTGAGCATGCGTAAGGCGTGATTACACACCTTTCTCTTATAGAAGTCGGGTCCTGTAGAGGATTCCTCCGGCTTGTCAACAGTGGACAGAGGGCGATTTATGGCGGCTTCACCAGCGGTCCTCGGAAAACTGCGGAATACCGTGCAACCGGTTGAGAAAATGCAGAACCACAAGATAGAGAAGGTGCGCAAGTAAGTTGTGAACAAGTTTGCTAAAGAACTCACGATCAATCCCTGGGTACACGGCAAGTTATCGTCGGAATCCCGAGGGAAGGTCGGCGGTGCGCGAGCGAGGCAGAAATGCAGCGTGGGGAGTAAAAACCGAATGGGAACTCGACGCCGGTGACCAGGGGGTTATAAATAGGCTTAAAGGGACGAGGGGAGCTTTCCACGGCGCAAGCAAGCAGACAGCTCGGTGGCTTGCATGCCGGGAGGTGTCGCCACCGAGCGCCATCGTGAAAACAGAGGGGCAGCTCGAGTTTGAGTCACTGGACAGTGGGTCCCACAGCCTCTTAAGCCTATCCATTTTGGAACTTCAATTCCCCTACCAAACTTGATCCAAAAATCCTAGATGTTTGTGGAGAGGCTCAAATAAATACCTGGACTTTGATTCTGAAATCAAAACTTCAAATTGATCAAGTTTCAGTTGAAGTTCAAATTTGAATTCAATTCAATGGAGCCACTGAATTAAATATCAATTGAGTTTCAAAAATTGTGAAACTTCGTGGATAAGTCAAGCAAGTGAGGCTGATCATGATGGTGTGTTCAAATTTTATGTTCAAATAAGTTTGAACAGTATTTAAAATTTGAACTTAAATATGGCTTGAGTTTGTTAAGCGTCTCAAATAAAATAGCAAATGGAATTCAAAAATCTTTAAACTTTGCAGGAGGGCTATTCGAATATTATGAGACCGTGGAAAAATGTATAGCCTCAGATTCGAATATTTTGACAGGGCCTAAATGTACAATGCTATATTCAAATTAATTTGAATGTATTTAGTGCTGCATAGTGATTTGCCCTAGCAAAATCCATTCAAGAAAATCCAAAATTTGCAGGGAGGTCACATGAATTATCCTAGGGTCATTGGTGAAGTCCAATCCCCATGCTAATAACATTTAACATGAGTAAAAGAATTATTTTTGATGAGATCAAGTTCATGTGTATAACCATAATTGATCTTTACTATTGTTCAAAACAAACTGGTATCTGAACTTCATTTTAAGGAAAAACTGGGATTTTACACCACAAAGTTCCACCCGTCCAAGTTGAAGACCTTCGAAAGCTCCACGTGTCCCACAGCACTCGACCCGCCTCCCTCGTTCGGGTAGCTCTGGCGCTGCCATGTGTAATAAAAGGTTGGACCTAACTCCCTTCATAGGGAAGCTCCAGTCATGCCACGTGCCCTGTGACCCGGACCTAACTCCCAGTAGAGGGAAGCTTCAGTGCTGCCACGTGTATTGTTGCTTCGGACCTGCTTCCCCACAGGGGAAGCTCTAGAGCTGCCACGTGTCGAGCCTTCAGACCTAAGCCTGCAGCGGGAAGACTACCGGATCTCCAACGGCGCAGACATTCAAGAGGCTATTAAACAGCCATTACAAGACCTGATTACGTGTCATTAATGCCATGTTAATGACAAACGATCACATGACTATTAATAATGGTAATGTCGCCATTAAGCCGTGTTATGTCACTGTTAATTATACTAAATACACGTAGATGGTGTATTAGGTGATGGAATACCATCGGGGCCACATGTCGGGTTAGACTGATAATGTAACTGCCAGTCCTTAGATATAAAAGGATTGCGTCACACGAACAAAAGGGGCCAAGCTCATACGTACACAAGCACCACACACTCATACAATCAACAATCACCCGTGGAGTAGGGTATTACGCTCAGGCGGCCCGAACCACGTAAAAATCTCCTGTCTCACTATCTCGTTCTAAATCTTACATGCGCCCCGGCCGAATACGAACCTCCGCGGACTATGTTTTAGTAGTACCGAGGAAGGTGTCCTAGTCAACACTTCGACACACAACTTCTTCCAAGTTCATATATAAGTGCAATGATAATCCATCTCAAAAGAAGTGTGATGCATGCATATTCTGTTGATCTTTTCTCATATTTTTATTTGATCATAAAAGCTGAACATGTGGACAGTTGATTGATTATTTTTCATTATTAAAAGCACTTTTGAGCATGCAACATGTTCAAAACAGCGAGAAAGTTCGATCATGACCAGATTTAGTGTAAGAAATCATTCCAATTACTAGTCATGGCAAAAACTACAAAATGTATAACACGAGTAACGTAGTAAGAACTTTCAACACGTAAAAGGAATCACAAAGTTATATATGTATGAGTTACTATGCACATATTATTTCGAATTTAGATTCACACATAGAGTTCTTAAGTTTCAAAACTCCCCCTCAATTTAAGCTGGGAGGATGCATAATCCCTATTTCACTACGAATGAAACAAAAACGAGTGAAATCAAAAGGTTTGGTATAAATGTCAGCCAATTGTTGTTTGGTATCTACATGTTGAAGCACAATGTTTCCCTTTTCAACATTATCACGGAGAAAGTGATACCTGATGTCAATGTGCTTTGTTCTAGATTGTTGCACGGAGAAAGTGATACAGATGGCACTAGTGTTGTCACAAAATAGTGGAACACTATCTAAATCAACCCCATGGTCCTTAAGTGTTTGAACAATTCAAAGAATTTATGAGCGAGCGCTAGCAGTAGGTACATATTCAGATTCGACCGTGGATTGTGCAATTGAATTTTTTTTTCTAGAGGACCAAGCAACAAGTGAATTATTAAGAAAATGACAAGCATCTGAAGTACTTTTCCTATCAATCCTACAACCCCCAAAATCAGCAATCGAAAAAGTAACAGTTGAGGAAGATGGAACAAAAATGCCAAATTCTTGAGTTCCATCTAAGTACCTGAGAGTCCTCTTGATGGATTGATGATGTGAACCACGTGGGAAGCTTGAAATCATGAACAAAGACATACACTGTATTGTATGTCCGGTCTTGATGTCGTGAGGTACAAAAGTGAGCCGATCATGCTTCAATATTCTTTTCGATCCATGGGTTCACCATATTTATCATGTTCAAGTGTTGTTGCTGTTCCCATTGGTGTCCGAAAAGGCTTGCTTTTGTCCACGTTGAAGCACTTAAGGAGGTCTTTTGTATACTTTGTTTGATGCACAAAAGTATCTTCCTTGGTTAGCTTGATTTGCTGTCCCAAAAAGTTTGTGAGTTCTCCCGTCATACTCATCTAAATTTCTGAACTCGTCATAGCTAAAAACTAGGACACATGATCATGAGAAGCACACAAAAAGATAATATCATCCACATACACTTGAACAAATAATGAGTCATTGCCATGCTTAAGCAAAAAAAGAGTTTTATTAACCTTGCCCAAGGTAAATCCCTTTTCAAGTGAGAATGTTTTTAACCTATAATACTACGCTCTAGGGGCTTGTTTGAGACCATGAAAGGCTTTGGACAGTTTTGTAACCATGATTAGGAAAATCTAGATTTTCAAAACCAAGTGGTTGCTTGACATAAACTTCCTCATATGTGTACCCATTAAGAAAAGTACTATTAACATCCATTTGATATACCTTGAAACCTTTAGATGCAACAAATGCTAACAAAATCCTTATGGCTTCTAATCTAGCAACGGGAGCAAAAGTTGCATCAAAATATAGAGCTTCAATTTGATTGAAACCTTAAGCAACCAACCTAGCTTTATTCCTAACCACAACCCCATCATCACTTTGTTTATTTCTAAACACCCATTTGGTTCTGATTAATGTGTTCGTTTGAGGTGGAGGTACAAGTTTCCAAACATTATTTCTTTCAAAATTTTCTAACTCTTCTTGCCTGGCAATAGTCCAAGATTCATTAGTGAGTGTGTGTGATATATTTGGGTAAAGAAGCAACAAAAGCAAAATGAGCATGAGTGTTTGGATTGCAAAAACTCGCCCATGTGACTTATTTGTGCAAGCTTCCAATGATTTGTTGTGGAGAATGACCTTTGTGGACTCGGAGTGGAGTGGACACTTCACAAGGTTCTTCTTCTTCATGTTCATCACAAATCGAAGAACTTGTGACTCGTGGAAGATCTGGATCAGCAGTAGTGGTTATTGGTGCTGGTTGTGGAGCGAGATCAAGAGCTGGAATGTCATTGTTTACTTCTGAAGTTTCTGGCAGCAGCTCCACTCCTTCTTCATCTTCAATGAAAATATTGTCCCCTGCAGATATGCATCTTGACCTGCAATAGTTGAGCTAGTACCTGGACTAGCTTCATCAAAATAAACTTCACAAGTCTCCACAATTTTGTTAGTGTCAAGTAAAAGCACACGATAGCCTCTAGTATGAGATGGATAACCAAGAAACATGCCATCAACACATCTAGCTATAATTTTGTCAAGATTACCATGTTTATTAACAAAGCATTTGCAACCGAAGACCTTAAGATGTGTAACACTATGCCTATGTCCAAACTGAAGCTCATATAGTGTTTTTCCTAACTTAGCTATAAAAAAACACGGTTTGAAACATAACAAGCTATTGCAATCGCATCTACCCAAAATTTTGTAGGAGTTTGATATTCATCAAGCATAGTCGTATCCATCTCAACTAAGGTTCTGTTCTTATTCCTTACAACACCGTTTTAAGGAGGTACATATGGTAAAGAAAATTGATGATCTATTCTATTTTCAACACAAAAGTGATCAAATGTTTGGTTTTTAGATTCAATTCAATTATCACTTCTAGTTGCATTTAAAGATTCTGGGTGATCAAGCGAAAATCTAAGAACTAAACCTCTAAAGTGACTAAAATCTTCATTCTTAGACACCATAAAGTAAACCCAAGAATATCTAGAAAAGTCATCAATAAATACAGGCACATTTACCTCCGAAAGATTGAACACGTCAAGGACCTACGGTGTCAAGTGCAAAAGTTGTCTCGGTTCAGTTGTCATGGTCATTGTGAGAGGAGGATGTGAACCTGCAACTATCATATCATGTCTACAAGATGAGCACACAATATCATTGTCCCCTTTAAGCTTAGGCAACCCACATATGCGATCAAGAGCACTAACGCATGAGATGATAAAAGCCTACGTGACCAAGTCTACAATGCCAAAAATACAAGTCCTTTCAATCATTAGCAACTAGACACCTATGCTTAGAGGATGACATGTCCAAATCAGCTTTAAAAATACTTCCAAACCGAGACATGTTAAAAGTAAGCTCACCTTTTGAATCTACAATCTTGCAGCAATTTTTAGTGAAGTTAACTTCTAGATTTTCATGTTGTAATTGTGAAACGAAAAGCAAGTTATATTTCAAATTTTTAACAAGTGCCACATACTTCAAAGTGTAGTGTTTATTTATTCTAACCGAACCTTTAGCAATTATAGGAGTTGAAGAGTTATCAGCAAAAGTAACATTTTATACATGTGATAAAAAAAGAGAGGAGAACCATTCTTTGTTACCGATCATGTGACATGAGCAACCTGAATCGACAATCCAAATGTTCTTCTTCCGCAAGTGTGTAACCTACATAGAAGCACAATATGTCAATGACTAAATACTGGGGTTAGTCAAAAGGCATTTAGGAATCTAGTACGGAGTCACACGACGTCCAGCAGAAATAGCACGCGAAAGCTGAGATAAAACAGCAGTTTATGAGCCAAATATTGAGGATTTTTGTACCCAAATACCGACATATGAGGTGTTACATGTGTAGCACAAAGATTAGTAGGTTTGGGTGCAAACTTTGCATGTTTATGACTCATTACAGCAGGTTGCAAGTTGTAACATTCGGTTCAGCATGAGGAGCAAATTTTGCATGATTGTTATAAGATCTAGCTATCATTCTTTCATTTTTCTGTTGTTTAGCTTTTCTATAACAAAAATCTATGACATGACCATCTCTAACACAGTAGGTACAATAAAATTTAACCTTATGTTCATGTATAGATGAGCAAGCAACATGTTTATTCGAAACCGAATGAGACAACACTCCTGCAGATTTGAGAACCACTTTTTTTTGTTTAGGAACTTGTGAAGGCCCTAAAAATCCATGTGCAACACTTGATCTAGGAAGAAGAAATCACATGCGATGATGCGCATACACCAATGAGTGAGGCTTTGCAAACCCTAGCATAGCCTTTACTCAAACTTAGTTAACATGTCGATATGAGTTCACCAAGAATTCAAAAGCATAATTCAAAAACTTACCTTGAAAAGTTTCATCAAATTCAAAGCCAATTTACTTTTTAAAAAAAATAGGAAATTGAAATGCGCATGAAAACAAACTTACAATTAATTTGAACCAAATTTTGTCGAACATGAAATCTGAGTTCATATTTGAACTTTACACAATTTTATAGATTTACCACCAAGTTTCAAGAATTTTGGAGCTTATTTGGTGGGAGAATTAGAGGACCAGTAAGGAAAAAATGGAATGGGAGGTGTGGCCCACAAGTCAGTGCCTCAAATAAGAGCTGCCACCTCTGCTTCTAACATATACGATGCTGATCTTTATCGGTGTTGTGTTCACAGCTGACAGCAGGGTGAAGTGCCTTCAACTCACGCAAATTCTCTCTCTCTCTCTCTCTCTCTCTCTCTCTCTCTCTGCTCGTTCTCATGAAGTGGAAAACCACCAGCTGCTTTCTCTGCTCGCTCTCTTCCGCTCTCTGTTCTTCGCACGCGCAGCAACTGCCGCCTTTGTTCCAGGTGAGCATGCCCGATTCCTTTATCGATTGATCAAGTGTCAATTACCAAAGTGGAGCACAACATCCCTAGCTAGCTCCTGGTGCGAGTGGTTTTTCGTTTCTTCAACATTTGATTCGGTGTTTTGAAGTTTTTCTGAAGTTGAGGCGCTGCCTCCAAGTCGCCGTGTTTGGACACAATTGATAGCTCGATACAAGCAGTGTCGAGCATCGGTCCCAACAGAGGAGAAACTCGCCATAGCACACTCTTCCTCACGGTAAAGACCCTGAACCTTTTCCTTGCGTATGGCATGACTAATTAAAGTTTTCCCGAGACTAGTTCATATATAGGTCAGTAGGTTGACGGTTTAATATACTTTCTAGGTGCAACGGTTCCTCAATAAAATCATAGATTATGTACTATACATACTAGCACACACTTCTGCCAAATTGCAGTAGAGGGCATTGAGTAGTTGCCAAGTTTCAAGAGTTTTTCCCCACCGCCTTCAAAAATGGCACCGTGCACCATCGAGAGCTACCCTCCGGCCATTTTCTCTCCAATTAGCCTTCACAATCATCTCCCTTGTGATCCACTTCAGACATCTCAGCCCACGATTTATGGCATCACACTGTGGGCTCGCTATTGGCCATGCCATTGCCGCCACTGTTGATGTCGCCAGCGAGGTTTTGCTCGCCGCCGGCCGTCGCCTTGTCCCATAGGTGTTCCTTAACCCCTAGAAACTGTTCCGGCAAGAATATTTGAATTTGGTTGAGAAATGGCACAGTAACGTTTGGTTGCCAACAAAATCCCCTGTTCTGGGTCGGGGTAGCCCGAGGTAGAAGATAGAACTTTCAAGTGGGACCCACTGAATGGTTTTTTATATCTTTTTTCTGGTGCAGAAGCTATGTTCCTAGAAAAATCTATATCTCCTCGAATTCATCGACAAAAATCTTCAAACAAATTTTGTTAGAAAGCTTATGACCTTTAGTTCCAAGTTGTACCAGTGGTTTGCCATGAAAGCCTGTATACTTTTCTGTATGATTCGTTTTCATAAAACATTTTGAGAATTGTTACAGCAGATTCTTCCACTGGAAATCCACCAAACATTACCAGAACCTAAAGTTAGTTGTTTGTCACACGAAATAAAATTTGCATGGTCATTGGACCTGTATAACATTCCCAGATTCAAACTTGATCTCTGCTGTTCAATATTACTAGAAAATTGTTTCCAGAAATTGATTCCAACTTCATAAATCAATTGCCCCTAGTATAACTGCTCCAAAAAACACCAAATCAATTCTGATAGACTCATCTTGATCCCAATTGTGCAGTGGTGCAATTTGTTGGACATGAAAGTCCCAGAATTGTCTTAATTAATTCCTTTTGTGCTAACTGCTTGGGAAATTAATTACTCCTGTTATGCTAATTGAAGAGTTCCCAATTTTGGTCAGAATACTCATTCAAATACACTTGATCTCCAGTAAAACTTTCAAGTTCATTGGACATCATTTGCTGGGAGAATTAGTGTTCCAATTCTCTATGTCGATTGAAGATTTAGAAATATACAGAAACATTTCTAGATTTTATCCCAAAATTGTAAAATCAATTCCTTGTTGTAGGAAGCTCAGAAAATTATGAATTTTTTTTCTAGAATCAGTGAGACCTGCTCTACATAGATCATCCACTGTCAGCTATGTCGAAGCTCCAGATTTAGGACAAAGGTTCAGAGAAACCAAAATCTTGTTGGAATTTTAGAGACCACTTCATTCTTTTGCAAAGTCTGAAACTTTGTTAATAACTTCATTAGGACATGTGTGTACTACCAAATAAATATCACCTCCATTAGGATTGACCTCACAGTAGAATCTAGTTGCTATGTAACTTCATCGCATAATTGTGTTATTGAAGTTCATAATTCAATTTTTCCAAATTCACTTTGCTAAGTTCAATCTTTTCCACCAGCACTGAGATCAATCCAAACCCTGATGTAGTCCTTGTACAGCTTATAGTTTTTCCCTTGCCATTCCTATAGTTTGCACTTTACTGATCTATAGTCTTTTGCATAATACCAACTCCATTTTTTTTCCAATTACACCAAGTGTCGACATGAAACTCTCCTATGTTTGATGTTCATTCCAGCAGCAGAACTCTCATCCTTAGCTGGTGTTACTCCTTTTTAAATTGTAAGCAACATTGTATAGTACTTTTCTAAGTTGCATTCTTATGCTGTTCATATTCATGTCGATAGCGAATGCGACGAAGGAAATTGACATGGAGTCCAACTCAGAGGCGAGGATCTCCATCCCGGAGCTGCTGTAGAGGATTCTCTAGAGGAAGATCACTAACAAATTGACATTAACTTAGTCACAACACAAGGCAAGCCCCGGTTTGCATTTAAGTCATTTATAAAGTTTTTCTTTTATCACTATGATTACTAGTATATGAATTATACATTAGCTCTATTTGTGATTGACACTCGTAATGCATGACCCACAATCCCATAGAGTGTATAGGTAGGTTTATAGCTCAACATGTAGAATTGCCATGCTAATGTTGTAGGGAATCCGGTATAAGTCGAGTGGTTGGAATCCACTCGCGAGATAGCGAGATCATCACACGGGATTGGTTATTATAGAGAGTGATTTTTGAAACTGAATATGTGATTGGGCAGGGGTTAGGGTGCAGCGGGACATGGTCTTGGGTGTGTAGTCCTGCCTGTGTCGATTGAGGACCGCGCCGTGTGCGGCCCTGTTGGGCAAGTTTGAACTGTACCTATACTAGTTATATAGGATCCAAGAAACCAATGTAACTTGTTCACCTTAGCATCGAGGCATAACCCACTGCCTTATAGGTGTGGGTTGAGAGCAGCAAGGTGTAAACCTGCCATCGGGCACTGTCACGCTCCTTGTGGGGGCCTCCTGCTCGTAGCGGTGGGACCGGTTCGGCCTGTAGGTGTCGAGTGAAAGGTTGTTGCATACAAATCAGTGGAGCATGCCTTCTCAGCCCTGAGTGTGGGTGTATGTGTCGTGCTATCCGGGTGTATTCGAATCACCGTCACTCGCGGTTATGGATTGAGCATACTTGTTCACCACATCGTGACATTGTAATAAAGAGTAGTTGGAATATTATGAATCTGCTACCATGATTATTATTGTATTGCAACTTGTATGGATTTCAAATAGCACAATTAAGTTTGCATTTGCTAAACATTTAACTTCAATAAAACTTATGCAGCTTTGAGCATGTAACATCGGGGATGAAGCGTTTCTTGTGTGATTATGGAGTTTGTGATGTGCCATGCTCAGGGAATGTTATTTTCTATCTTAAGACTGAGCTAAGGATTACTAATAGGCGAGTCCTTTATGCAAATTCCACTTTCCTATATTAGAAGTCTCAAGCATGTAGAGTTCCATGGTTAGGTGAGACGGTTAAGTCTTGCTGAGCCTTTGCGCTCACATTTGCTTTATATGTGGTTTTGCTAGTTTGTTATTGATGCCGTTATAGGTTGTTCGTGAGACCTTGAGTTGTCAAGATGTATCTCTCACATGACACCACACCACTGCTTTCTGGTCTTCGTGTTGCTAGAGAAGCATCCGCGGGCATGGAAAACTTCTCTTATGCGTAGATAGGTTGAGAGCATGAGAATGTACTTTCCACTGCGTGTGTACCACAGTTGTACATTATGTTGTAAACAATATGTTATTATGAAATGGAAGCTTTGTATCCTTATTATGTCTTTTCATGTGTGTTGTCGGGTGCCGCATCGCACGGCACCACCCAATGTGATTCCTGGAATGTCGGGACCTCGCTTCTCACAGAACTGTTTTAATCAAACCACTTCCTAGTGAGTTAACAACCTTAGGTAGATGCGCCTTAGAATGAGAACGAGAATCAAAACCTAAACCAGTTTTGTCATAGCAAGTCTTAGAGGAATTCAGCAACAAGTTTAGATTTTTATTCCCACTACAAAACCGCTCTAGTATCCTATGCATGTTATCAAGTTTATTAGACAAGTCTAGACAGTTTTCACATGAAGTTTTTCCTTTTAACTTGCAATTAGAACAATATTTAACTTCATGAGAACGTAAAGCATTGTTCAAAACAGAAATTTCATTCATAGCATCATGCAATTTGTTATTAAGATCATCACAGTTAGAACAATGCAAATCAATTGTTGAATAACTAGCATCTTTCAAGTTTTAATCATTAAGTGCAGCGAGCTTTCTGTTCTTTTCAATTTCTAATTCAAGTTCATCAAGTGTGGAGGTGTGTGCACTTCTGTGGGAGGAAAATTGTTCATAGATTAACTCACAAGAGGAACAATAATCATCACTAGGAATCAAAGATTCCAAACGATTAATTTCAGATTCCAGTGATTCAATTTTAATAGCATTGTCCCTAATTTTTTGTCTTTTTTCTTAAGTATAACAGCGGCACGCGAAATAGCATCACATTTCTTCGCAAGTGGGACATACCTCGTCATCGTCGCTGTTGTGTTCTGCCTCTTCCATACTTGATCTTGAGTTGCCCGCCATGAAGCACATCTTTGCCAAATTGTCTTCATCTTCATCACTTTTGATGTCTACATCGCTCGAGCCCAGTTCTTGAAGTATGGAGACAAAAATATTTACCAATTGGCGACCCATAAAACCATTCTTATGACAAAACAAGTAGAACAAAATAGATTTTGGAACAAAGTGGAGTATGGATAATATAAAAGAATATAGTTTAGCTAATAGCAAACTATATGAATTACCAAGAGAGTATCCATGCTGTACTAGAACTACAGAAAAGGATATGTCTTGATCTTAAATCTGGTGAAAAATATTGAACTTAGCAAAGTATAATGGGAAGAATTGAATCATGAACTTCAATAATGCACTTATGTATGGAAGTCACAATTGGAATAATTTCTACTGTGAGATCAATCCAAATGGAACTAGGATTTTTGTAGTAGTCCACAGATGTCCTAAGAAGTATTCTAGCAAAGTTTGAGCTCAAGAAATGGTTGCATGTGGTATCCAAAATACCACAAATCTTTAGGTTTCTCTGAATTTTTGTTTAAAATATGGAGATTTTTCATGGCTAAGAGTGGATGATCTAGGTAGAGGAGGTCTCACTGGTTATAGTAAAATTTGTTTGATAATTTTCTGAGCTTCCTACATGGAGAAATTGATTTTTACATGTTTGGAAAAAAAACTGGAAATGTTTCTGTACATTTCTGAATTTTCTATGGACGTAGGGGATTTGAACACTGTTTGGTCCAGTAAATGAAGTCCAATGAACTTGAAATTTTTACTGGAGATCAAGTGTATTATAATGCGTATTATGACGAAAATTGGGAATTTTCCAATTAACATAATAGGTGTAATTAATTTGCCAAGCAGTTAGCTCAAAGGAATTAATTATGAAAATTCTGGGTCTTTATTGTTCCATCAATTGTACCACTGCGAAATTGGGATCACTATGATTCTACCAGAATTTATTTGGAATTATTTGAGCAATTCTACTAGGATATATATAATTTTGAAGTTTGCTTCTATTTTGGAATTTATTCTTTACTTGAACCTTTAAACCTGGGCCCACTGTTGAAATCGAGCACATGGAATGGGGCCACACTGAGGCTATAGAATTATCTCGCACCACCATAGAGGATCCTAAGACACAACAGATCGGGGAGGTTTTATCGCCCACTAACAACTGGGGCCTGCCGGCACCTTCTTCTTCATTGGGCCGGCGGAGCACCCGTGGCAGCACCCGCGGTGGCCTCGCCGTGCCAGCACTCCCCTGCACCAACCTCATTCTTTTCCTCCAAGTGGTAAAAAAGGTTGGGGATCTCGGCTAAAGGGTCTGTATTGCTCAGGGTTGGCCGGAAGTACGCCGGCGGTGAGTATTGGCGGCGGCTAAACTTCGACGAGGCCGTTCTCCCTCGCCCGAGCCCTATTTTGTGTGCGGTTTGTTCATAGAGAAATGGTAGATAATGGATAATGTGAAAATGTATCACAATCGAGCTCAAAGTGGCAGAAAATTTGATTTTTACTGATGACCTAGGGTTACACTTCGGCGGAGAGGGCAACTCATATTCCGTCACCATTTCTTGCTCATTTTCTAATCTGTTTCCAATAAAAGGCTCTATAGCAGGGGTAGATCATAATATATAATACGAACGAAGGATTATTAAGTGTGGAAACCGAATCGCTGCGGGAAAGCTCCGGTTTTCATGTTGACCGCCGGTAGGAAACTGAGAATCTTATAAGGAACAGTCTGGTGACTGTAGAATCAAGCTTAGGGAAGCTCAAGCATGACAGAGCGGACCTTTTTGCGCAACCATCTGGCAGTTGGGGCAGTTGGGCGACGCGTAACAGAGGTGGTGCGGCATTCTTGAAAGCCGGGGATAAAACACACCGTGCACAGCTCGGCGGCGAAATGAGCACCGTCGTCATGATCTGGGGACGTACAAGAATGACTTTCGCACGTTGGTCAATTAGTGGAGAACCTTATGAATCAAGTGTAGTATTGTTCCCACAACGAGATATTTGAACCTACACAAGAACGAAGGTTCAATTTTTCTTAATCAACAAGGTCGATTGAGTAATCGGTTACCCACGCATTACTCAAAGAAGAAGGCTCAAGCGGGATATTGATCACAAGAGTTGTATACCAATCAGATTATATGACAATACTTAAGTATTTGAATGGAGGTACACATTCTTACTCAAAATGATGTATTACTCATGTTTCATGATGCATTGCAAATCGGATGATGTTATGCACACACAACGCAATCCTCGGGAAATTATGCGTACAGTATAGTGCATTTGTTTTATTAGTTTGAGCAAGGATGGGTAAGACAATTCGAAGACTATAATATTCATCTCAAGTTTCACAAGGTTTGAATAATGTTGGTCATGAAAAGTGTTGAATAAGGACGCTCTTTTCATACCCTGATCCAAGGTTGTAGAATTCAAGTTTAACCATAGAAGCAAGAAAAGGTGGACAAAATAATACACAAGCTTTATTATCACAAAGCTTGAGGGGTTCTGGTTTTACTACACATAGACATAGTAAAAAGCTACACTTTGCTTGTTGAAACACTATGCTAATCCACCACTACACTAGTTGGTTGTCGAAGTACTATCCTAATCCACCACTATGGACAAACGATCTCTCCTTCCAGGGTTCCCTAATTTTCCACGTGGTGGATGCTGCTGGCCTTTAAGTTCACTTCCTCGTTTCGGTGTTGATGTAGATTCATAACTTGGGTTCATGCTTGTTTGCTGCCTCGCTGGTTAATTGGAAAATCTTGTGCACGCTGCTGCAGCGGGGGTGCACAAGGTACCAATTGTTGCTGCTAAAGTGGTTGTGGTAACACTTGTTGTCGCAGCGGTGGTGGTGGTCAAAAACTCTATATTTCCAATGGACGAACTTGAACTTGAGAAGGTTGAACCTCGGGATCAACACCTTGATTGAATGGAGTGCACGCAGACTGGTGTTTCTGTGGAGTAATTTCCACATGCTCTGGAGGATATTCCTCTTTCTTTTCTATGCCCGGCGACGGCAGATAACATCCTCTTCTATAATTGCAGCTTTAAATAAGGCATCATAGTTGTTGCACTGGACTAGTACCAGATGGGACTGGAGCTTGAGGTTTAGGCCTTTGTAGAACATATCACGCCTCATGGCCTCCGTATGCACGTGTTCCAGAGCATAGAATGCCATGTTGTCGAACGGCCTAGCGTATTCGAGAACAGTACTCCCACCTTGTAGTAGATCCAGGAACTGTCGATGTTTCCACAATATAATCATCGGAGAAATGTAGCAAGTGTGAAACACCTCCTGAAGTTCAGTCCATGAAATCTCACGTCCGACAGCCTTGGTGGCAACATACACTGCCCACCAAGCGCTGGCACAATGGTGCAGTTCATGTGCCGCAAACGGTACCTTCTGAGTCTCGCTGCACTGAAACAGCTCAAGCTTTAACTCGATACTACGGAGCCAGATGTCTGCCTCTATCGGCTCTTTTGGCTCGGAGAAAACCAGTGCACAAATTGCAAAGAAATCTATAATGTCTCTCGATCGAGGAGGCGGGTGACTAGTGTCTTAAGATCCCTCTGGGTGGGACAGATGCTGCACCACAGTGTACAACAGCTTGATACTCTCCTCGTAGGACTTTGACAGAGCAGCAATAGACTCTTCCATGGTCATCGGAGTTGAACGTTGTGTCAGTGGCTGCTGCGGTCATGCTGTTTCTTCCAGTCGTGGGGATTTGTAACTTCCCCGGCTAGAACCTCCGACCTTGGAAGTTTCACGAGTGCTTTCCGTTATGCAGCCACAATAGGAATCCACCATAAGATGAGATGTTGCAATGTCACATGAGGAAGAAAAACTATAGTGTGCGGATTGCTACCCAGAATATTGCATCCTTAACATATAATAATAAAGTATAAACTTATACAAGATACATCATCTCTGTACTGGCTTTACAATAGTGATTTCCAAGATAATGGACTCCATGGATGAGAGTTCATTTCTACTGTTGTTGATCACACGAGATGTCATGCATGTTACCATACGGACACTCTTATTATCGTAATACGACACGGTATGTCTGTTGATTGAAATGGTATTTAAAGTGTGTCACATACTCAAATCCAACATGAAGTGTTGAAGAAAAATAAATGAAACGAGAAATTGAAACCAAAATGATTTGAATTGAAGAATTCAAAACTGGTTTCGCTGTCCAGTTTTTGGTCCAGCTAACAATAACAAGTCTGGGGAGATTATAACTTTTCGACAGGTTAAAGGCAGAATCTGGAATTGTGTTAAACTACAAAGTTGTAGTACACTAAATGAACTCTCCAGAATGTCTATATTTGCCTCCATATCATTTCTGGTTAAGGATATATCTCTTTTGCAAGTTGACAGTTTTCTGGAAAAAAATTTGACAGTACCTCCTCTGTTTAAGGCTGATTTTGTCCACATTTTTCCAGATACAAAACATCAATATATGCAAAAATCATAAATTACAACGTTGTTACAAAATTCATCAGAATTCTATAAATGTGTTACATGAAGTCATTCGCCGACTCTACTAAGAGATGTGATGGAAAAAATAACAGGGTACAGAAACTGTCCAGTCTCTGTCCAGATTTAACAGAGTTTGGAAATTTGAATTTTTCATTAGATTACAGAGGGATTCTGATCTGTAAATGAACATAGGAATTTTAGAGGACTCTCTAATATTTCTAACCATGTGTGGTAGACTTTCAGTGGTTACTCCAACAGAGAGTTATGCTATTCCAATGTTAAAAATTTTGCTGCCAGATTCTCAGTTTGAATCAGGAACCTGGCAATTTAAGTTCAAATGAAATTTTCAAGTTTTAAAATTTTGAAATCTTCCTTGGAGCTGAAAATTAAACTTGTGGATGACCTCCTATAGTTTCCAAATGTGAGACCTATGTGTGTTGAATACATTGGCTTTGACAATAAAAGTTTTGAATGCCGCCATAACATCTTTTTAGCAAGGTCCGACTCTAGCTCCGAGTTTCTGCAAGGTCCGACAATAGATCCGACTTTCTTTATCTATATCCGACATGTTTTTGGGTAGCTCCGGTGAGTTTTGTCTTTAGCTCCAACATGTCTCTAATAGCTCCGGCATGTCTTTTTTAAGCTCCGATATGTTTTGCTAGGTCCGACTTATGTTGGTTAGCTTCGACATGTTTTTCTAGCTCCGACTTTTGGGTTGACTAGTTCTGACTAGTTTTGGTTAGCTCCGGCGCTAGACTCCAGTGCTAGGTTGTACTAGATTTGGTATGCTCCAGCGCTAGGTTGTACTAGCTTTGGTAAGCTCCAGCTCAATCTCCGGTTAGCATTGGCAAGGTTCGGAGCTTGATCGTAATGTTCCAAATTTTCATGTGAAATATTCCGAACATGCTTTACACTTATGGAAAGGTTGCTTAGTATTCTTTTACTAAGTTTTTTGTGTGTTTTGGTGGTTAAGGCTTATATCATTTTGCTGTACTTTGCAACATGCTTATGTGAGGTGCTCACGTAAGGTGTTGTAGTTTCGGGACTAACTTGAGTCAATTCGTGGACTTGGACTCGTACGGATTAGTTGTTTGTTCATGTGCAGATGTTGCTTGAGTTCATGTCATGGCTGGTGACAGGATCCTTTGGACTAGTCTCAGGGAGGAGATGAGGTTCCAACAACCAAATTCAGGAGGAATTGTGGTTGAGCGGGTCAGGAGGTCGCGTAGGATGATTGAATCAAGGGCAGTGCATATGAAGGTTACTGGACATCGAAGGAAGGTGTTTGCACGTATGCATGTGGTGCATGACGTGGCAACATAGTTCTGAAGATGGTTTATGGACGGGAAGATTTGGTTGGAAGGATCGGATTGTATCGCTTGATGACTTTGGCTGCGGCGGAGTCGGTTATGGCTCGGTATGGAAAGTGTCGAGTAGGTTATGATAGGATTTCGTGTGGGTCACGAATTTGAGTTGATTTAGGAATGTAGGATATGTTTCTAAGGTGATTGGAAGTCTTAAGATTGCTTCTATCTGCATATAGAAGAGTCTTAAGCAGTTATGGAAAGTTTTGATTCGTGAACGGAGTAGGATTAAGGTCCTGATTTGTGGTTTCTGATCTACACGAGTTTCTTTGCAGCGTTCCAGAACTGTTTTTCTCGGATAGGACAGATTGACCTTTGTTCGATCTTTCGATCATAACTTGAGTTTCTCTCGACGGATTTGAGTGATTCTTCTTGTTTTTTCTTCGTGATTTGATTCTCTCTGATATATATCACTTTTGTCACAGTGAAACACGTTTAGATTAGTTTCACACATGATTTCTCTAACACATCATTTTTCTGCCGAAGGGGTTGGGATTTAATTGTTTCCGCTACGTAAGATTTTTAAATCTACCATTCACCCCCTTTGGTAGCTTTTCACGTGCTCTTCGATCCTACAATTGCTATCAGAGACACGGTGCACAAATCATTGTGATTTGCACATGTTTTTGACTAATAATCATGGAGAAATACTCTGCCAAACCTTGTGTGTTTGCTGGTATTGATTTTTAGGTTTGGAAGGCACGCATGGAGGCTTTCATCCAGGTGCAAGGCTTCGTAATGTGGGAGAAGGTGTACAAGCCTTATGAAGTGCCACCTAACGATCAAGTTACGGCTACAAACCTACGAGACGTCGACAACAACAACAACAAAGCCCAAAACTTGATCATTCAAGGACTCACTCAAAGCGACTTCAACCGCGTTGCACATCTCCGATCGGCATACGATGTATGGAGAGCACTTTGTGACTATCACGAAGGATCCAGCACGATCAAGGAGGTAAGGCAAGACATGTTTAAGAAAAAATACATGCACTTCTAGATGCAACCCGGTGAGTCCATCGATGATCTCTTTGCTCGCTTTAACAAAATTCTCAGTAACTTGCGTAGTGTCAACATTAATTTTTCTGATGCTGAAAATGCTAGGCAACTTCTTAGTGCATTAGACATGTCAATCTGGGAGATGAAAGTTACATCTATTCGTGAATCTACTGTCATGAGTATAATTACTTTAGATGTGCTTTACTCTAAACTCAAAACTCATGAAATTGAAATCTTATCACGTATGAACCCAAATAAGTCTATTGCATTTGTCTTACAACGTGATATGCCTAGCTCCGGCCAATCATCATCTTGCAATACTCTTGCTTTGTTGTCCTCACTAACCCTGGAGCAGATCGAGGAATTTCCATAGGAGGAGCTAGCACTTCTCTCTACTAGGTTCTCAAAAGCATTGTGAAATATGAGAACTAGAAGGAGAGGAAGCTCCGGACCTCAACAATGCTTCAAATGTGGTAAGACAGGACACTTTCGTACAAAATTCCCTAACCTTTCTAGTTCTACTTCCCGAGAAGAAAACCAATCAAGGACGAAGCACTTCTCAACAAATGATAAGAAGAAGAAGAAGGGCTTTATAGGTCGCCAACTGGTGAACAGTTTTATCTCCGCACTCCAGGAACTTGGCTCAAGCGACTTGGACATTCAAAGTGATGAAGATGATTTGGCCAACTTATGCTTCATGGCGGGCAAAACAAGATCAAGATCAAGTTAGGATGATGCAGAACACAACAGTGATGACGATGAGGTATGTTCTACCTGTAATGAAATGTGTGATGCAATTTCCCGTGCAACTATTATTGTTAAGAAAAAGGACAAAAAGCTTAGGGGTAATGCTGCTAAAATTGAATCACTAGAATCTAAAATCAACCAATTGAAAACCTTGATTCCTAGTGATGATTCTTGTCCCTCGTGTGATTTAATCTATGAACAATTGTCCACATTAAGAACTGCACATTCCTCTACCCTAGATAGACTTGAACTTGAAATTGAAAAGAACGAAAAGCTTGCTGCACTTGACATTGGAAACTTAAAAGATGCTTCTTGTTCTACAATTGATTTGCATTGTTCTAGTTGTGATGATCTTAAAAAGAAACTAAAAGATGCTGTGAATGAAATTTCAATATTGAATAATGGTTTACGTTCTCATGAAGTTAAATATTGTTCGAATTGCAAATTAAAAGGAAAAACTTCATGTGAAAATTGCCTTGATCTGTCCAATAAACTTGATAACATGCATAGGAAATTAAATCGGTTTTGTAATGGGAATAAGAACCTAAACTTGTTGTTAAATTCTTCCATGTCTTGCAATGATAAAACTGGTTTACGTTTTGATTCTCATGCTCATGCTAAGGCACATCCACCTAAAATTGTAGAGTCATTAGGAAGTGGTTTGATTCAAATAGTTCCTAAACAAGAAGAAGTGGTTTTCAAATTTGCAGGAGTGCTGTCTCATTTGGTTTCAAATAAAAATATTACTTGCTCATCTAGACATGAACACAAAGTTAAATTTCATTGTACCTACTGTGGTAGAGATGGTCATGTCATAGATTTTTGTTATAGACTAGCTAAACAACAGAAAAGGGAATGAATGATGGCTAGATCTCATAACCTTCATGCAAAATTTGCTGCACATATTAAATCGAATGCCAAGAACATGCAACCTGCTGTTATGAGTCAAAAACATTCAAAGTTTACCTCCGGACCATCTGTTTTTGCCTCCGCAGCTACTGATTTTTGTGCTACACAAGTAACATCCTATAGGTCAGTAGTTAAGAATAAAAAACCTCAAACTTTGCCTCATAAACCTGCTGTTTTATCTCAGCTTTCGCGTGTTTTTCGTGATGCACGTCGTGTGACTCAGTACTGGATACCTAAATGCCTTTTAACTAACCCCAGTATTGAGTCATCAATGTATAGTGCTTCTATGTAGGTTACATGCTAGAGGAAGGAGAACATTTGGATTGTGGATTCAGGTTGCTCACGCCACATGACCGGTAACAAAGAATAGTTCTCCTCCCTCTCTTTTGTGTCAGGAGTAGAGAATGTTACTTTTGCCGATAATTCTTCAACTCCTATAATTGCTAAGGGTTCGATTAGAGTAAATGATCACTACACTTTGAAGGATGTGGCACTTGTCAAAAATTTGAAATACAACTTGCTTTCTGTTTCACAATTGCTAGATGAAAATCTAGAAATTACTTTCACTAAAAATTGCTGCAAAGTTGTAAATTCAAACAATGAGCTTATTTTTAACACGATTTGGAAGAGTTTTTAAAGCTGATATTTATATGTATTCCTCTAAGCATAGGTGTCTAGTCGCTAATGCTTCCAAAGACTTATATTTTTGGCATCGTAGACTTGGTCACGTAGGCTTTGATCATCTCACGCGTGTTAGTGCTCTCGATCGCATACGTGGGCTGCCTAAGCTTAAAGGGGACAAAGAAATTGTGTGATCTTCTTGTAGACATGCTAAGATGGTTGTAGGTTCATATACTCCTCTCACAATGATCATGAAAACTGAACCGGGTCAACTTTTGCACCTTGACACTATAGGACCTTCACGTGTTCAATCCTTCTGAGGTAAATGGTATGTTCTTGTGATTGTTGATGATTATTCTAGATATTCTTGGGTTTACTTTATGGCATCTAAGAATGAAGCTTTTAGTCACTTTAGAACTTTATTTCTTAAATTATCAATTGATCACCCAGGATCTTTAAAAGCAACTAGAAGTGATAACGAAACTGAATTTAAAAATCAATCTTTTGATCACTTTTGTGCTGAAAATGGAATAGAACATCAATTTTCTTCACCATATTTATCTCAACAAAACGGTGTTGTAGAAAGAAAGAATAGAACCCTAGTTGAGATGGCCAGGACTATGCTTGATGAATATCAAACTCCTAGAAAATTTTGGGCTGATGCGATTGCAACCGTTTGTTATGTCTCAAATCGTGTTTTCTTGCACGCTAAGCTAGGTAAAAAACCATATGAGCTCCCGTTTGGACATAGGCCTAGTGTTACGCACTTTTGGGTCTTTGGTTGCAAATGCTTTGTTAAGAAACATGGTAATCTTGATAAATTTGAACCTCGATCCATTGATGGCATGTTTCTTGGTTATCCATATCATACTAGAGGCTACCGTGTGCTTTTACTTGACACTAACAAAATTGTGGAGGCTTGTGAAGTGTCTTTTGACGAATCTAGCCCAGGTACTAGCTCAAACATTGCAGGTCTAGATCCATATCCGCAGGGGGAGAGCATTTTCGTTGAAGATGAGGAAGAGGTGGAGCTGCTGCCTGAAAATTCAGCAGCTAATGACATTGTTCGAGCTCCTCATTTTGATTCACAACCAGCACCGATGACCGCCATTGCTGGTCTAGTTCCTCCTCAAGTCACAAGCTCATCGATTTGGGATGAACAAGAAGAAGAAGAAGCTTGTGTAGTGTCCACTCCCCTCTGGGTTCTCAAAATTCATCCTCCTTAATAGATTATTGGAAGCTTGCACGAACGAGTTACACAGTCCAGGTTTTGCGATCCAAACTCTCATGCTCAGTCTGCTTTTGTTGCTTCTTTTGAACCCAAAGATATATGGCACGCACTCACTAATGAATCTTGGATTATTGCCATGCAAGAAGAGTTAGGAAATTTTGAAAGAAATAATGTTTGGAAACTTGTGCCTCCTCCTCAAGGTCACACTTTAATTGGAACTAAATGGGTGTTTAAAAATAAACAAAGCGAGGATGGGGTTGTGGTTAGGAATAAGGCTAGGTTGGTTGATCAAGGTTTCACTCTTGTTGAAGATCTAGATTTTGATGAAACTTTTGCTCATGTTGCTAGATTAGATGCCATAAGAATTTTGTTAGCTTTTGCTGCATCTAAAGGTTCTAAGCTATATCAAATGGATGTTAAAAGTGCTTTTCTTAATGGATACATAGATGAGGAGGTTTATGTCAAACAACCACCGGGTTTTGAAAATTTAGATTTTCCTAATCATGTTTACAAACTGTCCAAAGACTTGTACGGTCTCAAACAAGCCCCTAGAGCATGGTATGATAGGTTAAAAACATTCTTACTTGAAAAGGGTTTTACCATGGGAAAGGTTGATAAAACTCTTTTTGTCTTAAGCATGACAATGACTCATTATTCGTTCAAGTGTATGTGGATGATATTATCTTTGGTTGTATTTATCATGATCTTGTGTCCAAGTTTTCAGCTATGATGAGTTCAGAATTTGAGATGAGTATGATGGGAGAACTCACGTACTTTCTGGGGCTGCAAATCAAGCAAACCAAGGAGGGTAACCTTGTGCATCAAACGAAGTATACAAAAGACCTGCTAAGGCGCTTCAACATGGACAAAAGCAAGCCTCTTCGGACACCAATGGGAACAACAACAACACTTGAACTTGACGAAGATGGTGAACCCGTGGATCAAAAAGAATATAGAAGCATGATCTGATCACTTTTGTACCTCACGGCATCAAGACCAGACATACAATTCAGTGTATGTCTTTGTGCACGGTTTCAAACCTCCCCACATGCTTCATATCGTCAAGCCGTCAAAAGGATTCTCAGGTACTTACATGGAACTCAAGAATTTGGCATTTTTCTTCCTTCTTCCTCAACCGTTTCTTTGAAAGATTTTTCCGATGCTGATTTTGGAGGTTGTAGGATTCATAGGAAAAGTACTTCCAGTGCTTGTCATTTTCTTGGCAATTCACTTGTTGCTTGGTCCTCTTGAAAACAAAATTCAGTTGCACAATCCACATCCGAATCTGAATATGTAGCTGTTTCTAGTGCTTGCTCACAAATTCTTTGGATTGTTTGAACACTTAAGGACTATGGGGTTTATCTAGATAGTGTTCCACCATTTTGTGATAACACTAGTGCCATTTGTGTGAGACCTATATGTGATGAATACATTGGCTTTGACAATAAAACATTTGAATGCTTCCATAACATCTTTTTAGCAATGTCCGACTCTAGCTCCAAGCTTCTGCAAGGTCCGACAATAGGTCCGACTTTCTTTGTCTAGGTTTGACATGTTTTTTGGTATCTCTGGTGAGCTTTGTCTTTAGGTCCGGCATGTCTTTGATAGCTCCGTCATGTCATTGTTAAGCTCCGATATGATTTGCTAGGTCCGACTTATGTTGGTTGCTCTGACATGTTTTTCTAGCTCCAACTTTTGGGTTGACTAGTTCCGACTAGTTTTGGTTAGCTCCGGCGCTAGGTACAACTAGCTTTGGTAAGCTTCGGCGCTAGGTTGTACTAGCTTTGGTAAGCTCCGGTGCTAGGTCCTGCTAGCTTTTGTAAGCTCTGGCTGAAGGTCCGATTAGTTCTGGCAAGGTCCGAAGCTAGTTTTCGATGGTTCTGCTTTTACATTGAATTGATTTGAACTTGCTTTATATTGATGGAAAGATTGCTTAGTATTCTTTTACTAAGTTTTTTGGTGCGTTTTTGTTGATATGGCTGATATTGTTTTGATACGCTTTGCAACATGCTTATGTGAGGTGCCCACGTAAGGTGTTGTGTTCGGAACTAACTTGAGTCAAGTCGCGGACTTGGGCTCGTACGGATTGGTTGATTGTTCATGTGCAGGTGTTGCTTGAGTTCAAGACATATCTGGTGACGGGATCCATTGGACTAGTCTCAGGGAGGAGATGAGGTTCCAACAACCAAATTCAGGAGGAATTGTGGTTGAGCGGGTCAGGATGTTGCGCAGGATGATTGAATCAAGGGCAGTGCATATGAAGGTTATTAGACGTCGAAGGAAGGTGTTCGTACGTATGCATGCTGTGCATGACGTGGCAACATGGTTCAGAAGATGGGCTAAGAAAGGAAAGATCAGGTTGGAATGATCGGATCATATCGGTTGAAGACTTTGGCTACGTCGGAGTCGGTTATGGCTTGGTATGGAAAGTATCGTGTTGGTTATCATTGGATTTTGTGTGGGTAAAGAATTTGAGTTGTTTTAGGAATGTGGGATACGTTCCTAAGGTGTTTGGAAGTCTTAAGATTGCTTCTATCTGCGTATATAAGAATCCTAAGCAGTTATGGAAAGTTTCAATTCGTGAACGGAGTAGGATTAGGGTCCTGATTTGAGTTTAGTTGGCTTTCGAGCTGGGTATATAAGCAAGGGAGGCCAGAGCTCGTGGTAGACGACTGTTATTCCTCTTGTGTTCTATTTAATAAAATTCGTAGTTTGAAGGAACTTTTATGCCTTGTTCGTCTGACTTGTTCCAGACAAGTTTTACTCATCGAGTTTCTGGACAGCACTACCTTTCGTTGGTGGTTTTATCATTACTCGAGTTTTACAGATCCAATAGAGGTGATTCTTTTGGATTGTTTTCAAAACATGATTATCCATCATCTTTAAAAATTTCACGGTCATTAGATTTTTGGTTTCTGATCTACACGAGTTTCTTTGCAGCATTCCAGAACTGTTTTTCTCGGGTAGGACAGATTGACCTTTGCTCGATCTTTCGATCATAACTTGAGTTTCTCTTGACGGATTTGAGTGATTCTTGTTGTGTCGTCTTCATGACTTGATTCTCTCAGATATCTATCACTTTTTACCTGGTGAAACACGTTTATATTAGTCTCACACACGATTTGTATAACAGATCGTTTTTCTGCCAAAGGGGTTGAGATTTAATTGTTTCCACTGTGTAAGATTTTTTTTTTAAATCTACCATTCACCCCCCCCCCCTAGTAGATTTTCACGTGCTCTTCGATCCTACAATTGGTATCAGAGCCACAGTGCTCCAATCACTGTGATCTGCATGTGTTTTTGACTAATCATCATGGAGAAATACTCCGCCAAACCTTGTGTGTTTGCTGGTATTGATTTTTCAGGTTTGGAAGGCACGCATGGAGGCTTTCATCCAGGCGCAAGGCTTCACAATATGGGAGACGGTGTACAAGCCTTACGAAGTGCCACCTAATGATCAAGTTACGGCTACAAACCTACAGGACGTCGACAACAACAGCAAAGCCCGAAACTTGATCATCCAAGGACTCACTCAGAGCGACATCGACCGTGTTGCACATCTTCGATCGGCATACGATGTATGGAGAGCACTTTGTGACTATCACGAAGGATCCAACACGATCAAGGAGGTAAGGCAAGACATGTTCAAGAAATAATACATGCGCTTCGAGATGCAACCCGATGAGTCCATCGATGATCTCTTTGCTCGCTTTAACAAAATTCTCAGTAACTTGCATAGTGTCAACGCTAATTTTTCTGATGCTGAAAATGCTAGGTAACTTCTTAGTGCATTAGACATGTCAAACTGGGAGATGAAAGTTACATCTATTCGTGAATCTACTGTCATGAGTACACTTACTTTAGATGTGCTTTACTCTAAACTCGTGAAATTGACATCTTATCACGTAAGAACCCAAATAAGTCTATTGCATTTGTCTCACAATGTGATATGCCTAGCTCTGGCCAATCATCATCTTGCAATACTCTTGCTTTGTTGTCCTCACTAACCCTGGAGCAGATCGAGGAATTTTCAGAAGAGGAGTTAGCACTAATCTCTACTAGGTTCTCAAAAGCATTGCAAAATGTGAGAACTAGAAGGAGAGGAAGCTTCGGACCTCAACACTGTTTTGAATGTGGTAAGACATAACACTTTCGTACAGAATGCCCTAACCTTTCAGGTCCTACTAGAAAAACAGAACAAGGTCAAGACCACCTCTGGAAACCCCAACAAAAAAAGAAGGGTACCATAGGACGCAAAATGCCCTAACCTTTCAGGTCCTACTACCCGTGAAGAAAAACGGAACAAGGTCAAGACCACCTCTGGAAACCCCAACAAAAAAAGAAGGGTACCATAGGACGTGAGATGATTAACAGCTTCATCACCGCACTTCAAGAGCTCGGTTCAAGCGATGTAGACTTTGAAAGTGATGAAGATGATGATGATCTGGCCAACTTATGCTTCATGGCGGGCAAAACAAGATCAAGATCAGGTCAGGAGGATGCAGAACACAACAGTGACGACGATGAGCTATGTTCTACCTGTAATGAAATGTGTGATGCAATTTCTCGTGCAACTATTATTGTTAAGAAAAGGGACAAAAAGCTTAGGGATAATGCTGCTAAAATTGAATCACTCGAATCTGAAATCATCCATTTGAAAACTTTAATTCCTAGTGATGATTCTTGTCCCTCGTGTGATTTAATTTATGAGCAATTGTCTACATTAAGAACTGCACATTCCTCTACTCTAGATAGACTTGAACTTGAAATTGAAAAGAACGAAAAGCTTGCTGCACTTGACTTTGGAAACTTAAAAGATGCTTCTTATTCTACAATTGATTTGCATTGTTCTTGTTGTGATGATCTTGAAAAGAAACTAAAAGATGCTATGAATGAAATTTCAATATTGAATAATGCTTTACGTTCTCATGAAGTTAAATATTGTTCCAATTGCAAATTAAAAGGAAAAATTTCATGTGAAAATTGCCTTGATCTGTCCAATAAACTTGATAACATGCATAAGACATTAGATCGATTTTGTAATGGAAATAAGAACCTAAACTTGCTGCTGAATTCTTCCAAGTCTTGCAATGATAAAACTGGTTTAGGTATTGATTCTCATGCTCATGCTAAGGCACATCCACCTAAATTTGTATAGTCATTAGGAAGTGGGTTGATTCAAACAGTTCCTAAAAAAAAAGAAGTGGTTTTCATATCTGCAGGAGCGTTGTCTCATTCGGTTTCAAATAAAAATATTGCTTGCTCATCTAGACATGAACATAATGTTAAATTTCGTTGTACCTACTGTGGTAGAGATGGTAATGTCATAGATTTTTGTTATAGACTAGCTAAACAACAGAAAAGGGAAAGAATGATTGCTATATCTCATAACTTTCAGGAAAAATTTGCTGCACATATTAAACCGAATGCTAGGAACATGCAACCTGCTGTTATGAGTCAAAAACATTCAAAGTTTACATCTAAACCTTTGGTTTTTGCCTCCGGAGCTACTGATTTTTGTGCTACTCAAGTAACATATTATAGGTCAATAGTTAAGAGTAAAAAACCTCAAACTTTGACTCGTAAACCTGCTGTTTTATCTCAGCTTTCACGTGTTTTTCCTGTTGCACATCGTGTGACTCAGTACTGGATTCCTAAACGCCTTTTGACTAACCCTAGTATTGAGTCATCGACGTATTGTTCTTCTATGTAGGTTACATGCTTGAGGAAGGAGAACATTTGGATTGTGGATTCAGGTTGCTCACGCCACATAACCGGCAACAAAGAATGGTTCTCCTCCCTCTCTTTTGTGTCACGTGTATAGAATGTTACTTTTGTCGATAATTCTTCAACTCCTATAATGCTAAGGGTTCAGTTAGAGTAAATGATCACTACACTTTGAAGGATGTGGCACTTGTCAAAAATTTGAAATACTACTTGCTTCTGTTTCCCAATTGCTAGATGAAAATCTGGAAATTATTTTCAATAAAAACAGCTGCAAAGTTGTAGGTTCATATAGTGAGCTTATTTTAACACGTCTGTGTTTGGAAGAGTTTATAAAGCTGATTTTGATATGTCTACCTCTAAGCATAGGTTTCTAGTTGCTAATGATTCAAAGGACTTATATTTTTGACATCATAGACTTGGTCACGTAGGCTTTGATCACCTAACGCGTGTTAGTGCTCTTGATCGCATACGTGGGCTGCCTAAGCTTAAAGGGGACAAAGAAATTGTGTGCTCTTGTTGTAGACATGCTAAGATGATTGCAGATTCACATACTCCTCTCACAATGATCATAAAAATTGAACCGTGTCAACTTTTGCACCTTGACACCGTAGGACCTTCACATGTTCAATCCTTCGGAGGTAAATGGTATGTTCTTGTTATTGTTGATGATTATTCTAGATACTCTTGGGTTTACTTTATGGCATCTAAAATGAGGCTTTTAGAATTTTATTTCTTAGATTATCAATTGATCACCCAGGATCTTTAAAAGCAATTAGAATTGATAACGGAACTGAATTTAAAAATCAATTTTTGATCACTTTTGTGCTCAAATTGGAATATATCATCAATTTTCTTCACCATATGTACCTCAACAAAACGGTGTTTTAGAAAGAAAGAATAGAACCTTAGTTGAGATGGCTAGGACTATGCTTGATGAATATCAAACTCCTAGGAAATTTTGGGTGGATGCGATTGTAACAACTTGTTATGTCTCAAATCGTGTTCTCTTGCGCGCTAAGCTAGGTAAAACACCATATGAGCTCCGGTTTGGACATAGGCCTAGTGTTATGCATTTTCGGGTCTTTGGTTGCAAATGCTTTGTTAAGAACCATGGTAATCTTGATAAATTTGAACCTAGATCCATTGATGGCATGATTCTTGGTTATCCATCTCATACTAGAGGCTACCGTGTGCTTTTACTTGACACTAACAAAATTGTGCAGACTTGTGAAGTTTCTTTTGATGAAGCTAGCCCAGGTACTAGCTCCGGTATTGCAGGACCAGATCCATATCCTCAGGGGGACGGTATTTTCAAAGATGAAGAAGAGTCGGTGATACTGCCTGGTAGTTCCGAAGTTGACACATGTCCAGCTCCGAACTGTGAACAAACTTCGACTACCACCTCTGCTTGTTCTGATCATCCACAAGCCACAAGCTCATCAATCTTCAATGACCCCGATGAAGAAGAAGCTTGTGAGACATCTGTTCCTCTACAGATCTTCAAGAATCATCCCCCACAACAGATTATTGGAAGCCTGCATGAATGGGTCACACGGTCCAGGATTTGCGACCCAAACTCTCATGCTCATTCTGCTTTTTTTGCTTCTTTTGAACCTAAAGATACATCACACACACTCACTAATGAATCTTGGATTATTGCCATGCAAGAAGAGTTAGAAAATTTTGAAAGAAATAATGTTTGGAAACTTGTACCTCCACCTCAAGGTCACACATTAATTGGAACTAACTGGTTGTTTAAAAATAAACAAAGTGAGGTTGGGGTTGTGGTTAGGAATAAGGCTAGGTTGGTTGCTCAAGGTTTCACTCAAGTTGAAGGTCTAGATTTTGATGAAACTTTTGCTCTTGTTGCTAGATTAGAAGCCATAAGAATTTTGTTAGTTTTTGCTGCATCTAAAGGTTTTAAGCTATATCAAATGGATGTTAAAAGTGATTTTCTTAATAGCTACATAGATGAGGATGTTTATGTCAAACAACCATCGGGCTTTGAAAATTCAGATTTTCTTAATCATGTTTACAAACTGTCCAAAGCCTTGTACAGTCTCAAACAAGCCCCTAGAGCATGGTATGATAGGTTAAAAACATTCTTAGTTGAAAAGGGGTTTACCATGGGCAAGGTTGATAAAACTCTTTTTCTGCTTAAGCATGGCAATGACTCATTATTCGTTCAAGTGTATGTGGATGATATTATTTTTGGTTGTGCTTCTCATGATCTTGTGTCCATGTTTTCAGCTATGATGAGTTCAGAATTTGAGATGAGTATGATGGGAGAACTCACGTACATTTTGGGGCTGCAAATCAAGCAAACCAAGGAGGGTACCTTTGTGCATCAAACGAAGTATACAAAAGACCTCCTAAGGCACTTCAACATGGACAAAAGAAAGCCTATTCGGACACCAATGGGAACAACAACAACACTTGAACTTGATGAAGATGGTGAACCTGTGGATCAAAAAGAATATAGAAGCATGATCGGATCACTTTTGTACCTCACGACATCAAGACCGGACATACAATTCAGCGTATGTATTTGTGCACGGTTTCAAGCCTCCCCACGTGCTTCACATCGTCAAGCCATCAAAAGGATTCTCAGGTACTTACATGGAACCCAAGAATTTGGCATTTTTCTTCCTTCTTCCTCAACCGTTACTTTGAAAGCTTTTTCCGATGCTGATTTTGGAGGTTGTAGGATTGATAGGAAAAGTACTTCCGGTGCTTGTCATTTTCTTGGTAATTCACTTGTTGCATGGTCATCTAGAAAACAAAGTTTAGTTGCACAATCCACCGCCAGATCTGAATATGTAGCTGCTGCTAGCGCTTGTTCACAAATTCTTTGGATTGTTCAAACACTTAAGGACTATGGGGTTGATCTAGATAGTGTTCCACTATTTTGTGATAACACTAGTGCCATTTGCATTTCTAAAAACCCTGTGCAACATTCTAGAACTAAGCACAATGATATTAGGTATCACTTTCTCCGTGATAATGTTGAAAAAGGAAACATTGTGCTTCACCATGTAGATACCAAACAACAATTGGCTGACATTTTTACAAAACCTTTGGATTTCACTAGTTTTTGTTATGTTCGTAGTGAAATAAGGGTTATGCATCCTCATGGCTTAAATTGAGGGGGAGGTTTCAAACCCTAGAAGTTTATGTGTGAATCTGAAATTAAAATAATATGAGCATAGTATTTCATACATATATGACTTTGTGATTCCTTTTACATGATGAAAGTTCTTACTATATTACTCGTGTTATACATTTTGTAGTTTTTACCATGTATAGTAATTGGAATAATTACTTACACTAAATCTGGTCATGGTCGAACTTTCTTGCTGTTTTAAACTTGTTGCATGCTCACAAGTGCTTTTAATCATAAAGAATTGATGAAGTAATCAACTCACATGTTGAGTTTTTATGAACAAATATAAATTGAGAAAAGATCAAGAGAATATGCATGCATCGCACTTCTTCTTTTGAGATGGCTTATCATTGCACTTAGATATGAACTTGGAAGAAGTTGTGTATGACTAAAACCATGTCCTTAAGCATCTGATTGTCAAATGACATAGGCTTGGCTTGGTTGGTTAGAATAAGGAAGATGTGCATATAATCTCTTGCAAATATCATATGATATAAATTTGTGCCTTGAAAAATAATAAAATGCAGCAACAAGTGTCATGCTTTCAGGTATTGAAATAGTTAAGTTTGTGAGATCATGACTTGCTTAAATTGAAAATTACATTTGATCTCTAGCATGGCTTACACTACTTTATGTATATCATTATTGTGATAGTGTAAGTTACTTGATAGCATGACTTGGATGAGCTTTTTTTTATATGTATATGTTATAATATGCTCATAACAATTAAAATTTCTCTTTTGAACTTTGCTGAATACATTGTCAAAGGGTGAGAGAAAATATGTGAATTTTTAAAAAAACAATAATGCAAGGGGGAGGAATTGATTACACATTGCACATAATCACAATTGTTTTGGCATGATTCTTCTCGGGGGGAGAATTTATTTTTCTTCTCATTTTATTTCTATTTTACAAAGGGGGGGAATTTTTTTTCAAAATTTTTAACGTGAATAAGCCAATATTCGTATTTTAAGTGGTGTTTCCAATGCAATTATCAAGGGGGAGATTGTGAGACCTATGTGTGCTTAATCATTGACTTTGACCATAAAAGTTTTGAATGCTGCCATAACATCTTTTTAGCAAGTTCTGACTCTAGCTCTGAGCTTCTGCAAAGTCCGGCAATAGGTCCGACTTTCTTTTCTAGGTCCGACATGTTTCTGGGTATCTCCGGTGAGCTTTGTCTTTAGCTCCGGTATGTCTTTGATAGCTCCAGCGTGTCTTTGTTAAGCTCTGATATGATTTGCTAGGTCCGACTTATTTTGGTTGCTTCGACTTGTTTTTCTAGCTCTGACTTTTGGGTTGACTAGTTCCGACTAGTTTTGGTTAGCTCTGGCGCTAGGTACGACTAGCTTTGGTAAGCTCTGGCGCTAGGTTGTACTAGCTTTGGTAAGCTCCAGTGCTAGGTCCTGCTAGCTTTTGTAAGCTCCGGCTGAAGGTCCGGTTAGTTCTGGCAAGGTCCGGAGCTAGTTTGCGATGGTTCTGCTTTTACATTGAATTGATTCGAACTTGCTTTACATTGATGGAAAGTTTGCTTAGTATTATTTTACTATGTTTTTTGGTGCGTTTTGGTTGATATGGCTGATATTGTTTTGATACACTTTGCAACTTGCTTATGTGAGGTGCTCACGTAAGGTGTTGTGTTCGGAACTAACATAAGTCATGTCGCGGACTTGGGCTCGTACGAATTGGTTGTTTGTTCATGTGCAGGTGTTGCTTGAGTTCAAGACATAGTTGGTGACAGGATCCATTGGACTTGTCTCAGGGAGGAGATGAGGTTCCAACAACCAAATTCAGGAGGAATTGTAGTTGAGCAGGTCAGGAGGTCGCACAGGATGATTGAATCAAGGACAGTGCATATGAAGGTTACTGGACGTCTAAGGAAGGTGTTTGCACGTATGCATGCGGTGCATGACGTGGCAACATAGTTCTGTAGATGGCTTATGGATGGGAAGATCTAGTTGGAAGGATCGGATCATATCGGTTGATGACTTTGGCTGCGGCGGAGTTGGTTATGGCCCGGTATGGAATGTATCGAGTTGGTTATGATAGGATTCCGTGTGAGTCACGAATTTGAGTTGTTTTAGGAATGTAGGATACGTTTCTAAGGTGTTTGGAAGTCTTAAGATTGCTTCTATCTGCGTATAGAAGAGTCTTAAGCAGTTGTGGAAAGTTTTGATTCGTGAACGGGGTAGGATTAGGGTCCTGATTTGAGTTGAGTTGGCTTTTGAGCTGGTTATATAAGCAAGGGAGGCCAGAGCTCATAGTGCACGACTTTGAGGCTGTTCCTCTTGTGTTCCATTGAATAAAATTCGTAGTTTGAAGGAACTTTTGTGCCTTGTTCGTCCGACTTGTTCCAGACAAGTTTTACTCGTCGAGTTTCTGGACAGCACTACCTTTCATCAGTGGTTTTATCATAACTCGAGCTTTACAGATCCTATTGATGTGATTCTTTTTGTCTTGTCGTCAAAACTTGATTATCTATCATCTGTAAAAATTTCACGGTCATTGGATTTGTGGTTTCTGATCTACACGACTTTCTTTGCAGCGTTCCAGAACTGTTTTTCTCGGGTAGGACAGATTGACCTTTGCTCGATCTTTCGATCATAACTTGAGTTTCTCTCGACGGATTTGAGTGATTCTTGTTGTGTCGTCTTCGTGATTTGATTCTCTCTGATATATATCACTTTTTTTATGGTGAAATACGTTTAGATTAGTTTCACACACGATTTATCTAACAGATCATTTTTCTGCCGAAGTGGTTGGGATTTAATTGTTTCCGCTGCATAAGATTTTTAAATCTACCATTCACCCCCCTCTAGTAGCTTTTCACGTGCTCTTCGATCTTACACCAAATCATATGCCTGCATACCGCAGCAACCACATGATTAATTGTCAATCTGACCAGCACACTCCAAACACAGATATTACAAACTCGAACTTAGTCCTAAGTTGGAAATTTTTAACTTGTTGTCGAGTCACACCTCCAGCATGGATATTGTCGTCGACGTGCCTGATGAAGCTCGAAAACTATGCTGGTACTACTCCCTCACCGAAGAAAATACTAAGCCGGTATTCCGGCCGCGCGGAGATTCAAGAAGGTGAATTGGAGTTTAACGTAGGAGACACAGGAATTTACATGGTTCGGGACGCCTGAGCATAATACCCTACTCCACGGGTGTGTTGGTGTTGTATTAGCAGTAAGAGCTTGTCACGAGTGTATGGGGTGCGTATGATCGCCCGTGAACATCCCCGAGTGTATCGTTGGCCCGTCCTTTTATAATACAAGGGCCTGCCGTTACAAGCTAGCCTGGCCCGACATGTGGCCCCTGGCGGTTACTAGTATTGATACACGCTTAATTGCTCTTAATAACCCTGTAACGGGCTTTGACAACACCGTTACTGGTGTTAAGATCGTCTGTTTAAGTGTCATTAATATGGCATTAATGACACTTAATCGGGTCTTGAAGTTCCTGCCTCTCCTTTGAAGATCCGGAGCCGTTACAAGGTCTTCTGGAGGTTAGAAGCTGAAAGGTCTGACGATTTGACCCGTGGCAGTTCCGGAGCTTGCTGTGGGAAGCAGGTAGCTCCGGGGCCATCAGACACGTGTCAGGTCCGGAGCTTCTCTCGGTCTGGGGTTAAGTCCGGAGGTGCCGTTTCGGTACGTGGCCCGGAGCTTCCCCCTTGTGGATGGTAGCTCCGGTTTGTTTTTACACGTGGCGACCCAGGGATTAACCATGTTGGAGAAGCGGGTCCGGTCATGTCTGACATGTGGGCCTCTGAGGGTCTTCAAACCAAGTAGATGGCTTTCTCTTGAGATCATTGTAACCTCAAGGGGTGTATGGTTTTTAGGGTACCGACAGTGGCCCCTGGACCTACCTCCGAGGAAGATCACTGGGATGAAGTCATTCCGTCGGAGGTGGGTCCATCCTTGCGACTCTTGAACTGAGTCTTCAAGGGTCTTCAGAGGTGCCGTTGGCAGGGACTTACAGTTAGATCCCGCCGCATGGCGCACCTCAGGCGGCAGATGAAATCTTTGACGTGCGGATCTCACACAATTGAAGGTCGCCAGTTCCCGATACGAAAACCGTATCGGTTCCGCGCGCCCTGTCAGGCCGCCGCCTTTGGGTTTCCCGCCGAGTGATGACAACCGTTCGCCTTGGTAAGAGCCTCGACTTGATCGTCAGGGTGGTCCCGGGCCCTCTTGTCATCGGCTGGGTTGAATTCTTGAATGGTATCTTCGACTTCCCTGCGGTTTACATCCAAGCATTGCGAGGGCTTACTTAAGAAGGAAAGCGCGCACCGTTGGGAGTTCTTTACGCCTCTCATCTGATCTTGCGCTCAAACTCCCAACTCGTGCTTCGCTCCTCTTCTCTTGCCTAGCTGTGCTGCGATGGAGTTGGGTCTGCGAGAAAGTCGTTTGAAGACCGACGGAGATTTGAAGAAGGTCCGGGCCCTCATGGGGTGGTCCTCGGACTTCTTCAACCGCTTGGTCCGTGTCGGCGGAGAGCTCCCCTTCGAGAAGGAGGACGCCGGTGAAATGGTGTACTTTTCTTCGTACGCCATGGTGGGGTTGATCCCACCTTTTTCTTCCTTCTTCTTGATGTTGCTAGACTTCTATGGTCTGTAACTATACCACCTTGGCCCTCACTCCATTCTCCTCGTGTCCATCTTTGTCCACTTCTGTGGGATGTGGGTGGGCATCCCCCCCTGCATCGAACTCTTCCGGACCTTCTTCACCGTCCACACCACCGGCCGGAGTTATGAGTACCTTGGCTTCTACTACTTTATGAAGCGCAAGAAGTGCCCGTTCAAGTACCTCCGGTCGTTCCCTTCCGGGAAGTGGGATGACTGGAAGAAAGATTGGATAGTCGTCAGGGTGGAGGAGCATGAGCGGTTGGAGCTGCCTGACGGTCTGCCCGGCATCGACACGATGATCTGGAGTGAGGTTCCGGTGCTGGCGGAAGCTTTTGACCCCGTCTTGACCAGGATCCGCCAATGCGTGGAGGGAGGATTGACTCCCCAGGCGGTATTCTGTAATTTCCTGGCCAACAGGTGGGCGCCGCTGAAGAGGAGGGAGAAACTCGCTTGGGCCCTCAATAGCGTGATGGACGAGGACCGGGTTGAGACTGGGTTGAAGTCCAACATGGTGGGGAAGACCTTGGAGTTCCACCTCAAGAAATTCCAGCACGACATCGATGTCGACGGTGATGGCTTGACTCCGTCGTCGGCCTTTCTCCCTCTGAACGTGGAAGTGGAGTTCAACAGGGAGCTCCGGCGGAAGATGCCCGCACTTGACGACCTTGGTGTCGTGGAGAGAAGATCAACCACCCGAGTGGCGATCCCCGGGATGCCCGAAGACAGCTTCGCCCCTGCCCCACAGCCGAGGGTCGAGGTCGTCGGCAAGGGCAAGGAGCTGGCGGATGAGCCAGAGAGCCAGAAGAGGAAGCTGCGACATGCCGATGGAAGGTCTGTCAGACCCGCTACTCCTGCCTCGGTCCCTTCTCCCCAGGGGGGAAGATCTTCTGCCACCGTGGCGACTGTCCCCGTAGTGGGGTCCTTCCGGGACGATACCGTTCCTGTAGTGGGATCCTCCCGGAGCGCGTCTGTCCCCGTGGTGGAACCCTCCTGGGGTGCTAGCTCCGGGCGCACGACTCCGGCACCTGGGACGGTGGGAGCCTCCAGGTCCAGGGGTTCCTCCCGATCGAGGAGAGCCTCGACCCGGGAAACGCCCGTAGCTGCGACAAGTTCCGGGCGGCCTTCTGGAGCTTCTACGCCGACCGTGGCTAGCCCGGAACGTCCAGGAAAAAGGTTCCGCGCAAGCTGGTGCGGAAGCCTTCCAAGGTAATTTTTAATCTTTACCTTGGTTAACTTTTTAATTGTAGCGATTGTTTGTTGATTTTCTTCATCCATCATCTGCAGCGTCCCCAAGAAGGGGAGTGAAGCTCCAACCTCAACCACGATGTCTGAGGCCGTGGGAGCTTCTGCTCCTGTCCCGGTGCTGCCCCATGTGGTGGCTGAGGCTGCGACAGCTCCGACGCCGGCTGTCGTGGTCATGGACCTCGACTCGTCCCCAGAAGTTCCCGTGGTAGCGCCGGACCACGGGAGTGAAGACACACCAGCGGCACCTGTCTCGGAGGTTGAAGCTCCGGGTCCTGGTGCTGCAGTGATGGAAGCTCCGGCTGTTGAGCCAGAGGAAGTAGTAGTTCCGGTCTCGGAGCCGGAAATTGCTGAAGCCCCGGCGGTTGAGCCAGAGGTGTCTGAAGCCCCGGCATGCGAGCCGGAAGTCGAGGTAGCTCCGACAGTTGAGCTGGCTACCTCCGAAGCACCGGCCGCTGAGCCGGTTATTGTTGGAGCGCCGGTTATAGAGCCGGTGGTTGAAGAGGCGATGGAGCTCGAGCCTCCCTCGGAAGAGGTGTCCCGGCCGGAGCTAGTAGCAGCTCCTGCTCCGGAAGCGATGACATCGGAGGTACCTACGGCCGAGCCGGAGTGCCCTAGCGAAGTCGCTGGCCCCCCGTCCCGAGGAGGTGAACGAAGACATGGCGGCGGGGCCCTCTTTGATGGCGACTGAGGCCATCCCGGAGGACGGCCCTAGTGCCTTGGAAGCTCAGGGTTCCGCTCTCGTAGAGTGGGACCCAATTTTTGTATGTGAAGACCCGCTGGAACCAGCGGAGGAGACCCCAGCAGGTCCGGAGCCCATCCCGCTGTCGATGTCTATCGACAACGCCTGCTCCAGTCTGCGTCAAGTCCAACTAGCTTTCTTCCACGACAGCAAGGCTCTTGAAGAGGAGCGCCAAACCCTTAGGCGGTGGCGTAACCGACTCCACTTTGAGACCAAGCTGGCGCAGTTGAGGCTAGCGGATGACAAGGAGTGGATCAAGCGGGAGAAGATCCGCCTGGAGTACTGGGGCAAGCTGCTGGATGACAGGGAGAGCATGACTCATGCCCTCAACGCACAATCCTGGGATATCTATGATCAGGCCAAAGCTGCCAATAACGCGGTCGATGCTCGGCACGAACAGCTTGAGGCCATTAACACCGCACTCATCAAGTGCCGAGAGGCACTTGAAGATAGGGAGAGACGGCTCGAGAATGAAGAGCAGAAACTCCTTGAGCTGCGGGATGATGTCCTGAGGAGGGAAGAGGAGCTTGCCGAGAAGATAGCTCTGGCGGACAAGGGCCTCGAGGAGCGCCCTAAGAAGTTGGAAGAGCGCTGCCAAGAGGAGGAGGAGAAGACCTAGGTACGAGGGCAGGAAATCTACGAATACGAGTGTGCCCTTGTTGCCCGGGAGAAAAAAGTGGAGGCTAGGGAGAAGGACCTGGTCGATCGCCGGAACAAGATCCACCTCCGGGAGGAGGAGCTCGGAAGACTCGAGAGGTGGGTTGCTGCAAAGATTCAGCAAAACGCCAAAGAAGTTGAGCGCCTCGCCCGTGAGAATTCCGAACTGACGGCGGCCAAGAGATCCCTGGAAGAGATGAAGAGCTTAAGTACGGCGGACTCCCTACAGATTTTGGAGTTCCTGGGCAAGGCCAATGACGCGCTGACGCCGATGGGTTTCAGCCCCGTGCGCCCGGATGATCCAGAGCCGGAGCCGGACCTTGCGCTGCAGGCGTTGGGCGCAGCTGGTAGCAAGCTCTCCAAGGTGGGCGATGTCATCGCGGACCAACTGGAGGTTGAGGGGCAATCCCTGGCGAGGAACATCACAGAGTATGTGCTGACGTGCTACACCAGCCGGAACTCCCAATTTCCTCTGGACCCGGTGCTTGAAGGCTCTGTCGAAGGAGAAGGCGAAGCTACCCGAGCTAGCATATCGGAGGTCGCCTAGAAAGTCGCCGAGTTCTTCCATAGGGTCTAGGACCATCTCTTTAGCTTTCACTTGTATTTTCTCTTCTTCTTCCTCAATTTTGTAATCCCTTGTCTTCAGATGAATGAAATCCCCAAAATTTTTGTGAATTTCACTTTTTGTCTTCAACATCTTTATCTTCACTTGGGCCCCTGGTAGATGTACACAATTTGATTGTGAACATGTACCAATAGGATACTGTGTTTTGTTGAAGACTCATTTGCTTCGAACTTGTAAGATTTAGGTCCGAAGTCTTCGATAGTGAAGGTCCCCTGAGTTTGTCGGAGCTTAGAAGCTCTGGCATTATCCATCGCTGGAGCTTGGTAGCTCCGGCAATAGCCTCCATCAACACGTAGAGCGTCGATAGTTAGTCCTCCGGGGTGTCGGAGCTGAGTAGCTCCGACAGTGACCTTTGCCAACACTTGGTTTGTTGGCAGCAGACTCCATTTACGGGGTCTTCTCACCATCTTTTATTCAGCGTCGACGGCTGGCCCCCTTAGGGGAGTCAGAGCTACGTTAGCTCCGGCTTTTCTCCATCAATGTAGACTTTATTTTTCCTGCACACTTAAGCCAAGAAAAATAGTAAAATTCGTTCCCTGTCTATAATTTCGTCACGGCTTATGATTCTCAAGAAGATTTTAATTTAACGCGATTTTAAATACAACCGGATGCGTTGTCTTTTCTTCTAGGTTCAACTGTTCATGGACCCGCCTTACTTTGGCCTGCCGGGGTGTAGGTAGAGTGGCGTACTTAGGGTGCTTGACCAGGCTAAGTCGATAGCACACTCCGGCCCTATATTGGCTTGGCGGCTTTCGGGCGAGTTGGCCATGAGCGATATTTGAATCCAAAAGAACTGACAATACAACTCGAATTGTATATAAACCGGTCGAACTAAAATTTCTTAAGAATTGCACGTCTTTGTTATAGACAAGAAAGAGAAAAATAAAAATGTTGAGCCTGTACAAAATAAATGCACGTGGAGTCTATTTCACATGAAGTTGTCTTTCTTTATAGGTCCGGGGTACAGGGGAAACAAGTACACTCTTAGGGTACAGAACCAGGCTAAGTGTGTTTGGTTTCTCGTTTGACCCAGGGTAGTTAGCCGCACTTTTAGTCCTAAGACTGTGACAAGTGTTGCATGAGCTTTGCGGACCTTTCGGGAAAGGTCCGGCTGCTCTCCCGGAGGAACTACCCGACTCTGTACAATGACTCTATAACGTACACCCCAAGTTACTCAAGACTCACCTCCGTGGTATTAAGTGTAGAACTTACGGAGGTGCTCGATGTTCCAAGGATTTGGGAGCGGTGTCCCATCCTCGGTAGCCAAGCGAACGCTTCCGGGACGGGATACTTTGATCACTCGGAAGGGCCCCTCCCAGCCGGGGGAGAGTTTGTTTAACCCTTCTCTGGATAGTATTCTCCATAGCACCAGATCGCCTTCCTCGAGCTGTCGGTTGTGTACATGCCGCTGGTGATAACGTCGTAGAGCTTGGCGATATCGGGCATTCCGAACAGCTGCTTGGCACCTTCCCTCCTCGAGGAGGTCTAGGTCTTCACGCCGGAGCTGGTCCTGCGCGGCTTCGTCGAAGGTTCGGACCCGGAGCGAACCCAAGGTGATTTCCGGAGGAAGGATTGCTTCAGCTCCGTACACCAGAAAGAAGGGTGTTTCTCCGGTTGACCGGTTTGGAGAAGTCCTGTTGGCCCATAGAGTGGGCGGAAGCTCTTCGATCCAGTTGGCTCCGTGTTTTTTCAAGCGCTCATAGGTGCGCGTTTTGAGTCCTTTAAGGATTTCAGCATTTGCTCTCTCGACTTGGCCATTGCTGGCTGGGTGAGCTACGGAGGCGTAGCAAACTTGTATGTTGAGGTCTTCGCAATATCCTTGGAATGCGGAGCTTGTGAATTGAGTCCCATTATCAGTGATGACTTTGTTTGGGACTCCAAATCTGCTCACAATGGATTGCAGAAAGTTGATAGCAGATTGCTTGTTGATCGTCACAACTGGAGTCGCTTCCGGCCACTTGGTGAACTTGTCAATGGCGATGTACAGGAACTTGTAACCTCCGACGGCTCTTGGGAAGGGTCCCAAGATATCCATCCCCCACACAGCGAAGGGCCATGTAGGAGGTATCATTTGTAAGGGCTGAGCCGGTGTATGAATTTGCTTTGCATGAAATTGGCATGCTTCGCATTTCTTCACCAGCTCAGTGGCATCCTGGAGTGATGTAGGCCAGTAGAAGCCATGCCGAAAGGCTTTTCTGACCAGCGTGCGGGAAGATGCGTGGTTCCCACACTCGCCTCCATGGATTTCTGCGAGGAGTTCGCAGCCTTCTTCCCTTGTGATGCACCGCATTAGGATGCCGTTGGCACCGCGCCGGTAGAGATCCCCTTCTACCAGCGTGTATCTTTTAGCCAATCTGACTACCCGGTCAGCGGGTATATCATCGTCAGGAAGGATGTTGTCTTTGAAGTAGTTCCGGATCTCCGAGATCCATGCATCAGAACTGACTTGAGCATTTGAGTCTTGCGTGCTGGGTTGCTCGGAGCTTCCGGCAGCACCTATGACCCTTGATGGCTGCCATGGTAACAGGGCCATCGGGACCGTCAGCTTCGGGATGCTGATCTCGCCCCCTTCGCTCAGTTCGGCAGGCTGAGCTGTGGGTTTCGACAATCTCCGGACAAAAGTTCCGTCAGGAGCCGGAGCTCCGGTTGACGCTTTCGTCGAGAGTTCGTCGGCTTCAGCGTTGTGGGCACGCTGAACATGGTGGAGGTCTAGGACTTCAAAGTCCTTCTGAAGCCTCTGGACTTCTAGGAGGTAAGCAGCTAGCTGGAGATTGTTGCAGGAGCATTCACCCTTCACCTGCTTGATGATGAGCTGTGAATCTCCTTTGACCAGCAGTTGCCTGACACCGTATGACAGTGCCACCTTTAGTCCGTAGATGAGCGCTTCATACTCCGCCATGTTGTTGGTTGCCTTGAAGTCAAGGTGTACCATGTATTTTACCTTCTCCCCAGTTGGTGCAAGGAGAAGGATTCCAGCTCCGGCCCCCTGCTTCTGCATGGAGCCGTCGAAGTAGAGGGTCCAGTGAGGCTCGGTGAAGGTTGGAGCTTGATGCTCTGTCTTCTGTTCACTGGGGCCCCCAGGGTTTGATGGAGAGGGGGTCCATTCTGCCACAAAATCTGCCAAAGCTTGACTTTTGACTGCTTGTCTTGAAATAAATTCAAGATCAAATTCAGCTAATTCCGCTGCCCACTTTGCAATATTCCCAGTTAATTTGGGATTATGCAGGATTGCTCGTAGTGGGTAGGAGGTCACCACCGAGACTTTGTAAGCTTGGAAGTAATGTCGAAGCTTCCTGGAGGCAATAAGAACTGCTTAGAGTAGCTTATGCACCTCTAGGTACCGAGTCTTGGCATCATGTAATACTTCACTGATGAAGTATACCGGGCGTTGAATGGTCCGGACCCTCCCGGAGGGGTCCGAAGCTTCCTCTTCCGGCTCTCCGGCTCATCCGCCAGCTCCTTGCCCTTGCCGACGACCTCGACCCTCGGCTGTGGGGCAGGGGCGGAGCCTTCTTCGGGCATCCCGGGGATCGCCACCCGGGTGGTTGATCTTCTCTCCACGACACCAAGGTCGTCAAGTGCGGGCATCTTCCGCCGGAGCTCCCTGCTGAACTCCACTTCCACGTTCAGAGGGAGAAAGGCCGACGACGGAGTCAAGTCATCACCGTCGACGTCGATGCCGTGCTGCAATTTCTTGAGGTGGAACTCCAAGGTCTTCCCCACCATGTTGGACTTCAACCCGGTCTCAACCCGGTTCTCGTCTATCACGCTGTTGAGGGCCCAAGCGAGCTTCTCCCTCCTCTTCAGCGGCGCCCACCTGTTGGCCAGGAAATTACAGAATACCGCCTGGGGAGTCAATCCTCCCTCCACGCATTGGCGGATCCTGGTCAAGACGGGGTCGAAAGCTTCCGCCAGCACCGGAACCTCACTCCAGATCGTCGTGTCAATGCCGGGCAGACCATCGGGCAGCTCCAACCGCTCATGCTCCTCCACCCTGACGACTATCCAATCTTTCTTCCAGTCAATTGTGTCGACTGTCAGAGCCGGCAGATCTCCCTACACTGCTAAAGTGATTGGGGAGTTTTGAAGTTCGGTGTGGGCGCTCGGAGATTCAAGAAGGTGAATCGGAGTTTAACACAGGAGACATAGGAATTTACGTGGTTCGGGCCACCTGAGCGTAATACCCTACTCCACGGGTGTGTTGGTGTTGTATTAGCAGTAAGAGCTTGTCACGAGTGTATGGGGTGCGTATGATCGCCCGTGAACGTCCCCGAGTGTATCGTCGGCCCGTCCTTTTATAGTACAAGGGCAAGCCGTTACAAGCTAGCCTGGCTCGACATGTGGCCCCTGGCGGTTACTAGTATTGATACACGCTTAATTGCTCTTAATAACCCTGTAACGGGCTTTGACAGCACCGTTACTGGTGTTAAGATCGTCCGTTTAAGTGTCATTAATATGGCATTAATGACACTTAATCGGGTCTTGAAGTTCCTGGCTCTCCTTTGAAGATCTGGAGCCGTTACAAGGTCTTCCGGAGGTTAGAAGCTGAAAGGTCCGACGATTTGACCCGTGGTAGCTCCGGAGCTTGCTGTGGGAAGCAGGTAGCTCCAGGGCCATCAGACACGTGTCAGGTCCGGAGCTTCTCTCGGTCTGTGGTTAAGTCCGGAGGTGCCGTTTCGGTACGTGGCCCGGAGCTTCCCCCTTGTGGATGGTAGCTCCGGTTTGTTTTTACACGTGGCGACCCAGGGATTAACCATGTTGGAGAAGCGGGTCCGGTCATGTCTGACAAGTGGGCCTCCGAGGGTCTTCAAACCAAGTAGATGGCTTTCTCTTGTGATCTTTGTAACCTCAAGGGGTGTATGGTTTTTAGGGTACCGACAGGTTACTTGTGAGATAGAATAGGCAATTATAGTGTGGGGTCCACTTGGATGGATAAATTGGATAATGGGTTAGTGTGACACACCTAAGCAATCTACTTTATGGTTAAAAAGGGATCCTAGTGAGAGCTAAGTTGAGAAAAGGGGTTGCTCCTATTGTGCTTCTAATATACACATGCATAGCCTAAGTAGTGTACACATTGATATGCTAGTGATGAATACTAGGGTTCAGTGGTCCAACACATCGGGCACGGGCAGACTTCTGACAATACCAGAGTGACTCATGCTACGAGCTCGTTGCATAGCCGAACATGAGGGATTACAGGGGACGAACATGGTCGTCATCACCTGCTACCTACCCCTACAACCCACGAGACTGTGAGACATCCAATGCAAGTTAAGTATCCAAGCGCCACACTTGCATGCTAAACAGATGTCTTAAGAGCTGTAGTCAAATACCTTCCTTAGGTAATGACCAACCTAAACAACATTGAACCAGTGTTGGGACCAAACACTATGCTATTCATACCAACATAGTCATATTATACTCAACTAGACTATAGTGGATACATGTGATGTTTATGGTAACATAATAACAACATTACTACATTAGCATAGTGACACCTAAACCTACCACATGCATGGACTCCACAATAAAACAATAAATGCTTCATCCAAGCGTATGAATATGAGAATAAGAAGAATATTAATAACCATAATGTCATAATCAATGGAGAAGGTACATGAGATATACCTTTTCAAAAGTATACTTGGGAACTAGAGGATCCTCTCTATAAACTAAACTCCACTAAGGACTTGAAGAAATGTGTGTACAAGAGAGTGATGCTAAAGTGGAGTGTGTAAAGAAGTGAGGAGCTAGGCCCTATTTATACTAGATTCTGAGGCGATTCGCGCCACAATCCGTGCGTGTTACCGCCATCAGGGAGCCACCAGGGGCCAACACGTGGAAGCTAACTAGGTTTAGAATGAATACCAGTGCAGCCGCATAGGGAGTGTGTCCGCAACCGAGATGGCTCCTCTCGCGGTGTGCTTCTTCTAGATGACTAGGAGGTGGGTCCTAAGACTATTTCTGAGTGAGTCACCTTTGGATTTCATTTGATACCACTATAGATGGGCCATTTGATCCTTGCACTACCACATGTAAGGCTTGGTTGTCGGGGTGGTAGTTTTCAGGATCACACCCCTGGTTCTTCCTCAATTTTGTAGATAAATACTTACATGCACTATTTCTCCAGGTATGAGTGGAATTATGTTATTTCAAAAGGTAATGCATGCAATAAATGTTTACTCCTTCATATAATTGAGTTATACTAATGATAGAAATTAGTGCTTAACGATTGCCATCCGTCGAGGAAGCACCTCAGGAAGGAGCATCCTTGAGGGTGTGCTTGACTGGGGTGGCGTGTTTGGTGCATGAATTCTTGATGAGCTCCTCGAAGTAGTTAGTTGGCAGAATGGATGGCTTTTTGCCTGTGTGGCACTCGAAGGCCGTGACTAGATCCAAGCCGCTCTCGGCTTGGTGTCGGCTCTTGTTTCCCCTGGCCTTTTTCTTCTTGTCATTGTGGCAAGGCTCCACGCTCTTTCCTATGTCATGGGACCTCGGGTTTCCTTAATCGAAGATGGTCCCAATGCCTCTTCATCGAAGTTTTGGTTGGTGGTGACATCGAGCAGTTCCTTTCCGCTTCATGGCTTGACATGTTAAAGCCCGAAAATTCTAGGTTTTCATTTCAGTTATGAGAATTAAAATGAGAAGGGGAAAAGAGAAACAAAAGTTGAAAAGGATAAAACTAACAAACCCTAATAGACGAGGTTCAAACTAAATCCAAAATTTATATGAAAAATATTAAAACATCAAATATGAGTTCACTAGTGCGTTCTGCACACCTCAAACAGCCTCTATGCAAATTTAAGAAAATTAATTTATTTGCTATTTAATTTGATGAAATCATTGAAATGCAATTGGAATTCAAATTTGAATTTGTTTGATTCTTCAGACAATGCCACCGCACAGTTTGCATGGCCAGCACATGACTTGCATCGGGAAGGGGGGGTGAAACCAGCGTCAGTTTTCCTACTTATCACCTCCCCGAAGATCTTGTCTATTCCCTCACATGAGCTGAGCTGCTGTTGTTTTCTCCCACGCGCGAGCTGGTCTCTGTTTCCTTGCCATCATGGAGCATAGGGTTGGGACGATGTCACCTGGCGCCTCAGGACAGCCCCTCACACCACCAAGCCTGCAGGAAGCTGCGCGACCTCCTTCTCCTCCTTCCCGGCGTGTGCGTGCATGGACATTGGCGGGAGCCCCTGGCGGACACATCGATTTTTCCATCCCCTGTTCAAAGTTGCCTGCGCCTTTCTCTGATCACTTTTGCCCGAAGCCTATCGTGCGAGTTTCTTCAAACCAGCACATCCCAAAGGTTGGTCACCTCTCTCTGAAATTCTCCCCAGTGCTGCTCTCCGTCCTATAGCCTAACCACGTTGAATTTCCCATGTTTTTCCCGCGGTCACCATAAAGAAACAAACTTTGCCCTAGAAATTCATCCTAACTATAGCAAATCGCTTCAATCCAGTTAGGGAATAACTTCTACATCTCCTTGAGGTTATTCTGGATCAAACGGCAGTAAAAAACATTAACCATAGCATCAGGCCGACAAGTTTTTGTTGCCGCCGGCTGTGCGTACCTAGGTCACCGCGGAAAACTCATTTGTAGTCACTTTCCTCTTGGTTTTATTCAATTTTCACTTTATAATATCAGCCTGGTAATTTTACGCCAATTCCCAAGCTATTTGGTGCACGGCGAGCCGGCGCAACCTCACCGGAGTTGGCCGAGCCGACATTGCAAGCGCGGCATGTGCTCCGGTGCTCTTCGTGCCAATCCGACACCACCATCAATCTCCTCACTTGTTTTTGGGCCCTAGCTGGGAGTGTGACAAAGAACGGTGTAGGGAAACCCTACCCCGGCGAGCCGCCGCCGACGGCCGGGCTATGGGCGACGCCTGGCTTCTAGGGAAGAAGATGAGGGTGCCGGATCCTCTGCAGCCCAGGGATCCCGTGCAGCTGCATCCAATTAGAGTGTACCCCGGGGTGGCTTTAATATTAGTGGTTCATTTCAAATCCGAACCCATGGTCATATTTAAAAAAAGCGGACCCCATCTGCCAAACGTTCAACTCATTTTTCCATTTTACAATAATTCCAGAAAGTGAGTAAAATTTGAAAAATCATAGAGGCCTGTTTAATTGTCCAAAAAATCCACATTAAGTTTTGTTGAACTCCTCATGGCAAGCACTTTTCAGTGGTGCAATTTAATTACTATGAAAGTCCAAGGATTTTCTCAATAACTCTCCGAAGTTAAATCTTTGGGAATTTATTGCAGGTGATGCCTTTTATGGAAAATCCTCAGTTTTGGCCAGAACATGCACTCATATCTCCATGATATTCAGTAAAAAGTTCAATGTCATTGGACTTGATTTTCTGGTTCAAATTGTGTTCCAATCTCATATGTTCATGAAAATGCCAAAATGAACAGAAACATTTTCAGAAACTCTTAGAAACTTGTAAAATCAATATCTCCCTCTAAGAAGCTTAGAAAAATATGAAACCAATTTTGTTAGACTCCTTGTGAGCAATACTTTCCGGAAAACAAACATTACGAATGAAAAAGCTACAGTTTTCCAGGAAAATTTAGTGAAGCATAAACATCTATGGATTCTTGTAGACTACACTATGCCATCCCATTAGCTGAAACTTTGCTAGCACTTTATGACATCTGTGAACTACCAAAAAATTTACTGTTTCAATAGATTCGATCTTCATTATAGTCCCTTCAATTGTATATTTTCCCCACATTAATGTTCTTATTAAAGATCATAAGGATACTTTCCTAAGATCATCTCGTTCCATCTATTCAGTTCCACCAGAATTGGAATACAACCTATAACCTGTCTATAATCCTAATACATCATGTTATTTTCCTCTCGACTTCACATAGCTTGTTCTATTTATTGAACTATATCCTTATTGTGCATCTCATATCGATAGAGGTCGAGACGAAGGACTTCGAGGAGGGATTTCTACTGGAATGACCAGCAGCTGATTAGATATATATTCTCACTGACTTTGTCTAACCGTTGAGCAAGGCAAGCCCTGATTTGCATATAACAGCCTTTATAAAGTTTTTTTTGTATGCACTATATGTATGAGGTATGTATTATGCATTAGGAAAAGTTTTGATGATACTCCACATGCATGACCAAATAATCATTGGAGTGGCTGGGTAAAACATTACTCCATTGTATTATATTGCTATGCTAATGTTTTAGTCCAATCGGTAGAAGTCGAGTGGTTGGAATCCACTCATGAGACAGAGAATAGGATTTACTCAGGTTTGATATGAGAATGGATTAGTAAGCTAAGGATGAGACAGAGCAGCGAAGTAGAAGCAGCAGGACGTGGTCCTGGGTGCGTAGCCCTGCCAGTATCTAATAAGGACCGACCCATATGCGGCCCCATTGAGCAAGTTTAATCTGTACCGGTAGCATACTGGCTATATGGCCCTAGGAAATCGATGTAACTCGGGCACCATCGCGTCGAATCATATATCGTGGTCTCTTGAGGGGAAAGAGGACAAAATGTGGAAATCTGCTAGCGGGCAACTCTGACGTGTCCATGTAGTGGACCTTCTGTGAGCATCATAGAACTGGTTCAGTTTTGGATGACGGGTGAAAGGTGGCCACTTATGATGTGATGAGAAGATCACTAACGTGTCCTCAACGCGGGCGTATGTGTTGTGCACACCAGGTGTCTACTGGTTGCAGTCAGTGTAACTCACGGTTGTTTGAGTAATGCTTGTTGACTGTATCGTTTGTATTGCAACTTGTATTCTTTAAATATAGAGCTCATTAAGTTTGATTCTAAAATCTAAAAATTAAGGATACGCTTTAGGCGAGTTCTTTATTGCAATTGAGCTTCCTACATTATCGTTATCCTTGCATGTAGAGTTTCATAATCTAGGTCAGACGGTTAAGTATTGATGAGTCTTATGCTCACGGTTGCTTAAATTCATGTTCTGCAGGTTTTATTACTTATATTTATGTTGAGGGTTTCCGTGAGACCTCGGACTTTCTCAGGTGTATGGCTCACGACAAATCTCACTGCTGCCATATCTCTTTGTGATGCTAGTGGGGAGCGTCCACGGGCGTGGAGGGCTTCTTTTTTGCTAGATAGGTTAGAGAGAGTGAGTATGTATATTCTGCTGCGTGTGTACACTCTGCACACTATGTTGTAATTGATCATATTTTGAAATGAGAACTTCGATGTATTCTGAGTATTGTTTACGTGCATGTTGTTGGAAGCCGCATCGCACGGCACCATCCATTGTGATTCCTGGAAGTCGGGACCCCGTCCTCACATCCTGGTATTGGAGCCACATTGGGAATAGCACACTCAAAAAGAGTCTATTTTGAGAACTTTAAAGCAATCAAGTGAGGATTAGTCACTATATCCATATAAAGTCTATTATAGTATTAGTTACTTAAGATGGCAAAGCTAACATATGTGTTATTATATTCTATAATGATGTTGCAACGTCAGGTAAGAGGTGAGGTACGCCACCGCAAGCGAATCAATTGCTGTAAGCTCCCGTGTACGAGAGGTAGTACAATGATTGTCTCCAGTGGCTTGGCATGAAAGTTAATATAAGTCTTTGAACCTTCTCATGGTTCTGGAAACATATGAAACGCTGCTCCCCGGCGTGCTTCAAGCAAAAGAGAGGATACCCCATGGTGTGGTAAAAGAATGTGATAGTATGCAACTCTTGAACCTTCAATGTTCAAAGGGCCATACGCAGCGCTAATCCTTAGCGCAAGAGATAAATTACGTGGCCACCTATCATGCAGTTGAAAAGTATGTAGTGTGTTTTTATGAAACACGCGAAAGCACCTCCTACAGGTGCAGCATTAGGAAAAGACATGGGACCCCCGTCGGGTGGTAGAAAACCTGGTCATGTACCTCGAGACGTGGCTCAGCTCGGGGTGTCCCGTATGGAATGATACGAGACGTATGTTCTTACTTTTATATTTATTATTGTGACTGCGCCTGTGCGGGCCATGCCGTATGGCACCATAATGAGTGTTCTGTAAGTTGAGTGTCTTATGCAGATACACTAACTACGTGATTGTATTGCCCTTAGGAAATGTTTGTGATTGACTATTTATAGTGCCACCGATTTAGACGTTTATGTTGGTATAATCCGGTTAGGTTTTCACTTTTGTGAGGCACGTAATACCAAATGTATCCCATCGATGCATTATGAAGATGACTATAAAATGGACTCAGGAATATGTAAGGATACCAGTATTAGCTATCGATCTTTTATTTTGTACTACGTTTCAAAGTTGGAGTAGGTTTAAACACAAGTGATTCAAAAACCAGAGTCTCTGTTCTCCGTCAGGAATTTGACCTACCATGCTCCTGGTGTTCTTGTGAGTACTTCTTCATCAACGAACGACCAGTGTTCATCAACTATTTCGCTGAAGCACGAAGGGCACTAGATTTGTGCCGACTCAGGGGAGAGACAGGAAGAGGAAACAGGGCACATTGTGTTCCGACAAGAGAAGCACGGGGAACGTTTGCACAAACCAGATGATTTTAGATGTTCATCAGCAAATACCAATCAGTTCCCTAAATCGTTCTCCGAGATCGATCATGGTAATAAATAATGCTCCCTCCAAGCTATTACCAGAGAGGTTAGGGGTAGCTTTCCTCCCTCCACATCCACCATTAGCTAGAAGAAGAAGGTTTGATTTCTTCCCCAACCTGCAATCGCCTACTTCCACAGAGAAGACGAACCGTGCCACATTTCCAAGTTGGACCGAGTGATCATTGATGGTGGGCCGGGCTTCTAGAAAAAATACAGAAGAGAGGGAAGTAATATGGGAGACATGAAAATCCATCATTTACTAAGTAGATCAGGCCAAAGATCCTGACGGTGCCCCCAAATCCCCATGATGCCCAACCAACAAGGAGCGACACTTCGAAGAACGGAGTTTCTCAATGGTAGCAAGTCAAAAGGAAGTATTGGTGGCGGAAGGGTAAGAGCAATTACACCCTCACACCCGAAAACAAGTCTAATGTGCAAATCTTTAAAGCCAAGCTTAGAGGATGATGCTATGCCATCTTAGCTAAAGATCATTTCAGGCCTCAATGTAGAGAACCCAAGAGATGTTGGATCTATAAATCTTATGGTCATATTTCATCTAGTTGCTTGAGATGTAATTACTATTCATAGGGCAGTAAAGGGCATGGTGCCTATATATACCCCTCCTTGTAATCCAAAGGGTCCCCATCAAATAAATTCCTAACTAACACTCATCTAGCAGAGCACCCTAGCACTACCCCTCCATGGAAATAAGAAGCTTGATGTGTGGAAACACAAGGATCCCACGCCGTCGAGAGGACTAGTATTTGGTTCGAGCTGAAGGGAACCTGCTCGTTGGCAAGGGGCAATGCAGTTGAGCTCCTAGGCAACCCGAGACTCAGGCCGCGTTATGCTGAGAGGGTGGTTGTGTTCTCCGAAGACATGGCCCAACGCCTTCAATGTCTCACAAATAGGGCGCTGCTAGTAACTGAAGAAGGTGAACTTGGGGTTAGTACAAGAGAGGAGCTTAAAGAGGCCATAATTCATCATCTGGAGCTTCGGGAGTATGAACTCCATTTGTTCATGTGCGCCCAAGAACCGTTCTTGGTAATGTTTACTAACGAGGCTCTTCGAGACATTGCGTTTGCCAGGGGTCAAATAAGGGAAGGCCCCTGTGACTTTAGATTTCATCCATGGGATGCTCACACTCATGGATTAAGATGTGTGCTACCCTATCATGTGAAGATCAACCTGGAGGGTGTCCCGATTCATGCTTGGTGTGATGACATTGCAACAAGAATTCTGGGGGACTCATGCGCCATCCACCATGTGGCAGCTGAATCTAGACAAAGAGAAGACATCCGCGCTTTCATGCGCTGGGCTATTTCTCATGACCCCAACAGAATTCTTCAAGTGATCTATCTTACACTCACGCGGCATGCAAACCAGTAGGGGCTTGACCCACCATTTCATTTCAGCAGACCTAGAAGCTTACAGCGTGGGCACACCCACTGAATTTTCATACACATAGATATCCTATTCTACAACTACCCTTCAAATGAGTTGCTGGCAGAAGGGAAAAAGCCAATTCATGAGTTTCGTTGGCAGTTTGGAAGGGTTGATGGTGATCTGTTTGAAGAAGTATTGCACCCCCATTCGTGAATGTCATCCTGCTTACCATCATCGATGCCCCTCCAGAGATGATGATGATAAACATGACGGTCCTGGCTGTTGCACTAGGCCTCGCCAGCTGATGTCACAGATTGCCAAATGGGTAGGCCACAGGAGTTCTAGCAGCGGGCGTTCCCCAGATCGGCAGACTCGAGATGCATGGGCTCGTGGAGAGAGCTCACAGCGTCACAAGTTGGATACCTCCCCTCCCACTGGCAAGGGGGGTCCCTCTCGTGAAGAGAGAAGAGCCATGAGGCAACTCTGGACGGCCAAGTCGGCGATAAAACCGGCCCAGTTATACAAGGCAGTGACTAAAAATGCCAATATTGAAGAATCCCACTGTTCTATGGCCTCTGATGCAGTAACAAACAACCCCAAAGCTATTCCATGGGCTGCACATGGCTCTGTTGGTTCAAAAAATCACCTTACCCAACCAACGGACAGAGGTAGAGATGGCCACTCAGATGCTATTATCATCCAGCCTTCTGATGAGATCTTCCCCCTGGAGGATGACTTGGAACTTCAGCCAATAGTCAGGCTTGCTCATAGACTCACAACGGCAAAACGACTCGATTAATAGCCACCAGCAGATGGCTGACGAAGCAGATACTGATTGTGGGGACCTGGGGTCCCGACGTCAAAGGATCTCACTTGGTGGTGCTGTGCGATGCGGCACCTAACAGCACACACGATAAGAATGCAAAACAAACAAAATTTTTATTTGACAATAAGAAGAGTTTACAAAATAGTGTACAATAGAGGTACACATGCAACAGAACTACATACTCATATTCTCACCTATATAAGCATGAGAGAAGACGTCCATGCCCTAGGACGCTTCTCACTAGCAACATGAAGAACATTCAGCAGCGGCGTGGTTCACATTAGATTCATCTCGACACATCGAGGTCTCATGTACAACTTGAACAGCAGAAATAAACCTAATACCTGCAAAAAAAAATGTTAAAGCGCAAACATGAGCATAAAGCTCAGCAAGACTTAAATGTCTCACCTAAAGCATGAAATTCTACATGCTGGGAACTTTAAAGATTGGGAAGCTTAATTTACAGAAATGGATTCGCTGAAAGTAAATCCTTAGTGGTCAGTTTTAAAGTAGCATACGCGACCCATGGGCATAGCATCATTGTGAATTTCACAATCAAACAAGAAACAATTCATCCACGATGATACTTGCTCAAGGTTGCATAAGCCTTATCCAAGTTAAATGTTTGGAAATTGTAAATTTAATTATGCTATCTCTATAGCAGCCAAGATTTCAATATAAAGAATTATTCATAGCAGCATATTGATAATCTTTTCATTTCTCTTTCTTACTACGTCAAGACTCAGTGTCAAAGTATGCTCAAATAATCGCAAGGGACGGTGATTGCAACCAGTAGACACCCAGACTGCATGACACGTACGCCCATACTCGGAGTTGCAATGGCAAACTCCACTGATGTCGCACACAGCCACCTTTCCCTGGACTCAAACACATCAAAACAGTTCGATCGATTCGAACAGTGAGCTCCCCTCAAGGTGCACCTCCGCTGTGAGATGTTCCTGAGTGAGTTACCTCCCACTGTACTAACATCCGACAGCTTAAGCCGATTAAAAAAGTTCCAACATAGAATTCTCAAGGTACATCGGTTTTCTGGGTCCTATATAGCTAGTATGCTTTCTGATACAGTTCAAACATGTCCAACAGGGCCAGGTATGATACGGGCCTTAATGGACACATGCAGGACAACATTGCCAGGACCATGTCCTGCTGCATCCTATGCTCATGCCCGGTCTCCAATTTATTAAAGGGAATCATCACAATTAAACTCATAATTCCAGTCCTGTGTAAACCATGTGCTAGTCTCGCGAGAAGGTTCCAACCTCTCGACTTCTACCGTTTCTTCCAACTAGACATTAAGCATAACATATCAAAATGTGGATTACTAATCTACCCAAACCACACACTGGATTATTCTAGTCATGCAAGTGGATTTCATTGCACAAGACCTAATGCACAATATATCTCATCCATATAGTGTGTTTAAATGAAAACTTTGCAAGATTTCTTAAATGCAAACCTAGGCTTGCCTTGTTTGCGACTCTATAGTAATGTCAGTTGTTACGGCTTGGTCTTCCTCTGGAGAATCCGCCAAGGGTCTTCAAGATGGACACCCTGGCCTTCTCCTCCAAGCGAAGCTTCTCGTCCATCATCTATCATCAAGTTCCTATCGACATGGTATGCATAAAAGTAATTAAGTTAACTTAATAATAGACTCTAAGAGGTGGTGTAAACTTTAAGAATAAGGACTTGACTAGGAAGGACAGGTATGCCTCTGTTGTGTGTGTAATCAAAGGATGAGTCAAGGTGGACATAGTAGTGTCAGTATGAACAGAAAGGTACAATGTAAGGCTACATTGCAACTCAGTAGACAACACTTGAAGCTATGCCACCTAAGAGGTATAAGATTGAAGGATGAAGAAGTACCAGACTGAGTGATGTAAGGAGGACTAAGCGATCAAGGTGGAGCATTGAAAGCTTAAGGCATGAGTCATGACTCAGAAGTCGACCAATGAAGTTACACAAACTCATTAAGGAGTAAACCTAATTAAGTGATAAGTGTGGTCATAGGGTTCAGAATTAGGATGAATCGAAGTGGAACTCTAGCGAGACTTGGAAGTGAAGTGAGATTGGCATTGCTTGGACTCAAAGAGTCATCACAAGCACTGCTAACCTGACTTGAGTACCAAGACAACGTTCAAATTACTTTTAGGTAAACCAGTCGCTACTACCTTCCTATCCTTATGAGCATGCTCACCTTGTAAGCATTTTACCGAACATCTTAGTTGTGTTCTTGATCCGGTTACTTCATCCACATTCAAAGAGCACCTTGGCACATATCCTTGTCGATTGCCACACCACGACATATCTGCATCCATAGACCAACATTGAACGTCAAAACATCTGGTTTTGCCTTGTAACCATTTCATCGAACATCTTGGCTGCAGCACTGTCTTGACCACTTTTTGCACAAATCAAAGCTAAACTTGAACCAATTGTCGAGGCTGTTGTGTCAAAGGCGTGTTCCTGCATATCGTCCATCCCTCACATCACTTGCCTCATTGGTTGTAAACAGGCACAACTTTGAATGTCGTGATGACGCTATGAAGATGATAGCATCGGGACAGCACAAGTCAAACCGACACGAGCACGTACACGGACTTGGCGGTGGTGCATAGATGGACTTGGAATGCGCTGCAGTGGTGCTGCGAGTTGGAGACATGCAACGATGGTGCGAACAGCCGGTGGATGGCGTGGACAGCGGTCACCGTGGCGCTGGAGGTGCTACGGCGAGGAACGCGGCAACGATGGCCGAGCGTCGGCTACCAGTTTGTGTCACGAATGGCGATGAGGTGCTGCAGCTCGGTGAACAGTAAAGAATCGTTGGCAGCCAAGTCGTGGAAATGGCGAGCAAGGGGAGCACCAAGAGTGGCATACATGGCGCGGTGTGCAGCAGCGGCACGGCAGCCATAGTGTACGACCAGAGGGCATGGAAAGAGGTGTGCAGCCGCGAGGAGTAAAAGGACCCGACATGCTGGAGCTGGAGGAGGGCCACAGGATGCCGAGGCAGCGGCGTGAACAGACATCGCAGAGAGCTGCCACTGGAGGGAGCCAGGACAACGGCGGCGTCGCGCATGTGGCCAGGCAGTGGGGCGCCGAGAGACGCAGGGTGTGGCAGCATCTGCGCCTGGGTGGTGGGCTTGGACGGCGGCGAGGGCAGACATCGCAGGGAGCTGGGCCAATGGAGGGGACGCGACGCGGAGCAGAGGCCGGCGCACGGCGAGCGGGTGCGGCAAGAACGCGCGTGGCCGGGGCGCCAGCAGCGAGACTTAGGCACAGCAGGGGTGACGCCATTGAACTAGACGTGGCCAGCAGGGACACGGCGGGTGGCAGGGCGCCGGCGAGGAGACGTGCAGTTGGCGTCACGTGGGTGAGCAGCAGGCAGCCCTCGGCGCGGCCGGCGGCAAGCGGGAGCTTGACCAGAGCGAGGGGCAGCAAGGCGGCAGGCCTTGACGAGGGCGCTGTGGAGCAGAGCCGAGAGGAGGAAGGGCAAGGATGGTGTGTTCCACGGGAGTGAGGAAGAAGAAGCAAAATCTGTTTTCTACCTCTGAAGATAAACATGACATGTGGGCCCCACCACTTTCTCCCCCCCCCCCCCTTATCCCTTCCACTTTTCTTTTAAATGGGAAAAACTGATTAAAATTTGTTTCAACTTTTGCAGATTAGCTAACCAAGGTATAAGAAATTCAAATGTGAATTTAGTTTTAGATATAGAATATTTTTAATATCCAGATTCAATTTGAATACACGTTTAACCCAATTATGTTGCATGTTAGTAATGTATTCTTAATATGTGCCCAACAGTACCAAAGCTTAATTAACCTTGCTTAAAATTAGGTACCACTTGGATTCAAAATAAACATCCGAGCTCAAGGTATTAGTTTGAATTCATCTACTCAAAGCTTCTTAAGGAGTTTTTAATATATATTTCATCAGCACACTTAATTAACACCCTAGGTTAATGCAATTCTCGTATTTAAATTCCTTTGACTTGATCACATTTTATTTTAAGCGGTCCGTCAGCGCAAGGCGAGCGGACGTGGAGGCTTGGCGCATAAAAGTTCTGGCGTCGAGGCCGTTAGAGACCAAGCCGTTCTTAGGATAAGAGCAACACGTCATGGGTGACGCTGGCTCTCGATAAGCACACACGGAGGCAGAAATCAAATATTGGTTGATGAAGGCTGACCGGTGGGCCACTCAACAAGTGGGTCCCACGTAAGATATTATCTGCTCAAGTCTATCTGAACGAGTATGACAGACGCTCTCGAATTACTACACTTCATGCAGTTGGGAACTCCATGTCGTTGCTTAAGAAGAGGTTAAACTGGAATTTGAAGTAACACTCGAAGCTTTAACAGTTTATGTGACATTTTCCAGATAATGCTTGAAGTTTTTAACAATTCCTCATTTTTGTGATCATTGGTTAACTAACATGATTTCATGTGAATTCGAATTGCAAATTCCACTTTTAAAAATTTTTAAGTTCGTATTTTTGCGTTTTTGTTCTTCTGATAAGCAGGCTTTTACACTGATACCCACACTGAAGGATGAAACTCTATGCACAGGGCAACATAGATAGTGACTGAAGCTGCTAATCAAGAGAAGGATCCAACATTGCAAGCAACTGACACTATGACACCAAACTGGGCCTCTACTGTTGAAAAACTGACTAAACTAGCGGAAGAAATTGTGCACCCTACCCAAAGCACTTTGCTGCCAATCCCGCAACTCAACCCTGATGTCCCCTGGGAGGTTCAGAAACAGTCAGGTAAGAAGGAGCAAAATCCCTAGAGACACAATCCTACTCCATTACAGCAACAATGGCAGATGACAGATCAGTAGAGCCGACAACTATAAGAGGGGTTTATTGTTCACAATACGAATTGGATAAAAGGATGTTCCACTCAGAGATCAGGCACCTAAAGCAGACGGCCCTCCCGGCCTGGTTGATAATATGATACTTCAATCTCATCTGCGACGATGAGGATAAAACTCGGGGACGACAAAATCGATGTATGATGACAAGGTTTCGCAGGACACTCGATCACATTCAAGTCAAGTAGATCCATTGTTCGGTCGCCGTTTAACATGGTCTAATGATCAGCAGCATCCCGCATTAATAAGGATAGATCATGTGTTTCTGACACCACACTGGGAAAATATTTTTGGCGATGCTTTTCTCTAGGTGCTATCTACCTCGATCTCTGATCATTCACCATTACTTCTAAAGCCATTTTAAGAGGACTATAAAAGCCGCTCTTTCCGATTTGAAGAACATTGGATCAGGATGCCAGGGGTTTTCCTAGTGTGTTCAAGAGGCATGGCTAAAACAGGTCCCCTCACAACACAATCCTATGCTTACCTTACACATCACACTGACCAGAACAACAAGAGCCCTCAGAAGATGGTCGCGCTCTCACATCCCCCTGGGCAACCTCGCTATATTGATTGCAGGGAAGTTATTCTCAGACTGGATGAAGCCATGGAATTTCGCCCTCTATCAAGTCAGGAAAAAGAGGTAAGGAAACTTTTCAAAAATAGGATTTTGGTTCTAGCAGTGATCGAGAAATCCAGAGCTAGACAACAATGCCATTTAACTTGGATCTGCAAAGGCGACGCCAATACTCAATATTTTCACTCACTTGCAAACTCAAGACGCAAAGTTAATTTCATTCAATCCCTTGAACAAGAGGATGGAGTCATCATCTCGCAGACCGAAAAAACAGAGGATAATCTACCAACATTTTAAGAAGCACTTGGGCACTCACCATCCTAGATACCTGTCACTCGATCTTTCACACCATTATGCTGGCAACAACGAGATTTGCACCACTTGGAGCAGCCTACCTCTGAACATGAAGTATTCACGGTAATTAAAGAGATGCCAAAATGCAAAGCGCCAGGGCCAGATGGATTCTCCCGGCATTTCCTCTCCTGCTGCTGGGACATAATCAGAACAGACCTACTAGCAGCAATAAATCAGTTCTGTTCACTTAACCAGCAGGGACTAAAAGACCTGAACACGGCATTTGTGGTACTTATCCTGAAGAAAACTGACCCATCAAGGATTATAGATCACCGGACGATAAGTTGGATCCACGTTATTGCTAAAATTATTTCCAAAGTCCTTGCCAACAGCTTAGATCCGGAACAGGACAAAATTATATCCCTGCATTAAAACGTGTTTATGAAGAACAGGTGTACTCACGATATCTTCATGTTCGTCAAACAAATGCTTAAGGAGCTCCACAGAAAGAAATCACAAGCCCTCTTCATCAAGCTAGACATTCCTAGACCTTTTGATACTGTTAATTGGTCTTATATGTTGGACATCATGAAACACCTTGGCTTTGGGGATAAATGGAGAGAATTGATTGCTGCACTGTGGGGAACGTCATCATCGTTCTTCTTACTCAATGGCACTCCTGGACACAATATTGCTCATGCTCATGGTATATGACAAGACGATCCCCTCTCCCCAATGTTATTTTTATTGGCTATGGAGCCACTGATTAAACTCTTCCAACATGCTCATCAGTCTGGGCTACTTTCCACCATTTCTGAACTGGATGACCAAGTGCGGGTGTCTCTTTATGCAGATGATGCGGCAATCTTCATCAGATCCTCTGCTCAGGGCATGTAGACTACGTAGTTCCTATTTCACATCTTTGGACAAGCCTCATGACTCATCACCAACTTAGAAAAGACGGAATTCTTTCCTGTAAACTGCCAAGAGATAGACCTGACCACTATTTTGGGAGGCAGCGGCAGAACAGGATCCTTCCCCTGCAATTATTTAGGTTTGCCTCTTCACTTAAAAAACTTCCCAAAACAGCAGTTGATCAATTAATACAGAATGTATCCCACAGATTAGCGGGATGGAGGAAGAATATGCTCTCATACTAGGGAAGGAAAATTCCAGTTAAGACCGTCTATCTGCTATGCCCACATACTTCATGACTGTATTCCATCTTCCATCCTGGGCATGTCGACAAATTGAAAAAATAAGATGGAGCTTCTTGTGGAAGGGAGAAGATCCAAACATGATAAAGGGACGGCGCTGCTTGGTGCGATGGAAAACCTGCACAAGACCAAAAAAATGGGTGAGCTTGGCATCAAGGATTTAGATAAAATTGGGCGAGCCCTTCGACTAAGATGGATATGGCACACTTGGGACCAGCGCATCAGGCCATGGAAAGCCCTGTTTAAGCACCATGATCAAACGGATCATCAACTGTTCTTCGCGTCAACAATAATCACCATAGGGAATGGCAGCGACTCACCATTCTGGGAAGCATGGTGGCTACACAGACAGGCTCCCCGAGTCCTCGCACCTCACTTGTTCCAGCAAGCAAGGATCAAGAGAAGATCAGTGGCTCAAGAATCATCCAACTCCAATTGGATTAAAAGCATTCCGTCTCTCCACAATAAAAAACTTATGGACAAATTTGTTCTACTGTGTCAAGCTCTTAGTGACATCAACCTCACAACGGAACGGGACCACATTACTTGGAGCTGGACATCAAACGGACAGTATTCGGTGGCTTCAGCTTATGAGGTGCAGTTTTTGGGTGGTGTAACACCTAGTTGGGCTTCCACCCTATGGAAGACTAAAACACAGCCGAACTGCAGATTCTTTGCCTGGCTGGTGATGCATGGCAAAGCCCTTACAGCTGGAAATCATGCAAAGAAAAACTGGTTGCATCAAACGACTTGTGCACTTTGCACAACAGCACCCAAGACTACTAACCATCTACTAAATCAGTGCTGCTATACAGTTGCATCATGGCAAAGTTTGGCTCAGCTTCTACAACTCCCAAGTCCTCTCCATCAGAGTGCTTCGATCGGGGCTACTCAATGCGTACAGTACATCATTGAAGCTTGCTCCAGGTTGCAATCTAAGAAGATATTGGGATTTTTATTCACTTTTTGGTGATAAATTTGGAAAGAACGCAACAGACGTATTTTTCAGCAACAAACTTTCCCACATAAGCAAGTGGCTCAACTAGTCTTAGAAGACATCAATTTGCACAAAATTGTTATGCCAACTACTTCTGAATGAAGCTAAACCCTCCCTTTTCGGCTCCTAGCTAGGACACCTAGTAGTGTATTCAGGGAGGAATTAACATGACCCTTGTATTCAGGGAGGCTATGGCTTTCCAAGGGATTTAAGTTCAACTAGCCTACCTTGAAGTATCTTGGCCAAGCAAAAATTAAGACAACATTCACATGAAGATCTTGGCCAAGGACTAGAACTTAAGGAGCATTCAAAGTCCAAGATATCCCACATCACTTGTTGGGATTCCCACACTTCGACCAAATCCATTCAACCTAGGGCAAGTGACATTGTGGATGAAGCTTTTCTTGTTTGATTGTGGAGTCCACATGTCATCATGGTCAAGGAAGCCTTTGATCCATGATCAAGATATGTATTGATTCAATGGAATATCAATATGATCAGAGTGGCACCCCTAAGAAGGACAAAGCCTCACCATGCTCATGAAGGAATACATTCAAGAGGGAGAACCCGTCGCTACAACAACATGTCCATATCAATACAACGGGGAGAGGTTAGGACCACCATGTGTCCCACATGTCCAAATGACAGCCAAATGAGTTTGGCATGTCAAAACAGAAGAAATCGTCCACATCTTCAACTCCGGGATTGGACAACAATTCATTGCGCTGAACAGAACGGAGGTAAGTCCTACTCATTGGACTTCAAAAATTCGGTGAGTCCTTGCCAATAGGTTAATTGGTAGTTATCTCATATTTGTTTTCAAATTGCATCAACCCTTGCATTTGCATGTTTGGAATTCCACACTTGCATGTTGGAAATTAAAATTTCCAACCATCATAAAACTAAAAATTTGAATTAGGGGAGAAATTTAATTGGATATGAACTACGTGCATGACCACTTGAATTTATCTTCCTAGTTCAAACAAAAAATATTTGCTTTGACCCTCATTGCATTTATGAGTTTTTTCAAGCTGGGCAAGACAATTTGAAAATTTGGTTCAATTTGCTTTTTGCTAACGTAAACCATTCTCGAGTTGTTTTGTGTGTTCTTAATTAAAGTGTAGTTAGGTCAAAATTGTGAAGAGGTGGTATGGTAAGAAAGTGGAAGGTTTCATCAAGCTCAAGTCACCATTGGGAGGATTTGAGAACACTTCTCTCCTTCAAACTCATTTTGAAATTGAGGAAGAGAAATGTTCAAGATGATGACCCAATGGAGGAGCCAGAACCAAATCCATTGCCAAATCCAATCTCAACTTGGAATTTGACATCAACCATCAAACCTACGCCGAAAATCAATGTTGTGAGTTTCTCGCACAAAGACCTTCGTCACCAACTACTCTTCAAATGGGGTATGAGTTTATAATTTTTCATTGTTTGGTTTTCCATATAATTGAATGTATTTGCTCGCATTTGTGAGTAAGGTTGACACTTCCTCATCATTTAATTCTCATGCATCCTCACAAGAGTAAGTGTGGGTATTGACTTATGGATTTCCAAAAGGAAATCCCACCTTACTTGGAAAAATCTAAAACAAGTACCTAGAATCCTTTAAGCATTGTTCTGTAGACTTAGACATTTTTGTCTAGGTTCAGAAAATAAAACTTTTGGGCATGACTTAATTGGTGAATTGGCATATAGAAACTTGGGCATAGAGATAAACATAATTTTTAATTGAGCTTCATGCATAGATGGTGTCACTATATTTCAAACTCCTAGGAATAAGTGATATCCTTGCTCTAAAATTGAATTGCATTTTTTGGAGGAGTCACTAAATTTTAAATTCCTAGTGAAGTTCAGGAGGATAAAATTGAGAATCTTGTTTGTCATGGTCTAAATGATAAAATTTGCTCTTGAAAGCTAAGATGGTTAAAAACTTTAAAAGATGTAGGGATCCATATAGTATATTTCTATAACATGCATTGCTATGAGTAGGAGCTCTAGAAAATATGCAACATGAATTATCCATAAAGCTCTACTCTTATCAATGAATAACACATTGATCATGGATACACTTGACATTGGAATCAATGCATCTTTGATTTTGTTCTTCCCCGTATGTACAAATGAAAGTTCGGTTACCTAACCCGAACGTTCATTTGTACAAGTATCGGGAGCTAACCATCCCTCTCTGTTCAAGAGAGGAAGTTTGCAGGAGTAATATTACTATGCAGGCATTCAAGAAGCTGATTGTTGGGATCCCTAGAGGATGCAATTTCAACATCTCTTGGCCAAGGAGTAAATGAGGATGGTTGCTACCTATCAGAAATTATGCTCGAAGGTCAATCATAACTATACAAGGCTAGAGATTTGAAATGCGAACCCTCCAGGAGCAACCAATGGGCTGCCACGAATGGGTGAGAGCATTATGGTCTCAACTATTGTAAGCACTCATTCAAGCTCAAGGGATTTGCCACCATCATTGGGTTCAAGTTTTTCCTATGTGGCTAGAAGCCAAGGAATGACAAATCACACCCAACACATGGAGACCCTTATGTGCGGATGATCAACATCGAAAACACTCTATTCAACCACACTCATGGTGTCCATGGGAGGCAATACAACAATCAACACTCAACCCTCCATTGTCAAAGCCACGCCGCAACAAGGATAGGCCAACTTATGGCCTACCTCCGTCGTTAGGGTTTCAACCCCTATCACGGACCTTGATCAAGAATAAGCTTGGGGGAGGATCCTCACTTGAGGTAACTTGTGTCACACCCACTGCATTTTTATTTGATCCATTGCATATTTACTTTCCATTCATCCACCATCCACCATTCATCTAAAAAACATAAAAATAGGAACTTAGATTTGCATTGCTTATCAAATAAAGATGTGCGGTAAGAATGATTTAGAATTCACATAGATGAAATGATGAATAGTTGCTCATTTTTATTTTTCCGAAGTCCCTAGTTTACAACTTGCTACTCTCCGAATATTGCTTAATTTGGCTAAAATTAACTTTGCCTTGATTTAGAAATTGTGGGTAGCAAAAGCTTAATCTACTTCTAGGTTGTTGGGAGATTTGAATTAATAATAGGGCTGCAATTCCTATTTTGAAAGTGAAACTTGGATTTCCGGAGAAATTCTATCAAGATTTATGTTTCCCTCATTTGATTGGAAATAACTACCAAAGCCATATGATATTCATACATAGACAACACCTTATGCATATGCTATTTGCTTTCACATTGAGCATAGTCAAACTAGTATAGACCTATGTGAGAAATCATTCAATTCTTTTTGAACTCAAGACTTCACTTGCACATGCTATACTTATACACTAGAAGGAAGCAAAATTCCATCATATCCACAATTCCACAATAAAAAGAGAAACTCCATGCTATTCATAGTTAGCACTCTCTTCAAGTTATTGCATAAAAAGGAGTAGAAGACATGGCTACAAGAAAAAGAAAAAGAAAATGCATGCTTATATCATAAGCATGAGAAAAAAAAGAAATAATATGCTTACTCCATAAGCATAAAAAAGGGGGTATCCATGTTTCATCCTTGCAATAAAGAGAGTCCACATCAAAAGGAATCATCTCAATGTTTCCACATCCACCTCCATTACATCACACATGCACATGTCTTGATTCAAATGTTTGAATTGATTTCTTCTAAGGCTTGCTCTTTTGACTTAGCAATATTATGTGTTGCAAATATGCCTACTTACTTTCCCTACCAAGCTCCACATACAAGCCATATTCAAAGAGTAGGAATAGTATAGGCATAATGCCTTGGTGAGGACATATTTCCACTATACACAAAGGAGTGATTAAGAGAATCAATTGATGTACTTATAATCTAATTTGAATCTCTCTGTAATTTGAGTGGAACTTAATATCTAGGCTATGCTTGCTCCATTTGCTGTTCTATATTTCAATTACCCATGAATAGGAGAAGGCATAACTCCCATAATGACTTAAGAAGGGTGAAGTACCATAGCCACTTTTTGCAATACTAGGTAGAGTATTTTGTTTTGCACTTGGTACTTTCGAAAGGTAGAACATTGTAGCAACTCCTGATCATCAACCTAAAGTCTTGACTTTGCTCGGGACGAGCAAAGGATAAGCTTGGGGGAGTTTGTTGACGGCTGTTATATACCAATTTCGATCGTCAATATAACTCAATTATGTGAAGGATTGATCATTTCTTGCACACATCACCTTTCTACTTGACCTATTTCCACTTGTACTTGAATAAATATGTGTATGCAGATATTTATACAAGAATTGAGGAAAAGTATGGGGAGCAATCCTATAAAATATCATCCCAACCAGTCAGGCGACGACAAGTGGCACCACATGGATCAAATGGCCCACAAACAGAAGTATCCGAGGCCATCCAATGGTGTAGCACCAATATCAGTCAATGGGACCCACCTGGCAGTGACCTGGAGGAAGTACGGGCCGTTTGGAGCCCTAACTAAGCCGGCCGAACCAGGGGGTCGGCCGACCTGGTCCTGGCGCCAAACGTGGTCAACTTCCACGTGTTGGCTCCTCCCGGTTCCCTGGAGTCAATGACGACTGATTCGCATGCTTTTGCTGGCGGGAACCGGCCTCAACACTAGTATAAATAGGACCCCATACCCCTCACTTCAACACACACCACTTGGGCATCATTCTATTGTGTACACTATCTTCCATAGTCCTTAGAGGAGTTAGGATGTAGAGAGTAGAGCCTCTAGTCCCAAGTCCAAATTGGGAAAGGAGTAGAAGGAGTCTCTCTTCCCAGTTCCACATTGGGAAAGGTATGTCTCATGTATTCCTTATTGTATTTGTGACTTTGTGCTCAATAAAGATATTATCTTTAGTCTTCTTTTATAGTATACTTGGACAAAGCGTTTCTTGTTCGATTGTGGAGTCCATGTAAGTGGAAGGTATAGTCTTTATGATTGTACTCTCATGATCACATCTTATGGTCATAATCACTATAGACCCCCACTATAGTCTATGTAGTTATGATATGATTATATTAATATGAATAACTGTGCTATGCAATCAACATTGGTTCAACAATGATTTAGTTCATTGCCTTAGGATGGCTTGTGCTGTAGCTCCTAAGGTATTTGCTTAGTATGCTAGCATGGTGCTAGGGTATTTAATTGGCGTTGGATGTCTCGTAGATCCACTGATTGAAGAGGTAAGCAGTAGGTAGTGATAGCCCTATCTGTCCTTTGTAATCCTCCACATTCAACTATGCCACAGGCTCTTGGCGGGAGTCGCCCTAGAATTGCTAGGGTAAGCCCGTGCCCGATGTGTTGAATAGCATTGCATAGGAATTCATCATTGACATGAACATTAGTATCTACATTAGGCTATGGTTATGTATTAGGAGCATTGTAGGAGCAACTCTCTAACCCCTAATCAAATCTCCCTCTAGGACCCATTTACCGTTTAGAATAGATTGCCTAGGTGTGTGTCACACTACCCTTATTATCAACTTACCCCCTGTCCGGATAATTGATTAGTATCCCATAGCTTGACCATAAGAGTAGTATATACTTTACTCCATTGCCTTCCTTTGGGATAAATACGATACCCTTGGGAATACTCATGGGTGAAATGCTACAACGGTATCTTCCGTGCGCTTGCGGATCTCATCGCTTTACCGGAGATGATTTGTGGTGTTAAGAAATACCAACAAGCATTTCTAGCGCCGTTCTCAGGGATCATTTGTTATTATATCTTAGGAGCCATCAACAAACATGTATATGAATGTATGTAGGGCATGATGCATGAAAATAAGGGTGTTACAAACCTACCGCCCTTAAAATGAATTGCGCCCTCGATATTCGACGCGAAAGAGAAGAGATATGTAAATTCCTTCTTGAGATCATCCTCCAATTCCCACGTTGCTTCTTTTTCTGTGTGGTTCTTCCATAGAACTTTACACCATCTAATAACCTTGTTCCTTGTGACCCTCTCCTTGGTTTCCAAGATTTTGACCGGTTGTTCGGCATAAGTCAAATCTGCCCCTATTTCCAATCCTTCCGTTGGAACTTGTTCTTCCGGTACTCTCAAGCACTTCTGGAGCTAGGAAACATGAAACACATCATGAACGTCTAATAGATGAGCTGGAATCTCCAACTTATACGCTACTTCTCCTCTTTCGTCCAAAATCTTGAATGGTCCAATATAGCGAGGTGCTATCTTGCCTCTTATGTTAAATCTCTTATGACCTCTCATTGGTGACACCTTAAGCTAAACGTAGTCTCCCATTTTAAAGGCTAATTTCCTTCTCCTATTGTTCGCACAGCCTTTTTGTCTTGATTGGGCAGCCCTCAAGTTTTCACGAATTATCTGGACTTAAATTTCGGCTTCTTGCAACACATCCGGACCAAATACTTGAGTTTCTCCTGCCTCATTGCAGAATAAAGGTGTCCTACACTTCCTTTCATAAAGCGCTTCATATGGTGACATTTTCAAGCTTGCTTGGTAACTATTGTTGTATGAAAATTCTGCATATGGCAAGCTCTTGTCCCAACTTTTCCAATGCTTTAAAGCACAAGCTATTAACATGACCTCTAAAATCTGATAGGTCCTATCGGTTTGTCCATCCGTTTGAGGGTGATATGCTGAACTAAAATTCAACCTCGTTCCCAAAGCTTCATGCAATTTTTGCCAAAACCTGGAAGTCAATTGTGAACCTCTATCCGAGACTATCTTTTTCGAAACTCCATGCAAATATACTATTCTTTCCATATACAGTTCCGCCAATTTCTCTCCATTATAGGTGGTCTTGACGGGAAAAAAGTGGGCTGACTTGGTTAACTGATCCACAATTACCCAAATTGAGTCGTAAACGGACTGAGTACGTGGTAAACCAACTATGAAGTCTGGTTACCAACATGGGATCTTCAATGGTTGCAATAATCCAGCTGACCTTTGATGTTCCACCTTGACCCGTTGACACACATCACACAATGCTACATATTCAGCTATGTCCCTTTTCATGCTATCCCACCAATAGCAAGTCTTCAAGTCTTTGTACATCTTCGTACAACCGGGGTGAATTGAGTAAGGGGAGTCATGTGCCTCTTTTAATATCGTCTCCCGAATATGCTTCACATTAGGCACGACAATCCTTTTTCCCAGCCATAAGGTACCATGTTCATCCTCATCGAATCTGAATTCTCTCCCCTCTTGGGTCCTTTCCTTGTTTTCTTGAATTTCCTCATCCTTAGTTTGACCTTCCCGAATTTCTTGCTCCATTGTGGGGTTTAACTCCATCATCTCCATCTCATTTACAAAACCAAGGTTCAACCATTCAAACTTTTTACATAACTCGGATGGTAACCCTCGAACTGTGAGTTTATTACTTACTCCTTTTCTACTTAAAGCATCGGCCACTACATTGGCTTTTCTCGGATGATAGTTGATCCCCAAATCATAATCTTTGATGAGTTCCAACCATATCCGTTGCCTGAAGTTCAGATCCGTTTCTGTGAAAATATACTTCAAACTCTTGTGATCCGTATACATTTCACACCTATGTTCAAGGATGTAGTGTCTCCAAATTTTCAATGCGTGTATCATGGCTGCAAGTTCCAAATCATGCGTTGGATAATTCTGTTCATGTTTCTTCAATTGCCTCGAGATGCATATGCAACCACTTGACCATCTTGCATAAGCATGCATCCAAGTACTTGTCTCGATGCGTCACAATAAATATCGAAACTCTTGCTTACATCCGACAATATCAAAACAGGGCCTGTAGTTAACCTCTTCTTCAACTCCTCAAAACTTTTTTTACAATCTTGAGTCCATTGGAAAGGCTTTCCCTTCATTAGCAATTCCATCATTGGCTTGGCTATCTTGGAAAAGTCCTTGATAAATCGACGGTAATATCCAGCCATTCCAAGAAAACTCTTTATTTCCTTTACGTTTTGCGGGGGTTCCCATTTCAACACGTCCCTCACCTTTCCTGGGTCAACCGATACTCCTCCTCCTGAGATTATAAGACCCAAAAATGACACCTCTTTAAACAAAAACTGACACTTTTTTAACTTGGCACACAATTGATGCTCCCTCAATTTCTGCAACGTAAGCCTCAAGTGTTCCTCATGTTCCTTCTCATCCTTCGAGTATATCATAATGTCATCAATAAACACCATAACGAACCTATCCAAGTACTCCACAAAGACCTTATTCATGAGGTACATAAAGTGCACAGGTGCATTGGTCAATCCAAAGGACATCACGGTGTACTCATAAGATCCATACCGCGTCCTAACAACTGTCTTGGGTATGTTCGATGGTCTAATCTTCATTTGAAAGTATCCCGACATCAAATCAATCTTAGAGAAGACAAAAGCACCCTTCATCTGATCAAACAAGTCTTCTAGGCGTGGCAAGGTGTACTTGTTCTTGATTGTTACCTCGTTGAGAGCTTAGTAATCTATGCACATCATTTGGGATCCATCCTTCTTGTCCACAAATAGAACAGGCGCTCCCCAAGGTGAAGAGTTGGGCCGAATGAAACCCTTCTCTAGTTGCTCTTGAATTTGCTTCTTGAGCTCCGCTAATTCCATAGGAGGCATCCTATACGGCCTCTTAGCTATAGGTGCTGTTCCACCTATTAAATCAATAACAAACTCAATGTCTCTATTAGGTGGCATACCTGGCAACTTGTCCGGAAAAACATCCAAAAATTCACAAACCATGGGAATCTCCTCAATTGCGGCACCATCCATATGATTCAGCTCCAATTGCTTCGGTGCGGTTTGAGATGCTTCAAATTCTACGGTGATCCCTTCCTCATTGGTCAACTTCACCGTCTTCGTGGCACACTCAATAACTCAATTGTGATTCCTCAACCAGTCCATACCAAGTATAATGTCCAATCCTTGAGAATCCAAGACGATGTGGTTGGCGAAGAAGTCTACCTTCCTTATTCTAAGGCTTACTTTTGGACATACTATATTTGTCCTCATCTCTCCTCTAGGAGACTTAACCAATAGATTAAACTTCATATGAGAGATAGGAAAACTAAACTTGGTGACATACTTCGATGCAATGAATGAATGCGATGCTCCAGAATCAAACAACATAGTCGCGGGGTTGGAGTTGGCAAGAAACATACCAATGACCACGTCATCCGCTTGTTGAGCATCCTCCGTAGAGACATGGTTCACATTGCCACGAGCAAAATTCTGCTATCCACAGTTCCCTTGTGGCGCTCCTCCATTGAGTATTGGGTTTTGCCTCGCCGCATTGCTTCCTTGACCAAGTCCTAACTTAGTACATTGATGCGCAAAGTGTCCAGCATCTCCACAGGTATAACACTTCTTAACTCCACCAGAATTATTGGGACGAACTTGGTTTTGAACACTTGCACCAGGAAAGTTAGCGCGAGATGCATAAGGCATCGGAGGCCTAGGTGCTTGCATGATAGGGCGCTACTGCACAAACTGAGTTGAGCGCAGTGCAAATCCAGGGCGATGCGTAGGCGCAAAAGAGCTGAAGTAAGGCGCATTGGGTGGTGCAAAGTGAGGGCGCACATTACTTCCTTGTTGCTGTCCTTGATATGGCACCTTCCTCTTATTGTCTTGCTCCATCTCACGGACCTTGTTCTCAACCATAATTGCTTTGTCCACAAGCTTCTGGAAGTTGGCATAGTCACAATTGAGCAATTGCACATGGATCTCATTGTTCAAGCCCCTCATGAACAAGTATTTTTTTCGGCTGTCCCGGCTAACATCTTCACGGGCATACCTTGAAAGTTGAGTGAACTTATTGAGATATTCACTCACGATTGATCTTTCTTGCCTCAAGTTCCCAAGTTCTTGCCTCTTCAAGATCATAACACCCTTGGGCACATAATGGGAATGGAAGCTCTCTTTGAATTTGGCCCAAGTAATTCTCTCTTGGTTATCATGAGCATTGCATAAGGAATCCCACCAATCCGCAGCTGCTCCAACTAGTTGATGAGAAGCAAATAGGACCTTCTCTCGGTCACTGCATTGGACAATAGCTAGCTTCTTCTCCATGGACTTGAGCCAATCATCAGCATCCATAGGGTGAGCAGCTTGAGCAAAGGTCGGCGGCCTAGTCCTCATGAACTCTCCCAATCGGTTATGAGGAGGTGGGGGTGGTGGTGGAGGCATGTGGGGCTGATTGTTGATATTGCCATCCTGCAGTTGTCCCATAGTTTGTATCATGGTCTGCATGAGCTGGTTTTGCATAGCCAAAAGCTGCTCAATGTTGATAGCTCCATGAGAAGGTCCTTGTCCATTGTTGTTTTGAGGTGCTCCATTATTCTTCTCATCATCATTGCCATCCCTCTGGTTGCGAGTCCTCACCATTTGAAGAAAAGCAATAGGTCAGAATTAGAAAACGCCCCCAACTATATGCATCAAGGGATATGAAACTAGACAACTAACTAGCCTACGTGGACATGGCAATGCTATAGCATTCCAAAATAATCTATTAAGCACACAAGGAAACAACATATAGCAAACAACACTCCAAGTAAAAACACATCGATTCCTATGTGCTCCTATGTGCTCTAAAGTGTCCATTCTATCTAGGATGCGTCCTACGGTCAACCTGTGGCTCTGATACCAATCTGTGACACCCGGTTCGGAAAATGAACCAAGTGAACGCATATGTGTGCCCAGGATGTTCAACACACATACACGGGTGCATTCACAAAAGAGTATACAGAAAAATTACCACAGAATAAGATTAATTAACCAATTTTATTACAAATTCAGAATATTCTCGAATACAAACTCTAATGAATATTAATGTTGAGTTCATTAAATGTAGCGGAAATAGACTAATTAAGCAACTAAACAGCTAGGCAACATAAGCCATAGGGTATAGCGCAGCTCCAATCAACACCACAGGCAAAGCTGACGGTAGACATGGCCTAGAACTCCACATTATCATTGTTAAACTCCCAATCCTGATCTGCAACTGTTGGGGGGATTGCAAGGGTGAGTACATGTCATACTCAACATGTGTGGAAAGTATGACATGTGACTGATTCAAATGACGATAATAATAATGGCTAAGTGCTAAAAAGTACATTAAAACATTTGAAAAGCAATATATTACATGTATATGAAATAAACCCATTATAAGCCATGTAGTTATCATAATACCAGTCCATACTCCATATCCATCGTCATATACAAATATCCATATTCGATACCAGAATTCAATTCATAACCATCCATAACCACAATACCAACCATAACCATTCCAAATACCAATTTTCCTCTAATCATGTGAGGGTCCAGGTTGCTCATAACTGGGAGCACGGCTATCATGATAGTTTTAGACACACTCTGCAGAGGTTGTACCGCTTTACCCACGTGTTTGTAATTTTATCACCTTTCGATGACTATAGAATCTCAATTATGCCATCTCACACTTCTGTAGGTGTGTGGCCAAGAGATAACAAAAAAGCCTCTACAAAGGGATTACTAGCCTATTTAGACCCCACTGAGGTTTCACCGGTGGCGATGTATCCAACTGAGCACATCTTCAACCAAGGGCCCCCTCTTGAGCCATTCAGATCCCAGGGTAGTGCCACCAATCATCAACAAACCCAATCCTACTACCCCTTCCCCGAGCATCCTTAATGGTCCAAATAGCACTCGCAAAGCCCTAATTAATCAGCTACGCCGCACCCATACTTGGCCTCGTGGTGGCACTGTAAATCCTGGATGGTCGCTCCACGAACAGGTCCTTAGATCTAAATCAAGCAGAACCACCATAACATCCAATCATCCACATACCAGGCTTGCTTAGATCACCCATTACCATATCAGATTTAACCAGTTCGTTTTAATCATAATCTCATAAGTGCATAATTAAATTAAGTAGTGTAGCTGTTCTTCCATCCCAATTAATTAAGCAAGGCAAAAAGGTAACAATCCCATCCCGACTCTCTACCATATATTCCAGGTGGCAAGGGTGGTTAAACAACACTAGTAAACTTGCTACTATAGGATTCCCATCAAATTGACACAAGTATGCAGTTTTGCAAACAAAACATTTATTTCAAAATAGGATCAATATGTTTCAAGGACACTTGCCTTGCTCTTGGGATTGATTCGAGTCAAAGCCTTCAAACCCTTGGTGCTGGAGATCCTCTACAGCACTCTCTAGCGCAAATCCCTCTAATTCGCACAATAAACATACAAGACAAGAAAACAATCAAAGAGTGCACATATATTACTCAATAATGACATGATATGCATGATTGATGCAAATGCAAGGTAGAACTTGTTAATAGATTGGTTTTAAATGATGACTATCTAGTTCTAATAGATTTTAACAAGTTTATACAGGTTTGGATTTGATTAGATCAAATTTTAGAATTAATTTGACACAATTTAACCAAGAAAATCGGACTAGTCCGCTAGGGACCGGACAAGTTCGCACTGCGCGAAACTGACGAACTAGGGTTTTCTAGATTGGTGCGGATTTGGAGACTTGGGGTTGAATTCACATAAGAAAAAGAGAATAGAAGGTATACCCGGTATTTAGGACTCCAAAGAATCAAGGATCTTGGAGGCAACACTTGGATCTTGGCGATCTAGGGTTTATGATGAACATGGAGATGATTTGGTGATGAAGAACAAAACTTGATGGAGATATTGATCCTCTTTCGTTTCCTCCTCTTCTTCTTCTTGCTTGGGATCTCCTCCTCCCTCCTTGATGGTGGCTCTCCACGAACTAGGGTTTTGGTGGGGTGGAAAAGTGGCAAATAGAGGTCAAGCCAAGGGGTGGGGTTGTTTATATAGAGGTGGAGGCTAGGGTTAGATGGATTTCGAGTTTGAGAGGAGTAGAGGCCGGTATAGAGTCCCACATGGGCTCTAAAAGTGTTAGGCACGACGTCCCTAGGCCCACTTAACGTGAAACCCAAGAAACAAGTCGTAAAACAAAAGATCAATTTGGAGTCACGAAATATCAGACAAGTTCGAAAAGGACCAAACTAGTCTGAAGTTGTCTAGAGAGAAATCGGACAACTCTAGCCAAAAATTGGACAAGTCCGACTTCAGTCAGAGAGGAAAACAGACAAGTCCGCTGGAACAACGGACTAGTACGGAGAAGTCCAGAAACTTAGCAAATTTTCAAGGATTCTTGGAACACCGGACTAGTCCGCATAAGATCGGACAAGTACGAAAGTGTCCAGAGGCAAAATCAGACTAGTCCGCAGCAAAAACGGACAAGTCCGACCGAGGTCAGAGAGAAATCGGACTGGTCCGCACCAAAATTGGACTAGTCCACACTTTCCATAATTTTAAGTGCGATTTTGTTCCAAATCAATTTTAACTCATTCCTCTTTATGTGGATTAATGTTAAACATGTATATGAATGTATGTAGGGCATGATGCATGAAAATGAGGGTGTTATAATAGCTGTAAAAGCCCGCATTTGAGTAAAGCCAGAACACAAAAATGCGAACTTAGAAATTTTTCAAAGTGGATTTTGGACTTCAAACTCACATGGACAATGTGAGTTAACCAAAGTTCCTGATAATGTGAACTTATTAAAACTTCAGAGAAGTAACTGGATGATGTCATATAAACCATTAAAGCTTCATGGGTTACATCAAAGTCCGGTTCAATCTCATCTTATGTATCAATATAGAGTTCCCCGCTACAACGAAGCAGTGTAGTGTTTCTGGGATCTTCGATCATATTCGTTCAGACGGACATGAGCGGATAATATCTCGTGTGGGGCCCACTTGTCGAGTGGCCCACCGGCCAGCCTTCATCAAACGATATTTGATTTTCGCCTCCGGGTGTGCTTATCGAGAGCCAGCATCATCATGACGTGTCACTCTTATCTTGAGCACGACATGATCTTTGTCGGCCTCGGCGTCAGATCTTTTCTCCAGCCAGGCCTCCACATCGCTGTTCGTCGTACGTTGACGTGTTGAGCGTTTAAAATAATACAAGGGCACACCCCTCATAATTTAAATATCTTTCATACCATATTTCAGAAATTTTGACTTAAATACTATGTTAAATAAAAGTAATTTAGGTGCGGGTATTCAAATTCTAAATAAAAAATTTGAATTCAAATTGAACTTAGATAAAATATAAATTTCATTTCGCATGGGTGGTCATTATATTTAAAATAAAACAAGTATGCAAAATGAATAAATTAAAAGGGCATTTCAAATTTAAATCATAATTTTCACATGAAAGTGTGTCTACATAAAAATATCATCTCATTTTGAACTTCTCATACTTTGTTTAATTAAATGGGAAATAAACCTAAATAAAGATTAGAGCTAATTTGTATTTTTAAATGAAAGTAAGAGAGGGGATAAGGAGGAAAAATTGGTGGGACCCATGTGTTATAGTTATGCACAGCAAATTCAATTCCCTTCTCTGCACTTATCCTCCCGACACTCCTCCGGTCTCTTCCTCCCACGCACGCCGCCCGCTCATCCGTCCCGGCGACGCCGCTAGTGGCTCCGCCGCCCCAACTCCTCGCTGCCGGCTGCAGCACCAGCCGCGCCGCACCCACTTCTTCGCCCGCCGCTCGCCCTGCATCCTCCCCGGCGGCCGCCTCCAGCGCCCAACGCCGACCTGCGCAACCCCGACGTCCGTGTGCCTGCTAGCCACGACTCGTGCCCCGCACCGGAGCCGCGCCCCTCCGGCCGCCACGACGCGCCGGTTCGCCGCCCCCTTGGTACATCGCCTCCCTGTTGCGCCGCGCAAGCAGCCGCGCCACTCGCCCACGCCGGCTCGCCCTCTCCCTGCCGCTGCGTGCTCATCGGTGCCACCCCCAAGCACCGCCAACGCCTGCGCACCTCCCCCGCCGTCTCGTGCGTGCCGCTCAACACTGGCCCGTCCGTCCGCCTGCCTTGGCCGCTAACGTCGCGCACGCCCCCTCACCGCCAGCCCGCGCGTGTCGCCATGTTCGCGTCGCTCCCGTGGGCTCGCCTCCCGACCACCGTGACGTTGCCCCACGCCGGCCGCCACTCACCCTGGCTGCTCCACCCCGCACGCGTCGCCTCTCCCAGCTGCGCCAGTGCCACGGTACACCGCTCGCCGCGTTTGCGCCGTGTTCCAGCCCTTGCTGAGGCCACGATGTGCTGCACGCGGGCTCCCCTCCTCTGCTCTGCTTGTTGCTGCTTGCACCCGCACAGAGCGCCCGTTCTACTCGCAGCCATGGTGCATCCTCGATGCCCTGGCAACTCAAGCTCGCTCCCTAGCGGTTATGCACGTCAAAAGGTCTGCAACCACATATCCTTCCTTCTGCTGTCCTAGCATCCTCGGGCGTTCTGCGCCATGGTTGCACCCAACCAGCAAAGCGAGGGATGTATGTGATGTATGAGATCCCAGAACGCGTCGTTGACACAATGGTATGAACCATTGATCCAAGGTTAGCTCTTATTTTGCAAGAGTGATTGGATCAGTGACTGCAGCCAAGGTGTTCGATGAAATGGTTACAAGGCGAAACTAAGTGTGTTGCCGTTCAATGCTGGTCTATGGATGCAGGTCTATTCTGGGGTGGCATTCGACAAGGACATGTGCCAAGGTGCTCTTGGAATATTGATGAAGTAACCGAATCAAGTACACACCCAAGATGTTCGGCAAAATGCCTACAAGGTGAGCCTTGCACTGAAAATACCTTGCTTGACGTCACCGACGTCCGTTCGTCATGATCGCTAAGGTTACTCATGTGTCGTCAAGTCGTACGTCCAATTTTCGCATTGATATCATTCCTATAGGAGTCCCTAAGTTGACCTCTTTTGTCGTTTGTATCACGTCGGCCTGTCCGTGCGTGCTCGTTATGCTCCACCATGAGCCGCGTCGACTTCATTGACCACATGACGTTGTCGTGACATTCCGAACCGTCATCGTGCCCTGGCATCGAGATGAAGGATGCCTATAACGTACATGATGCTGGAACACAACCACGACACAACAGTCGACGGTCGTTTAGACAAATTAGGGTTTAGTCAAGGCGAGACTCGTCGAGTCCTGGGTGTAGCCAGGGTGCTCGATGAAATGCCTTCTAGGTCAAACCAAGTGGTTCGGTAATCGCCGATGACCTGGGGTAGAGGTATGCAAGAATGTTGCAACCAACAAGGAGAACTAGACCAAGGGGAACCTTGGATAAGAGTTCCTTGGTTGTGTCGAGGATGTTCCGTAGCCGATCACAGGATTGGTTAACTAGGTGTGCCGTTTCATCGACGATAGGTTCGTCGAGTCGCTTGCCGACGATCGAGTCGACATCACTAACTTTAAGACTCACAATGTGGTGTTCGAGATTCCGCTCACCCCATTGACGAGTCCGGGTTGTTGTGGATGTCGCTAAGACGATCTTCTCGAGATGGCAAAGCATGCCTTCACGGCAAGGTCTCGCATCATGTTTAAGTCCCAAGAGCTTACCGAGCTCACCTGGACAGGCTTGCGGGAGACACTACATTAGTGTCGTTGTGTAACCACCTGAACGATGCTTGCGAAGTTAGTCATAGCAACTGGTTTACCTAAAAGTCATTTGAACGTTGTCTTGGTACTCATGCTAGGTTAACAGTGCTTGTAATGACTTCTTAAGTCCAAGCCATGTTGATCTGAATTCAGTCCTAAGTGTTGTTAGGTTCCATCATGGTTCATCCTAAGTCAGGACCCTACGCCAGCATTGCTCACTTAACTAGATTTACTCCTTTATGAGTTAAGTCAAGTTCATTGGTCGACTGCTAAATCACGACCTTCGTCTTGTACACTCCACTCATACTCAAGCTTTCAATGTCCCCCCTTGATTTCTTAGGTCATCCTTACACTACCAGTCCAACACTTCCACACAATTCAGCTGTATCGTCCTTGATTGGCATAGCGTCGAGTGTTGAGTGCCAAGTTGCAATGTGTGCTTACATTGCACCTTTCAATACACATCTCGATACTACTATGACCACTTGACTCCATCCTTTGTTTATCCACACAACAGAGGCATATCTGTCCTTCCTAGTCAAACTCCTCGTTCTTAAAGTTTACACAACCCCGTGGAGTTTATTATTAAATTACTTAATTACTTAATTACTTCTATTCATATCATGTCGATAGGAACGTGATGATAGTTGATCGACGAGAAGTTTCGCTTGGAGGAGAAGGCCAGGGTGTCCACTTGAAGTCCTTGGCGGAGTCTGCACAGAAAGACCATTAACAATTGACATTTATTCGAGTCGCAAACTAAGGCAAGCCCCGGTTTGTATTTAAGTCGTTTATAAAATTTTGCTTTATCACTATCATGAGTAGTATATGAATTGTGACTAAGTTTAGGATTATTGATACTCCACTTGCATGGCCAAAAATCCCAGGGATTGGTTGGAACGATTAACAATTTGACCTGTGGTAACTGCTTTGCTAATGCATAGGAAATCCGATAGAAGTCGAGTAGTTGGAATCTACTCGCGAGAGATGTTGGACATATCTCACAAGATTGGTTAGATATAAAATGGATTAATATAATGCAATTGAGACCGGGCAGGGAATGGATAGGAAGCGGCGAGAATTGAGTCTCGGTCGCATAGCCCTTCCTGTGTCGATTAAGGCCCGCTTCGTGTGCGGCCCCACTGAACAAGCTTGACTTGTACCGGCAACATAATGGACATATGGAATCCAATAAACTGACGTATCTTGGTCACTTGGGTGTCGAGGCATACCGTTTCGTTTTATAGGTGTGGGTTGAGAGCAGCAAGGTGTAAATCCGCTGGTGGGCACGTCAGAGTATGCCCCACGCAGGGACCTCCTGCTCGTGACGGATGGACCGGTTCGACATTTGAGTGTCTTGCGAAAGGTTGCCATATACGACTAGTACTGAAGTGTTATATAGGTACGGGTGTGCTCGCTGACAATTCCGAACGACGTATGTGTCATGTTGTCCGGGTATGTCCTGATTGCAATCACTGTCCCTCGCAGTAATAGAGTACCACTTGTTCACTGTGTCATGACGTAGTAAATACTAAAGAACCCAGAAAATACCATTGTACTGAATTATAATTACTTTGCAACCTTGTATGATTTAGAGATAGTATAATTAAAAGTTTAAAGTTTCCCTCTGACAAATCCGATTTCACTCTGACTAAAAACGGACGTGTCTTTGTTTTCTGCGGACTAGTCCGATTTTGCCTCTACAAACTTTTGGACTTCTCCGATTTTGTGCGGAATAGTCTGATATTCCAAGAATCCTTGAAAATTTGCTAAGTCCCTGGACTTTTCCGGACTAGTCCAGTGTTCTAGCAGACTTGTCCGATTTCCTGTCTGACTAAAGTCGGACTTGTCCCATTTGTTGCCAGACTTGTCCGATGTTCTCTCTGGACAACTTTGGACTAGTCCGATCCTTTCTAGACTTGTCCGATATATCGCGACTTCGAGTTGATCTTTTGTTTTACGACTTGTTTCTTGGGTTTCACATTAAGTGGGCCTAGGGATGTCGTGCCTAACTCTTTTAGAGGCCATGTGGGACTTTAAACCGGCCTCTACTCCTCCCAAACTCGAAATCCATCTAACCCTTGCCTCCACCTCTATATAAACAACCCCACCCCGTGGCTTGACATTTATTTGCCACTTTTCCAGCCCACCCAAACCCTAGTTCGTGGAGAGCCACCATAAAGGAGGGAGGAGGAGATCCCAAGCAAGAAGAAAAAGAGGAGGAAACAAAAGAGGATCAAGATTTCCATCAAGCTTTCGTTTTTCATCACCAATTCATCTCCAAGTTCATCACCAACCCTAGATCATCAAGAGGCAAGTGTTACCTCCAAGTTTCTTGATTCATTGCAGTCCTAAACACCTAGTATACTTTCTATTCTCTTTTCCTTACGTGAATTCAACACCTAATCTCCAAATTCACGTCGATCTAGAAAGCCCTAGTTCGCTAGTTCTGCGAAGTGCGGACTAGTCCGGCTTCCTGCAGACTAGTCCGATTTTCCTAGTTAAATTTTGTTGAATTGATTCTAAAATTGATTTGAATCAACTCCAAACCTGTGTAAACTTGTTAAAAACTATTAGAACTAGTTAGTGATCATTAAAAGCAATCTATTAACAAGTTCTACCTTGCATTTGCATTAATCATGCATGCCATGTCATATTGAGTAATATTTGTGCACTCTTTGATTGTGTTTCTTGTCTTGTATGTTTATTGTGTGGATTAGACGGATTTGCGCTAGAGAGTGCCGCGGAGGATCTACAGCACCAAGAGTTTGAAGGCTTTGACCCTAATCAACCACAAGAGCAAGGCAAGTGTCCTTGAAGCATATTGATCCCGTTTGAAATAAATGTTTTGTTTGCAAAACTGCATGCTTGTGTCAATTTGATGGGAATCTTATGGTAGGAAGTTTACTAGCTTTGTTTAACCACCCTTGTCACCTGCAATATATAGTGGAGAGTCGGGATGGGATTTTTACCTTTTTGCTTCGCTTAATCAACTGTGATGGGAAAACAACTATAATACTCATCTTAATTATGCATGGATGAGATTATGGTTAATATGAACTGGTTCATATGATATGGTAATGGGTGATCTAAGCAAGCCTGGTATATGGATGGGTTGGATGATATGGTGGTTGCTTGCTTTAGATCTAAGGACCGGTTCATGCGAGAATAAGCCAGGACTACAGTGCCACAACGAGGCTAAGTATGGGTGCGGCGTAGCTGATTAATTAGGGTTTTGCCCAAGCAATTTGGACCATTATGGATGCTCGAGGAAGGGGTAGTCAAATTGGGTTTGTTGATTAATTGTGGGACTACTCTGGGATTCGAATGGCTCAAGAGGGGGCCCTTGGTTGAAGATGTGCTCAGTGGGAGACATTGCCACCGGTGCAAGCTCAGTGGGGTCTAAATAAGCTAGTAAACCCTTTGTAAAGGCTATTTTGTGATCTCTTGGCCATACACCAAAGGAAGTGTAATTGGCATAAGGGAGGTTCTTTAGTCGCCGACGGGTGATGAATGTAACACCCTCATTTTCATGCATCATGCCCTACATGCACTCATATACATGTTTAACATTAGCCCACAACAAGAGGAACGAGTTTAAAATTGATTCGGAGAGTTTAAAATTGATTTGGAGCAAAACCGCACTTAAAACGCAGGAAAGTGCGGACTAGTCCGATTTCTCTCTGAATAAAAACGGACTTGTCCGATTTTGTGCGGACTAGTCCGATATTCCATGAATCCTTGGAAATTTGCTAAGTCCCTGGACTTTTCCGGACTAGTCCAGCGTTCCAGCGGACTTGTCCGTTTTTCCTCTCTGTTCAAATTCGGACTTGTCCGATTTTTGGCCAGACTTGTCCGATTTTCTCTCTGGACGACTTCGGACTAGTCCGGTCCTGTCCGGACTTGTCCGATATTTCGCGACTCCGAGTTGATCTTTTGTTTTACAACTTGTTTCTTGGGTTTCACGTTAAGTGGGCCTAGGTACGTCGTGCCTAACTCTTTTAGAGCCCATGTGGGACTCTAAACCGGCCTCTACTCATCCTAAACTCGAAATCCATCTAACCCTAGCCTCCACCTCTATATAAACAGCCCCACCCCTTGGTTTGACATCTATTTGCCACTTTTCCACCCACCCAAACCCTAGTTCGTGGGGAGCCACCATCAAGGAGGGAGGAGAAGATCCCAAGCAAGAGGAAGAAGAGGAGGAAACGAAGGAGGATCAAGATCTCCACCAAGTTTCGTCCTTCACCACCAATTCATCTCCAAGTTCATCACCAACCCTAGATCATCAAGATCCAAGTGTTACCTCCAAGTTTCTTGGTTCATTGGAGTTCTAAACACCTGGTATACCTTCTATTCTCTTTTCCTTATGTGAATTCAGCCCCTAATCTCCGAATTTACGTCGATCTAGAAAACCCTAATCTGCTGATCTCGTCAAGTGCGGACTTGACCGGTCCCTAGCGGACTAGTCCGATCTTTCTGGTTAAATTGTGTTGAATTAATTCTAAAATTTGATCTAATCGACCCCAAACCTGTATAAACTTGTTAAAATCTACTAGAGCTAGTTAGTGATCATTAAAAGCAATGAAGTAACAAGTTCTACCTTGCATTTGCATCAATCGTGCATGCCATGTCATATTGAGTAATATTTGTGCACTCTTTGATTGTGTTTCTTGTCTTGTATGTTTATTGTGTGGATTAGACGGATTTGCGCTAGAAAGTGCCGCGGAGGATCTACAACATCAAGAGTTTGAAGGCTTTGACCCTAATCAACAGCAAGAGCAAGGCAAGTGTCCTTGAAGCATATTGATCCTATTTTAAATTAAATGTTTTGTTTGCGAACTTGCATGCTGTGTCAATTTGATGGGAATCCTATGATAGGAAGTTTACTAGACTTGTTAAACCACCCTTGTCACCTGGAATTTATGGTAGAGAGTCGGGAAGGGTTTTTACCTTTTTGCTTCGCTTAATCAACTGGGATGGAAACAACTATATCACTCAATTTAATTATGCATGGATGAGATTATGGTTAACATGAACTGGTTAAACATGGTATGGTAACGGATGATCTAAGCAAGCCTGGTATGTGGATGGGTTGGATGTTATGGTGGTTTGCTTGCTTTAGATCTAAGGACCGGTTCATGCGAGAATAAGCCAGGACTACAGTGCCACCACGAAACCAAGTATGGGTGCGGCGTAGCTGATTAATTAGGGCTTTGCTAGTGCTGTTTGGACCATTGTGGATGCTCGGGGAAGGGGTAGTCGGATCGGATTTGCTGATGATTGGTGGGACTACCCTGGGATCCGAATGGCTCAAGAGGGGGCCCTTGGTTGAAGATGTGCTCAGTTGGAGGCATCGCCATCGGTGAAACCTCAGTGGGGTCTAAATAGGCTAGTAATCCCTTTGTAAAGGCTATTTTGTGATCTCTTGGCCACACACCAACGGAAGTGTGTAATGTGACCGACGGGTCATGGGCATAAGGGAGGTTCTTAGTCGCCGAAGGGTGATGAAATCACGAACACGTGGGTAAAGAGGTACAAACTCTGCAGAGTGTTAACTAAAACTATCATGATAGCCGTGCTCCCGGTTATGAGCACCTGGACAACTTCCATGATTAGAGGCAAATTGGAATTTGGTAATGGTTATGGTTTGGTAATGGTTATGGATTAATCTCTGGTATCGAATATGGTTATTGGCAATGGTGAAATCTGGACTTATTGATGATGGTAATGAATTCAGTTTGGTATTATGGTATTACTTACGATTATGTTGGGATTACTTCACATACTTATACTATATTGCCTTTCAAATGTTTTAATGTACTTTTCAGCACTTTACCATTATTATTGTCGTCATTTGAATCAGCCACATGTCATACTTTCCACACTTGCTGAGTACGACATGTACTCACTCTTGCAATCCCCACCCCAACAGTTGCAGGTCAGGACTGGGAGTTTAATGGCGATAATGCGGAGTTCTAGGCCGTGTCTACCGTCAGCTTTGCCTGTGGTGTTGATTGGAGCTGCGCATACATACCCTGTCGCTTATGTTGCATAGTTGCTTAGTTGCTTAATTAGTTTATTTCCGCTGCATTAGTTGAACTTGTCATTAATATTCATTAGGGCTTGTATTCGAGGATAATATAGCTTGTGTAATAAAATCTGGATAATTAATCTTGTCTTGTGGTAATTTTCTGTATACTCTTTTGTGATTGCACTCGTATATGTGTGATGAACATCCTGGGCACACATATGCGTTAGCTTGGTTCATTTTCGGAACCGGGCGTCACAGATTGGTATCAGAGCCACAGGTTGACCGTAGGATGCAACCTAGATAGAATGGACACTTTAGAGCACATAGGAGCACTTAGGAATCGATGTGTTCTTGCTTGGTGTGCTGTTTGCTATATATATTGGTTGCTTGTGTGCTTAATAGAGGATTTTGGGATGCTTTAGCATTGCCATGTCCACCTAGGTTAGTGTAGCTAGTTGTTTGGTTTCATATCCCTTGATGCATATAGTTGGGGACGTTTTCTAATTCTTACCTATTTCTTTTCTTCAGATGGTGAGGACTCGCAACCAGAGGGATGGCAATGATGAGGGGGAGAACAATGGAGTGCCTCAGAACAACAATGGGCAAGGACCTGCTCACGAAGCTATCAACATCGAGCAGCTTTTGGCCGTGCAAAACCAGCTCATGCAGACCATGATACAGACTATGGGATAGCTGCAGGCTGGCAATATCAACAATCAGCCCCACATGCCTCCACCGCCACCCCCACCTCCTCATAACCGATTGGGAGAGTTTATGAGGACTAGGCCGCCAACCTTTGCTCAAGCCGCATACCCTATGGATGCGGATGATTGGCTCAAGTCCGTGGAGAAGAAGCTAGCCATTGTCCAATGCAGTGACCGGGAGAAGGTGCTATTTGCTTCTCATCAACTCGTTGGAGCAGCTGCAGATTGGTGGGATTCTTATTGCAATGCTCATGAGAACCAAGAGAGAATTACCTGGGCGGAATTCAAGGAGAGTTTCCGTTCTCATTATGTGCCGGAAGGTGTTATGCTCTTGAAGAGGCAAGAATTTGAGAACTTGAGACAAGGAAGATCAAGCGTGAGTGAATACCTCAATAAATTCACTCAACTCTCAAGATATGCGCCTGAGGATGTTAGCCGGGACAGCCGGAAGCAATACTTGTTCATGAGGGGATTGAACAAAACGATCCAAGTGCAATTGCTCAACTGTGATTATGTCAATTTTCAGAAGCTTGTGGACAAAGAAATTGTGGTCGAGAACAAGATCCGTGAGATGGAGCAAGAAATCAAGAGGAAGTCACCATATCAAGGACAGCAACAAGGAAGTAATGTGCGCCCTCGCTTTGCGCCACCCAATGCGTCTCATTACAGCTCCTCTATTCCTGCTCAGCGCCCTGGATATGCACCGCGCCCAACTCAGTTTGTGCAGCAGCGCCTTGTTATGCAAGCACCTAGGCCTCCAATGCCTTATGCACCTCGTGCTGATTTTCCTGGAGCCAATGCTCAAAACCAAGCTCGTCCCAATAATTCTGGTGGAGTTAAGAAGTGCTATACTTGTGGAGAAGCTGGACACTTTGCACATCAATGTCCTAAGTCGGGCCTTGGTCAAGGAAGCAATGCATCGAGGCAAAACCCAAGACCTAATGGAGGACAGCCACAAGGAAGCCGTGGACAGCAGAACTTTGCTCGTGGCAACGTGAACCATGTCTCTACGGAGGATGCTCAACAAGCGGATGACGTGGTCATTGGTATGTTTCTCGCCAACTCCAACCCCGCGACTATGTTATTTGATTCTGGAGCATCGCATTCATTCATTGCATCGAAGTATGTTGCCAAGTATAGTTTGCCTATCTCTCATATGAAGTTTACTCTGTTGGTTAAGTCTCCTGGAGGAGAGTTGAGGACAAATATAGTATGTCCAAAAGTAAGCCTTAGAATAAGGGGGGTAGACTTCTCCGCCAACCTCATTGTTTTAGATTCTCAAGGGTTGGATATTATACTTGGTATGGACTGGTTGAGGAAGCACAATGGAGTTATTGAATGTGCCACAAAGACGGTGAAGTTGACTAATGAAGAAGGGATCACCGTAGAATTTGAAGCAACCCAACATGCACCGAAGCAATTAGAGCTGAATCATATGGACGGTGTCGCAATTGAGGAGATTCCGGTGGTGTGTGAATTTTTGGATGTTTTTCCGGACGAGTTGCCAGGTATGCCACCTGATCGAGACATTGAGTTTGTTATTGATTTAATACCTGGAACTGCACCTATAGCTAAGAGGCCGTATAGGATGCCTCCTATGGAATTAGCGGAGCTCAAGAAACAAATTCAAGAGCAATTAGAGAAGGGTTTTATTCGCCCTAGCTCTTCACCTTGGGGAGCGCCCGTTCTATTCGTGGACAAGAAGGATGGATCCCAAAGGATGTGCGTGGATTACCGAGCTCTCAACGAGGTAACAATCAAGAACAAGTACACCTTGCCCCGTATAGAGGATTTGTTTGATCAGATGAAAGGTGCTTGTGTGTTTTCCAAGATTGATTTGAGGTCAGGTTACATTCAAATGAAGATTAGACCATCGGACATACCCAAGACAGCTTTTAGGACACGGTATGGATCTTATGAGTACACTGTGATGTCTTTTGGATTGACAAATGCACCTGCCTACTTTATGTACCTCATGAATAAAGTCTTCATGGAGTACTTAGATAAGTTCGTTGTGGTGTTTATTGATGATATTATGATCTACTCGAAGGATGAGAAGGAACATGAGGAACACTTGAGGCTTACACTGCAAAAATTGAGGGAGCATCAATTGTATGCCAAGTTCAACAAGTGCCAGTTTTGGTTGAAAGAGGTGCCATTTTTGGGTCATATAATCTCAGGAGGAGGAGTATCGGTTGACACCGGAAAAGTGAGGGACGTGTTGAAGTGGGAACCACCGCAAAACGTCAAGGAAATAAGGAGTTTTCTTGGGATGGCTGGATATTACCGTAGATTCATCAAGGATTTTTCCAAGATAGCCAAGCCTATGACGGAGTTGCTAATGAAGGGAAAGGCATTCCAATGGACTCAAGCTTGTCAAGAGAGTTTTGAGGAGTTGAAGAAGCGGTTGACAACAGTCCCAGTTTTGGTATTGCCGGATGTAAGCAAGAGTTTTGACATTTATTGCGATGCATCAAGACAAGGGCTTGGATGTGTATTGATGCAAGAAGGTCAAGTGGTCGCCTATGCATCAAGACAATTGAAGAAACATGAGCATAATTACCCGACTCATGATCTTGAACTAGCAGCCGTGGTACATGCATTGAAGATTTGGAGACACTATATTCTTGGACATAGGTGTGAAATTTACACGGATCATAAGAGTTTGAAGTATATTTTCACACAAACGGATCTGAACTTGAGGCAACGAAGATGGTTGGAACTCATCAAAGATTATGATTTGGGGATCAACTATCATCCGGGAAAAGCCAATGTAGTGGCCGATGCTTTGAGTAGAAAGGGAGTAAGCCATCAACTTACAATTCGAGAGTTACCGTCCGAGTTATGCAAGGAGTTTGAGCGGTTGAACCTTGGGTTTGTAAATGAGATGGAGATGATGGAGTTAAACCCAACCTTGGAGCAAGAAATTCGAGAAGCACAAACCACGGATGAGGAGATCAAGGAAATCAAGGAAAGAATCAAAGAAGGAAGAGAATTCAGATTTGATGAAGACGAACATGGTACCTTATGGCTTGGAAAGAGAATCGTTGTGCCTAATGTAAAGCATATTCGGGAGACAATATTAAAGGAGGCACATGACTCGCCTTACTCGATTCACCCCGGTTGTACGAAGATGTACAAGGACTTGAAGGCTTGCTATTGGTGGGATAGCATGAAAAAGGACATAGCTGAATATGTAGCGTTATGTGATGTGTGTCAACGAGTCAAGGCGGAACATCAAAGGCCGGCCGGACTATTGCAACCGTTGAAGATTCCGGAATGGAAGTGGGAAGAAATTGGTATGGACTTCATAGTTGGGTTACCACGTACTCAGTCCGGGTATGACTCAATTTGGGTAATTGTGGATCGCTTAACTAAGTCAGCTCATTTTGTCCCTGTGAAGACCAAGTATACAGTTGCACGATTGGCCGAAATATACATGGAGCACATTGTGTGTCGACATGGAGTCCCTAAGAAGATAGTCTCGGATAGAGGTTCTCAATTTACCTCCAGATTTTGGCAAAAATTGCATGAAGCTTTGGGAACGAGGTTGAATTTTAGTTCAGCATATCATCCTCAAACGGATGGACAAACCGAGAGGACCAATCAGATTTTGGAGGACATGTTAAGAGCTTGTGCTTTAAAGCATGGGAAAAGTTGGGACAAAAGCTTGCCATACGCAGAATTTTCATACAACAATAGCTACCAAGCAAGCTTGAAAATGTCACCATATGAAGCGCTTTATGGGAGGAAGTGTAGGACACCTTTATTCTAGAATGAGGCAGGAGAAACTCAAGTATTTGGTCCGGACGTGTTGCAAGAAGCCGAAAAGCAAGTCAAAATAATTCGTGGAAACTTGAGGGCTACCCAATCAAGGCAAAAAGGCTATACGGATAATAGGAGAAGGAAATTAGCCTTTGAAATAGGAGATTTTGTTTACCTCAAGGTGTCACCAATGAGAGGTCATAAGAGGTTTAACATAAGAGGCAAGCTCGCACCTCGTTATATTGGACCATTCAAGATTTTGGACAAAAGAGGAGAAGTAGCCTATAAGTTGGAGATGCCAGCCCATCTTTCAGACGTACATGATGTGTTTCATGTTTCCCAACTCAAGAAGTGTCTCAGGGTACCGGAAGAACAAGTGCCAATGGAAGAATTGGAACTAGAGGAAGATTTGATGTATGCCGAGCAACCGGTCAAAATCTTGGAAACCAAGGAGAGAGTCACAAGGAACAAGGTGATTCGATGGTGTAAAGTCCAATGGAAGCATCATACCGAAAAAGAAGCAACTTGGGAGCTAGAAGATGATCTCAAGAAGGAATTTCCCTATCTCTTCTCTTCCGCGTCGAATCTCGAGGGCGAGATTCATTTTAAGGGGGGTAGGTTTGTAACACCCTCATTTTCATGCATCATGCCCTACATGCACTCATATACATGTTTAACATTAGCCCACAACAAGAGGAACGAGTTTAAAATTGATTCGGAGAGTTTAAAATTGATTTGGAGCAAAACCGCACTTAAAACGCAGGAAAGTGCGGACTAGTCCGATTTTGCTGAGGACTAGTCCGATTTCTCTCTGAATAAAAACGGACTTGTCCGATTTTGTGCGGACTAGTCCGATATTCCATGAATCCTTGGAAATTTGCTAAGTCCCTAGACTTTTCCGGACTAGTCCGGTGTTCCAGCGGACTTGTCCGTTTTTCCTCTCTGTTCAAATTCGGACTTGTCCGATTTTTGGCCAGACTTGTCCGATTTTCTCTCTGGACGACTTCGGACTAGTCCGGTCCTGTCCGTACTTGTCCGATATTTTGCGACTCCGAGTTGATCTTTTGTTTTACGACTTGTTTCTTGGGTTTCACGTTAAGTGGGCCTAGGTACATCGTGCCTAACTCTTTTAGAGCCCATGTGGGACTCTAAACCGGCCTCTACTCATCCTAAACTCGAAATCCATCTAACCCTAGCCTCCACCTCTATATAAACAGCCCCACCCCTTGGTTTGACATCTATTTGCCACTTTTCCACCCACCCAAACCCTAGTTCGTGGGGAGCCACCATCAAGGAGGGAGGTGAAGATCCCAAGCAAGAGGAAGAAGAGGAGGAAACGAAGGAGGATCAAGATCTCCACCAACTTTCGTCCTTCACCACCAATTCATCTCCAAGTTCATCACCAACCCTAGATCATCAAGATCCAAGTGTTACCTCCAAGTTTCTTGGTTCATTGGAGTTCTAAACACGTGGTATACCTTCTATTCTCTTTTCCTTATGTGAATTCAACCCCTAATCTCCGAATTTACGTCGATCTAGAAAACCCTAATCTGCTGATCTCGTCAAGTGCGGACTTGTCCGGTCCCTAGCGGACTAGTCCAATCTTTCTGGTTAAATTGTGTTGAATTAATTCTAAAATTTGATCTAATCGACCCCAAACCTGTATAAACTTGTTAAAATCTACTAGAGCTAGTTAGTGATCATTAAAAGCAATGAAGTAACAAGTTCTACCTTGCATTTGCATCAATCATGCATGCCATGTCATATTGAGTAATATTTGTGCACTCTTTGATTGTGTTTCTTGTCTTGTATGTTTATTGTGTGGATTAGACGGATTTGCGCTAGAAAGTGCCGCGGAGGATCTACAACATCAAGAGTTTGAAGGCTTTGACCCTAATCAACAGCAAGAGCAAGGCAAGTGTCCTTGAAGCATATTGATCCTATTTTAAATTAAATGTTTTGTTTGCGAACTTGCATGCTGTGTCAATTTGATGGGAATCCTATGATAGGAAGTTTACTAGACTTGTTAAACCACCCTTGTCACCTGGAATTTATGGTAGAGAGTCGGGAAGGGTTTTTACCTTTTTGCTTCGCTTAATCAACTGGGATGGAAACAACTATATCACTCAATTTAATTATGCATGGATGAGATTATGGTTAATATGAACTAGTTAAACATGGTATGGTAATGGATGATCTAAGCAAGCCTCGTATGTGGATGGGTTGGATGTTATGGTGGTTTGCTTGCTTTAGATCTAAGGACCGGTTCATGCGAGAATAAGCCAGGACTACAGTGCCACCACGAGGCCAAGTATGGGTGCGGCGTAGCTGATTAATTAGGGCTTTGCTAGTGCTGTTTGGACCATTGTGGATGCTCGGGGAAGGGGTAGTCGGATCGGGTTTGCTGATGATTGGTGGGACTACCCTGGGATCCGAATGGCTCAAGAGGGGGCCCTTGGTTGAAGATGTGCTCAGTTGGAGGCATCGCCACCGGTGAAACCTCAGTGGGGTCTAAATAGGCTAGTAATCCCTTTGTAAAGGCTATTTTGTGATCTCTTGGCCACACACCAACAGAAGTGTGTAATGTGACCGACGGGTCATGGGCATAAGGGAGGTTCTTAGTCGCCGAAGGGTGATGAAATCACGAACACGTGGGTAAAGAGGTACAAATTCTGCAGAGTGTTAACTAAAACTATCATGATAGCCGTGCTCCCGGTTATGAGCACCTGGACAACTTCCATGATTAGAGGCAAATTGGAATTTGGTAATGGTTATGGTTTGGTAATGGTTATGGATTAATCTCTGGTATCGAATATGGTTATTGGCAATGGTGAAATCTGGACTTATTGATGATGGTAATGAATTCAGTTTGGTATTATGGTATTACTTACGATTATGTTGGGATTACTTCACATACTTATACTATATTGCCTTTCAAATGTTTTAATGTACTTTTCAGCACTTTACCATTATTATTGTCGTCATTTGAATCAGCCACATGTCATACTTTCCACACTTGCTGAGTACGACATGTACTCACTCTTGCAATCCCCACCCCAACAGTTGCAAGTCAGGACTGGGAGTTTAATGGCGATGATGCAGAGTTCTAGTCCGTGTCTACCGTCAGCTTTGCCTGTGGTGTTGATTGGAGCTGCGCATACATACCCTATCGCTTATGTTGCATAGTTGCTTAGTTGCTTAATTAGTTTATTTCCTCTGCATTAGTTGAACTTGTCATTAATATTCATTAGGGCTTGTATTCGAGGATAATATAGCTCGTGTAATAAAATCTGGATAATTAATCTTGTCTTGTGGTAATTTTCTGTATACTCTTTTGTGATTGCACTCGTATATGTGTGATGAACATCCTGGGCACACATATGCGTTAGCTTGGTTCATTTTCGGAACCGGGCGTCACAATGAAATCACAAACACATGGGTAAAGCGGTACAAACTCTGCAGAGTTAAACAAAACTATTAAGATAGCCATGCTCCCGGTTATGAGCACCTGGACAACTTCCATGATTAGAGGGAAAATGGTATTTGGTATGGTTATGGTTGGTATTATAGTTATGGTTGGTATAATGGTTATGAATGGTTATGAATTGAGTTCTCGAATTGAACATAGATTTTGGTATATGATGATGGATATGGAATATGGACTAGTACTATGATATTACTTATGGTTTATGATGGGTTTACTTTACATACATATAATACATTGCTTTTCAAATGTTTTAATGTACTTTTCAACACTTAACCATTATTATTGTCGTCATTTGAATCAGCCACATGTCATACTTTCCATTGCTGAGTACGACATGTACTCACTCTTGCAATCCCCCCGCAACAGTTGCAGGTCAGGATTGGGAGTTTAATGGCGATAATGCGGAGTTCTAGGCCGTGTCTACCGTCAGCTTTGCCCATGGTGTTGCATGGAGCTGCGTTATACCCTATCGCTTACGCTGCCTAGCTGTTTAGTTTGCTTATTTAGTCTATTTCTGCTGCATTAGTTGAACTTGTCATTAATATTCATTAGAGTTTTTATTCGAGGATAATATGGTTTGGTTAATAAAATTTGGTTAATTAATCATGTTCTATGGTAATTTTCTGTATACTCTTTTGTGAATGCACTCGTGTATGTGTGTTGAACATCCTGGTCACACATATGCGTTTGCTTGGTTCATTTTCGGAACCAGACGTCACAGTTCCAAGGATTGGGAAGCGGGGTCCCATCCTCTGTAGCCAAGCATACACATCCGGGATGGAATACTTTGATCAGTCGAAAGGGTCCTTCCCAGCTGGGGAATGTTTGTTCACCCCTTCATGAGTTAGTGTTCCCCGCAGCACCAGATCGCCTTGTTGAAGCTGTCGGTTGCACACATGCCTTGATGATAGTGCCGCAGCGCTTGGCGATAAGGTGCACTCCAAATAGCTGCTTGGCACCTTCCCTCGTCGAAGAGATCAAGGTCTTCACGCCGGAGCTAGTCCTGCATGGCTTCGTCGAAGGTCCGGACCCGGAGCGACCCCATGGTGATCTCCGGAGGAAGGACCGCTTCAGCTCCGAACACCAGGAGGAAGGGGGTCTCTCCAGCTGACCGGCTAGGTGTTGTCCTACTCGCCCACAGTGCAGACAGAAGCTCCTCAATCCAATTGGCTCCTTGTTTCTTCAGGTGTTCATAAGCGGACGTCTTGAGTCCTTTCAATATTTCTGCATTTGCTCTCTCGGCTTGGCCCTTTTTTGTCAGATGAGCTACAGATGCGTAGCTGACTTGAATGCTGAGGTCTTCGCAATACTCTTGAAATGCTGCACTTGTGAATTGGGTTCCTTTGTCAGTTATGACTCTGTTTGGAACTCCAAATCGGTAGACTATGGACTTCAAGAACTTGATAGTTGATTGCTTATTGATAGTCACAACTGGAGTTGCTTCAGTCCACTTGGTGAACTTGTCGATGGCGACATACAGGAACCTATAACGTCCAACGTCTTTTCGGAATGGTCCCAAAATGTCCAACCCCCACACAGTGAATGACCACGTAGGAGGTATCATTTGCTGTGATTGAGCTTGTGTGTGAATTTGTTTTGCTTGGAACTGGCGTGCTTCACACTTTTTCACCAACTCGACTCCATCCTAGAGTGTTGTAGGCTAGTAGAAACCATGCCGAAAGGCTTTACCAACCAGCGTACGGGAAGACACATGGTTCCCACACTCGGCTCCATGGATCTCCGCAAGGAGCTCACGACCTTCTTCCCTTGCAATGCACCGCATTAGGACGTTGTTGGCACCGCGCCGGTAGAGATCCCCTTCTACCAGCATGTATCTTTTAGCCAATCTGATGATCCGGTCAGCGGATGCACCATCTTCAGGAAGGATATTGACTTTCAAGTAGCTCCGGATCTCTGAGATTCATGCATTGGAACTAACTTGAGCTTCTGAGTCTTGCGTGTTGGGTTGCTCGGAGCTTTCTGCAGCACCAACGACTCTTGGTGGACGCCATTGTAATAGGGTCACCGGGACTGCTACCTTTCAGGTGCTAATGTTGCCCCCTTCATTTAGTTCGGCAGGCTGAGTGGTTGGTCTTGACAACCTGTTGACAAAAACTCCATCGGGAGCTTGAGCTTCGGTTGAAGCCTTCATTGAGAGTTTGTTAGCAGCAGCATTGTTCAGACGCTGGACATGGCTGAGATCCAAGACATCAAAATCCTTATGGAGCTTCTGGACTTCAAGGAGGTAAGCAACGAGTTGTGGGTTGTTTTTTCAGTTGCATTCACTTTTGACTTGCTTGATAATGAGTTGTGAATCACCCTTCACCTGCATCTACTTAACGCCGTATAAAAGCGCCACCTTGAGCCCGTAGATGAGAGCTTCATACTCTGTCATGTTATTGGTTACCTTGAAGTCAAGGTGCACCTTGTATTTGACCTTCTCCCCAGTCAGAGCAGGGAGAAGGATTCCTGCTCTGACCCCCTGCTTCTGTACGGAGCTATCGAAGTATAGAGTCTAGTGGGGTTCGGTGAATACAGGGACCTTGGGTTCCGGCTTCTTCTCACTAGGGCCCCTAGGATTTGGTGGATAAAGATTCCACTCTGCCACGAAATCATCGAAGGCTTGACTCTTGATAGCTTGTCGTGGCAGAAATTCAAGATCAAATTCTGTCAGCTCCACTGTCCACTTGGCAATGTTCCCAATAGAGTTGTGGTTGTGCAATATTGCACCCAGTGGGTAGGAGGTTACCACTGATATCTTGTGGGCTTGGAAGTAATGACGTAGCTTCCTTAAGGCAATAAGAACTGCGTAAAGCAGCTTATGTACCTCAATGTATCAAGTCTTGGCGTCGTGGAGTACTTCACTAATGAAGTACACTGGGTGCTGGATGGTCAGGACCCTCCCGAAGGGGCCCGAAGCTTCTTCTTCATCATCCTGGACCCTCCTGGAGGGGTCTGCACCTTCTTGCTGAGCTTCTCAGGCCCTCCCGGAGGGGTCCGAAACTTTTCCTTGTTCATCTCGGAACCTCCCGTAGGGGTCCGGATATTCTTGATTAGCCATGCAAACTCCCTCAGATGAGAGAGCTTCATCCTCTAGTATTTCACCTTGAAGATTCGTGCCTGGGGGTTGGGACCCAGACTCGCCTTCATGTAGCTCCGGACCCTCCCAGAGGGATTTGGGTTCCTGAACTGGAGATGGTTCCATTCCTTCCGCAACGAGGACCATGCTGACAACCTTCATAGTTGCCGAAATGTAAAGCACAAGAGGCTCACCAGGGTTTGGAGCTACCAAGATTGGTAGTGTGGTGAGGAGCTGTTTAAGCTCTTGGAATGCCTTTTCTACTTCTTCGGACCAATGGAATGGCCCGGTCTTCCTCAATAACTTGAAGAATGGTAGCGTCCGCTCTGCTAGTCTTGAGATGAACTGGCAGAGCGCAGCTAGACATCTTGTTAGCTTCTGGACATCCTTGATGCAAGCTAGAAAATGAATGTCTTCAATGCCCTTGATCTTCGCCGGGTTTGCCTCGATTCCTGAGTGGGTCACCAAGAATCCGAGGAGCATCCTGGAGCTAACCCCGAAGACACATTTGTCTGGGTTCAGCTTGGTGCGCGCGATGCGCAACTTGTCGAAGACGGCTTGTAGGTTGTCAAGGAGTGACTCCTTGTTCCTGTCCTTCATGACAATGTCATTGACGTAAACCTCCACCAAGTCCCTGATGAGCTCTCCAAATGTTTTGTGCATAGCTCACACAAAAGTTGAAGTAGAAATTTTGAGACCGAAAAGCATGGCAGCATAACAATACAATCCATCTACTGTTATGAAGGCACTATGCTCTTAATCTTCCTTAGACATTTGGATTTGATGGTAACCAGAATATGCATCTAGGAAGCACATTAGTTCACACCCGGAGGTGGAGTCCACTATCTGATCTATTCTAGGTAGTCGAAATGGATCTTTTGAACGTGCCTTATTCAAGGTGGTGTAGTCGATACAAATCCGAAGCTTCCCGCCAGCCTTGGGAACAATGACTGGGTTGGCCAGCCGTCTTGGATGATGAACCTCCCGGATGAAACCAGCTTCAAGCAGCTTCTTGATTTCTTGTCGGATGAAGTCCTGCCGCTCAACTTATTGCTTCAGGGGCTTCTGGTGTACTGGCCATGCGTCAGGATAAATCTTCAGGCTGTGCTCAGTCACCACCCTGGAGATCCCAGGCATTTGTGACGGTTGCCAGGCAAACACGTCAACATTTGCCCAGAGGAAAGTGATGAACGCGAGTTCCTATTTATTATACAGACCTCTCGGTATACGGGTAGTCTGGGCAGCATGGGAACTAATTTGGACGACTTTGACGGGAACGTCGGTGTCGCCGCTTGGCTGCACGCGTGGTGCAGAGGTTGAGCCTCGATGACGAGTGATCAGAGGTTGAGCAGCTAGCTCATTGTCGGATGCTCCCTTCTGCGTCGTTCCAAGCGCGTGGAGTTCTTCCAACGCAATGACTCTCGCAGTGCAATCTCCGCGGATCTGGAGAATGACCGAAGGTGTCGGCATCTTCAACACCAAATAGCCATAGTAAGTTGCAGCCACGAACCTATACACCGCAGGCTTGCCTAGGATGGCGTTGAAGGGCAAGCTATTATGTGCGACATCGAAGACCAGCTTCTCGGTCCTATAGTTCTCCTGAGTCCCAAAGGTCACTAGAAGTGTAATGGATCTGAGAGGGCTAATGGCCCCCGGACCTACCCCGGATAATGGACGTGGGGGCGAAGGTCCGAAAGTCAGAGCTAGATCTTCATGAATGCTTCATAGCTCAAGAGGTTGAGCGCCGTCCCTCCATCTACCAAGACATGGTACAGCGAGATGTTGTTGATGGTTGGAGACACCATCAATGGCAGTTGGCCAACTTTAATTATGTTCCCGGGGCAGTCAGTAGCATCGAAAGTGATGGGAGTGTCCATCCACTTCCGATGTGGTTATGCCTTGTTGGTAGGAGCTGTGGTAGCCATCTCTTGCCGCATAGTCTTGAGGACGCGGCAAGAAGTGGTATCCCAGGACCCTTCATATATGGTTTTGAGGGTCTTTCGATGCTTGTTGTCAGAGACGTTAGAATCATCATCGACTGTGTTGTGCACAGCCTTCAGGACCTTCTTGGGGTCCTGGAAGTCTAGCTCCGTATCAGCTAGAGCTTCGTCAACTATTTGTTTTCCTTCCCGCTGGCGGAAAGGGGCTTCCTCCCGGTGCTTGTTGTAGCGCTCGACAAGGTTTTGGACCACCTGGCAGTCTTCCAGACTGTGTTTGTCTTTTTTGTGGATCGAACACCACATTTTTGGACCGCTGCCATCTTCTAACAAAGGTTGAGGTCACTTTTCATGGCGTGGCCCCCAGCCACCCTGCAGTTGCCGCAAAGTAGGTGTGCCAGCCGACGGCTTCTTCTTGGTGTTGGACTTTTTCTTCTTCTTTCCACTACCGGAGGTAGTCGGCCAAGCTAAAGAGTTCCGTGACGCTGGTGACTTCTTTCGTCGCCAGCTTCGCCAACATCTTCTTGTCTCTGACACCCTTTCTGAATGCCACAACGACAGAAGAATTGGAGATGGAAGGGATGGTATTTCGTACTTGAGAAAATCGCTACATGAGTGATCGCAATGATTCTCCTGACTTTTGCTGTACAACAGAAAAATCCAGTTCTGCACCAGGCCGGGTGTAGGAACTCCCAAAGTTGGCGGTGAACTGGTTGCATAGCTCCGCACAACTGTTGATGGAGTCAGGTGGAAGACTCATGACCTAGGACCTAGTTGTTCCAGTCAGAGCCACAGGAAAGTAATTGGCCATCACAGCTCATTGCCACCCGCTGCGAGAATGGCAGTGGAGTATATCTGGAGAAACTCGACAGGGTTGACAATCCCATCCAATTTTTTCGGTAGATGAGGCCAAAACTTCTGAGACCATTTGACCATGCGCAGGTGCATGGCCAGGGAGAGCAGCCGCCCCCTACTCCCGTAGGAGGAGGGTTTTCCCGAGCCTCTCGCCTTTCGCGAGCATGCTCGATGTGGACGCGGTCGTCCTGCTTTCTATAGCGGCGGTCAAGCTCCGACCGCAAATCATGCGTCGAGAGTCTCGACGCTTTGTGAGTGCGATGTGCCCTAGAGGGCAGCAATGTCGCCTGCTGAGACACAACATGTCTCCGATGCTGTGAAACTTGTGGACGAAGTCTTCAAGACATGATCCGACACTGAGAAGGTGCTTGCCTTGAAGAGGGAGGACCTTAGTTGCTGAGGCCATCGGCTACGGCTACAACCAGATGTTCCACATCAGTACGCCACTGCTCCATCGTACCTTGAGGTCCTCCTGGCGGCAATGGACGTTGGAGAAGAGTACGCACAACAATTAGTGTGTTCTCAGGGTTGTTGTGCGTCGACGCAGTGACCGACGCCAAGACCCCATCCTGATGTCTGAAATTGTTAGCTAGAGTAGGTGGTGGTGGTTGTAGTAAGACGCCCGTTGGGACAACAACACCCGCTGGCTATTGCATGTTGGAGGGATTCCCTCCAGCAGATTGCTCAGTATTGCCGTTGGACGATCCTGTGGGGGAATTCACCATCTTGAAATCTCAAGGCCCCCTACTTGGCGTGCCAAATGTCGAAGTGTGTGACCGACATTTCCCCGGTACTACTAAATCATAGCCCACAGAGGTTCTTGATTGGTTGGGGCAAGCGTGAGATTATAACATTAATGACACGTAGTCAGGTCTTGTAACTGTTGCTTTAATTGTCCTTTAAATGTCTGCTCCGTTGGAGATCCGCCAGTCTCGTTATTGTTGTCTCAGGTCCAGAGGCTTGACACCTAGCTGCTCCGGAGCTTCCCATCGTGGGGAGGCAGGTTCGGAGCCACTATACAAGTGGCAACATCGGACCTTCCCTCTACCTGGGGTTAGGTCTAGAGTCACTGGACACGTGGCAAGACCGGAGCTTCCATATGAAGGGAGTTAGGTCCGGCCTCGTCTTACACGTGGCAATGCTGGAGCTACCCAAACGAGGGATGCAGGTCCAGTACTGTGTAACGCGTGCAACATTTGTAAGTCTTCAACTTGGACAGGTGGAACTCCTTAGCGTTTCTTGTAGTATCATGGGATACCTGGTACGCAGGGTACCGACAACTGCCCTGGATTCAATCACCCTACGTGACCTCCTGGTCAGCACAACCACAGTTCCTCTTGAACTTGATTGTTGGAACCTCATCACCTCCTTGAGACTAGTCCAATGAATCCCGTCACCAGCCATGACTTGAACTCAAGCAATGCCTGCACATGAACAAATAACCAATACTTCCGAGCACAAGTCCTCGACTTGACTCTCATTTGTTCCGAAACCACAACACCTTACGTGAGCACCACACATAAGAATGTTGCAAAGCATAGCAAAATGATATCAACCATAACAACCAAAACACACCAAAAACTTAGTAAAAGAATACTAAGCAAACTTTCCCTTAATGTAAAGCAAGTGTAAGACCTATGTGTGCTGAATACATTGGCTTGTAGTGAATACACTTGCTTTGACGATAAAAGTTTTGAATATCACCAAAACACCTTTTTATCAAGGTCCGACTCTAGCTCTGAGCTACAGCAAGGTCCGAAGGTAGGTCCGGCTTGGTTTGGGTAGCTCCGGTTACGTTTGATGCTAGGTCCGACTAGCTTTGGTCAGCTCCGGTGAAGTTTTGTCTTTAGCTCCGACATATCTTTGGTAGCTCCGGCGTATTTTTGCTAAGCTCCGACTTGATTTTTCTAGCTCCGGCTTTTGGGATAACTAGTTCCGACTAGTTCTGGTTAGCTCCGGCACTAGGTCCTGCTAGTTTTTTAAGCTCCGGCGGGAGCTTGGTTGTACTAGTTTTGGTAAGCTCCGGCGCTAGGTTCTACTTGCTTTTGTTAGCTCCGGCTCAAGGTCCGGGTTACTCTGGCAAGGTCCGGAACTTGACCGTAGTGCTTCTGCTTTTCATTAGCAATGTTTTGTACTTGCTTTACATTGTTGGAAATATAGCTTAGTATTCATTTGCTAAGTTTTTGGTTGATATGGATAATATCATGTTACTGTGTTTTTGCAACATGCTTATGTGAGGTTCTCACGTAGGGTGTTGTGTTCGGAACTAACTTGAGTCAAGTCGAGGACTTGGGCTCGTATGGATTGGTTGTTTATTCACGTGCAGGTGTTGCTTGAGTTCAAGACATGGCTGGTGACGGGATCCATTGGACAAGTCTCGGGGAGGAGATGAGGTTCCAACAACCAAATTCAGGAGGAATTGTGGTTGAGCTGATTAGAAGGTTGCGCAGAATGATTGAATCAAGAACAATGCATATGAAGGTATCATGGACGTCATTGGAAGATATTTGCACGTGTGCAAGGAGTGCATGGACGTGGCTACATGGTTCGGAGACGTGATGAAGAGATGTGGACGTAAAGAGTTGGTCGGAAAGGTCCAACCGACTAGGTTATGGACTCAGGCTGCGGCTGAGTCAGGTTTGACTCAAATATGGAAAGATTTGAGTTCGTTATGATAGGATTTCATGTGGGTCACGAATTTGAGTTGTTTAGGAATGTGGGATACGTTCCTAAGGTGTTTGGAAGTCTTAAGATTGCTTCTATCTGCGTATAGAAGAATCTTGAGCAGTTATGGAAAGTTACGATTCATGAACAGAGTAGGATTAGGTTCCTGATCTGAGTTGAGTTGGCTTTCGAGCTGGTTATATAAGCAAGGCAGCCCAGAGCTCGTGGCGTATGACTTTGGGGCTGTTCCTCTTGTGTTCTATTGAATAAAATTCGTAGTTTGAAGGAACTTTTGTGCCTTGTTCGTCCGACTTGTTCCAGACAAGTTTTACTCGTCGAGTTTCTGGACAGCACTACCTTTCGTCGGTGGTTTTATCATAACTTGAGTTTTACAGATCCAATTGACGTAATTATTTTTGGGTTGTCTTCACAACTTGATTGTCTATCGTATGTCAAAATTTCACGGTCATTGGATTTGTGGTCTATGATCTACACGAGTTTCTTTGCAGCGTTCCAGAACTGTTTTTTTTTTCTCGGCTAGGGAAGATTGACCATTGTTTGATATTTCGATAATAACTTGAGTTTTACTCGACGTATTTGAGTGATTCTTTTTGTTTTGTCTTCGTGACTTGATTCCCTCTGATATCTATCACTTTTGTCATGGTGAAACACGTTTAGATTAGTCTCACACACGATTTCTTTAACAGATCGTTTTTCTACCGAAAGGGTTTGGGGTTTTATTGTTTCCGCTGCGTAAGATTTTTAAATCTACCATTAACCCCCCACCCCTTCTGGTAGCTTTTCATGTGCTCTTCGATCCTACAGCAAGTTTGAAACATTGCAGGTTAAAAGCAGAATCATTGCGATAAATCTCCAAACTTTGCCAAAGCCAACCGGAGCTTACCAAAGCTAGCAAGACCTAGCGCCGGAGCTTACCAAAGTTAGTAGGAACTAGTCAACCAAAAAGCTGAAGCTAGAAAAAGCAAGTCGAAGCTTAACAAAGACATGTCGGAGCTATCAAAGACATGCCAGAGCTAAAGACAAAGCTCACCGGAGCTACCCAAAACAAGTCGGACCTTAGTCGGACCTTGCCGGAGCTACCCAAAACAAGTCGGACCTATTGTCGGACCTTGCTGGAGCTCTGACCTAGAGTCAGACCATGTTAAAAAGGTGTTTTGGTAGAACTCAAAACTTTTATCGTCAAAGGCAATGTATTCAACACACATAGGTCTCACACACGTATGCGATCAAGACTACTACTGTGTGAGATGATCAAAGCCTACGTGACAAAGTCTATGATGCCAAAGATACAAGTCTTTTGAATCATTAGCATGTAGACACCTATGCTTAGAAGATTACATATCAAAATAAACTTTAAAAACTCTTCCAAATCGAGACATGTTAAACATACGCTCACCTTTAGAATCTACAATCTTGCAACAATTTTAAGTGAAAGTAATTTCAAGGTTTTCATCTAACAATTGTGAAACAGAAAGTAAGTTGTATTACAAATTTTTGAGAAGTGCCACATCTTTCAAAGAGTAGTGATTATTTATTCTAACCGAATTCTTAGCAATTATAGGTGTTGAAGAATTATCGGTGAAAGTAACATTCTCTACGCATGACACAAAAGAGAGGGAAGAGAACCATTCTTTGTTACCAGTCATGTGGCGTGAGAAACCTGAATCCACAAGCTGAATGTTCACCTTCCTCATGCGTGTAACCTACATAGATGCACAACACATCGATGACTCAATACTGGGGTTAGTTAAAAGGCATTTAGGAACCCATTACTGAGTCACACGACGTCCAGCAGGAATACCACGCGAATGCTGAGAAAATACAGTAGGTTTATAAGCCAAAATTGTCCTTGCATCCAACTACTGACCTATGAGGTGTTATATGTGTAGCACGAAAAACAATAGGTTTGGGAGCAAAATTTGCAAGTTTTTGACTCATCACAACAAGTTGCAAGCTCCTTACATTCAGTTCAGCACGTGCAACAAGTTTTGCTAGATTGTTATGTGATCTAGCTAGCATTCTTTGCTTCTTTTCTTGTTTAGCTAGTCTATAACAAAAATCTATGACAGGACCATCTTTATCATTGTAGGTACAATGAAATTTTACTTTGTGTTCATGTCTAGATAAGCAACCAATATGTTTATTAGCTACCGAATGAGACGACATTCCTGCAGACTTGAAAACCACCTCTTTTTGTTTAGGAACCGTTTGAATCAAACCACTTCCTAATGACTTAACAACCTTAGTTCGATATGCCTTAGCATGAGAATGAGAATAAAATCTAAACCAGTATTATAGTTGCAATTTTTATAAGAATACAGCAGCAAGTTTATGTTCTTTTTTGCATGACAAAACCGCTCTAGTGTCCTATACATGTTATCAAGTTTATTGGACAGATCAAGGCAATTTTCACATGATGTTTTTCCTTTTAATTTGCAATTAGAACAACAATTAACTTCATGAGAACATAAAGCATTGCTCAAAACAGAAATTTTATTCAAAGCAGCATGTAGATTCCTATCAAGCTCATCACAGTTAGAACAATGCAAATCAATTGTTGAACACCTAGCATCATTCATGTTTTTATCATTAAGTTCAGCAAACTTTTTGTTCTTTTCAACTTCAATCTCAAGTTTATCAAGAATAGAGGTGTGTGCACTTCTTAAAGAGGACAAGTGTTCATATATTAACTCACATGAGGAACAAGAATCATCACTAGGAATCAAAGATTTTAACCGATTAATTTCAGATTCTAGTGATTCAACTTTAATGGCATTCTCCCTAGGATTTTTCTCCTTTTTCTTAATTATAACAGTGCACTACAGGAATCCCGATGATTTGCGACGGCCGAAGCCGTCGCAAATAAGCCAGATGCCGTCGCAAATAAGCTATTTGCGACGGCTTTCTTTATTTGCGACGGCCCCCGGCCGTCGCAAATATGTCGTCGCAAATAAGCTTATTTGCGACGGCCACCGTCGCAAATAAACTTATTTGCGACGGCTAGGGGAGGCCGTCGCAAGTCGTTGCTGCGGGCTGGTGGGACCCGCGGCCTTATTTGCGACGGCCGTGCCGTCGCAATTAAAGCTTATTTGCGACGGCCGGGCCGTCGCAATTAATATCTGCTATTTGCGACGGCTAGGCCGTCGCAAATAAGTTTAGAGGGCAGGGCCCACGTGTCCTCTTCCGGGCCCACGACTTTATTTGCGACGGGGCGGCGGTGGAGCCGGGTCGGGGGGGGGGCCGGGGGCGCGGCGGGGGGGGCCGGCGGGCCGGGGGGGCGCGGCGGCGGGGGCCGGCGGGCGCGGCGGCGGGGGCCGGCGGGCCGGGGGCGCGGCGGCGGGGGCCGGCGGGCCGGGGGCGCGGCGGCGGTGGCGGGGGCGCGGAGGCGGGGCCGAGGGCGGCGGGCCGGCGGCGGAGCCGGGGGCGCGGCGGCGGGAGCGCGGCGCGGCGGCGGGGGCGCGGCGCGGCGTCGGGGGCGCGGCGGCGGTGGCGGGGGCGCGGCGGCGGCGTGTTGAGGAAAATGAAGGGTCGGGGTGGAGCTTCCCGATATAAGACTTAATTTGCGACGGCCTGGTTAATTGCGACGGCTCGGACTTACGGCCGTCGCAATTAAATCCTATTTGCGACGGCCTTTTAACTGGCCGTCGCAAATAAGGGTTTATTTGCGACGGCTGCGTTATTTGCGACGGTCCTAGGGTTTGCCGTCGCAAATAAGCCCTTATTTGCGACGGCCGGCCCGAAGGCCGTCGCAAATAAGTTATGATTTGCGACGGCCACCTTATTTGCGACGGCCAGAGGCGGGCCGTCGCAATTTAAGGTATTTGCGACGGCTGGCCGTCGCAAATAAAGTCGGCCGTCGCAAATGATCGCTTTTCCTGTAGTGGTGGCACTAGAAATAGCATCACACATTTCTCACAGGTGGGACATACCTATTCATCGTCGTTGTTATGTTCTGCTTCCTCCATGCTTGATCTTGAGTTGCCCGCCATGCATCACATATTTGCCAAAGTGTCTCCATCTTCATCACTTCTAGAGGCCACATCGCTGGAGCCAAGTTCTTGGAGTTCAGAGACAAAACTGTTTACAAATTGGCGACCTATAAAAACCTTCTTTTTCTTGTTGTCTTTGCAGAGGAGGACTTGAACTTTGATTGCTTCTCATCATAACTTGAGTTTTATAGATCCAATTGACGTAATTATTTTTTGGTTGTCTTCACAACTTGATTTTCTATCATATGTCAAAATTTCACGGTCATTGGATTTGTGGTCTATGATCTACACGAGTTTCTTTGCAGCGTTCCAGAACTGTTTTTTTTTCTCAGGTAGGGCAGATTGACCGTTGTTTGATCTTTCGATCATAACTTGAGTTTTACTCGACGGATTTGAGTGATTATTTTTGTGTTGTCTTCGTGACTTGATTCTCTCTGATATCTATCACTTTTGTCACGGTGAAACACGTTTAGATTAGTCTCACACACGATTTCTTTAACAGATCATTTTTCTGCCGAAAGGGTTTGGGGTTTAATTGTTTCCGCTGCGTAAGATCTTTAAATCTACCATTCACCCCCCTCTGGTAGCTTTTCACGTGCTCTTTGATCCTTCAATTGGTATCAGAGCCACGGTGCTCTAATATTTGTGATTTGCACGTGTTTTGACTAATCATCATGGAGAAGTACTCCGCCAAACCTTGTATGTTTGCTGGTATTGATTTTCAGGTTTGGAAGGCACGCATGGAGGCTTTCACCCAGCACAAGGTTTTGCAATATGGGAGAAGGTATACAAGCCTTACGAAGTGCCATCAAACGATCAAGTTACAGCTACAAATCTGAGAGATGTTGATAACAACAACAAGGCTCGGAACTTGATCATACAAGGATTAACACAAAGCGACTTCGACCGTGTTGCACACCTCCGATCTGCATACGATGTGTGGAAACCACTTTGTGACTACCACGAAGGATCCAACACGATCAAAGAGGTAAGACAAGACATGTCTAAAAAGGAATACATGCGCTTCGAGATGCAACTCGGTGAGTCTATTGATGACCTTTTTGCTCGCATTAATAAAATTCTCAGCAACTTGCGTAGTGTCAATGTTAATTTTTCAGACGCTGAAAATGCTAGGCAATTGCTAAGTGCATTAGATATGTCAATTTGTGAGATGAAAGTCACATCTATTCATGAATCTACTGTCATGAGTTCTCTTACATTAGATGTACTCTATTCGAAACTAAAAACTCATGAAATTGACATCCTAGCACGTAAGAACCCAAATAAGTCTATTGCATTTGTTTCACAACATGATATGTCTAGCTCTGGCCAATCATCATCTTGCAATACTCTTGCTTTGTTGTCCTTACTAACCCTGCAGCAGATCGAAGAATTTCCACAAGAGGAGTTGGCACTCATCTTTACTAGATTCTCAAAAGCATTGCAAAATGTGAGTACTAGAAGGAGAGGAAGCTCCAGAGCTCAACGCTATTTTGAATGTGGTAAAACAGGACACTTTCATACAGAATGCCCTAACCTTTCATGTCCGATCACCCGGGAAGAAAAACAAAGAAAGGACCGGACCTCCTCTGGAAATTCCAACAAGAAGAAGAAAGGTACCATAGGATGCAAGATGGTCAACAGTTTCATCACCGCGCTTCTAGAGTTCAGTTCAAGCGACGTGGACATTGGAAGTGATGAAGATGAAGATGATTTGGCAAACTTGTGTTTCATGGCGGGAAAGTCAGGATTAAGTATATAGGAGGCAGAACACAACAGCGAAATGAAGAGGTATGTCCTACTTACGAAGAAATGTGTGATGCTATTTCTCGTGCCACTATTATTTTTAAGAAAAAGGACAAAAAGCTTAGGGATAGTGCTGCTAAAATTGAATCACTAGAATCTGAAATCAACCGTTTAAAAACTTTGATTCCTAGTGATGATGCATGTTCCTCATGTGATTTAATATATGAACAATTGTCCTCATTAAGAAGTGCGCACACCTCCACACTTGATAAACTTGAGTTAGAAATTGAAAAGAACAAAGACCTTGCTGCACTTAATGATAAAAACTTGAAAGATGCTAGCTGTTCTACAATTGATTTGCATTGTTCTACTTGTGATGATCTTGACAAGAAACTACAGGATGATATGAATGAAATTTCTATATTGAACAATGCTTTACGTTCTCATGAAGTTAAATTTTGTTCCAATTGCAAACTAAAAGGAAAAACTTCATGTGAAAATTGCCTTGATCTGTCCAATAAACTTGATGACATGCATAGGACACTAGATCGGTTTTGTAATGGGAATAAGAACCTAAACTTACTGCTGAATTATTCCAAGTCTTGCAATGATAAAACTGGTTTAGGTTTTGATTCTCATGCCCATGCTAAGGCACATCCACCTAAAATTGTAAAGTCGTTAGGAAGTGGTTTGATTCAAACAGTTCCTAAATAAAAAGGAGTGGTTTTCAAATCTGCAGGAGTGTTGCCTCATTCGGTTTCAAATAAAAATATTGCTTGCTCATCTAGACATGAACACAAAGTTAAATTTCATTGTACCTTCTGTGGTAGAGATGGTCATGTCATAGATTTTTGTTATAGACTAGCTAAACAACTGAAAAGGGAAAGAATGGTTGCTAGATCTCATAACATTCATGCAAAATTTGCTGCACACATTGAACCAAATGTACAACCTGCTGTTTTGAGTCAAAAACATTCAAAGTTTACCTCCGGACCTTCTGTTTTTGCCTCTGGAGCTACTGATTTTTGTGCTACACAAGTAACACCTTATAGGTCAGTAGTCAAGAATAAAAAACCTCAAACTTTGACTCATAAACCTGCTGTTTTGTCTCAGCTTTCGCGTGTTTTTCCTGCTGCACGTCGTGTGACTCAGTACTGGATTCCTAAATGCCTTTTGACTAACCCCGGTATTGATTCATCGACGTATTGTGATTCTATGTAGGTTACACGGTTGAGGAAGGAGAACATTTGGATTGTGGATTCAGGTTGCTCACGCCACATGACCGGTAACAAAGATTGGTTCTCCTCCCTCTCTTTTGTGTCACGTGTAGAGAATGTTACTTTTGCCGATAATTCTTCAACTCCTATAATTGCTAAGGGTTCGGTTAGAGTAAATGATCACTACACTTTGAAGGATGTGGCACTTGTCAAAAATTTGAAATACAACTTGCTTTCTGTTGCACAATGGCTAGATGAAAATCAAGAAATTATTTTCAATAAAAACTGCTGCAAAGTTGTAGGTTCAAATAGTTTTAAAGCTGATTTTCATATGTCTTCTTCTAAGCATAGGTGTCTAGTTGCTAATGATTCAAAGGACTTATATTTTTTGGCATCGTAGACTTGGTCACGTAGGCTTTGATCACCTAACGCGTGTTAGTGCTCTTGATCGCATACGTGGGCTGCCTAAGCTTAAAGGGGACAAAGAAATTATGTGCTCTTCTTGTAGACATGCTAAGATGGTTGCAGGTTCACATACTCATCTCACAATGATCATGGCAACTGAACCATGTCAAACTTTTGCATCTTGACACCGTAGGACCTTCACGTGTTCAATCCTTCGGAGGTAAATGGTATTGTCGGTACCCTAAAAACCATACACCCCTTGAGGTTACAAAGATCTCAAGAGAAAGCCATCTACTTGGTTTGAAGACCCTCGGAGGCCCACTTGTCAGACATGACCGGACCCGCTTCTCCAACATGGTTAATCCCTGGGTCGCCATGTGTACAAACAAACCGGAGCTACCATCCACAAGGGGGAAGCTCCGGGCCACGTACCGAAACGGCACCTCTGGACTTAACCCCAGACCGAGATAAGCTCTGGACCTGACACATGTCTGATGGCCCCGGAGCTACCTGCTTCCCACAGCAAGCTCCGGAGCTGCCACGGATCAAATCGTCTGACCTTTTAGCTTCTAACCTCTGGAAGACCTTATAACGGCTCCAGATCATCAAAGGAGAGCCAGGAACTTCAAGAACTGATTAAGTGTCATTAATGCCATATTAATGACACTTAAACGGACGATATTAACACTAGTAACGGTGCTGTCAAAGCCCGTTACAGGGTTATTAAGAGCAATTAAGCATGTATCAATACTAGTAACCGCCGGGGCCACATGTCGGGCTAGGCTAGCTTGTAACGGCCTGCCCTTGTACTATAAAAGGACGGGCCGACGATACACTCGGGGACGTTCACGGGCGATCATACACACCCCATACACTCGTGACAAGCTCTTACTGCTAATACAACACCAACACACCCGTGGAGTAGGATATTACGCTCAGGCGGCCCGAACCACGTAAATTCTTGTGTCTCCTGTGTTAAACTCCAATTCACCTTCTTGAATCTCCGCGTGCCCACACCAAACTTCAAAACTCCCCAATCACTTTAGCAGTGTAGGGAGATCTGCCGGCTCCGACAGTCGACAGTTGGCGCGCCAGGAATGGGGCGCCTGAGATTTTCGAGAATGGTGAACTCCGCTGCTGGATCATCCAACGGCCAACCCGCTGCTCAGGCTGTTGTGGGCAATCCCTCCAACAGGCAGCCACCAGCAGGAGCCTCAGCACCAGCAGGAGCCACACTCCCACCACCACCATCTTCTCCAGCAAATCGTGCTGGGCAACGTGATGGTGCGCCGGCGTCGCTTACTGCGTCGGCGAGTCATGACAACCCGGAACATGCGCTCCATGCAGCGCGTGCTCTTCTCCAACGTCCACCACCTCCGGATGCATCTCGAGATGCAATGGAGCAGTGGAGGGCCGATGTGGAGCATTTGGTCGTAGCAGCGGCTGAATGCCTCAACAACCAGGGTCCTCCTCCTTCGGGACGAGCCCTGTCGCAGCGGCGGACTTTGTCTGGAAGACTTGGTCTGCACGCCTCCAATAGCAGGAGACGTGCTGCATCTCAACAAGTGACGTCACTGCCCTCTGGGGCTCGACGCACTCACACGGTATCCAGGCTTTCGACTCATGACCTTCGGGCGGAGCTTGATCGCCGATACCGCCAGCAGGATGGCCGTGTCCATATTGAGCGTGCCCGTGAAAGACGGGAAGCTCAGGACCTTTCTATTCTGGAAGGAGTAGGAGGAGGCTGTTCAGCCCTAGCCATGCACCTGCGCATGGTTAGATGGCCACAAAAGTTCCGGCCTCACCTGCCAGAAAAATTTGACGGGACTGTCAACCCCGCCGAATTCCTTTAGATATACTCCACTACAATCTTGGCAGCTGGAGGAAACGAGGCCGTGATGGCCAATTACTTTCCAGTGGCCTTAACTGGGACCGCCAGGTCCTGGTTTATGAGTCTTCCACCCAACTCTATCAACAGTTGGGAGGACCTGTGCCATCAGTTCACTGCCAACTTCGGGAGTTCTTACAGCCGACCAGGCACTGAACTGGACCTTTTTGCGGTCGTGCAAAAAGGGGGAGAATCTTTGCGGTCCTTCATCCAGAGGTTCTCTCAGGTACGCAACACTATCCCTTCTATCTCTAGCGCATCTGTCATTGTGGCATTCAGACAGGGCGTACGGGATAAGAAGATGTTGGAGAAGCTGGCGATCAAGGAGATCACCAGCGTCACGGAACTCTTCAGCCTGGCAGATAAATGTGCCAGAGTTGCGGAGGGCCGTGAAATGAACTCCAAACCAGCCTCGGAGGATCACAAGAAATCCTCCAAAGAAGAAGCCGCTATCTCCGGAGGTGGCAAGAAGAAAAAGAAGACCAACGGCAAGAAGAAGCCGTCGGCCGGCACATCCAATGTTGCAGCTGCTGCAGCTCCGGGTGGCTGGGGGCCACGCCCTGAGAAGCGACCTCGACCGTCTTCTGAAGACGGTGGCAAACCCAAAGTGTGGTGCCCCAGTCACAAAATGGGCAGCCACGGTTTGGAAGACTGCCGGGAGGTCCAAAACCTTGCCGAGCGCTATAACAAGCGCTGGGAAGGATCTCCTTTCCGACAGAGGGAAGGAAAACAGAAAGTCAACGAAGCTCCGGTTGAAGAGGAGTTAGGGTTCCAGGATCCTAAAAAGGTCTTGAAAGCCGTCTACACCTCCGTCGACGACGATTCTGACGTCTCCAACAACGAGCGCCGGAAGACCATGAACACCATTTTTGGTGGATCATGGGATATCACCTCTCGTCTCATCATCAAGACTATGCGACGGAATATGGTCGATGTAGCTCCTACAGTTCAGCCAGAACCTCATCGAAAGTGGATGGACACAGCCATCACTTTTGATGCTTCGGATTGTCCCCGGAGCATGGTTGGAGCAGGTCAGCTACATTTGATGGTATCTCCTACCATCAACAACATCCAGCTCCACCATGTCATGGTAGACGGAGGTTCGGGGCTTAATCTCATCAGCTTAGAAGCTTTCACTAAGCTTCAGCTCCGACCTTCGGATCTTCAACCCTCTCGACCTTTCTCCGGAGTAGGTCCGGGGGCCATTACACCACTCGGAGCTATTACTCTCCCCGTTACCTTCGGGACCCGGGAGAAGTATCGCACCGAGAAGTTGGTCTTCGACGTCGCTTAGATCAACTTACCATTCAACACCATTTTGGGTAAACCTGCCCTGTACAAATTCATGGCAGCTGCCCATTATGGATACCTGGTGTTGAAGATGCCAACACCAGTAGGCGTTCTCCAGATCCGCGGAAATCGCACTGCCGGAGTAACTACTCTAGAGGAACTCCACGCACTCACCACGGCGCAAGAGGAGGACTCCATACAGGAGCAAGCTCCGAAACCCCCGAGCATTCGTCAACGAGGTTTGACCTCTGCACCCCGTGTGCAGCCAAGCGGCGACGCCGACATTCCCGTCAAAGTCGTCCAAATTGGTTCTGATGCCGCTCAAACCACCCGTATATCGGGAGGGTTGAACGACAAATAGGAACTCGCGCTCATCACTTTCCTCCGGGCTAACGTTGACGTGTTTGCTTGGCAACCGTCACAAATGCCTGGGATCCCTAGGGAAGTGATTGAGCACAATCTGAAGATCTACCCCGATGCCCGGCCTGTGCATCAGAAGCCTCGGAAGCAATCCGTGGAGCGGCAGAACTTCATCCGACAAGAAGTAAAGAAGCTACTCGAAGCCGGATTCATCCGAGAAGTCTTCCATCCAAAATGGCTGGCGAACCCAGTCGTTGTGCCCATGGCCGGCGGGAAGCTTCGGATGTGCATCGACTACACCACACTAAATAAGGCATGTCCAAAAGATCCATTCCCACTACCTAGAATAGATCAGATAGTGGATTCCACCTCCGGGTGTGAATTACTGTGTTTCCTAGACGCATATTCTGGGTATCATCAAATCAGGATGTCTAAGGAAGATGAAGAACATACTTCATTCATCACAGTAGATGGATTGTACTGCTACACAGCCATTCCCTTTGGTCTCAAGAATGCAGCTTCTACTTTTGTACGAGCTATGTACAAAACTTTTGAAGAACTCATCAGAGACATAGTGGAAGTGTACGTCGATGACATCGTGGTCAATGTCAAGAACAAGGAGTCACTCCTAGACACCTTGCAGGATCTCTTCGACAAGCTGCGGGCCACCCGCACAAAGCTAAACCCGGACAAGTGCGTGTTTGGGGTTAGCTCCGGAAAACTTCTTGGTTTCCTGGTAAGTCACCGGGGCATAGAAGCTAATCCGGCGAAGATAAAAGCCATTGAGGACATGAGGCCACCAACTCGCATCAAAGACGTGCAAAAGTTAACTGGATGTTTAGCAGCCCTTAGCCGGTTCATATCAAGACTGGCGGAACGGGCACTTCCCTTCTTCAAGTTATTGAGGAAGTCCGGACCATTCCAATGGTCCGAAGAAGCAGAGAAGGCATTCCAGGAGCTGAAACAGTTCCTCACCACACTACCAATTCTGGTAGCTCCGAACCCTGGTGAGCCTTTGTTGCTTTACATTTTAGCTACTGACGAAGTCGTCAGTATGGTTCTGGTTCCGGAGAGACCAGGACTACCCCACACTCAGGAAACCAGACCCCTTCGGGAGGGTCCGGAGGTTCCTGAAAGTGAGTCTGGGTCCCAGCTCCCAGATTCAGGAGACCTAGACCCCTCCGGGAGGGTCCGGGTCATTTCTGAAGAAGCTCCGGGTTCCTCCAGCCAGAACCCGGAGGTCCCCGAAGAGAATCTGGACCCCTCCGAGAGGGTCCGGATCAATGAAGAGGAAGCTCCGGACCCCTCCGGGAGGGTCCAGACCATTCAACGCCCGGTATACTTCATCAGTGAAGTATTACATGATGCCAAGACTCGATACCTAGAGGTGCATAAGCTGCTCTATGCAGTTCTTATTGCCTCCAGGAAGCTTCGACATTACTTCCAAGCTCACAAAGTCTCGGTGGTGACCTCCTACCCACTTCGAGCAATCTTGCATAATCCCAATTCAACTGGGAATATAGCAAAGTGGGCTGCAGAATTGGCTGAATTTGATCTTGAATTTATTTCAAGACAAGCAGTCAAGAGTCAAGCGTTGGCAGATTTTGTGGCGGAATGGACTCCCTCTCCATCAAACCCTGGGGGCCCCAGTGAGCAGAAGGCGGAGCATCAAGCTCCAACCTTCACCGAGCTTCACTGGACCCTCTACTTCGACGGCTCCATGCAGAAGCAGGGGGCCGGAGCTGGAATCCTTCTCCTTGCACCAACTGAGGAGAAGGTAAAATACATGGTACACCTTGACTTCAAGGCAACCAACAGCATGGCGGAGTATGAAGCGCTCATCTACGGACTAAAGGTGGCACTGTCATACGGTGTCAGGCAACTGCTGGTCAAAGGAGATTCACATCTCATCCTCAAGCAGGTGAAGGGTGAATGCTCCTGCAACAATCTCCAGCTAGCTACTTACCTCCTAGAAGTCCAGAGGCTTCAGAAGGACTTTGAAGTCTTAGACCTCCACCATGTTCAGCGTGCCCACAACGCTGAAGCCGACGAACTCTCGACGAAAGCGTCAACCGGAGCTCCGGCTCCTAACGGAACTTTTGTCGAAACCCACAACTCAGCCTGCCGAACTGAGCGAAGGGGGCGAGATCAGCATCCCGAAGCTGACGGTCCCAATGGCCCTGTTACCATGGCAGCCATCAAGGGTCGTAGGTGCTGCCGGAAGCTCCGAGCAACCTAGCACGCAAGACTCAAATGCTCAAGTCAGTTCCGATGCATGGATCTCAGAGATCTGGAACTACTTGAAAGACAACATCCTTCCTGACGATGATGTATCCGCTGACCGGGTAGTCAGATTGGCTAAAAGATACACGCTGGTAGAAGGGGATCTCTACCGGCGCGGTGCCAATGGCATCCTAATGCGGTGCATCACAAGGAAAGAAGGCTGCGAACTCCTCGCAGAAATCCATGGAGGCGAGTGTGGGAACCACGCGTCTTCCCGCACGCTGGTTGGTAAAGCCTTTCGGCACGGCTTCTACTGGCCTACAGCACTCCAGGATGCAACTGAGCTGGTGAAGAAATGTGAAGCATGCCAATTTCATGCGAAGCAAGTTCATACTCCAGCTCAGCCCTTACAAATGATACCTCCTACATGGCCCTTCGCCGTGTGGGGGATGGACATCTTGGGACCCTTCCCAAGAGCCGTCGGAGGTTACAAGTTCCTGTACGTCGCCATTGACAAGTTCACCAAGTGGTCGGAAGTGACTCCAGTTGTGACGATCAACAAGCAATCTGCTATCAACTTTCTGCAATCCATCGTGAGCAGATTTGGAGTCCCAAACAAAGTCATCACTGATAATGGGACTCAATTCACAAGCTCCGCATTCCAAGGATATTGCGAAGACCTCGGCATACAAGTTTGCTACGCCTCCGTAGCTCACCCAGCCAGCAATGGCCAAGCCGAGAGAGCAAATGCTGAAATCCTTAAAGGACTCAAAACGCGCACCTATGTGCGCTTGAAAAAACACGGAGCCAACTGGATCGAAGAGCTTCCGCCCACTTTATGGGCCAACAGGACTTCTCCAAACCGGTCAACCGGAGAAACACCCTTCTTTCTGGTGTACGGAGCTGAAGCAATCCTTCCTCCGGAAATCACCTTGGGTTCGCTCCGGGTCCGGACCTTCGACGAAGCCGCGCAGGACCAGCTCCGGCGTGAAGACCTAGACCCCCTCGAGGAGGAAAGGTGCCAAGCAGCTGTTCGAAATGCCCGATATCGCCAAGCTTTACAGCGTTATCACCAGCGGCATGTACACAACCAACAGCTCGAGGAAGGCGATCTGGTGCTACGGAGAATACTATCCAGAGAAGGGTTAAACAAACTCTCCCCTGGCTGGGAGGGGCCCTTCCGAGTGATCAAAGTATCCCGTCTCGGAAGCATTCGCTTGGCTACCGAGGATGGGACACCTCTCCCAAATCCTTGGAACATCGAGCACCTCCGTAAGTTCTACACTTAATACCACGGAGGTGAGTCTTGAGTAACTTGGGGTGTATGTTATAGAGTCATTGTACAGAGTCGGGTAGTTCCTCCGGGAGAGCAGCCGGACCTTTCCCGAAAGGTCCGCAAAGCTCATGCAGCACTTGTCACAGTCTCCGGACTAAAAGTGTGGCTAACTACCCTGGGTCAAACGAGAAACTAAACACACTTAGCCTGGTTCCGTACCCTAAGAGTGTACTTGTTTCCCCTTTACCCCGGACCTATAATGAAAGACATCTTCATGTGAAATAGACTCCACGTGCATTTATTCTGTACAGGCTCAACATTTTTATTTTTCTCTTTGTTGTCTATAACAAAGACGTGCAATTCTTAAGAAATTTTAGTTCGACCGGTTTATATACGATTCGAGTTGTATTGTCAGTTCTTTTGGATTCAAATATCGCTTATGGCCAACTCGCCTGAAAGCCGCCAAGCCAATCTAGGGCCAGAGTGTGCTATCGACTTAGCCTGGTCAAGCACCCTAAGTACACCACTCTACCTACACCCCGGCAGGCCGAAGTAAGGCGGGTCCATGAATAGTTGAATCTAAGAGAAAAAGGCAACACATCCGGTTGTATTTAAAATCGCGTTCAACTTAAAGTTTTCTTGAGAATCGTAAGCCACTACAAAATTATAGACAAGGAACAAATTTTACTATTTTTCTTGACTTAAGTGTGCAGGAAAAATAAAGTCTACGTTGATGGAGAAAAGCAGGAGCTAACTAAGCTCCGACTCCCCCAAGGGGGCCAGCCGTCGACGCTGAGTATAAGATGGTGAGAAGACCCTGTAAATGGAGTCTGCTGCCAACAAACCAAGTGTTGGCAAAGGTCACTGCCGGAGCTACTCAGCTCCGACACCCCGGAGAACTAACTATCGACGCTCTACGTGTTGATAGAGGCTATCGCCGTAGCTATCAAGCTCCAACGATGGACAATGCCGGAGCTTCTAAGCTCCGACAACCTCAGGGGACCTTCACTATCGAAGACTTCGGACCTAAAATTCTACAAGTTCGGAGCAAATGAGTCTTCAACAAAACACAATATCCTTTTGGTACATGTTCACAATCAAATTGTGTATATCTACCAGGGGGCCAAGTGAAGATAAAGATGTTGAAGACAAAAAGTGAAATTCGCAAAATTTTGAGGATTTCATTCATCTGGAGACAGGAGATTACATCTGAAGACAAGGGATTACAAAATTGACGAAGAAGAAGAGAAAATACAAGTGAAAACTAAAGAGATGGTCCTAGACCCTATGGAAGAACTCAGCGACCTTCTGGGCGACCTCTGATACGCTGGCTCGGGTAGCTTCGCCTTCTCCTTCGACGGGGCCTTCAAGCACCGGGTCCAGAGGAAATTGGGAGTTCCGGCTGGTGTAGCACGTCAGCACATACTCTGTGATATTCCTCGCCAGGGATTGCCCCTCAACCTCCAGTTGGTCGGCGATGACATCGCCCACCTTGGAGATCTTGCTACCAGCTGCGCCCAACGTCTGCAGCGCAAGGTCCGGCTCCGGCTCCGGATCATCCGGGCGCACGGGGCTGAAACCCGTCGGCGTCAGCGCGTCATTGGCCTTGCCCAGGAACTCCCAAATCTGTAGGGAGTCCACAGTCTTTAAGCTCTTCATCTCTTCCAGGGATCTCTTGGCCGCCGTCAGTCCGAAATTCTCACGGGCGAGGCGCTCAACTTCTTTGGCGTTTTGCTGAATCTTTGCAGCAACCCGCCTCTCGAGTCTTCCGAGCTCCTCCTCCCGGAGGTGGATCTTGTTCCGGCGATCGACCAGGTCCTTCTCCCTAGCCTCTACTTTTTTCTCCCGGGCAACAAGGGCACACTCGTATTCGTAGAGTTCCTGCCCTCGTACCCAGGTCTTCTCCTCCTCCTCTTGGCAGCGCTCTTCCAACTTCTTAGTGCGCTCCTCGAGGCCCTTGTCCGCCAGAGCTATCATCTCGGCAAGCTCCTCTTCCCTCCTCAGGACATCATCCCGCAGCTCAAGGAGTTTCTGCTCTTCATTCTCGAGCCGTCTCTCCCTATCTTCAAGTGCCTCTCGACGCTTGATGAGTGCGGTGTTATTGGCCTCAAGCTGTTCGTGCCGAGCATCGGCCGCGTTATTGGCAGCTTTGGCCTGATCATAGATATCCCGGGATTGAGCGTCGAGGGCATGAGTCATGCTCTCCCTGTCATCCAGCAGCTTGCCCCAGTACTCCAGGCGGATCTTCTCCCGCTTGATCCACTCCTTGTCATCCGCTAGCCTCGACTGCGCCAGCTTGGTCTCAATGTGGAGCCGATTACGCCACCGCCTAATGGTTTGGCGCTCCTCTTCAAGAGCCTTGCTGTCGTGGAAGAAGGCCAGTTGGACTTGACGCAGACTGGAGCAGGCGTTGTCGATAGACATCGACAGCGGGATGGGCTCCGGACCTGCTGGGGTCTCCTCCGCTGGTTCCAGCGGGTCTTCACATACAAAAATTGGGTCCCACTCTACGAGAGCGGAACCCTGAGCTTCCAAGGCACTAGGGCCGTCCTCCGGGATGGCCTCAGTCGCCATCGAAGAAGGCCCCGCTGCCAAGTCTTCGTTCACCTCCTCGGGCAGGGGGCCAGTGATTTCGTTTGGGCACTCCGGCTCTGCCGCAGGTACCTCTGGCGTCGTCGCTTCCGGAACAGGAGCTGCTACTGGCTCTGGCCAGGACACCTGTTCCGAGGGAGGCTCGAGCTCCATCACCTCTTCAACCACCGGCTCTATGACCGGCGCTCCAACAATAACCGGCTCAGCGGCCGGTGCTTCGGAGGTAGTCGGCTCAACTGCCGGAACTACCTCGACTACCGGCTCACATGCCGGGGCTTCAGCAATTTCCGGCTCCGAGACCAGAACTACTACTTCCTCCGACTCAACAGCCGGAGCTTCCATCACTGCAGCACCAGGACCCGGAGCTTCAACCTCCAAGACAGGTGCCGCTGGCGTGTCTTCACTCCCGTGGTCCGGCGCTACCACGGGAACTTCTGGGGATGAGTCGAGGTCCATGACCACGACAGCCGGCGCCGGGGCTGTCGCAGCCTCAGCCACCACCTGGGGCGGCACCGGGACATGAGAAGAAGCTCCCACGGCCTCAGACATCATGACTGAGGGTGGAGCTTCACTCCCCTTCTTGGGGACGCTGCAGATGACGGACGAAGAAAATCAACAAACAATCGCTACAATTAAAAACTTAACCAAGGTAAAGATTAAAAATTACCTTGGAAGGCTTCCGCACCAGCTTCCGCGAAACCTTTTTCCTGGACGTTCCGGGCTGGCCACGGTCGGCGTAGAAGCTCCAGAAGGCCCCCGGAACTTGTCGTAGCTACGGGCGTTTCCCGGGTCGAGGCTCTCCTCGATCTGGAGGAACCCCTGTACCTGGAGGCTCCCACCGTCCTAGGTGCCGGAGTCGTGCGCCCGGAGCTAGCACCCCAGGAGGGTTCCACCACGGGGACAGACACGCTCCGGGAGGATCCCACTGCAGGAACGGTATCGTCCCGGAAGGACCCCACTACGGGGACAGTCGCCACGGTGGCAGAAGATCTTCCCCCCTGGGAGAAGGGACCAAGGCGGGAGTAGCGGGTCTGACGGACCTTCCGTCGGCATGTCGCAGCTTCCTCTTTCGGCTCTCCGACTCATCCGCCAGCTCCTTGCCCTTGCCGACGACCTCGACCCTCGACTGTGGGGCAGGGGCGGAGCCGTCTTCGGGCATCCCGGGGATCGCCACCCGGGTGGTTGATCTTCTCTCCACGACACCAAGGTCGTCAAGTGTGGGCATCTTCCGCTGGAGCTCCCTGCTGAACTCCACTTCACGTTCAGAGGGAGAAAGGCCGACGGCGGAGTCAAGTCATCACCGTCGACGTCGATGCCGTGCTGGAATTTCTTGATGTGGAACTCCAAGGTCTTCCCCACCATGTTGGACTTCAACCCGGTCTCAACCCGGTCCTCGTCCATCATGCTGTTGAGGGCCCAAGCGAGCTTCTCCCTCCTCTTCAGCGGCGCCCACCTGTTGGCCAGGAAATTACAGAATACCGCCTGGGGAGTCAATCCTCCCTCCACGCATTGGCGGATCCTGGTCAAGACGGGGTAGAAAGCTTCCGCTAGCACAGGAACCTCACTCCATATCGTCGTGTCGATGCCGGGCAGAGCGTCGGGCAGCTCCAACCGCTCATGCTCCTCCACCCTGACGACTATCCAATATTTCTTCCAGTCATCCCACTTCCCAGAAGGGAACGACCGGAGGTACTTGAACGGGCACTTCTTGCGCTTCACAAAGTAGTAGAAGCCAAGGTACTCATTACTCCGGCCAGTGGTGTGGACGGTGAAGAAGGTCCGAAAGAGTTCGATGCAGGGGGGGATGCCCACCCACATCTCACAGAAGTGGACAAAGATGGACACGAGGAGAATGGAGTGAGGGCCAAGGTGGTATAGCTGCAGACCATAGAAGTCTAGCAGCATCAAGAAGAAGGAAGAAAAAGGTGGGATCAACCCCACCATGGTGTACGAAGAAAAGTACACCATTTCACCGGCGCGCTCCTTCTCGAAGGGGAGCTCTCTGCCGGCACGGACCAAGCGGTTGAAGAAGTCCGAGGACCACCCTATGAGGGCCCGGACCTTCTTTAAATCTCCGTCGGTCTTCAAACGACTTTCGCGCAGACCCAACTCCATCGCAGCACAGCTAGGCAAGAGAAGAGCAGCGAAGCACGAGTTGGGAGTTTGAGCGCAAGATCAGATGAGAGGCGTAAAGAACTCCCAACGGTGCACGCTTTCCTTCTTAAGTAAGCCCTCGCAACGCTTGGATGGAAATCGCAGGGAATTCGAAGATACCATTCAAGAATTCAACCCAGCCGATGACAAGAGGGCCCGGGACCACCCCGACGATTAAGTCGAGGCTCTTACCCAGGCGAACGGTTGTCATCACTCGGCGGGAAACCCAAAGGTGGCGGCCTGACAGGGCGCGCGGAACCGATACGGTTTTCGTATCAGGAACTGGCGACCTTCAATTGTGCGAGATCCGCACGTCAAAGATCTCATCTGCCGCCTGAGGTGCGCCACACGGCGGGATCTAACTGTAAATCCCTGCCAACGGCACCTCCGAAGACCTTTGAAGACTCAGTTCAAGAGTCACAAGGATGGACCCACCTCTGACGGAATGACTTCACCCTAGTGATCTTCCTCGGAGGTAGGTCCAGGGGGCCACTGTCGGTACCCTAAAAACCATACACCCCTTGAGGTTACAAAGATCTCAAGAGAAAGCCATCTACTTGGTTTGAAGACCCTCGGAGGCCCACTTGTCAGACATGACCAGACCCGCTTCTCCAACATGGTTAATCCCTGGGTCGCCACGTGTACAAACAAACCGGAGCTACCGTCCACAAGGGGGAAGCTCCGGGCCACGTACCGAAACGGCACCTCCGGAATTAACCCCAGACCGAGAGAAGCTCCGGACCTGACACATGTCTGATGGCCCCGGAGCTACCTGCTTCCCACGACAAGCTCCGGAGCTGCCACGGATCAAATCGTCGGACCTTTCAGCTTCTAACCTCCGGAAGACCTTATAATGGCTCTGAATCTTCAAAGGAGAGCCAAGAACTTCAAGACCCGATTAAGTGTCATTAATGCCATATTAATGACACTTAAACGGACGATCTTAACACCAGTAACGGTGCTGTCAAAGCCCGTTACAGGGTTATTAATAGCAATTAAGCATGTATCAATACTAGTAACCGCCGGGGCCACATGTCGGGCCAGGCTAGCTTGTAACGGCCTGCCCTTGTACTATAAAAGGACGGGCCGACAATACACTCGAGGACGTTCACGGGCGATCATATGCACCCCATACACTCGTGACAAGCTCTTACTGCTAATACAACACCAACACACCCATGGAGTAGGGTATTACGCTCAGGCGGCCCGAACCACGTAAATTCCTATGTCTCCAGTGTTAAACTCCAATTCACCTTCTTTAATCTCCGCGCGCCCACACCGAACTTCAAAACTCCCCAATCACTTTAGCAGTGTAGGGAGATCTGCCGGCTCCGACAGTCGACAGGTATGTTCTTGTTATCGTTGATGATTATTCTAGATACTCTTGGGTTTACTTTATGGCGTCTAGGAATGAAGTTTTTAGTCACTTTAGAACTTTATTTCGTAGATTATCAATTGATCACCCAGGATCATTAAAAGCAATTAGAAGTGATAATGGAACTGAATTTAAAAATCAATTTTTTGATCACTTTTGTGCTGAAAATAGAATAGATCATCAATTCTCTTCACCATATGTACCTTAACAAAACGGTGTTGTAGAAAGAAAGAACAGAACCTTAGTTGAGATGGCTAGGACTTTGCCTGATGAATATCAAACTCCTAGGAAATTTTTGGCTGATGCGTTAGCAACCGCTTGTTATGTCTCAAATCGTGTTTATTTGCGTGCTAAGCTAGGTAAAACACCATATGAGCTCCGGTTTGGACATAGGCCTAGTGTTACACACTTTCAGGTCTTTGGTTGCAAATGCTTTGTTAAGAAACATGGTAATCTTGATAAATTTGAACCTAGATGCTTTGATGGCATGTTTCTTGGTTATCCATCTCATACTAGACGCTACCGTGTGCTTTTACTTGACACTAACAAAATTGTGGAGACTTGTGAAGTGTCTTTTGATGAAGCTAGCCCAGGTACTAGCTCTGGTGTTGCAGGACCAGATCTGTATCCTCTGGGGGAGGGTATTTTTGAAGATGAAGAAGAGCCGGTGATACTGCCTCGTATTTCCGAAGTTGACACGTGTCCAGCTTCGGACATTGAACAAGCTCCGACTATCACTTATGCTGGTCCTGATCGTCCACAAGTCACAATTTCATCAATCTACGATGAACCTAATGAAGAATAAGCTTGTGAGACATCTGTTCCCCTACGGTTTTACAAAGATCATCCCCCACAACAGATGATTGGAAGCTTGCACGAACGAGTCACACGGTCCAGGTTTTGCGATCCAAACTCTCATTCTCATTCTGCATTTGTTGCTTCTTTTGAACCCAAAGATATATCACACGCACTCACTAATGAATCTTGGATTATTGCCATGCAAGAAGAGTTAGAAAATTTTGAAAGAAATAATGTTTGGAAACTTGTACCTCCACCTCAAGGTCACACGTTAATTGGAACTAAATGGGTATATAAAAATAAACAAAGTTAGGATGGGGTTGTGGTTAGGAATAAGGCTAGGTTGGTTGCTCAAGGTTTCACTCAAGTTGAAGGTCTAGATTTTGATGAAACTTTTGCTCCTGTCACTAGATTAGAAGCCATAAGAATTTTGTTAGCTTTTGCAGCATCTAAAGGTTTTAAGCTATATCAAATGGATGTTAAAAGTGCTTTTCTTAATGGATACATAGATGAGGAGGTTTATGTCAACCAACCACCGGGTTTTGAAAATCCAAATTTTCCTAATCTTGTTTACAAACTGTCCAAAGCCTTATACGGTCTCAAACAAGCCCCTAGAGCATGGTATGATAGGTTAAAACATTCTTACTTGAAAAGGTGTTTACCATGGGAAAGGTTGACAAAACTCTTTTTGTTCTTAGGCATGGCAATGACTCATTATTCGTTTAATTGTATGTGGATGATATTATCTTTGGTTGTGCTTCTCATGATCTTGTGTCCAAGTTTTCAGCAATGATGAGTTCCAAATTTGAAACGAGTATGATGGGTGAACTCACTTACTTTTTGGGGCTGCAAATCAAGCAAACCAAGGAGGGTACCTTTGTGCATCAAACGAAGTATACCAAAGACCTCCTAAGGCACTTCAACATGGACAAAAGCAAGCCTCTTCGGACAGCAATGGGAACAGCAACAACACTTGAACTTGATGAAGATGGTGAACCCATGGATCAAAAAGAATATAGAAGCATGATCGGATCACTTTTGTACCTCACGGCATCAAGACCGGATATACAATTCAGTGTATGTCTTTGTGCACGGTTTCAAGGCTCCCCACGTGTTTCACATCGTTAAGCTGTCAAAAGGATTCTCAGGTACTTACATGGAACTCAAGAATTTGGCATTTTTCTTCCTTCTTCCTCAACCGTTACTTTGAAAGCTTTTTCGGATGCTGATTTTGGGGGTTGTAGGATTGATAGGAAAAGTACTTCCGGTGCTTGTCATTTTCTTGGTAATTCTCTTGTTGCTTGGTCCTCTAGAAAACAAAATTCAGTTGCACAATCCACAGCCGAATCTGAATATGTAGCTGCTGCTAGTGCTTGTTCACAAATTCTTTGGATTGTTCAAACACTTAAGGACTATGGGGTTTATCTAGATAGTGTTCCACAGTTTTGTGATAACACTAGTGCCATTTGCATTGCTAAAAACCCCGTGCAACATTCTAGAACTAAGCACATTGACATTAGGTATCACTTTCTCCGAGATAATGTTGAAAAAGGAAACATTGTGCTTCACCATGTAGATACCGAACAACAATTGGCTGACATTTTTACAAAACCTTTGGATTTCACTCGTTTTTGTTACATTCGTAGTGAAATAGGGGTTCCTCATGGCTTAAATTGAGGGGGAGTTTTGAAACATGGGAAGTCTATGTGTGAATCTAAAATAAAAATAATATGAGCATAGTATTTCATACATATATGACTTTGTGATTTCTTTTACATGCTGAATGTTCTTACTACATTACTCGTGTCATACATTTTGTAGTTTTTGCCATATCTAGTAATTGGAATAATTACTTACACTAAAACTGGTCATGATCGAACTTTCTTGCTATTTTGAACTTGTTACATGTTCACAAGTGCTTTTAATCATTAAGAATTAATCAAGTAATCAACTCACATGTTGAGTTTTTATGAACAAATATAAATTGAGAAAAGATCAAGAGAATATGCATGCATCGCACTTCTTCTTTTGAGATAGCTTATCATTGCACTTAGATATGAACTTGGAAGAATTTGTGTATGACTAAAACCATGTCCTTAAGCTTCTGATTGTCAAATGACATAGGCTTGGCTTGGTTGGTTAGAATAAGGCAGATGCATAATCTCTTGCGAATATCATATGATCTAAATTTATGCTTTGAGAAATAATAAAATGCAGCAACTAGTGTCATGCTTTCAGGTTTTAAATAGTTAAGTTTGTGTGATCATGACTTACTTAAATTGAAAATTACATTTGATCTCTAGCATGGCTTACACTACTTTATGTATCTCATTGATGTGATAGTGTAAGTTGCTTGATAGTATGACTTGGATGAGCTTTGTTTATATGTATATGTTATAATATACTCATACCAACAAAAGGCGGAAAGATAATTTGTTTATATGCTCATGACTTGCTAAATACATTGTCAAGGGGGGAGAGATAAGCATGAAGAGAAAGAGAATATGTGCATAAGGTGAGATAATAAAGGGGGAGAGATAATATGGGATAATTTTTGGATTTTCTTCTCATTTTACTTTTGATTTACAAAGGGGGAGAAATTGCTTTCAAAACTTTTATGTGAATAAGCCAATGTTCGGATTTTAAATGGTGTTGCCAATGCATTCATCAAGGGGGAGATTGTAAGACCTATGTGTGCTGAACACATTGGCTTGTAGTGAATACACTTGCTTTGACGATAAAAGTTTTGAATATCACCAAAACACCTTTTTATCAAGGTTCGACTCTAGCTCTGAGCTACAGCAAGGTCCGAAGAAAGGTCCGGCTTGGTTTGGGTAGCTCCGGTTACGTTTGATGCTAGGTCTGACTAGCTTTGGTCAGCTCTGGTGAAGTTTTGTCTTTAGCTCCGACATGTCTTTGATAGCACCGGCGTATTTTTGCTAAGCTCCGAGTTGATTTTTCTAGCTCTGGCTTTTGGGATTACTAGTTCCGACTAGTTCTGGTTAGCTCTGGCGCTAGGTCCGGCTAGATTTTTAAGCTCCGGTGGGAGCTTGGTTGTACTAGTTTTGGTAAGCTCCGGCTCTAGGTTCTACTTGCTTTTGTTAGCTCCGGCTCAAGGTCCTGGTTACTCTGGCAAGGTCCAGAACTTGACTGTAGTGCTTCTGCTTTTCGTTTGCAATGTTTCGTACTTGCTTTACATTGTTGGAAAGATAGCTTAGTATTCATTTGCTAAGTTTTTGGTGTATTTTGGCTGATATGGATAATATCGTGTTAGTGTGTTTTTGCAACATGCTTATGTGAGGTTCTCACGTAGGGTGTTGTGTTCGGAACTAACTTGAGTCAAGTCGAGGACTTGGGCTCGTATGGATTGATTGTTTATTCATGTGTAGGTGTTGCTTGAGTTCAAGACATGGCTGGTGACGGGATCCATTGGACTAGTCTCAGGGAGGAGATGAGGTTCCAACAACCAAATTTAGGAGGAATTGTGGTTGAGCTGATCAGGAGGTTGCGCAGCATGATTGAATCAAGAACAATGCATATGAAGGTATCATGAACGTCATTGGAAGATGTTTGCACGTGTGCAAGGAGTGCATGGACGTTGCTACATGGTTCCGGGACGTGATGAAGAGATGTGGACGTAAAGAGTTGGTCGGAAAGGTCCAACCGACTAGGTTATGGACTCAAGCTGCGGCTGAGCCAGGTTTGACTCAAATATGGAAAGATTTGAGTTGGTTATGATAGGATTTCGTGTGGGTCACGTTGAGTTGTTTAGAAATGTGGGATACGTTCCTAAGGTGTTTGTAAGTCTTAAGATTGCTTCTATCTGCGTATAGAAGAATCTTGAGCAGTTATGGAAAGTTACGATTCGTGAACAGAGTAGGATTAGGTTCCTGATCTGAGTTGAGTTGGCTTTCGAGCTGGTTATATAAGCAAGTGGCCCAGAGCTCGTGGCGCATGACTTTGGGGCTGTTCCTCTTGTGTTCTATTGAATAAAATTCGTAGGAACTTTTGTGCCTTGTTCGTCCGACTTGTTCCAGACAAGTTTTACTCGTCGAGTTTCTGGACAGCACTACCTTTCATCGGTGGTTTTATCATAACTTGAGTTTTACAGATCCAATTGACGTAATTATTTTTGGGTTGTCTTCACAACTTGATTGTCTATCATATGTCAAAATTTCACGGTCATTGGATTTGTGATCTATGATCTACACGAGTTTCTTTGCAGCGTTCCAGAACTGTTTTTTTTCTCGGGTAGGGCAGATTGACCATTGTTTGATCTTTTGATCATAACTTGAGTTTTACTCGACGGATTTGAGTGATTCTTTTTGTGTTGTCTTCGTGACTTGATTATCTCTGATATCTATCACTTTTGTCACGGTGAAACAAGTTTAGATTAGTCTCACACATGATTTCTTTAACAGATCGTTTATCTGTCGAAAGGGTTTGGGGTTTTATTGTTTCCGCTGCGTAAGATTTTTAAATCTACCATTCACCCCCCTCTGGTAGCTTTTCACGTGCTCTTCAATCCTACAGCAAGTTTGAAACATTGCAGGTTAAAAGCAGAATCATTGCGATCAAGCTCCAAACTTTGCCAAAGCCAACCGGACCTTGAACCAGAGCTTACCAAAGCTAGCAAGACCTAGCGCCGGAGCTTACAAAAGTTAGTAGGAACTAGTCAACCAAAAAGCCGAAGCTAGAAAAAGCAAGTCGAAGCTTAACAAAGACATGTCGGAGCTATCAAAGACATGCCAGAGCTAAAGACAAAGCTCACTGGAGCTACCCAAAACAAGTCGGACCTTGCCGGAGCTACCCAAAACAAGCCGGACCTATTGTCGGACCTTGCTGGAGCTCTGACCTAGAGTCGAACCATGTTAAAAAGGTGTTTTGGTAGAACTCAAAACTTTTCTCGTCAAAGCCAATGTATTCAACACACATAGGTCTCACACACGTATGCGATCAAGACTACTACTGTGTGAGATGATCAAAGCCTACATGACAAAGTCTATGATGCCAAAGATACAAGTCTTTTGAATCATTAGCATGTAGACACCTATGCTTAGAAGATTACATATCAAAATAAACTTTAAAAACTCTTCCAAATCGAGACATGTTAAACATAAGCTCACCATTAGAATCTACAACCTTGCAACAATTTTAAGTGAAAATACTTTCAAGGATTTCATCTAACAATTGTGAAACAGAAAGCAAGTTGTATTCCAAATTTTTGACAAGTGCCACATCTTTCAAAGTGTAGTGATTATTTATTCTAACCGAATTCCTAGCAACTATAGGTGTTGAAGAATTATCGGCGAAAGTAACATTCTCTACGCATGACACAAAAGAGAGGAAGAGAACTATTCTTTGTTACCAGTCATGTGGCGTGAGAAACCTGAGTCCACAAGCCAAATGTTCTCCTTCCTCATGCGTGTAACCTACATAGATGCAAATACATCGATGAGTCAATACTGGGGTTAGTCAAAAGGCATTTAGGAACCCATTACTGAGTCACACGACGTCCAGCGGGAATACCACGGGAAAGCTGAGAAAATACAGTAGGTTTATAAGCCAAAATTTGGGAATCCTTGCATCCAACTACTGACCTATGAGGTGTTACATGTGTAGCACGAAAAACAGTAGGTTTGGGAGCAAAATTTGCAAGTTTTTGACTCATCACAACAAGTTACAAGCTCCTAACATTCAGTTCAGCACGTGCAACAAGTTTTGCTAGATTGTTATGTGATCTAGCTAGCATTCTTTGCTTCTTTTCTTGTTTAGCTAGTCTATAACAAAAATATATGACAGGACCATCTTTATCATAGTAGGTACAATGAAATTTTACTTTGTGTTCATGTCTAGATAAGCAACCAATATGTTTATTAGCTACCGAATGAGACAACATTCCTGCAGACTTGAAAACCACCTCTTTTTGTTTAGGAACCGTTTGAATCAAACCACTTCCTAATGACTTAACAACCTTAGGTCGATGTTCCTTAGCATGAGAATGAGAATAAAATCTAAACCAGTATTATAATTGCAATTTTTAGAAGAATACAGCAGCAAGTTTATGTTCTTTTTTGCATGACAAAACTGCTCTAGTGTCCTATACATGTTATCAAGTTTATTGGACAGATCAAGGCAATTTTCACATGACGTTTTTCCTTTTAATTTGCAATTAGAACAACAATTAACTTCATGAGAACGTAAAGCATTGCTCAAAACATAAATTTTATTCAAAGCAGCATGTAGTTTCTTATCAAGCTCATCACAGTTAGAACAATGCAAATCAATTGTTGAACACCTAGCATCATTCATGTTTTTATCATTAAGTTCAGCAAACTTTTTGTTCTTTTCAACTTCAATCTCAAGTTTATCAAGAATAGAGGTGTGTGCACTTCTTAAAGAGGAGAAGTGTATATATATTAACTCACACAAGGAACAAGAATCATTACTAGGAATCAAAGATTTTAACCGATTAATTTCAGATTCTAGTGATTCAACTTTAATGGCATTCTCCCTAGGATTTTTATCCTTTTTTCTTAAGTATAACAGTGGCACTAGAAATAGCATCACACATTTCTCACAGGTGGGACATATCTATTCATCGTCATTGTTATGTTCTACTTCCTCCATGCTTGATCTTGAGTTGCCCGCCATACATCACATATTTGCCAAAGTGTCTTCATCTTCATCACTTCTAGAGGCCACATCGCTTGAGCCAAGTTCTTGGAGTTTAGAGACAAAACTGTTTACCAATTGGCGACCTGTAAAAACCTTCTTTTTCTTGTTGTTTTTTGCAGAGGAGGACTTGAACTTTGTTTGCTTCTCATCATGGAGACTAGAACCTGAAAGGTTAGGGCATTTTGTACAAAAATGTCCAAACTCACCACATTCGAAGCATCATTGAGGTCCACAACTTCCTCTCCTTCTAGTTCTCACATTTTGCAATGCTTTCAAGAACCGAGTAGAGAGAAGTGCTAGCTCCTCCTCTGGAAACCCTTCAATCTGTTCAAGGGTTAGAGCGGACAGCAGTGCAAGTGTACCACATAATGAAGATTGACTAGAACTAGGTGTGTCATGTGGTGAAGCAAATGCAATAGACTTGTTGGGGTTTTTACGTGATATTATGTCAAGTTCATGAGTTCTCAACTTAGAATATAGAACATCTAAAGTAGGTGTACTCATGACAATAGATTCACGTATAGATGTAACATTCATCTACCAAATCGACATATCTAACGCACTTAACAATTGCCTAGCATTTTCAGCATCTATTAAATTAACATTGATGCTACGCAAGTTGCTGAGAATTTTATTAAAGCAAGCAAAGAAGTCATCGATCGATGGTTACATCTCAAAATGCATGTACTCTTTCTTGAACATATATTGACGTACCTATTTGATTGTGTTGGATCCTTCATGGTAGTCACATAAAGATTTCCACATGTCGTATGCTGATCAGAGATGTGTAACACGATCAAAGTCGCTTTAGGTCAATCCTTGTATAATCAAGTTCCGCGCCTTGTAATTATTAATGACATCTCTCATGTTTGCAGCCGTAACTTGATTGTTTGGTGGCACGTCGAAATACTTGTAGACATTTTCCCATATAGTACAGCCTTGTGCTTGTATGTAGGCCTCCATACGAGTCTTCCAAATCTGAAAATCAACTCCATCGAACACAAGGTTTTGCGAAGTATTTCTCCATGTTGATTAGCAAAAACACATGCAAATCAATGATTTTAGAGCACCGTGGCTCTGATACCAATTGTAGGTTCGAAGACCACGTGAAAATCTACCAGAGGGGGGTGAATGGTAGATTAAGCTTTTTCAGCAGAAGCAACAAAAACCCTCAGCAGAAAATCAATCTGATAGAGAAACTGTGTGCCAGTGTTTACAATGTGTTCAAAACGTGAAAAATCAGCGTAGATCGCAGATAATAAAGTCACGGAACTAATGCAACAAGAATCACATGAACTCACTAAGTAGAACTTGAGATATGAACAAAAGACCAGATGAAGGTCAATCTGTTCTACGCGATTCAAAAAACAGATCAGCAATGCTGCAAAGAAACTCTTGTAGATCAAAAACCACAAATCCAATGACTATAAATATTATTAGATGGTAGATAATCAAGTTTTGAAGACAAACAAAAAAGGATCACGTCTATTGGATCTGAAAAAATGCGAGTTATTATCAAAACACTGACGCAACATCTGTCTGTACAGAAACTCGGCGAGAAAAACTTGTGTGAAACAAGACGGACGAACAAGGAACCATGGCTCCTCTAAACTATGAATTTATTCAAAGAAACAAAAGAGGAACAGCCTAAATTCGTGCACCACAAGCTCTCGCCTCCCTTTCTTATATAACCAGCTCTTAGGACAACGTAATGCTAACTAGGACCCCTACTCCTACTCATTTTTAATTAAAACTTTCCATAACTGTTCAAGAATCTTCCATACACAGATAGAAGTAATCTTAAGACTTCCAAACACCTTACGAACATCCTAAACATTCCTAAAACAACTCAACTTCTTGCTCACCACAAAATCTAACCAAAACCAAACTCGGACCTTCCACAAACAAACCATAACCACCTCAATGCACCCGGAAACATAGTCCACCCGGTTGGACCTTTCCGGCCACATCTTCACATCTATATTTCTTCACCACGTCTTGGAACCATGTTGCCATGTCCATGCACCACTTGCACACATGCAAACACATTCCAATGACATCCACAATACCTTCATATGCATTGTTCTTGACTCAAACATGTTGCACAACCTCCCGATCAACTCAACCACAATTCCTCTAGAACTTGGTTGTTGAACCTCGTCTTCTCCCTAAGACTAGTTCAAGGGACCCTGTCACTAGCCATGTCTTGACCTCAAGCAACATCTGCACATGAATAAACAAGAAACTCTTCCAAGTACAAGTCTTCGACCTGACTCACATTAGTTTGTAAACCACAACACCTTACGTGAGCACCTCACATACGCATGTTGCAAACCATATCAAAAAATGATATTAGAAATAACCACAAAAACACACCAAAAACTTAGCAAATCAATAATAAGCAAATCTTCTCATAAGTATGCACTTTTGAAACATTACAAGTTAATAACAGATCCAACGCTCAATTATTTCAGCAAATAGAATTATCGGATTGACTAAAAGCGACGTTGCAATACAAAGAAAAAAGATCAGACATTCAAATCCGAAACTCACGTGCAAATCACATGTCTGAAAGTTCGGACAGTCCTAACACAGTAACACGTAAATGTTACTCCCGAAAACACATTTGTAAAGATCAACTGTGTCGACTCACGTGCAGCTCACATGACTGAAAGTTCGGACAATCTGAAGCGAGAAACACGTGCAAGTCATGTGAGGAAAAGATCGGACAATCTGGATCGAGAAACACATGTGAGTGACGTGAGGAAAAGTTCGGATAATCCGAAGTGGGTGTTTCAACAATATTCAAAACTTTGAATGTAAACCCTCACTTTTATTATAATTGCCAATGTATTCAGCACACAAAGGTGTCACAAAATGGGCATCCAACTCATTCCACCAGATCTGGGCGCTCTTCTTCGTCCATTGGAGGGTCATCATTAGGGCTACGAAGGGCCCGACAAGTTTTTACCCTCGACTTAGAGAAGAAAATAGTCGAAACACAAAATAACAGAGGAGAAGGCTAACTCTCTGTTTCCCTCTAAGGCTGCTCCAGGCTATCGTGAGCCTCCTACGCTTCGGTACGCACCCGGACAAGCTCGGCATCTGACCTTTCGCGGGCGGCCATCTCCTGCGCCTTCTCCTGGGTCACTTAAGACAAGATCGATAGGGCCTCAGCGGCATCAACCCGAGCATGCTCTAGTTGCGATCGAAGAGACACTCACGCAGTCCCCACTAGACCGAGATGAAGCCCGGCCCCCCAGGAGGCTCGCGTCCTTCCGGCAACCTGTTTGGTTGACTTCAAGCAAATACAGGATGTCACCCCTTAGTAGGGTTGGGGATGGAAGCACCTGCGATGTGCCAGGCCAAGGCAGGGAAATACCAAGTCATCTGAAGCCGCCCCCTTAGGCGACTAAGAACTACGGAGAGGTCCCAATGCCCGACTTTGAGATTCGTCCGAGCGTTGGGACGCTAGGACTATTCATGGGTAACACCATCGCAAAGTCGAACCCACTCGGCCTCCTCCCTAATCGTATCCGTGTCCACGGACGCTTCGCCCTTCGTTAGGCGATCAGACCACTCAGCAGGCCGCGTCACAACGACCAGCGTTCCCACTGTTAACTGAAAGTGCATCTAGGACTCCCTTTTGGGTTTTGGATGATTTATGACAAGCAATTGGGATTCTAACCTTTTTGTTGAGATGAATGCAGGCCAATAATGAAAAATGAGCAAAATACCAAAAAGAAGGGATAATGAGGAGCAAAGTGAACTTGAGCTCAAGGAAAAGAAATAGTAGATTATTTTTTATGGAGTGTGTTAAGGAAACACACCCAAGAGCTCAATCATATTTAAACACACACACACATATTGCACAAAGTTACACAGGACCGGACTAGTCCGATATCAACCGGACTAGTCCGATATCTTTCTGCACCAGATCGGACAAGTCCGATATCTGTCGGACTAGTTCGGTATCTCTCTGACTTGAGTCGGACTAGTCCTCCCCAGGGCGGACTAGTCCTCAACACACTTCACAAGTCACACAAAATCGGACAAGTCCGTTGTTAACCGGACTAGTACGATATTCATTCTGATCCACTTCGGACAAGTCCGATGTTTACACGAACTAGTCCGAAATACTCACTGATCTAAATCAGACAAGTTCTCCAAGTGCAGACTTGTCATCAAACACACTTAGGGTTTCATATTTCCGGACAAGTCCGATGGCTATCGGACTAGTCCGAAGATTTCCAGTAGTGAAATCGGACAAATCTATTTTCTACCAGACTAGTCCGATATTTTGGGACACTTAGGGTTTGCTACACACAGCACACCGGACTAGTCCGGTGACCACCACGGACTAGTCCGATCTTTCTGAACCCTAACAGTCACTTTTAGGAACCCCATATAAATAGAGGTGCACGGCCCACTTTTACACTCTCGAACCCTAGCGCCGTCACACCTCCCAAGAGACTCAAACACCACTTCTCTCCACGAAATTAAGTGCAAAATCGATCAATCCTTTGAGGATCACTTCTACATCATTGGAGAGACACTTGGCACACATCATTGAGCTCTTGATTTGAATCTCTAACACACTCCTGCGTTTCAATTGTAATTTCTGAGTGTGTTTTTGGTGGCATTGTGATTTGTAATCTAAGGGAGCTCTCAACGTGTGAGAACGCCCCTTGAATTTGGTTATTCACCCCTTTGTGATTAGTGGAAGAGGGTTGGCCTTCGTGGCGATCCGACAAGGGTAGGGTTGGAGAAGACCCGGTACTTTTGTGGACTCCTCAACGTGGATGTAGGTTGCCTTCATGGTAGCCGAACCACGGGTTAAATCGTGTGTCTTGTCCTTTTTGTGTTCATCACTCAAATTGATCAACTTACTCTAGGGTTTGATACACATTGTTCAATTTACATTAAATTGTTGAACACAAGCCTTAATTGTGATACAATCCAATATATAACTGTTAAACTGTTGTTTGATTCTCTATTTCTGCTGCATACATTAAAGAATCAACCTAATCGATTTATCTTGATCAACTTAGTTTGTGAACACCGGACTAGTCCGCACTTTGCCGGACTAGTCCGATTTCTCTGGTATTGAACTTGTTGTTGAGTGTTGCAGGATCCGACAAAAATTCAAAAGGCCTATTCAACCCCCTCTAGGCCTACATTCAATTGGTATCAGAGCAGGTTCTTCAAGAAAGAGTTTAACCACTCGAAGAGATCATGTCGGATATGAAGGGTGTCCACAAAATCAACAACCAAGAGGAAGTCAACAACGACAAGACCCAAAAACTGGAGAAGTACCTCGAAGCCATTCAAGACTTCGAGGACGACGATGAGGAGACGCTGGAGCTAAAGGCGCCCTTCAGAAAGAAGGCACTTTCAAAAGGGAAAGCGAAATTTGAAGAGAAGAAGAAAGGGAGTAGTCACACTGACTACTCCCGATATCCTTTTAATTATGATCGTCTAAATTCCAATAACAATCACTATTTATCTATCCCACTTGGAAAAGCCCCACACTTCGATGGGAGTGATTACTCCATATGGAGGCAGAATATGAAGATGCATTTGATTTCCCTCAACCCAAGTTTATGACATGTTGTATGTACAGAGATAGATATTCCAGATGACGACGAAGAGCTCACCCCAAGTCAAGAGCAGGCCATCCATAGAAACGCTCAAGCCGCAACCGTAATCACCTCCTCTCTCAGTCGAGACGAGTTCACCAAGGTGGATGGACTTGAAATTGCTAAGGAGATATGGGATACACTACAAACAGCACATGAAGGTGACCGGCATGTGCGTGAGGCAAAAATTGAAATGATCGAAGGCGAACTAGGAAGATTCGCAATTGAGGAAGACGAGTCACCCCAGGATATGTACAATCGATTGAAGACACTTTTCAACAAGGTTCGATCATATGGGAGCAAGAAGTAGAATGACCACGAGGTGGTAAAGCTCATCCTTAGAGCTTTTATGCCTCCCAATGTCACGCTATGCTCAATGATCAGACAAAGCCTCGGTTACAAAAGGATGACTCCGAATGAATTGCTTGGTAAAATTATCAACTTTGAAATGATGGAGAAACAAGCCAAGCACGTCAAAGAAATTGCCGACCTTACCTCGGCCAAGAAGAAAGGAGTTGCCCTAAAATCTACTCTCAAGCCTCTATCCAAAGAAGCAAGAGAAGCACAACTAGAAGAGGACAGTGATGACGAGAGTAGTGAGCTAGATGATGAGGATATGATTTTGTTCAAGAAAAAGTTCAAGAGAATAATGAAGAAGAGACAAGGAACAAAATCAAGTGAAGGAAAGTACAAGGAAAGGACGAAGCCAAAGATGAGGCGGGCGTGCTATAATTGTGGTGAGTATAACCACTTTATAGTCGATTGCCCATATGAGGACAACAAGAAGAAAACTAAAGAAACCAAGCCTCTACCTAAGAAATTCTTCAAGAAGAAGAAACAAGCCGAACAAGCACACATTGGGAAGGAGTGGGACTCAAACGATGAGTCCTCATCATCCGATGAAGAAGAGATGGCTAGCATAGCCATAGAAAGCACATCCAAGAAATCCACATTCTTCCCCACACACGGTGCAAAGAAGGGAAATGGCACTTGTCTCATGGCAAAGGAAGGTAAACGCAAGGTAAACATCAAAACCCCTTCCATGCATTCCTACTCTAGTGATGATGAACTAGATAGTGATGATGAGGACATGCTAAATGGACTAGATAGGAAAACTGCTGCTAAAATGAGATTTTTACTTGACCAACTTGTTGAGAAGGAGAGGTTAATTGATCGTCAAGAGGACATGATTATCTCCCAAAAGGAGAAGTATGTCAAACTTGACAAACTCCTAGAGCTTGAAAAGGAGAAAAACAGTTCACTAGAGCTTGAGCTAGCTTCAAGCAAGAAAACTTGCTTGGAGTTAACCGACTCAAATGTTGCAATCAAGGACCAACTTGCTGACCTGATCAAGGTTAACAAAATCCTTGAAGTGCAAGTTGAGTCACTCAAGCTAAGTGAACCTTCCTCCTCTTCAAGTTCACCTTCTCAACCCACTAAGACTGATCTTGTTCATATGTGCACATGTAGTAAAATCAACACCAGTTTGAAGGAGAAGTCAACCTCCACAGAGGATAAAAATCCTACCCAGTATGGAATATTTGACAAGGAGAAGATCAACTATGCACGTAGTGCATACTTGGTCCAAAGACCTCCAAATGTCAAATATGGCATTGGTTACTCTTATGATGAAAAGCAACATGCTGGAAGTCATAAGAATAACAGGGGAAGGATCTCCTTTGTGAAGGGAAGATCCTCTCAAACTGATAAGTTGAAGAATAAGAAATTGAACTCGCATGAATACCGGACTAGTCCGATCGGTGTCCGGACAAGTCCGGTTATCCGGACAAGTCTGGCCACCCAGACTAGTCCGATTCATAAACAACAGCAGCTTCTATTTAAAACTTTTGATGCCTCTTATGTATTAATGAGAAACAATCTTGGTAAGGTTTATGCTTATTATGTTGGGCCACGCCATGGGAACACAAAATCCCATGTGTGGGTGCCCAAATGTATTGTAACTAACCTCCAAGGACCCAAGCAAGCTTGGGTACCTAAAACCAAAGCATAATTCGTTTTTGCAGGCCTATTCCTCCGGTGGATCCAAATGGGTGCTAGACAGTGGATGCACCAACCACATGACCGGAGAAAGGAGGATGTTCGTGGAATATGAAGAAAACGAGGACCCAAACGAAGGCATCTACTTCGGAGATAATAGTCAAGGAAAGGTGCTCGGTACCGGTAAAATTGCAATATCCTCTGAACACACGCTTTCTCATGTTTTACATGTTGAATCTTTACATTATAACCTGCTGTCCATATCACAACTATGTGACAAAGGTTATAATTGCTTGTTCACTAACGAGGGTGTGACTGTCTCAAGGAGGAGTGATGGTTCCGTTGCATTCAAGGGTATGTTGAAGGGAAAGCTTTACCCTTTTGACTTCAACAAGGATAAAGCCGAACTCGACACATGCTTGATTGCAAAAACCAACATGGGTTGCCTGTGGCATAGACGGCTAGCGCATGTTGGTATGAGGAATCTTCAAAAACTCCTCAAGGGCGATCACATCCGAGGTTTGAAAGATGTTATTTTTGAGAAAGACAGGCCTTGTAGCACGTGCCAAGCCGGGAAGCAAGTTGGAGCACATCATCCCGCAAAGAACATCATGACTACAACAAGACCGCTCGAACTACTTCACATGGACTTGTTTGGTCCAGTTGCTTACATAAGCATCGGCGGTAACAAATACGGTTTGGTTATCATTGATGATTTTTCTCGCTTCACTTGGGTTTTCTTTTTGCATGATAAGTCAGAAACACAAGGGACACTCAAGAAATTCTTCAAGCGAGCTCAAAACGAGTTTTCATTGTCAATAAAGAGTATTCGAAGCGACAATGGCACGGAGTTCAAGAACATACAAGTGGAGGAGTACCTTGATGAAGAGGGCATCAAGCACGAATTTTCAGCACTATACTCACCACAACAAAATGGAGTTGCCGAAAGGAAGAACCGAACACTCATAGAGATGGCAAGAACAATGCTCGATGAATACAAGACTTCGAATCGATTTTGGGTGGAAGCGATTAACACCGCTTGCCACGCAGCAAATCGGCTTTATCTTCATCGACTACTCAAGAAAACTCCCTATGAGCTACTGACCGGTAACAAACCAAACATTTCATACTTTCGAGTTTTCGGTTCTCCATGTTATATCCTGAACAAGAAGCCCAGGACTTCAAAGTTCGCTTCGAAGTCCGATGAAGGTTTCTTGCTCGGTTACAATTCAAACACCTACACCTATCGTGTTTTCAACAAGACCTCTGGACTTGTTGAAGTAGCACGTGACGTAGTGTTCGACGAGACTAACGGCTCCCAAAAGAGGCAAGTTGATCCATGTGAATTAGGTAAAGAAGAAGCTCCTTGTCTAGCATTGAAAAGAATGGCTCTAGGTGAAGTTCGACCACAGGAGTCACCTTCACACATAAATGAGGAAAATGAACCACAAGAGGAGACCAACAATCAAGGGGGAGCTTCAACACAAGCACGAGAGTATGAAGATGATCAACAAGTCAACAAGGGCAACCACTTAGGGGGAGAAGAAAAAGATCATGAAGACACAACTCCCCAAGTGCCCGACCCAAGAGTACACCAATGCATTCAAAGAGATCACCCAATCGACAACATCATCGGTGACATCCAAAAGGGAGTAACCACTAGATCTCGCATAGATAACTTTTGTGAGCATTACTCATTTGTCTCCTTTTTGGAACCACGCAGGATTGAAGATGCATTGAAAGATCCAGACTGGGTGGTGGCAATGCAAGACGAATTGAACAACTTCAAGAGGAACGAGGTGTGGGAACTTGTGGCAAGACCCAATGCAAACATAGTGGGAACCAAGTGGGTCTTCCGCAACAAACAAGGTGAACACGGAGTGGTAACAAGAAACAAGGTGCGACTTGTGGCCAAAGGGTACTCACAAGTCGAAGGTTTGGATTTCGATGAGACTTTTGCTCCAGTAACTAGGCTTGAATCTATTAGAATATTACTTGCATATGCTACTCACCATGATTTCAAGCTGTATTAAATGGACGTGAAAAGCGCCTTCCTCAACGGACCGATCAAGGAAGAAGTGTACGTGGAGCAACCACCCGGGTTTGAAGACAAATAATTCCCCAACCACGTATATAAATTGCGTAAGGCTCTCTACGGCCTCAAACAAGCTCCTAGAGCTTGGTATGAGTGTCTTAGAGATTTCTTCATTGAAAATGGTTTTCAAATTGGTAAAGTAGACTATACATTATTCACAAAGAACTTAGATAATGATCTTTTTATCTGTCAAATCTATGTTGATGACATAATATTTAGGTCAACTAACCAATCCTTTTGTGAAGAATTTAGTAGAATCATGACAGACAGGTCTGAAATGTCAATGATGGGAGAATTGAAGTACTTCTTGGGATTCCAAGTGTGGCAACAAAGGGAAGGAACGTTCATAAGCCAAACGAAGTACACGCAGGACATACTCAAGAAGTTTGGCATGGACAAGGCAAAGCCCATAAAGACCCCCATGGCAACAAATGGCCACTTGGATCTCAATGAAGATGGACCTAGCGTCGATCAAAAGGTATATCGCTCCATGATTGGATCTCTACTTTACTTATGTGCATCTAGGCCAGATATTATGTTGACTGTATGTTTGTGTGCACGATTTCAAGCCAACCCTAAGGAATGTCACTTGACAGCCGTAAAAAGAATCTTGAGATATTTAGTTCATACACCCAACCTTGGTCTTTGGTACCCAAAAGGCTCAAAATTCAATCTCATTGGTTACTCCGATGGAGATTATGCCGGGTGCAAAGTAGATAGAAAAAGCACCTCCGGCACATGCCAATTCCTAGGGAGATCCTTAGTTTCTTGGTCATCCAAGAAACAAAATTCCATTGCTTTATCCATAGCCGAAGCAGAGTATGTTGCAGCCGGGAGTTGTTGTGCACAACTCCTTTGGATGCGACAAACTCTAAGAGATTACGGTTACAATATGAACCGTATTCCTCTCCTTTGTGACAATGAGAGTGCCATTAAAATAGCCCACAATCCAGTAGAGCACTCTAGAACTAAACACATAGACATAAGACATCATTTCTTGAGAGACCATTCCATGAAAGGAGACATTACCATCTCACATGTCAACACCCAAAAACAATTGGCCGACATATTCACCAAGCCACTTGATGAAAAGCGTTTTTGCGAACTCCGAAATGAACTAAATATCCATGATTCTCGGAGTGTGGATTGAAAAGTTGCATACCTATATGACCACTTCAAAATTTTGACTGAATTCTGAAAATCACCCCTCTTCATTTTTTTCTCGAAAAACTATGTCAATTATTAGATCTTGATGAATTATGATCATTGTGTGATTGTTGTATGCTTACTGGTCAAATTCATCAAGATTAATTGATTTGTTTTGCCCCTCCTATTCTCTATTAGTGAACCTTCAAATATATATGAATGGGCTATTCAATTTCTCCTGGTGACCACGGACTAGTCCGTGGTTACCCGGACTAGTCCGCTCTTGCAGACTAGTCCGCAGAGTGCCAGTTAGACCGGACTAGTCCGATAGACCACGGACTAGTCCGATATAGCTCTCTGGATGACTTCGGACTAGTCCGGTCATGTCCCGACTTGTCCGATTTTTTGTGTCCATAACCCTAGCCGCCACCAAACCCTAATCTTCTCATCCCCACATTTGCTCACGCGTTCCTCTCTCTTGCACTCGAGCCACCAAGGCGATTCTCTGCTCCCTTCGTCGAAAAAGTCCACATTTGGGCGGAGATCAAGCTTGACCTCTTGGGGATTGAAGCTAGCGGACTTGTCCGGCCTCCAACCCCCAAACCTTCAAGCTTCAATCGATTTCTTTGGTAACTTTCTTCAAAACCCTAGAAATCTTATTTTTCTCCATTGTTGATCATATAGCCTAGAATCCTTCACTAGATACATGCTTATTTGATGTACTACGTGTATGCTAGACTAGATTTGCATTAGGAATCATTCCTTGACCAAACCGTTAGGTTTTTGAGGATGAACACCGGACAAGTCCGGTCCAGGAACGGACAAGTCCGGTCCAGGAACGGACAAGTCCGGTCCTCCAGACTAGTCCATGCCTGTGCACCGGAAAAGTCCGATGTTTTTGAACTGAAAACCTAATTTTCCAATTCCTCAATGCAATTCATTGCTATCTTTCCATACCTACGCCTTGTATCACTTACCATCATTCTTGCAAAATCATTCTCAGATCATGTCGAGCTCAAACAACGAAATCTCCGACTTTGAGGCCGAGTTGGACCAAGAAGTGGCACCTCGGTCCTTGACGGGTCTTGGCAAGAAACGCCAAGAAAGACCCTCGGAGCCAGCTCCTTCACCTCCTCAGGTTCGGAGGAAGGTGCTCGCAAAGAAGCCAGTGTCAAAGGCAGCATCATCCTCAAGTGCCTCTCGCCAAGCCAAGGGCAAGGGCAAGGGGATAGCAACGGGGCCAGTCGGCCCCTTGAAGCTCCATGCTCCCAGAGAAGGGGTCCGGGACCCTACTGAGGAGAAGTTCAACGGCAAGGGCAGTAATTCTACAGCCAAGTTCAGAAGCATTGACTGGTATGGCAGGCCAAAGCAAGCTGTCAATGGAAGGTTTTGGTGCAACTTCCATGCAGACTTCTACAAATCGGTGTATCTCCCAATGAAGACACCTGTGGTGCGCAGTCAATGGATTGACTGGGCACACCTTGAGAAGAAGAAGTGCTCAGCTTTTGATGAAGTCATTGCAGCAGTTGAGAGGCATGGCCTGAAGGATCTCTTTGCCTTCAGGCATAACTGGAATGATGAAGTGATTGCACAGTTCTTTGCAACTTGCCACTTCTCAAGTGAGGATGAAGAGAGTGTTACTTGGATGACACACGAATCTAAGTATAGTATCACTAAAGAGGACTTCACTAATCTGCTCCATCTGGACACCTCTAGACATGACAAGCTGATCATCCACAACATAGGTGTCATGGAGAAGGATAGGATGAAATTCCTATATGAGCCGAACTCAAAGTATGTCCCTCCCTCTACAAAGAACATGAAACCATTCTTTGTGGTCCTCAACATAGTGCTGAGGAAGACTATTACTCCTAAAGATGGAGATGCTGGGAGCGTGCAAGGATACCTCCGGACTCTAATTAGAGTCATAAGCAAGGACCGCCCATTTGATGTGGTGGAATACATTTGGAATGATATGGTAAACATATCCTGCACGCCTAACAGGTCATGTGGCTATGCTCCCTACCTCATGTATATGATTGAGAAAGTCACAGGTATTGAGTTTGTGAAGGATGTGGAGCACAGTCCTTTGAGGCCTCAGAAGCCTCAACAAGTGAGTGTCCAGGCTGCTCCCTCGCCGGCCTCCAGTCCCGAGGCACCGGCAAGATCAAGAAGCGATGCTAGGGCTGTCCCTACCTCTAGGGAAGCCCCTCAGAGAGGATCAGCCTTACCGCCATATTCTCCTCCTGCAAAAAGACCGAAGTGAAGGTCCACAAGCTCAACAAGAGAAGAAAGGAGGACATGAAGTATATAAAGGCCAATATGAAGCAAATCTGCCAGAAGCTGGAGATCGACCCCATTGGATCTCCAGTGATTTCTGAGGAGTCCGACCCGGACTTTACCGAGCTCGGGCCTCTGAACCCCTCCGAGCTTGCCTACTTTGGCATTGGGGGCTCGAGCGACTCCACTCCTCCTCCCTCTCCTCCTCGTCAAGCGGAAAGCGAAGAAGATGAAGACGATGACGAGAGGACCGACAGTGAAGAGTGAAGATCTTAGAACCCTCCTCTCTCTCTTTTTGGTGTCTTGATGCCAAAGGGGGAGAGATTGAGGGGGAGTCTTAGCTTTAGCTGTGGTAGGGTGTGAGGAGAGAGTTCTCTTTATCTTTCTTTGTGATTGTAATGCTTTAACGCTGTTTTCATGTTAACTATGGTTCTGTGTTGAAATGCTTAATTAATTTGCAAGTATGTGTTGAAATCTGCAATTTTGCTCCTGAAATGACATATGTACTTTGTATTGATTCATCAATGTAAATTATGTCATTCTCAATGTTTCAATGCACTTAGTTATGCATCCCACCATAAAGAATGCACATATGGATATTTCTCTTACTGCTTGATGTATTTTTTTGAGTCATATGTGCATACTTTATGAAAATCTCATCTCTTTTTGTCATATTTTGTGAAATCTCAATTGGTTGTCATCAATCAACAAAAAGGGGGAGATTGAAAGTGCATCTAGGACTCCCATGTGGGTTTTGGATGATTTATGACAAGCAATTGGGATCCTAACCTTTTTGTTGAGATGAATGCAGTCCAATAATGAAAAATGAGCAAAATACCAAAAAGAAGGGATAATGAGGAGCAAAGTGAACTTGTGCTCAAGGAAAAGAAATAGTAGATTATTGTGTATGGAGTGTGTTAAGGAAACACACCCAAGAGCTCAATCATATTTAAACACACACACATATTGCACAAAGTTACACAGGACCGGACTAGTCCGATATCAACCGGACTAGTCCGATATCCTTTCTGCACCAGATCGGACAAGTCCGATATCTATCGGACTAGTCCGATATCTCTCTGACTTGAGTCGGACTAGTCATCCCCAGGGCGGACTAGTCCTCAACACACTTCACAAGTCACAAAAAATCGGACAAGTCCGTTGTTAACCGGACTAGTCCGATATTCATTCTGATCCACTTCGGACAAGTCCGATGTTTACATGGACTAGTCCGAAATACTCACTGATCTAAATCGGACAAGTTCTCCAAGTGCGGACTTGTCATCCAACACACTAGGGTTTCATATGTCCGGACAAGTTCGATGGCTGTCGGACTAGTCCGAAGATTTCCAGTAGTGAAATTGGACAAGTCCGTTTTCTACTAGACTAGTCCGATATTTCGGGACACTTAGGGTTTGCTACACACAGCACACCGGACTAGTCCGGTGACCACCACGGACTAGTCCGATCTTTCTGAACCCTAACGGTCACTTTTAGAAACCCCATATAAATAGAGGTGCACGGCCCACTTTTACACTCTCGAACCCTAGCGCCGTCACACCTCCCAAGAGACTCAAACACCATTTCTCTCCACGAAATTAAGTGCAAAATCGATCAATCCTTTGAGGATCACTTCTAGATCATTGGAGAGACACTTGGCACACATCATTGAGCTCTTGTTTTGAATCTCTAACACACTCCTGCGTTTCAATTGTAATTTCTGAGTGTGTTTTTGGTGGCATTGTGATTTGTAATCTAAGGGAGCTCTCAACGTGTGAGAACGCCCCTTGAATTTGGTTATTCACCCCTTTGTGATTACTGGAAGAGGGTTGGCCTTCGTGGCGATCCGATGAGGGTAGGGTTGGAGAAGACCCAGTCCTTTTGTGGACTCCTCAACGTGGATGTAGTTTGCCTTCGTGGTAGCCGAACCACGGGATAAATCGTGTGTCTTGTCCTTTTTGTGTTCATCACTCAAATTGATCAACATACTCTAAGGTTTGATACACATTGTTCAATTTACATTAAATTGTTGAACACGAGCCTTAATTGTGATACAATCCAATATATAACTGTTAAACTGTTGTTTGATTCTCTACTTCCGCTGCATACATTAAAGAATCAACCTAATTGATTAATCTTGATCAACTTAGTCCGTGAACACCGGACTAGTCCGCACTTTGCCGGACTAGTCCGATTTCTCTGGTATTGAACTTGTTGTTCAGTGTTGCAGGATCCAACAAAAATTCAAAAGGCCTATTCACCCCCCCCTCTAGGCCTACATTCATTAACGTTTCTTACGTCACTAATAAAAATTTGCAAGAACACGAAAATTGTTGTGTAGCAATTCACCCAAGAGTATTCTCACAGGTATCGTATTTATCCCAAAGAAAAGCAATGGCATAAAGTAGATGTGAGACCTATATGTGTTGAATACATTGGCAATTAGAATATAAGTCAAGGTTTACATTCAAAGTTTTGAAACTTACACCAATGCACCACGATACACTCAGATACACACTGTTCAAACTTCTCAATTTATATCGGGAGTAACAGTTACTGATTAGAGTTTTCATATTGAGTTTGATTGCTCTGTTTTGCTCTATTTTAACTCGCAATGTTTCAAACTTAGTTTTGGCTTATGGAAAGTTTTCTTAGTATTATGTAACTAAGTTTTTGTGTGTTTTGGTGATTATGGATGATATCATTTTTCTATTGTTTGCAACAAGCTTATGTGAGGTGCTCACGTAAGGTGTTGTGTTTTTTGGACTAACGAGAGTCAAGTCGAGGACTTGGGCTTGCAAAGATTGGTTGTTTATTCATGTGCAGGTGTTGCTTGACGTCAATAGATGCCTGGTGATGGGATCCATTTAACTAGACTTAGGGATAATATGAGGTTCAACAACAAAGTTCGGGAGGAATTATGGTTGAATTGATCGGGAGGTCGCGCAACATGTTTGGGTCAAGAACAATGCATACGAAGGTATCGTAAACGTCGTAGGAAGGTGTTTGCACGAGTGCAAGGAGTGCATGGATGTGGAAACATGGTTATAAGGCGTGATGAAGAGAAGTGGACGTAAATAATAGGTCGAAACGGTCCAACCCGCTAGTTTATGCCTCAGGCTGTGGTTGAGGTGGTTATGTTTCGTTTATGGATGGTTTGATTTGTTTTGGTTAGATTTCGTGTGCGTCACAAAGTTGAGTGGTTTTAGGGATTTTCGGTATGTTATTAAGGTGTTTGGAAGTTTTAAGATAGCTTCTATCTGCGCATAGAAGAGTCTTCAGCAGTTATGTAAAGTTTCAGTTGAAACTGAGTAGGATTAGAGTCCTAGTTGGGATTGGGTTGGTCTTAGGGCTGGTTATATAAGCAACAGAGGTCAGAGCTTGTGGTGAGACAACTTTGGGATGTTTATCTTGTTCTTTGAACAATTAAATTTGTATTTTAGAGGAGCTTTTGTGCCTTGTTCTTCTCGGACAAGTTTTTCTCGTCGAGTTTCTTCACAGCACTATGTTGCATAAGTGTTCTTGTCATAACTCGAGTTTTATATATCCAATTGATGTGATTCTTTTTGGGTTGTCTTCACAACTTGATTATATATAATATGTGAAAGTTTCCAGGTCATTGGATCTATGTTGTCTGATATACACGAGTTTCTTTGCATTGTTGCTGATCGATTGACCTTTGTTCGATCTTTCAATCATAACTTGAGTTTTTCTAAATGGTTATTCATGATTCTTGTTGTTGTGTCATTGTGACTCGATTCTCTATAATATCTACTACTTTTGTCATGGTTGAACACTTTAGATCAGCTGCACACATGGTTTCTTAACAGATTGATTTTCTACCGAGCGGTTTTTGTTGCTTCTGCTGAAAAAGTTTTAATCTACCATTAACTCCCCCCTCTGGTAGCTTTTCACGTGCTCTTTGATCCTACAGTAGACACTACTCTTATGATCAATCTATGGGATACTAATCAATTATCAAGAAAGGGGTAAGTTGATGATATTGGTAGTGTAACACACACCTAAGCAATCTATTCTAAAGGGTAAATGGGTCCTAGTGGAGATTAGACTAAGAGTTGGTGAGTTGGTCCTACAATGCTTCTAATATACATATACATAGCCTAGGTTAGATACTAATGAGCATGTAAGTGGTGAATCCTTATGCTAAGTTGTTCAACACATGGGGCACGGGTTTACCCCTAGCAATTCTAGGACGACTCCTGCAAAGAGCCTGCGGCATAGCCGAACATGGAGGATTACAAGGGCAGATAGAGTTGTCACCATCTACTGCCTACCTCCTCAATCCGTGGGTCTACGAGCACCACGCTAGCATATTAAGTAAATATCTTAAGAGTCATGGCACAAGCTATCTTAAAGCAATGAGTAAACTAAACATCGTTGAATCAATGTTGTGACACAACATAAGTTATTCATATCAATATGATCATATCATAACTAACTAGACTATAGTGAGGGTTTGTAGTGTTTATGATGATAGAATAATATTGTTATGGCATAATTATAAATACTACTCCTACCACATACATGGAATCCACAATAAAACAAGAAACGCTTCATCCAAGTATATGAATACAAAAAAGACTAAAGATAATATCTTTATTATGCATAAAGTCTCAAATACAAGAAAAGATACATGTGTCATACCTTTGCCAATTTGGACTTGGGACTAGAGGCTCCTCTCTATAGCCTAACCTCCACTAAGGAACTAGAAAAACTAGTGTATACAATAGAATGATGCTATAGTGGTGTCTGTTGAAGTGAAGGGTGAGGGGTCCTTTCTATAGCTGGAGAAGAGTCGGTTCCCGCCACCAAGAGCGTGCGAATCTGTCTTCATCGTGACCAGGGCACCACAAGGAGTCGACACGTGGAAGCTGACCAAGTTTTGCGCGCGTTATAGTGCAGCCGAAGCACCACTTCGGCCAAACAGAATAGTGGACCAATTCCACTATGCTTCCTTGGGGTGACCTCCAAGTGGGTCCCATTGACTGATATGAGTGATACACTGTTGGATGACCTCGAATACTTCTGTTTGTAGGCCATTTGATCCATATGGTGCCACATGTCAGCGCTTGATTTGCTGGGATTTTATTTTGTAGGATCCATCCCCTTGTTTCACCTAAATTCTATATGAAATACCTCCGTGCACCAATTTCTCCAAGTAAACGTGGAACTAGGTTATTCCTAACTATGATGTGTTTAACAAATACTCATTCCTTCACATAATTTAGTTATATTGACTGTTGAAATTGGAATATAACGACCGTCAACAAACTCCACTAAGCTTACCCTTTGCTCATCCCGAAGCAAAGATAAAGACTTAAGTTGTTGATCAGGAGTTGCTACAATGTCTTATTTTTCAAAAGTACCAAGTGCACAACAAAGTAAGCTACATTGCATTGAATAAATTGGCAACGGTACCATACCCTTTTTCTTAGTCTTTATGAGTCTTATGCCTCATCCATTTCTTGGGTGGTTGAAGGACAGAACAGCAAAATGAGCATGCATCACCAAATGTATGATTTCCACTCAAATTTTTGGAGAATTTTGAATGGTCATTGGATTTAAGTTCCTCAAATGATGCACTTAATAACACCTATGTGGGAAGTGGTTTTTGTATCCTTACCAAGACAATTCCTTTCTTTTCCTAAATCTAAGTAAGGCTTGTATGTGGAGCTTGGTAGCGATCAAGAGTAGGCATATTTGCAACACATCTATTGCTAAGTCAAAAGACTAAGCCTTAGGAGAAAAAAACTCAAGCTTCTGATCAAGATTTATGCAATCATGATGGAATATTTGTGGAGTGGGAATATGAAGATGACTCCTTTGTATGCACTCTCTTTTTGTGAGGATGAAACGTGGCTACTTATTCTTTTTTTTTTCTCCTTTTTTTCTCACGGTCTTGTACATGAGCATGCATTTTCTTTTTCTTGTATTCATTTCTTCTACTCCTCTTTTTAAATAATTTTGAGAGAGTATTATGATTGAAAATCATGGAGTATCTTTTTGGTGGTGGAATGGTATGATAGAATTTTGCTAACTTCTAGTGTAGAAGTTTAGCATGTGCCCGTTTAATCTTGATCTTAAAAGCATGAAAAGATTCTCACATAGGTCTATACTAGTTTGACCAAGATCAATGTGAAGGCAAAAGCATATGCATGAGGTTTATCTAATTCAAATCATCATATGACTTTTGGTAGGAATTTCTATCAAATGAGGAACTCCCATTTTAAATTTTCTCCGTGAAATCAAGTTTCACATTCAACTAGGATATTAGCAGCTCTTGTCACTATATTGTATCCCACAACAACCTAGAATTGAACTTAGCTTTTGCTACCACAATTTCCAAGTTTCAGGCAAGAATATTCTAGGCTAATAAACCAATACGTGGATAATATTAAGTTTTATGCAAGGGACTGAAGAAAATTAAACAGAGCAACTATTCATCATTATAACTTATGCAAAGTAAAAATATTCTTACCGCACATCCTTTATTTTATTAACCTAAATTACATTATTATTATTATTATTATTATATTTTTTATTTTTTTAGATGCAAATGTGGTGGAAGGAAAGAAATAAAATAAAGGAATGCAAATGGGGTGTGATAAAAGTTACCTCAAGTGGGGGTTGTCGAAGTGTAGCAACGACACTTCACCCAGTACTACTAAAGTGTAGCTCGCGGAGGTTCTTGTTTAAGTTAGGGCACGCAGAGATCAAGAGCAAGATGGTGACATGGGAGATTTACGTGGTTCGGGCCACCTAAGCGTAATACCCTACTCCACGGGGTGTGTGTGTGTGTTTTGTTGTATTATGAATTGCTAGAAAGTGTAGTCTCTGGCTCAGCTTGGCCTTGTCCTCTGTATCGTGCGGCTTAGTCCTTTTATAGTCCAAGGGCTGACCGTTACATCATTAGCCTGGCCCAACATGTGGCCCTGGCGTATTAAATACCCTAATACACTGTATATGAGTATTAAGCATGGTTAATAGTGTGATAACGTGCCTTAATGGTTGCATTACCTCTATTAACATTGTTGTGATCATGTGTCATTAATACAGCATTAACGACATGTAATCAAGTCTTGTAACTACCGCTTTAACTGTCCCTTGAATGTTCGTGCTGAAGGTGATCCGTCAATGTATTCATTGATGGTGAAGGTCCGGAGGCTCCACACGTGGCAGCTTCGGAGCTTCCCCTTGCAGGGAGGTAGCTCCGAAACCGCTATACACATGTCAACACCGGAGCTTCCCTCTGCTGGGGGTTAGGTCCGGGGTCATTATTCACGTGTTCATCGCGGAGCTTCCCTGTGTTGGGAGTTTAGCCCCGGATTTACATTACACGTGTCAATCTCCAGAGCTACCCATATGAGAGATGCGAGTTTGGTGCAATATGACATGAGGGGCCTCAGGAGACCTTCAACTTTGACGGGTAGAACTCTTTTGCACTTCTTGCGGTATCAAAGGGTACCCGGTACACAGGATACCGACAGGGGTGTTCCCTCAAGCTTGTTCCTTGTCAAGGTCCGCGATAGGGATAAAACCCTAACGACGATTGTAGGCCATGAGGTTGGCCTAACCTTGTTGCAGGATGACTTTGACATTAGAGGGTTGAGTGTCGATGTTGGGTTGCCTTCCGTGGGTTCTATGAGTGCAGTTGAAGAGTATTGTTGATGTTTCTCGTCTGCACCTCTAGATTTCCATAGGTTGGATGCACCTTGTTGTTCTTTGGCTAAGCTAATGATAACCTTTAGCTACAAAGAAATGACATGCACTCAACATGCGTTGAGTGTGTTCCATCTTTTTTTTGCTAAGATGTAACATTTCTTTTTGCCATCAAGGAATAACTTGTACCCATCATGTATTTGGTGTGATTCGTCATTCCTTGGCTAAGGTAATGATAACCTTTAGTCACAAAGAAGTGACAAGTACCCAACATGTGTTGAGTATGATCCGTTGTTCCTTGGCTAAGGTACAACATACCTACAACCACAGCGGGATGACGCACACTCAACATGGGTTGAGTGCGATCCGTTGTTCCTTGACGAAGGTATAAAATACCTTCTAGCTACATAGTAACAACTTGCACCCAATATACATTGGATGTGATCTAGTCATTCCTTGGTCAAGGTACATCATATCTTCTGGCCACAAAGGAATAACTTACACCCAATGATGGTGGCAATCCCCTTGAGCTTGAATGAGTGCTTAGAATAGTTGAGAGCATAATGCTCTCACATATTTGTAGCAGTTCATTGGTTGCTCATGGAGGGTTTCCATGTCAAACTCCAGCCTCATATAGTTATGATCAACCTTCGAGCTTAATTTTCGATAGGTAACAACCATCCTAGTTTACTCCTGGGCCAGGAGATGTTGAAATGGAATACTCTTAGGGTTTCCAACAATCGTACTTTTAAATGACTGAATAGTAATATTACTCCTGCAAACTTCCCCTCTATGATAGAGAGGGATGGTTAGCTTCTGATACTTGTACAAATGAATTTTTCGGTTAGGTAACCGAATTTTCATTTGTACGTACGGGGAAAATAAAAATCAAAGATGCATTGGGTCCAAATTCAAGTGTATCCATGAACAATGTATTATTCATTGAAAAGAGTAGGCTTTATGGATAAATCAATTTGCACATTTCTAAAGCTCCTACTCATAACAATGCAAGTGATATAAATTCATTATATGGATCCCTTCACCTTGTAAATTTTCTAACCATCATAGCTTTTACACAAGAGCAAATGTTATTATTTGGATCATGGCAAACAAGATTCTCAATTTTATTCTCCTGAACATTTTTAATTTCTTGCCAAGGAATTTGAAGTTTAGTGATCCATGCATGAATGATTCTCAAAAAAAAATTATGGACATCACGATTCTTAGGTTGCTACATACCAATTCAACCATTAAGTAATTTCATCAACATTACATATGCAGAAAATGTCTATGTCAATTTTAGCAATGCTTATGAAATTCTAGGTACTTGTTTAGATTTATTCCTGAGTAAGGTGACATTCCTTTTTGAAGAATCAAAAAGAGCAATCCCAACAGTTACTCCCGTGAGGATGCATAAGAATTGAATGATGAGAAGGTGTAAACCTTCCTTATCAATGTAAGCAAAAATCATTCAATCCTAATGTAATTCCAATGACGAGAAATTTTAAACTTGTACCTCAGTGAAGAGTGACGACCATGATTTTTGGTGCAGCCTTCATGTTTAATGTATTCTGCCTACTTGAGGTCGGAGTTGAATGAGCTTCATCATGCTTCTCCAATGAGCCACCATATTGAGCATTACTCCACCATGAACTCAAAATGAGATTGATAGAGGGATATGTGCTTGATGGGGCCTTCCATCCTCTTTACAAATTTTGTCCTGGCTGCACTAAAATCAGGAACAAAGAAAACAACTCGAAGACGGTTTACGTTAGCTCAAAAGCATTTTGTACCCTTTGTAAATTATTTTGCCCAACTTGGAACAACTTGCAAATGCATTGAAATATTAAGGGAAATATTATGTTAGCTCAAAAGCATGTTGTACCTCTCGACAATCTTCAAGATTGTGGTTTGTCGACTTCTGGATCAGACACCACATCCTTTCACCGTCGATGTCTTCTGACGATGGTCAAGGTCATTTGTCTGGGCATGGCCCCGGCCACTCAGAGTTGCGGCAGCGACAACAGTAGGTGTGTCAGCAAGTGACTTCTTCTTGTTACTTGACTTCTTCTTCTTCTTTTTTCCTCTGTCAGAGGTAGTAGCTTCCGCTTTGGAGGATTGCCTTGCCTCCGCAGCTGGTTTGGAGTGCATCTCATGGCCCTCCGTAGCTCTAGCACATTCTTCTGCTTGTCTGAAGAGCTTTGTGACATTGCTGACATTCTTGGTTGCCACCATCTCCAGCATCTTCTTGTCCCTAACTCTCTCTCAGAATGCAACCACGATAGAAGCATTGGAGATAGAAGGAATTGTGATCCGTACCTAATAGAATCATTGGATGAAGGATTGCAGTGACTCCCTCGACTTTTGTTGTACAGCGAATAGGTCCAGCATGGTGCGAGGCCGAGTGTAGAAGCTCCTGAAGTTGGCGATAAACTGGCGACAGAGTTTCGGCCAGCTGTAGATGGAGTCAGGCAGTAGGCTCATAAACCAGGACCTTGTCATCCCATTTAGAGATACGGGGAAGTAGTTGGCCATTATGGCCTCATTGCCTCCAGCTGAAAAGATGGCGGTGGAGTAGATCTGAAGAAACTCAACGGGTTGACAGTCCCATCGTATTTCTCCAGCAGATGAGACCGGAACTTGGGTGACCACTTGACCATGCGAAGCTGCATGGAAAGGGCCAAAAAACTGCCACCAACTCTAAGAGGAGAACGGTTTTCTCGAGCAATTCACCTCTCGCGAGCTCGCTCGATGTTGACACGGCCGTCTTGCTGCATGTAGCAGCGGTCGAGCGCTGATCTGAGATCCTGGATCGGGAGCCTCATCACCGTGTGACTACAGTGAGCCACGGAGGGCAGTGACATCTGTTGCTGGGAGGGCGCATGTCTCCTGAGCTGCAATGCCAGAGGACCAAGTCTACCAGACAAGGTCCTACTCCAAGAAGGTGCATGCCCTGCATGGGGCAGACCTTGGTTGCTAATTGCATTGGCTGCAGCTACAACCAAATGCTCAACATCATTGAGCCACTGCTCTGGTGCGGCGGGAAGAGCTCCTAGCACTGGAGGATACTAGAGTAGATTTCACACTACATTCAACGCGTTCTCAGGGTTGTTTGTCGATGCAGTGACCGACGTGAATACACCATCCTTTTAAGATGGTGGTGGTGGCGGTGGAGAAATGACACCTGCCAGAACAACAACATTGGCCGGCTACGGCACATTGGAGGGATTTCCCCTAGTAGGCTGCTCAGTCGATCCGTTGGATGAAGCGGCGGTGGAGTTCACCATCTTGGAATCTTGAAGCCGGGTACCCCTACCTGGCGTGCCAAAATATCAAAATGTGGATTAGGACACTTCCCCCGATACTACTAAGGAGTAGTTCGCGAAGGTTTGTATTCAATTGTGGCGCAAGTCAGGATTGAGACAAGAGGTGAAACCGAGAGTTTTACGTTGCTTGGGCCACCTCAGCGTTATACCCTACTCTACGTGGTGTGTGTTGATTGTATGAGCTTGAGTGTGTATTATATGGCTAGAGATCAGTTGTCCTTCTACCTTGCAGTGCAACCCTTTTATATGCCAAGGACTGGCTATTATAGTTTGTGCCTGATCCGACAGGTGGCCCCGGCTGTAATCACTGCCCTATCCACGTTCTATGGTGTTAAGGGTTGTTAATAGCATGATAACGTGCCTTAATAGCAGTGGTACCGGTCTTCATAGCCTTCAAGACGGCAGACCCTCTTGAAGTTATTGAAACTTGATGCTTCGACAGCACCCACTATCAATGCATAAAGCGTTGATGGCAGGCCCCCTGGGGATTGTTGTAGCTTGATGCTTCGACAGCGCCCAATGTCAATGCATAAAACATCGACTTCGGGCCCCTTGGGTGTTGTCAGAGCTAGTTGCTCTGACAGCATCCACAATCGCCCATGTAGATTTTCGTCAATTGTTCATTTTCCTGCGCATAAGAGACAAGAAAAGCAGTAAAGTTCATCCTCTTGCCTATAGCTCATTTGCGACTTATTATCCTTCTTTGAATTTGAGATCCTAACAAACTCACTATGACAACATAAGTATATTGATTAAACTTCCATAGATCCAAATGTTTTCCAGACCCGCCTTACTCTTACCCACCGGAATAGGTAGAGTGACGTACTTAGGGTGCTTGACCAAGCTAAGTTGATAGCGCACTCCGGACCTATCATTGGCATTGGTTTTCAAGTGAGTAGGCCATCTAGCAATGCTGAGATCCAATATAAGGTTACTATACAACTTATATATCACATGAATCTCTAGGACGAAATTTTGAATGGATTGCACAACATTGCTATTGACTAGTAGGTAAAAAATGATGAAAATAATGAGATTGCTCAAAGTAAATGCACGTACAGTCTGCTTGCACAAATGCATTTAATTATAGGTCCGAATAACAAGGGAGACAAGGACACACTTAAAGTACAGGACCATGTTAGGTGTGTTATTCATCTTGTTCTAACCCATGGAAGGTAAAGACACACCTAAAGTATAGGACCAAGTTTGGTGCACTTTTGATCCAAGACCCTCCTGACTCTGTTCATAGACTCTATAATATACATGTAATGCAAATACAGACTCACCTCCGTGCAACTAAGTGTAGAACTTACGGAGGTGCTCTATTATACAAGGACTGGGAAGTGGTATCCCATCTTTTGTTGCCAAGCGGACACATCCAGGACAGTAAATTTTGATGACTTGAAAGGGACCTTCTCAACTAGGCGAGAGTTTGTTCATCCCTTTTCAAGTTAGTATTCACCGTAGCACCAGATCACCTTCCTCCAACTGTCGGTTGTGCACGAACCTTTGTAGATAGCCTCAGAGCGCCTGATGATAATGCGCATTTTGGATAGATGCTTGGCACCTTGCCTCGTCGAAGAGGTCCAAGTATTCACCCGGAGCTGGTCCTGCATGGCTTCGTTGAAGGTCTAGAGCTGAAGAGAACCCATGGTGATCTCCAGTGGAAGGGCTGCTTCAGCTCCATACACAAAGAAGAATGGTGTTTGTCCTATAGCCCGACTCGGTGTAGTCCTACTCGCCCACAATGCAGATGAAATCTCTTCTATCCAGTTGGCGCCATGTTTCTTCAAGCGCTCATAAGTGCGTGTCTTGAGTCCCTTGAATATTTCTGCGTTTGCTCTCTCAGCTTGGCCATTACTTGTTGGATGGGTTACTGATGTGTAGCTGACTTGTATGCCGAGTTCTTCGAAGTACTCTTTGAATGTTGCACTTGTGAATTGGGTTAAGTTGTTAGTGATGATTCTGTTCGGAACTTCAAATATCCAAACAATGGACTTCAAGAATTTAATAGCTGATTGCTTGTTGATAGTCACAACTAGAGTTACTTCCGGCCACTTTGTGAACTTGTCGGTGGCGATATATAAAAACCGATAACCTCAAACGGCTTATGGGAAAGGTCCCAAAATGTCCATCCCCCACACAGCAAACGGCCATGTGGGAGGAATCATTTGCAGTAACTGCGCTGGTGTATGAATTTGTTTCGCGTGGAATTGGGACGCTTTGCACTTCTTGACCAGCTCGACTGTGTCCTGTAGTGTTGTAGGCCAATAAAAACCATGCCAAAAATCCTTACCAACCAGCGTGCGGGATGACGTGGTGTTCTCGCACTCGCATCCATGAATCTCTTCAAGGAGCTCGCAACCTTCTTCCTGGGAAATGCACCGCATTAGAATGCCATTGGAGCCACGTCGGTAGAGATCCCCTTCTATGAACGTGTATCTTTTAGCCAATCCGACAATTCACTCAGCGGATACACCATCTTCAAGAAGGATGGTGTCTTTCAAGTAGTCCCGAACCTCTGAGATCCATGCATCAGGACTGATTTGCGCTTCTGGATCTTGCGCTCTTGATTGCTTGAAGCTTCCTGTAGCACCTATGATCCTTCGTGGGTGCCATGGTAATAGGGCCACCACGATTGCCAGCGTTGGGGTGCTGGTCTTGCCCCCATCACTCAGTTTGGCAGGCTGAGCGGCAGGTGATGACAATCTCATGACAAAAACACCGTTGGGTTCTTAAGCCCCCAGTGAAGCCTTTGTCCAGAGGTCGTCAGCTTCACCGTTGTTGAGACGCTAGACATGGTGGAGACCGAGGACATGGAAGTCCATCTACAACATCTGTACTTCAAGTAGATAAGCAACAAGCTGAGGATTATTGCAACTTTATTTACCTTTGACTTGCTTGATGATGAGTTGCGAATCACCCTTCACTAGGAGCTGACAGACACAATATGATAGCGCCACCTTGAGTCTGAAGACGAGAGCTTCATATTCCGCCAGGTTGTTGGTTACCTTGAAATCGATGCGCACCATGTACTTGACCTTCTCCCTGGTTGGAGCAAGCAGAAGGATTCCAGCTCTGGCCCCCTGTTTCTGCATAGAGCCTTCGAAGTAGAGAGTACAGTGAGTCTTAGTGAAGACCGAGACGATTGGTTCCGACTTCTGCTCATCGAGGCCCCCTGGAGTTGACGGAGAACGTGTCCACTCCGCCACAATGTGAAAGTGCATCTAGGCATCCCTTGTAGGTTTTGGTTGATTTATGACAAACAAATGAGATCCTAACCCAATTGTTGAGATGAGCGCAGTTTAATAAAATTATGAAGAAAGTGCAAAAAGAAAGGAGAGTGAGGAATCAAGTTGAAAAGAGCTCAAGAGATGAATAGAATAATCTTTGTGTATGGAGTGTGTTGGAGAAACACACCCCAAGAGATCAAGCAAAAGAAAACACTCTCACTGCATAAATTTACGCAGGTCCGGACTAGTCCGATATACCCCGGACTAGTGCGATAATCTCTATGTCCAGGAACAGGTAAGTCCTCCCAATGCGGACTTGTCTGCAGCGGACTAGTCCAAAAAAGTCCGGACTAGTCCGATAGTATCTCTGATCAACATCGGAAAAGTATGATATTCCACAGACTAGTCCGAAATCCTCACAGAACAACTTCGGACAAGTTCCCCAATTTTGTACTTGTCCTTAGCCCCTCAAAAGTTCACGATATCAGACTAGTCCGATATTATCTGGACTAGTCCGATAACCTCTCTTACTAAAATCGGACAAGTCCTCCAAGTGCGGACTTGTCATCAATTCACTAAGGGATTCACCAAGCCGGACTAGTACGATATGTGTCGGACTAGTCCGAATATCTCCAGTGCCCAGATCGGACTAGTCCGCATGTTTCCTGACAAGTCCGATATTCCTGAACACTTAGGGTTTTCCACACGCCGCACACCGGACTAGTACGGAGTCCACCACGGACCAGTCCGGACTTTGTAAACCCTAACAGTAAACTTTGAAAACCCTAGTATAAATAGAGGTGCATGGCCCTACTATGATTGCTCTCGACCCCCTGCCCCGTCACACCTTCCAATAGCATAGAAAACACGTCTCTCCACACAATCTAACGCAAGAAAGATCAAATCCTTGAGGATTAACCATGATCAAAGGAGAGACCCGTTCTTCAAGTCTTGAGCTCTTGGGTTTGAATCTCTCACACACTCTCGTTGTTTTATTGCATATCTTTCGAGTGTGTTTGTTAGTGTTTTGAATTGTAAATCTTGGGGAGATATCAACTTGTGAGAAGGCCCCTTGAACACAGTGATTTGCCCCCTTTGTGATTAGTGAAAGACAATCGGCCTCCGTGGCGATTCGATGATGGTAGGGTTGGTGAAGACTCGGTCCTCCGTGTACTTCTCAACGTGGACGTAGATTTTCTTTGTGGAATCGAACCACAGGATAAAATCATTTTGTCTTTATTTTTGTTCTTACTATTCATTGCAATCTAGGGTTTTCTCGATCTTGTTCAACTTATGTTAAAATTTTGTAACTAAAGTTAACTTGTGCCATATCTAGTTTTATTGAAGCAATACACTCTAGTTACAACTCAATTTCCGCTGCATAGAGTACTTGGATCAAAATCGCCGATCAAACTTGACCGATCTAGTACGAACACACCAGACTTGTCCGCACTCCATCGGACTAGTCCGATTTCTCTATGCTTGATCAGGTTGCTAAGTGTTTCAGGTTCCAACAAATGTTCAAAAAATCATAATCACTCCCCTCTAGTCTACATGCAATTGGTATCAGAGTAGGACTCTTCAAAAGGCACTAATTGCTCAAAAAGAAGATGTCAAACATGAAGGATGTGCACAAGAATTTCAACCAAGAGAAGGTTGATGATGAAAAGACTTAGAAGATGGAGAAGCTCCTCGATGCAATCCAAGACTGCGAGGATGATGATGAGGAGATGCTTGAACTCAAGGCACTCCTAAGGAATAAGGCACTCTCCAAAGGGAAGATAAAGATCAAGGATGAAAATAAGAAGGGGAGTAGTCACGCCGACTACTCCTAGTATCCTTTTAATTATGATCGGTTAAATTCAAATAATAATCATTACTTGTCTATCCCTCTAGGAAAAGCTCCTTTCTTTGAAGGCAACGATTATTCTATGTAGATACAGAATATGAAGATGCACCTAATATCACTTAACCCCAGCTTTTGGCATATAATGTGTACAGGGATGGATATCCCGCATGATGATGAAGAGCTCAAAACAAGTCAAGAGCAAGCTATTCATCAAAACACTCAAGTTGCGGCTGTCATAACATCATCATTGAGCCGATATGAGTTCACCAAGGTGGATGGACTCGAAATTTCTAAGGAAAAATGGGATACACTACAAACCGCACATGAAGGCGATCATCATGTGCGAGAGGCTAAAATTGAAATTATCGAATGTGAATTGGGATGATTCGCCATAGAAGAAGGTGAGTCACCCGCAAGACATGTACAATCGGTTGAAGATGTGGAATGATCACGAGGTGGTGAAGCTAATTCTCAGAGCCTTCATGCCTCGCAACGTAACTCTATGCTCAATGATTATAGAAAGCCTCGGGTATGAGAAAATCACCCCAGATGAATTCTTGGAAAGATTATCAATTTTGAGATGATGGAGAAACAAGCAAAGCATGTTAAAGAGATTGTCGACCTTACCTCGGCAAAGAAGAAAGGAGTCGCTTTGAAGTCCACTTGCAAGCCAATGTCAAAAGAGACTAGAGAAGCTCAAGAAGAAGATGAAAGCAACGATGAAAGCACTGACATCGATGAAGAATATTTGATCCTATTTATGAAGAGATTCAAGAAGATGATGAAAAGAATACAAGGTGGTAGATCAAATGAATGAAGAAACAAAGAAAAATCAAGACCAATGTTGAGGCGCGGTTGCTATAACTGTGGTGAATATGATCACTTTATAGTTGATTGTCCTTATGAAGAAAACAAGAAGAAGACCAAGGATACAAAACCTCAACCCAAGAAGATGTTCAAGAATAAAAATCAAAATGGACAGGCGCACCTAGGAAAGGAGTGGGACTCCAATGATGATTCCTCATTCGAAGAGGAAGAGGAGATGGCTAGCATAGCCATGAAAAAGGAGAACCAAGGAATCCACCCTCTTCCCAACTATTGGCACATGGAAGGACAACGACACATGTCTAATGGCGAAGGAAGGTAAAAGAAAGGTAACAACTAAATATTACCCCTCATATTCCTTTGCATGTGATAGTGATGATTCTAGTGAATACGATAGTTGTGATGAAAATGAATACATGCTTAGTGGTTTAGACAAGAAAATTGCTTCTAGGATGAAATTTTTAATGGATAAGCTTATTGATAAGGAGGAGCTTGCTAATCGCCAAGAACATATGATCATCCTTCAAAAGGAGGAATATCTTAAGATCAAAAAGCTTATTGAACTTGAAATGGAGCAAAGCAGGTTACTAGAACTTGAGTTAGCTTAAGTTAGGAAGCTTGCTTGAAGTTAAGCGACTCAAATGTAATCATCAAGGATGAACTTGCTAACTTAACCAAAGTTAACAAGATCCTTGAGGTACAAGTGGAGTCACTCAAGCAAAATGACCCTTCATCCTCTTCAAGTCACCTTCTCGACACTAACTACTATTACTTGTACATGTGCTAAAATTGACACTAACTTGAAGGAGAAGTTAAGCTTGACAAAGGACAAGCATCCTTCCCTAAGTGGCATATTTGACAAGGAGAAGGTCAAGTATGCACGCAGTGCATACTTGGCTACAAGACCTCCTAGTGTCAAATATGGCATTGGGTATTCTTATGGTGAAAAGGAAAATGCTAGAAGCCACAAGAATAACAAGGAACACATTGCTTTTGTCAAGGGAAACTCCTCTCAAGCTAGAAAGCTTAACAATGTTGATAAGTGCAAAAATGTTAACACACATGAACAACAACTATTGTTTAGAACCATTGACACATCATATGTTCTCATGAAAAGTAATCTTGGTAGAGTTTATGCTAAACATTTTGGGCTACGCCATGGGGACACCAAGTCTCATGTGTGGGTGCCCAAATCACTTATGACTAACCTCAAAGGACCCAAGCAAGCTTGGGTACCTAAGACCAAGGCGTGATTTGTTCTTGCAGGCCTATTCCTCCAGTGGATCGAAATGGGTGCTAGATAGTGGATGCACTAACCACATGACCGGAGAAAGAAGGATGTTTGTTGAATATGAATAAAATGAAGATCCAAACGAAGGCATCTATTTTGGAGACAACAGTCAAGGAAGGGTACTCGATACCGGTAAAATTGTGATTTTGCCTCAACACACTCTTTCTCATGTTTTACATGTCGATTCCTTAGATTATAACCTACATTCCATATCTCAATTATGTGACAAGGGTTATAATTGCTTGTTCACTAATGAGGGTGTGATAGTCTCTAGAAGGAGTGATGACTCGGTTGCATTCAAGGGTGTGTTAAAGAGAAAGCTTTATCTTGTTGACTTCAACAAAGATAAAGTCGAACTTGACACATGCTTGATTGCAAAGACCAACATGGCTTGGGTGTGGCATAGACGACTAGTACATGTTGGTATGAGGAATCTTCAAAAACTCCTCAAGGGTGATCACATATGAGGTTTGAAGGATGTTGTTTTTGAGAAAGATAGGCCTTGTAGTGCGTGCCAAGCCGGGAAGCAAGTAGGAGCACTTCGTCTTGCAAATAATGTCATGACAACAATGAGACCACTCGAGGTACTTCACATGGATCTATTTGGTCCAATTGCTTACAGAAGCATCATCGGTAACAAATACGGTTTAGTAATTGTTGATGATTTTTTGCACTTCACGTGGGTTTTCTATTTGCATGATAAGACAAAAACTCAAGGCATCCTCAAGAACTTTTTAAAGCGTGCCCAAAATGAATTCTCGTTGAAGATCAAGAACACACGAAGTGACAATGGCATGGAATTCAAGAACACCCAAGTTGAGGAGTGCCTAGACGAAGAAGGGATAAAACATGAATTTTCAGCACTGTATTCCCCTCAACAAAACAGAGTAGCCGAAAGGAAGAACCGAACCCTCATTGTGATGGCAAGGACAATGCTCGATGAGTACAAGACTTCGGATCGGTTTTGGGCTGAAGCGGTTAACATCGCTTGTTACGCCATAAACCGACTCTATCTTCATCGCCTACTCATGAAAACGTCATATGAATTACTCACCAGTAATAAGCCGAATATTTCCTATTTTCGAGTCTTCGGTTCTAAATGTTATATTTTGAACAAGAAGCCAAGGACTTCAAAGTTCGCTTCAAAGTCCGATGAAGGTTTCTTGCTTGGCTATGATTCGAACTCTTACTCCTATCGGACTTGTTGAAGTAGCACGTGACGTAGTGTTCGATGAAACTAACGGCTCTCAAGAAGAGAAAGTTGATCAATATGTGCTAGATAGAGAAGAAGATCCATGTCAAGCATTGAGAAGAATGGCGCTGGGCGATGTTGAACCACAAGCGCCACCTCCAAATGCAAATGAAGAAGATGAGTCACAAGTGGAGGTAAATGATCAAGGGGGAGCTTCTACACAAGATCAACCTCATGAAGATCATGGTGACCAACAAATCAATGAGGACAACCATCTAGGGGGAAAAGAAGATGACCATGATGATTCAAGACCACAAGTGCCACATCCAAGAGTACACCAATGTATCCAAAGAGATCACCCCCTCGACAACATAATCGGTGACATCCAAAAGGGACTAACAACTAGATCTCGAATAGCTAATTTTTGTGAACATTACTCATTTGTATCCTCTTTGGAACCACACAGGGTTGAAGATGCATTGAATGATCTGAATTAGGTGGTGGCAATGCAAGAAGAATTGAATAACTTCAAACAGAATGAGGCGTGGGAACTTGTTGAAAGACCCAAGTTCAACGTCGTTGGAAATAAATGGGTCTTTCGCAACAAGCAAGGCGAACACGGGGTGGTGACAAGAAACAAGGTGCCACTTGTGGCCAAAGGGTATTCACAAGTCGACGGTTTGGATTTCGATGAAACTTTTGCTCCTGTAGCTAGGCTTGAATCGATTCAAATATTACTTGCATATGCTACTCACCATGATTTCAAGCTCTATGAAATGGATGTGAAAAGCGCCTTTCTCAACGGACCAATCAAGGAGGAGGTGCACGTGGAGCAACCCCCGGATTCGAAGATCAAGAGTTCCCCGACCATGTGTTCAAACTGCGTAGGCTCTCTATGGCCTCAAACAAGCTCCTAGAGCTTGTTATGAGTGTCTTAGAGATTTTTTAATTGAAAATGGATTTAAGATTGGTAAATCTGATTACACGTTGTTTACCAAGCATTTTGACAATGATCTATTTGTTTGTCAAATTTATGTTGATGATGTTATATTTGGCTCAACTAACAAATCCTTTTATCAAGAATTTAGTAAAGTTATGACAGATAGATTAGAGATGTCTATGATGGGAGAATTGAAATATTTCATGGGATTCCAAGTGAGGCAACAAAATGAAGGGACGTTCATAAGCCAAACCAAGTATACTCAAGACATAATCAAGAAGTTTGGAATGGACAAGGCGAAGCCTATAAAGACTCCCATGGGAACAAATGGACACTTGGATCTCAATGAAGACAGACCGAATGTGGATCAAAAGGTATATCGCTCCATGATTGGATCCCTACTTTACTTATGTGCATCTAGGCCTGATATTATGATGAGTGTATGTTTGTGTGCAAGATTTCAAGCCAATCCTAAGGAGTGTCATTTGTCAGCTGTAAAAAGAATCTTGCAAAATTTAGTTCATACACCCAATCTAGGCCTTTGGTATCCTAAAGGTTCCAAGTTCAATCTCATTGGATACTCCTATGCAGATTATGTCGGATGCAATGTAGATAGAAAAAGTACCTCCGGTACATGCCAATTCCTAGGTAGATCCATAGCTTCTTGGTCCTCCAAGAAACAAAACAACATTGCCTTATCCACGGCCGAAGCAGAGTATGTTGCAGCCGACAGTTTTTGTGCACAACTCCTTTGGATGCGACAAACTATAAGGGATTACGGTTACAATATGAGTCGTATTCCACTCCTTCGTGATAATGAGAGTGCTATCAAAATTGCCCATAACCCCGTTGAGCACTCTAGGACCAAACACGTAGACATCCGGAATCACTTTTTGAGGGACCACTCAATGAAAGGAGACATAGCCATTTCCCATGTCAACACCGAAAAACAACTAGCTGATATATTTACCAAGCCACTTGATGAAAAACGTTTTTGCGAGCTCCGAAATGAACTAAATATCCTTGATGCTTGGAGCGTGGCTTGAAAACATGCATACCTGTATGCCATCTTCAAAATCTATTGATTGTGTTATGAAAATCATCTCTTTATGTTTTCTCCAAAAAACTATTTCAATTACTTGATCTTGGTGAATTATGGTCATAGGTTGATTTTTGTATCTTTACTGATCATATTCATCAAGATTATTTGTGTGTTTTGCCTCCTATTCTTCCTTGTAAGCACCTTCAAATATATACGAATGGGCTAAATGCTTCTGTTCTGGTGACCAAGGACTAGTCCATGGTTACCCGGACTAGTCCGCACACTGCAGACTAGTCCGCAGAGATCCGGTAGTCCGGACTAGTTCGGTTGACCACAAACTAGTCCGATTTTTCAACTCCATAACCCTAGGTCCGCCAAACACTAATCTCCTTCATCCTCACAATGTTCCTCACATTCTCTCTCCTCACTCGAGCGCCCCCAAGGTGATTTGGCGATTTCTCCACCAAATCTCATCAACTCGCCGTGGAAAACGATCTTCATCACAGGGAGATCGAGGTCCACAGACTAGTCCGCAACAACAACTCCTTTATATTTAAGAATAGAAGGATTTTGGTAAACTTTCTCCAAAACCCTAAAACATTCAATTTCCTTTGTTATGGACCAAATAGCTTAGCTCCACTAGTTAATACATGACTCCTTGTTGTATTACATCTACCATGAGCTATTTTTGCATTGAGAAACACCATTGATTTGCTAGTTAGGGTTTGAGCAGTTGAACACCGGACTAGTCCAGTCTTAGTACGGACAAGTCCGGTACTCTGGACTAGTCCATACTTGAGCATCGAACAAGTCCGATTTTTGACTTAACTCAACCCTGAATTCCAAATACTCAATGCATTTCATTTCCATCAATCCTCATCAATGTATTGTGTAATCCTCTTGTCAAGACCATGTCATGCTCCAACGACGAGATTTCCAACTTTGAGGCCGAGATGGAACAAGACTCTTTGCCTCGTGCTTTGACGGGGCAAAGCAAGAAGAGGCAAGAGCATGCTTCCGAACCGTCACCCGCCCCACCTAGGATGCGATGGAAGGTTGCAGCCAAGAAGCCAGCTTCAAAAGCTCAAGATTTGGTTGGCTCCAGCTCAGCGGCTCATCGCCAATCCAAAGGGAAAGGGAAAGGGATTGCCTCCGGCCCGATTGGCCCTCTCCGGATGAGTGCACCAAGACGGGGGAACAGAGACCCCTCTGAAGAAAGATTCAATGGCAAAGGAAGCGATGTAGCTTCAAAGCTCAGGACAATTGATTGTTACAACAGTTCCAGAATAGGCAAACGATGCAAGTTTCTGGAGCAACTTCCACGCGGACTACTATAGTTCCGTGTATCTCACGATGAAGACTCCGGTGGTCTACAGTCAGTGGATTGCCTGGAGCCATTTTTAAAGAAAAATTTGTGGTGCTTTCGATGAAGTGGTAGAGGCTGCCACGAAGCATGGTTTGAAGGATTTGTTTGCCTTCGGATACAACTGGAATGATGAAGTCATTGCTCAGTTTTTTGCTACCTACTATTTTGCTAGTGATGAAGAGGAAAGGGTGACTTGGATGATTCATGGATCCAAGTACACAATGTCTTATGATGAGTTTGTGAGACTGCTGCACCTTGAGGACTCTAGCAGCAATGAGCTCATCATCCACAATATTGGTGTCTTGGAGAAGGACAAGATGAAGTTCCTCTATGACACTCGCATGAAATTCAATCCCCCTTCCACCAAGAACACGAAGACATTCTTCGTGGTCCTAAATAGAGTGCTCCAGAAGACTATTGCTCCGGAAGACGGAGATGCAGGGAGTGTCCAAGGCTATCCGAGGACCTTGATGAAGGTGATCAGCAAGGGCGGGAAGTTTAATGTTTTTTACTATATCTGGAATGATATGGTGAACATATCCTGCACACTGAATCGCTCTTGTGGCTATGCACCGTGCTTGATGTTTATGATTGAGAAAGTCACAGGAATTGATTTCGTGAAGGATGTAGAGCATACTCCTCTAAGGCCTCAGAAGCCTCCTCAAGCCTCTCTTCCAACTGCTCCATCTCTTGTCTCAAGTGAAGAGGCTCTGAGGAGAGCTCAAGGAGATGTGAGGCCTGCCTCCACTACTAGGGCCCCTCGTCAAAAAGGGTCTCCTAGTGGCATCTTGAAGTACTCTGCCGCCATCTTTGGCTCTTGCAAGAAGGCTGAAGTGAAACTTCACAAGCTGAACAAGGCAATGGAAGCAGACATGAAGTACGTGAAAGAAAATCTCAAGAATATTTGTCAGAAGCTGGAGATCGAGCCTGTTGGATCTCCTATTATATATGATGACTCAGCTTCAGACTTCTCTGAGTTGCCACCTCTCTCTCCCTCCGAGCTTGCCTATATTGGTGTTGGGGGCACTTCGAGTGGATCCGCTCCTCCTCCTCCTCCTCAGCCTTAAGATGAAGACGATGAGAGGACCGGCAGCGAGGAATGAGCTTGCGGTGACTTCTAGATCCCTCCTCTCCTTCTTTTTGGTGTCTTGATGCCAAAGGTGGAGAGATTGAGTGGGAGTCACTAGGTTGTAGCCGTAGATGAGAGATGAGAGATCCTTTTGTATCTTTTGATCTCTATTATGCTTTTGGTGGTGTAAGACTGTTTTTAATGTTGTAAGACTCTTATTATGCTTCTAAGTTATGATTATGGAGTTTGTGATGATACTTTGATATAGTCTATGTTTATGCTTTGAAATTGACATATATGCTTGCTGTTGTTATGATTATGCTTTTACCTCATTCTCATCACGATTATTGCTCACACACACCTAGTTTTGCACCCCACCATAAGGAGTGCACATATGTCTTATATTTTCACTGCTTAATTTGTTCCAAGCTCATATGTGCACACTTTATGAAAATTTGGACTTTTAACCATATTTGTGAAATCTCAATTGGTTTTCATCAATCATCAAAAAGGGGGAGATTGAAAGTGCATCTAGGCATCCCTTGTGGGTTTTGGTTGATTTATGACAAACATATGAGATCCTAACCAAATTGTGGAGATGAGCATATGTTTTAATGAAATTATGAAGAAAGCGCAAAAAAAAAAGGAGAGTGAGGAATCAAGATGAAAATAGCTCAAGAGATGAATATAATACTCTTTGTGTATGGAGTGTGTTGGAGAAACACACCCCAAGAGCTCAAGCAAAAGAAAACACTGTCACTGCACAAATTTACACAGGTCCGGACTAGTCCGATATACCCCAGACTAGTCCGATAATATTTCTGTCCAGGAACGGACAAGTCCTCCCAATGCGCACTTGTCCGCAGCGGACTAATCTGATAATTCTCTGATCGACATCGTACAAGTCCATTATTCCGCGGACTAGTCCAAAATCCTCACTGACCAACTTCGGACAAGTTCGCCAATTTTTGACTTGTCCTTAGCCCCTCAAAATTTCACGACACCGGACTAGTGCGATATTATCTGGACAAGTCCGATAACCTCTCTGACTAAAATCGGGCAAGTCCTCCAAGTGCGTACTTGTCCTCAATTCACTAAAGGATTCACCACGCCGGACTAGTCCGAATATCTCTGGTGCCCAGATCGGACTAGTCTACATGTTTTCGGACAAGTCGATATTCCTGAACACATAGGGTTTCCCACACACCGCACACCGGACTAGTCCGGAGTCCACCACGGACTAGTCCGGAATTTGTAAACCCTAACGGTAAATGTTAGAAACCCTAGTATAACTAGAGGTGCACGGCCCTACTATGATCTCTCTCAACCCCCTGCGCTATCACACCTTCCAAGAGCCCAAAAACACGTCTCTCCACACAATCCAACACAAGAAAAATCAAATCCTTGAGGATAAACCATAGATCAAAGGAGAGACACGTTCTTCACGCCTTGAGCTCCTGGGTTTGAATCTCTCACACACTCTCGATGTTTTATTGCATATCCTTCGAGTGTGTTTGGTGGTGTTTCAAATTGTAAATCTTGGGGAGCCCTCAAGTTGTGAGAAGGCCCCGAAGAGAATCGGCCTCCGTGGCAATTCGACGAGGGTAGGGTTGGTGAAGACTCGGTCCTCCGTGGACTCCTCAATGTGGATGTAGATTTCCTCAGTGGAATCGGACCACGGGATAAAATCATTGTGTCTTTACTTTTGTTCTTACTATTCATTGCAATCTAGGGTTTGTTCGATCTTGTTCAACTTACGTTAAACATTATAACTAAAGTTACCTTGTGCCATATCTAGTTTCATTGATGCAATACACTATAGTTGCAACTCAATTTCCGCTTCATAGAGTACTTGGATCGAAATTGCGTCGATCAAACTCGATCGATCTAGTCCACACATAGCGGACTAGTACGATTTCTCTATTTTTGATCAGGTTGCTATGTGTTTCAGGTTCCAACAAAATTTCAAAAAGCCTATTCACCCCACCCATCTAGGCTACAATCACAAAGTCAGCCAGCGCCTGACTCTTGATTGCATGTCGGGGCAGGAATTCGAAGTCGAATTCTGCCAACTCCGTTGCCCACTTGGCGATATGTTCCATAGAATTTGAATTATGCAAAATAGGTCGCAATGGATAAGAAGTTACCACTGAAATCTTGTGGGCCTAGCAGTAGTGATGAAGCTTCCTTGAGAAGATCAGGACTGGATACAATAGCTTATGCACCTCAATGTACTGAGTCTTGGCATCTTGAAGTACTTCGCTGATGAGGTACACTGACCGCTTGATCGTTCGGACCCTCCCTAAGGGGTCCGGAGCTTCTTCTTCATCAACCCGGACCCTCCCAGGGGGGTCTGGATCTCCTTCTTGAGTTGGTACTCCCTCAGATAAGGGAGGTTGATTCACAAACATCTTGCCTTAAGGATCCGTGCCTGGGAGCTGGGACCCATGCCCACCTTCGAGTAGCTCCGGACCCTTCCGGAGGGGTCCAGGCTCCTAGGTTGAAGATGTTTCTGGTCTCTCTGCAGCCAAAGCCATGCTGACAACCTCCGTAGTTGCAGCGATGTAAAGCAGAAGGGGTTCACCAGGTTCTGGAGCTATCATGATTGGTAGTTTGGTGAGGAGCTACTTGAGCTCTTGGAATTCCTTCTCTGCTTCCTCGAACCAATAGAATGGTCCGGACTTCCTCAATAGCTTGAAGAAGGGTAGTGCCCGCTCTGCCAGCCTTGAGATGAACCGGCTGAGCGAGCCTAGACATCCAGTTAACTTCTGGATGTCCGTGATATGGGCTGGAGGTTGCATCTCTTCAATGGCTTTGGTCTTGGTCGGATTTACCTCAATTCCTCAGTGAGTTGCCAAGAAACCAAGGAGCTTTCCAGAGCTTACCCCGAAGACACATTTGTATGGGTTGAGCTCCGTGTGAGTCAAGCGTAGCTTGTTAAAGACGGCTTGGAGATTGTCCAGGAGTGAGTCCTGGTTCTTTACCTTGACAACAATGTCATCAACGTAGACTTCCACTAGGTCCCTAATCAACTCGACAAAGGTTTCGTGCATAGCTTGAATAAATGTTGAGCCAATGTTTTTAAGACTAAAGGCATGGCAGTGTAACAATACAACCCATCTACTGTGATGAAGACAGTATGTTCTTCAACACAAGATAGACGTAGTGGACCAAAACCATGAACCTATACAGGGCTGGCCTGCATAGTATCGTGTTTAAGGGGAGGTTGATGTGAGCCACATTAAACACCATCTTCTTGTACCAATAGTTGTCCCGTGTCCCGAATGTCACAGGTAGAGTAATCGATCCAAGTGGTGTTATAGCTTCCAGACCCACTCCGGAGAATGGGCGTGAGGGCCTTAGGTCCAATAGGTTGAGCTGGAGCTTCACAAAAGCTGCGAAGCTAAGGAGGTTAAGTGTCGCACCTCCATCCACCAAGACATGGTAGAGCTGGATGTTGTTGATATTCGGGGAGACCATCATGGGCAATTGTCTAGCTCCCACCATGTTCTTCAGACAATCCAAAGCATCTAAAGTGATTGAGGTATCCATCCACTTCCGATGTGTCTCCGCCTTGGTATTAGTAGCATCAGCAGCCATCTCCTGATGCATAGTCTTCAGGATGCGCTGAGAGGTGATGTCCCAGGATCCTCCGTACATCATATGGAGAGTCTTCTGATGCTCAATGTCGGAGATGGCGGAGTAGTCGTCGACGGTGTTGTAAACCGCCTTTAACGCCTTCTTGGTGTCTTCGAAGCCTACCTCCTTATCAGACGGACCTTCGTCAACTTTTTGCTTCCCTTCCCACTGGTAGAAAGGTGTAAAATCCTACATTTTCCTTCATATGAGGTTTAGTTGTAAGTTGGTTATCAACCCTAATGTAGACCAATTATAGCTATGCTTATGAACTTGATCTCATCAAATATTTTTCACCACTCATGCTTAAATTTTATTAACATGAGGAATGGACTTCACCAATAATCTTAGATAAATTCTTTTGACCTCTCTTCAAAGTTTGGAATTATTTGAATGAAGGATCCTAGGTCAAATTAATATGCAGTACCAAATATATATATATATTCGAATTGAATATGCTACTGTACATTTGACCCTGTCAAAATTATTCAATTCTAAGGCCATAAATTTTTCTATGGTTTACTAATATTCCAAATAGACTTCCTGCAAAGTTTCATAAATTTTGAACTCCATTTTCTATTTTATATGAGACACTTAGCAAATTCAGACCATATTAGGAATTCAAATTTTGGATTCTGTTCATCTTAATTGAACATCAAGATTTGAACACACCATCAGGGTAAGCATGACTTGCTTGACTTGTCCTCAAAGTTTCACATTTTTTGGAACTCAGTTGCTATTTAATTCAGTGACACCATTGAATTTCATCCAATTTCAAATTCAAAATTGAAATTCAAATGAAACTTGCTCCAAATTGAAATCCAATTGCAGAATCAAATTCCAGATATTTATTTGAGCCTCCCCACAAAAATCTAGAATTTTTGGATCAAGTTTGGTAGGAGAATTGAAGTTGCAGAGAGGGGAAGAGGATAAGAGGAGGTGGGACCCACTGTCAGCCTAAACAACTCGAGTGCAACCCACAGAGGTGCTCTATATCCAGCTCTCTCCGCCGATCGACACCAACAGCGCGCGACACTGCAATGCGGCATGCATCCAACGAGCTGCCTGCATGCTTGCGCCATGGCGCGCTCCCCTCATCCCTCCGTCCCTATAAATACCCCCCCCCCCCTTGGCCGTCGCCGTTGAGCTCCACCTCGGTTCACACGATTTCCGCCGCCTCTGTTCAATCGAGTTTTCGCTGATGATTGAAGCCGTTTCTCCCCGAGCTGTAAGTAGATAAATAGCGTGTCACAACCTCCTCTACGTATTCTATTTTTTCCTTGATCGTGACATAGCTTCTGCTTGGCATATTTTGATGTTTTCCAGTCGCCGTCGAGGAAGCCGCCAAGAACCTTCACTGTCTCACCGTCGAGCTCCAGTTCTAAGCCGCCTCCAGCCTCAATCCTTTAAGCAAAAATGTTCGCAATCCTCTCTAGTTTATGCTCACAGAATCTAAGCCTATTACATGAAGTGTAGCTCGAGTTCTTGTTCGATAACCGAATGATTTCTCCGTAGAACAGCAAGGCTTCGTGTTTAAATTTGTTTCATTCTTGCAATCATCATTTATTCTGGTCAGCAGATAGCTTTTGTATGTCCTAACAAAGCCCCCTGCCCAAAAAACCTTGAAAGTTATCAACCGAGCACCTTAGACCTCGAGATTTCGCGGCCGCCAGTTGAAAAACTGTAATTCACTGTCGAACTCAGCTTTGCCGGCGATATCAGCCCATTCTAACCCCCAAATCATCATCCTGGTGCTCCCAGGAACAGTCCCGACCTTTTCCCAAGCCTATTACGCCATTTTCGAGCATTTCTGACGAACGCCGAAACCCTAGCTCCGCTGTCACCGTCGCACCACCGTCTCTGACCATCGCCGACTTGATTGGACACCACCTTCGGCTTGCGTGGTTGATTTTATGGTTGAGTGGTCAAGGCGAGGCCGAAGGAGGTTGACACAACTAAGTCCGGTGAAGCGCCACCGCGGTTCCGGCGAGAGGCGCCGCCGCGTCGGTAGGTGAAGGGTGTGGGTCCCACCTGTCAACGACACCCTCTCGCATGGGATCAGCTGTGAATGCGGATCCGGTGTGGCTGTGTGGGTTAACCCCGCAGCTCCCAATGTGGCTCAGTTCTTATTGGCCCGATTCAAATGAAGTGGGACCAGCCCCTTTATTTTAAATTTCCAATAGGAAAATGAATCCAGATTCAATCCAAACTTGGAAAATCCATAACTTCCAGTAGAATTACCCAAAAATTCCCATATAAGTTTTGTTAGAACCAGCATGAAGAATAATGTCAAGTGGTGCACATGGATTTGTATGAAAAGACATAGAAATTCCTATATAATTCATATAAGCAAAATGTTAAAGAATTCATTCCTATAGTTCTGTTAATTGGAAAATTCCCAGTTTTGGTCAGAACACTATTGTTAATACACTTGACATCCAGTAAAAATTTCAAGTTCTTTGGACTTGAAATACTAGGTTGATCAATATTCCAAATCTCTATGTAGTTATAAATTGAGAAAAATGGAAAAATCAATTTCTAGAAATTTCACCAAACTTGAAAAATCAGTTTCTCCCTGTAGGAAGCTTAGAAAATAGTGAAACAAATTTTCCTAGAACCAGTGAGCCCCCTCTACATGATACAACCCCTGGTAGGTATGATAGGTCTCCAAACTTTCAACCAAAATTTAGAGAAGGTTATTACTTACCATTAGTTTTAGAAACAATAAACTTCCTTGAACATCTCCTGTTCTTTGCAAGAATCTATTCTATAGTCACTAGTATCTACCATAAAAATCCCAAAGCCAATTAAGATAATTATCTTATTTTTATCCTAGGATATTCACACCACCCCAAGCATAATAATTATTTTTCAAAGTCATTCATACCTACTATATGCATATCGTGTAGTAGCCGAAATCGAGGAGCAGCCAAAAGCATTGGAGGTCCAGCTGCCAGAAACTAACATAGGTTCAGACTCGCATTCAGGCAAGCCCCAATTTGCATTTAAGTTCCTTACAATGTTTTGCAGTTTTTATTTCACCTTATGTCTTCAGATGATTGTGCATTACGTTTAAGGTGTGTGACATCCACTTGCATAGCCCACAAATCCTATGGAGTCTTGGGTAGGTCTACGGCCTGTTGAGTAAACATTGCTATGCTTATGCTCATAGGAATCCGGTAGAAGTCGAGTAGTTGGAATCCACTCGCGAGATAGGAATTTTATCACACGGGAGGATCTGGAATAAGAAAATGGTTTATGAATAAGAAATTGAGACCGAGCAGTGGGTATGATGCAGCGAGACATGGTCTCACGTGCGTAGCTCTGCATGTGTTGATTGAGGACCATTTCGTGTGCGGCCCAGCTGGGTAAGCTTGAATTTTACCGGCGACATACTGGAGGAATGGACTCCAGTAAACTGACGTAGCTTGATACTGGTTTGTCGAGGCATTCCATTCCGTTTTATAGGCGTGGGTTGAGGGCAGCGAGGTGTAAATCAGCTGGTGGCTAAGTCAGAGTACGCCCCACATAGTGACCTCCTGCTCGTGACGGATCGACTAGTTCGACATTCGAGTGTTTAATGAAAGGTGGCCATATCCGACTAGTACTAAAATGTTATGTAGGTACTGCTGTAAGTACTCGCTAGCATTTCCGAAAGTGCGTATGTGTCGTGTTGTCCGGGTGTATCCTGATTGCAATCATCGTCCCTCGCGGTAATAAAGTACCACTTGTTCATTGCGCTGTGATGTAGTAAATACTGAAGAAGTCAGGAGAATATGATATATGGGATTACAAATTGCTTGGACAACCTTGTTTGGCTTTGAAATAGTACAATTAAAAGTTAAAGTTTCCCCATACTTTACCTATAAAAGATTTATGTGCTTTGTGCATGTCATATCATCGGCAAAACGTTTCTTGTTTGATTGTGGAGTCTATGATGTGCCATGCTTGAAGATTTTCATGTGCAAATTAAAACGTGACTATAAGGATCCACTTATAGGCGAGTCATTTATGCTTTACCTTACCTATGCTTAGTATTCACCCTTGCATATGTCTAGTGAGACGGGTTAGTCTTGCTGAGCCTTATGCTCATGTTTGCAGTTAACGAGTTTTTGCAGATTATACGACTAATGACGGGTTTGATGACGAGGCTGCACCCCCTCCAGGGTATACAACTGAGTGGGAACCCTGCACGCCGCCATGAGTTGTGTGTTGCTATTGCAAAGTATCCAGGACATGGATGACTTTGCTTTTGCATAGCTAGTGCTGAGAGCGTAGCTATAATGTATAGCTCTCTTTCCTTTCGTTAGTATTTTAACACTTCCGCTATGCTTTCCAATAAAGACTTGGTATTGTAAATTGGTCTCGTCCTTTTCTTGTATACTATTGGGTGTCGCATCGCACGACACCACCCAATGAGATCCTTGGAGGTCAGGATTCCCGTCCCCACACACATGGTATCAGAGCATCATTAGGAACAGTGTATTTGAAAAGAGCATATTTTCAAAAATTAGGATTTGAGTAAGGAATTAGTTATATGCCCTTATAAGGAGTTTTATTAGTATAATATATAAAGGTGATAAACTAACTTATATATTTCAAATTATGTAACGACGCTCTGACGTCAGGTAAGAGGTAAGGTACGCCACCGTAAGCGGATTAATTGCGATAAGATCACCATGCGAGAGGTAGCATGGAAGTCTTTCCGTGGCTTGGCACGGAAATGTTAATAGGAGTCTCTGAAGCTTTCTATGTTTATGAGAACCTATGACACTCGGTACCCCAGCGTGCATCAAAGTTAGTGGGAGCCCCCGTCGGGTGGTGTATAACCCGATAGTATGCATCTCTAGAACCATTCATGTTCTATGGGAGCATGCGAAACACGTATGCCCGAGCGTGTATAAGCCGGTTCGTGCAGGAGTCTTTGCTGTACAGACGTATTACAGCCATGTACCTCGAGACATGACATCGCTTGAAGGCGACTCACACCAGAGTCGTATGCATTTACTTTCATATATATTATTGTGACTGCCTGATGTGTTTCCCCGTGCCGCCCTTGAGGTGTGAAGGTGTTAAAGGGGATTGTTTGTCTTCTGCAGAATTGACTACGGTAGCGATCCGTGTAGCACACGTTTGCGAGTGAACGATACTAGGGCCACCTATAAACTTATCCGGAAATACTGGTTAGCATTTTCTTTGGTGAGGCACGTAGTGCTGTCGGTATCAACTTTGATACTTGACCATCCCCAGACGATAAAAATGGGTGCATTGTATTTTGGAATGTCTGACTATCAGGTGCCGGTAGGTTTGGACTACGAAAAATTAGTTTTGATTCGACATTGGGATAGCACCAAGATTCTTTATTTTCTGGCCAAAGTTTGCTCAACTTCGCCAGGTTGTAATCTTGGTTAGTTAGGAATAAACAAAGGGGTATGCTATATGGATGAAAAGTTCGCGAAGGCCTCTACAACTTTTCTGTTGACCATTAAGGCAGAAAAGCTTGATAAACTGTTGAAATTTGGGGTATGCTTAAACTACTCCAGCTAACCCTACCATTGTACCAGTCTCCGTATTTTTGCAATAAATCACTGTAGAAAAATTTTCTGCCTTATTGTGATATATATCTGAAAAGAGTAGAAGCAGATCTACAGTTTTGTTATTTAAAATTTCTCTTGATTCGAATTTGAGGCAATTCAAATTTCGAGCTCAAAACTGTGAACTTCAGTGCTGCTGATGAACAACGGTCAGTTCATCTGTTAAGTTTAGATAGCTCTAGCTTTTGATCCAGAATAGTGACATGGTCATATATATACATTTATGTAAATATCACCAAGTCCTCTATCAACTTTGTGTTGCACTCATGGCCTAAATTTTTGTGTAGCTGTGTTAAATTCCTATGGTTGCAAACTTGGTTCTGGCAGATCAGAACTTGAACAGTTGGCACATAGTTTAGAATTAGCACACTAATACCTATGTAACAAATGTTTCATGGACGAAATATTTTACCTCTGGATTGTTAAATTGATGTTATACAATGTTTATTTTGTCATTACATAAATATATTGTCATGATATACCTGTATAAATTGTGGAAATCACCACATATGCAGGGGAGGTTCTGTCAAAATTTCCAGAAAATTTGGGTCAACTTTAAACCTGTATAGATTCTATTTCCTAGCTAACCTGGAGCTGTTTGAGTACAATCTGGAAAGGCTGTAAAGTGTACTACAACTTTTGTATTCAACCCCACATCTGGTTCTTAGGTATCCTGTATGAAAATTTTCAAATTATACAGGAGGGTCAGCTGGAACAGACTGTGATTACAACTCCAGTTTTAAAAATTTTCTTAAACTATCGGGAGTTGTAAACCTTCTTGCTGTTCCAGTATTCTTTTCTATAGATAGCGGATGTGATGATGGTATTACCGGACGGATGGATATTTTCCACTTGCGCTAGCCATCCGGGTTTCCCAAGTATGCTGCGGGAAGTGCTCCAACAGTTTGACTTCATCGAGATGCCATGCTATTGGGGCAGAGAAACGATTGACAGAAGCGTTCAGTCATGCACCATCTTGGTAGACATCCCGGCTAGTCCACATTGTTATGGACGGGCTCCATTCTCGGTTACTATCGAGGGGGCTCATTTGGAGGACACTTGGGCAATCGCAGTTGGCGAGGCGCTTATGAAGCTTTGTGAGCTTCATCAAGAAGCCATGGCTGGGACCCAATTTTCCCTTATTCCGGTCCGTGGTGTGGCTAGTCTTGAGTGGCAGCATCGTATGGTTGCTGCCTATACACCGTATGGTGACACAACCTCGACGGCACTTGGGACGTATGCGGCTGCGTCCAATATGGTGGTTTCTGCACAAGGCGCAATTATTCTGGAGCAAGTCGAAGTCTTGCGGCAAGCGACTGAGTGGGGAGATACCCTTGATTATATAAACGAGAATCTATGTTCACTCCTAGCTCAAACAAATCACCGGATAAATAAGTGTGAGAGTCAGCTGCATTACACTCGCATTAGGCTGCGGAAAGCTCGTGTCGAACAACGGCAAACTCACAATGAACTGCAGCAGGCTCGTGGTAAGTTGCAAGCGAGTCAGTTAGAGGTGCGACAACAGCAGGAGCAGCTGTTAGTAGTCACTGAAGAGCGGGACACCGCCATTGAGACAGCTCAGAATTGGGAGTATGAGGCAGAACAACTTCAGGATAATGTGATTGAGGCCGAAGCACAATTGCAACCAGTGGCATATCCACCGGCCCATGATATATAACTAATTATGGGTGAACAATTGCCTTCGAATGACGAAGAAGAAGAAGAAGATCCCGAGGAATTCGAGTACGTCGAGTAGGACATATCGAAGGGGGATGAGGCAGCACTTCCGCCGTCACAGGGGAAAATATAGTTTAATGGTTGCTCGTGTTTATCTTGTGGCCATGTTTGTATCATATTAAGAATAGCAGTGGTTATGTCTAAGATGAAAAGATGTGCATGACATCTCATGGGGACCAAGTATGGTAGAGATGCACTTCCGTAGGGAGAGTCCATTGTTTTGGAGTACACTACTGTAAACTTGGTCATGAGATAATATGTATTGTATAAAATTTGTACTTTATCAATATATGTGAATGTTATGCACTTATTCCCTTGTCAAATGGATGAAGGAAAAGAAAACATGTGCTGATTTTAAGTCATTCGGATGCAGAATGGTGCGTACGCGCTCGACACCTGAAATGGGAGGATCAAATCATGGTCGTGAGGACAAATCTCCAAACCAGGAGACAGTTGCGACACCGCAGCAACAAGTTCCTCCACCACCACCTCCTGAACTTCCAAGGAGTCTAGCGGAGGTTCTCGCCGCAGTGCTTGGCTCGAGCGACGAGCAAATAGAGTTACTGCGGACTTTGGTCCAACATTCGTCCCGTCAAGGAGGGCGACCAGATGCGGGTCCATGACAGCTTTCTCCGAGTTCGTACTCGGACATTATGTCAACGCACCCGCCGGTCTTCGTGGAGGCCGTTGAAAAGTTGGTGGTGGACAACTGGCTCCACTCCATTGAAGGGAAGTTCGGTTTACTACGAGTAACCGAACATCAGAAGACCCTGTTCGCGGCCCAACAATTACAAGGGTCTGCTGGTGCGTGGTGGGCAAATTACCTTGCCGCATGACCAGCCGGCTATGCCGCAAGCTGGGAGGAATTTCGGGAGTCGTTTCGCGCCTATCACATACCTCCCGGTGTTATGAGGAGGAAGATTCAAGAGCTCTTGGAGCTGAAGCAAGGAGGAAGGAGTGCTTACGAGTACTCCAAGATATTCAAACACTTGACCCAATATGCTCAGGACCAAGTGAGTACTGAAGATCGGAAGCGGGAATGCTTCTATCGGGGTTTGAACCCAAAGATGAAGAACAAGCTTGCCTTGTTCAATAGTGGCAGCTTCAAAAACATGGTCAATGCCACGATCATGCAGGAGGACGCTACTAGGGAGCTGTTCTCCGACAAGAAGAAAAGGAGTGCTCTGCAGGGCAGCTGAGTGGGTACTCCTCAGAACTACCGCATGGTGTATCGATCACAATTGGCCAGAGGTGGCAACCGCCATCGCGACCACCGATGTTTCGTGGTCGCCCATTCAACAACGCCGGCTTTTTCCCACAACAGCAACAAGGGATGATTCCACGTGCACCTCTACCTCCACCGCATGCACCGGGATTCCGTCCTCCATTCCGTGCCCGTCAGACCCCATACACGTGTTATACGTGTGGACGTACGGGGCACTTTTCCAAGGACCGCCCGCAAAGCGGAGGACAGTCATCATACCATGGGGCAAACCAACCTCGCAACTAGCCCAAGACGCCAACCACAAGAATCGGCAACGTCCACCACCTCGCCATCAAGGATGTTCTGGAATGCACACCCGTACTCACGGGTACGTTCTCTCTCATTGGTCATCCCATATTCATCCGTTTTGACTCCAGTGCTTCCCAATTAGCAAGTCTTATTTCAGTCAATACTAGTTGCCTATCTTTTCCACAAAAACCCCATATATGATTTGTTCTCCGGGAGGAAAAGTAGTCGCAGATAAGATGGTCCATAGGGTACCTCTTAATCTGGGTGGGAACATATACCCTATCTCTCTCATTATACTAGAGCATCAAAAGTTAGATGTCATCTTAGGGATGGCATGGTTGCAATACAACTGTGCTATTATTGACATCGTTCCTCTAGGATATATCTAAATTCTCCACTCCACTCTCCCCAAACTCTCACTCTTGAGAGTAATATACACGTGACTGCAATTGCTTATAACACCGGAGACTGTAAAGTCAAAGACATTCCAGTAGTATGTGAGTATCCGGATGTTGTCCCCGAAGATCTTCCTAGCATGCCACTAGAAAGAGATGTCGAGATTAAGATTGAACTTGTACTGGGAACAGTGCCAATCTCGAGAAAGCCGTATAAGATGGCACCTAAGGAACTTGCATAACTGAAAGAGCAGCTGAAGGAACTTTTGGACAAGGGTTTCATTCGTCCAAGTTCATCACCTTGGGTTTGTTCTGCATTGTTCGTGGAAAAGAAGGATAAAACGTTGAGACTACGTGTGGACTATCGTCCACTCAATGCTGTCATGATCAAGAACAAGTATCCACTACCCCGTATCGATATTCTATTCGATCAATTAGTGGGTGATCGGGTATTTTCATAAATGGATCTTCGCTCTGGGTATCATCAAATCAGGATTCGACCAGAGGATACCTAAGACATCATTCTCGACGAGGTATGGATTATATGAGTACCTTGTCATGTCCTTCGGATTGACCAACGCACCGACCCATTTCATGTATCTCATGAATTCAGTCTTCATGCCGGATTTGGACAAGTTTGTCGTGGTCTTCATCAACGACATCCTTGTGTACTCAAAATCCGAAGAAGAACATGCACAGCATTTGCACATCGTGCTTTCGTGATTGCGGGACCACAAGTTGTACGGTAAGTTTAGCAAATGTGAGTTCTGGATCAAGCAAGTGCCATTTCTAGGGCACATCATCTCTGCCGAAGTGATTGCAGTTGATCCAAGCACGATTAAGCAAGTACTCAAATGGGAGTCTCCTAAGTCTGTGCACGAAGTTTGAAGTTTCCTGGGTGTGAGACCTATGTGTGTTGAATATATTGGCATTAACAATAAAAGTTCTGAATGCTGCCATAACATCTTTTTAGCAAGGTCCCACTCTAGCTCCGAGCTTCTGCAAGGTCCGACGTAAGGTCCGACTTGCATTGTCTAGGTCCGACATGTTTTTGGGTAGCTCCAGTGAGCGTTTTCTTTAGCTCCGGCATGTCTTTGATAGCTCCGGCATGTCTTTGTTAAGCTCCGATATGTTTTGCTAGGTCTGACTTATGTTGGTTAGATACGACATGTTTTTCTAGCTCTGACTTTTTGGATGACTAGGTCCGGCTAGTTTTGGTTAGCTTCGACGCAAGGTCCGACTAGCTTTGGTAAGCTCCGGCGCTAGGGTGTGTTAGCTTTGGTAACCTCTAGCGCTAGGTTATACTAGCTTTGGTAAGCTCCGGCTCAAGCTCCGGTTAGCTTTGGCAAGGTTCGGATCTTGATCGCAATGTTCCCGCTTTTATCTTGCAATGTTTCGAACTTGCTTTATATTCTTAGAAAGATTGCTTAGTATTATTTTAATGAGTTTTTGGTGCGTTTTGGTTAATATGACTGATATCGTTTTGATATGCTTTGCAACATGCTTATGTGAGGTGCTCACATAAGGTGTTGTGTTTGGAACTAACTTGAGTCAAGTCGCGGACTTGGGCTCGTACGGATTGGTTGTTTGTTCATGTGCATGTGTTGCTTGAGTTCAAGTCATGGCTGGTGACAGGATCCTTTGGACTAGTCTCAGGGAGGAGATGAGGTTCCAACAACCAAATTCAGGAGGAATTGTGGTTGAGCGGGTCAGGAGGTCGCGCAGAATGATTGAATCAAGGGCAGTGCATATGAAGGTTACTATACGTCGAAGGAAGGTGTTTGCACGTATGCATGCGGTGCATGACATGGCAACATGGTTCCAAATATGGTTTATGGATGGGAAGATCTGGTTGGAAGAATCGGATCGTATCGGTTGATGACTTTGGCTGCGGCGGAGTCGGTTATGGCTCGGTATGGAAAGTATCGAGTTGGTTATGATAGGATTTCGTGTGGGTCACGAATTTGAGTTGTTTTAGGAATGTGGGATACGTTCGTAAGTTGTATGGAAGTCTTAAGATTGCTTCTATCTGCGTATAGAAGTCCTAAGCAGTTATGGAAAGTTGTGATTCGTGATCGGAGTAGGATTAGAGTCCTAGTTGAGATTGGGGTGGCCTAAGGGCTGGTTATATAAGCAAGGAAGGCCAGAGCTCGCGGTGCACGACTTTGGGGCTGTTCCTCTTGTGTTCTATTGAATAAAATTCGTAGTTTGAAGGAACTTTTGTGCCTTGTTCGTCCAACTTGTTCCAGACAAGCTTTACTCGTCGAGTTTCTGGACAGCACTACCTTTTGTTGGTGGTTTTATCATAACTCGAGTTTTCCAGGTCCAATTGACGTGATTCTTTTTTGGATGTCTTCACAACTTGATTATCTATCATCTGTCAAAATTTCATGGTCATTGGATTTGTGGTTTCTAATATACATGAGTTTCTTTGCAGCATTCCAGAACTGTTTTTCTCGTGTAGGACAGATTGACCTTTGTTCGATCGTTCGATCATAACTTGAGTTTCTCTCGACGGATTTGAGTGATTCTTCTTGTGTTTTCTTCGTGACTTGATTTTATCTGATATATATCACTTTTTTCACTGTGAAACAAGTTTATATTAGTTTCACACACGATTTCTCTAACAGATTGTTTTTCTGCCGAAGGGGTTGGGATTTAATTGTTTCCGCTGCGTAAGATTTTTAAATCTACCATTTACCCCCCTATGGTAGCTTTTCACGTGCGCTGCGATCCTATAATTGGTATCAGAGCCATGGTGCTCTAACCATTGTGATTTGCACGTGTTTTTGACTAATCATCATGGAGAAATACTCCGCCAAACCTTGTATGTTTGCTGGTATTGATTTTCAGGTTTGGAAGGCACGCATGGAGGCTTTCATCCAGTGTTGAAGCCTTATGAAGGCACCGCAATATGGGACAAGGTGTACAAGCCTTATGAAGTGCCATCAAATGATCAAGTTACAGCTACAAATCTAAGAGATGTTGACAACAACAACAAGGCTCGAAACTTGATTATACAAGGATTAACTCAAAGCGACTTCGACCGTGTTGCACACCTCCAATCTGCATAAGATGTGTGGAAAGCACTTTGTGACTACCACGAAGGATCCAACACGATCAAGGAGGTAAGGCAAGACATGTTCAAGAAAGAATACATGCGCTTCGAGGTGCAACCCAGTGAGTCCATCGATGATCTCTTTGCTCGCTTTAACAAGATTCTCAGTAACTTGCGTAGTGTCAACGTTAATTTTTCTAATGCTGAAAATGCTTGGAAACTTCTTAGTGCATTAGACATGTCAATCTGGGAGATGAAACTTACATCTATTCGTGAATCTACTGTCATTAGTGTACTTACTTTAGATGTGCTTTACTCTAAACTCAAAACTCATGAAATTGACATCTTATCACGTAAGAACCCAAATAAGTCTATTGCATTTGTCTCACAATGTGATATGCCTAGCTCCAGCCAATCATCATCTTGCAACACTCTTGCTTTGTAGTCCTGACTAACCCTGGAGCAGATCGAGGAATTTCCAGAAGAGGAGCTAGCACTTCTCTCGACTAGGTTCTCAAAAGCATTGCAAAATGTGAGAACTAGAAGGAGAGGAAGCTCCGGACCTCAACGATGCTTCAAATGTGGTAAGACAGAACACTTTCGTACAGAATGCCCTAACCTTTCAGGTCCTACTTCCTGAGAAGAAAAACAATCAAGGATGAAGCACTCCTCAACAAGTTATAAGAAGAAGAAGAAGAAGGGATTTACAAGTCGCCAACTGGTGAACAGTTTTATCTCCGCAATCCAGGAACTTGGCTCAAGCGACGTGGACATTGGAAGAAATGAAGATGATTTGGCCAACTTATGCTTCATGGCGGGCAAAACAAGATCAAGATCAAGTCAGGAGGATGCAGAACACAACAGTGACGACGATGAGGTATGTTCTACCTGTAATGAAATGTGTGATGCAATTTCTCGTGCAACTATTATTGTTAAGAAAAAGGACAAAAAGCTTAGGGATAATGCTGCTAAAATTGAATCACTAGAATCTGAAATCAGTCATTTGAAAACCTTGATTCCTAGTGATAATTCTTGTCCCTCGTGTGATTTAATCTATGAACAATTGTCCACATTAAGAACTGCACATTCCTCTACTCTAGATAGACTTGAACTTGAAATTGAAAAGAACAAAAAGCTTGCTGCACTTAACATTGGAAACTGAAAAGATGCTTCTTGTTCTACATTTGATTTGCATTGTTCTAGTTGTGATGATCTTTAAAGGAAACTAAAAGATGCTATGAATGAAATTTCAATATTGAATAATGCTTTACGTTCTCATGAAATTAAATATTATTCCAATTGCAAATTAAAAGGAAAAACTTCACGTGAAAATTGCCTTGATCTGTCCAATAAACTTGATAACATGCATAGGACATTAGATCGGTTTTGTAATGGGAATAAGAACCTAAACTTGCTGCTGAATTCTTCCAAGTCTTGCATTCCAAGTCTTGCAATGATAAAACCGATTTAGGTTTTGATTCTCATGCTCATGCTAAGGCACATCCACCTAAAATTCTAAAGTCATTAGGAAGTGGTTTGATTCAAACAGTTCCTAAACAAAAAGAAGTGGTTTTTAAATCTGTAGGAGAGTTGTCTCATTCGGTTTCAAACAAAAATATTGCTTGCTCATCTAGTCATGAACACAAAGTAAAATTTCATTGTACATACTGTGGTTGAGATGGTCATGTCATAGATTTTTGTTATAGACTATATAAACAACAAAAAAGGGAAAGAATGATTGCTAGATCTCGTAACTTTCATGCAAATTTTGCTGCACATGTTAAACTGAATGCCAGGAACATGCAACCTGCTGTCATGAGTCAAAAACATTCAAAGTTTACCTCCAGACCTTCTGTTTTTGCCTCCGGAGCTACTGATTTTTGTGCTACACAAGTAACACCTTATAGGTCAGTAGTTAAGAATAAAAAACCTCAAACTTTGACTCATAAACCTGCTGTTTTATCCCAGCTTTCGCGTGTTTTTCTTACTGCACATTGTGTGACTCAGTACTGTTTACCTTAATGCCTTTTGACAAACCCCAATATTGAGTCATCGACGTATTGTGCTTCTATGTAGGTTACATGCTTGAGGAAGGAGAACATTTGGATTGTGGATTCAGGTTGCTCATGCCACATGACCAGTAACAAAGAATGGTTCTCCTCCCTCTCTTTTGTGTCACGTGTAGAGAATGTTTCTTTTGTCGATAATTCTTCAACTCCTATAATTGCTAAGGGTTCGGTTAGAGTAAATGATCACAACACTTTGAAGGATGTGGCACTTGTCAAAAATTTGAAATACAACTTGCTTTCTGTTTCACAATTGCTAGATGAAAATTTGGAAATTATTTTCAATAAAAACTGTTGAAAAGTTGTAGGTTCAAATATTGAGCTTATTTTTAACATGTCTTGGTTTGGAAGAGTTTTTAAAGATGATTTTGATATGTCTTCCTCGAAGCATAGGTGTCTAGTTGCTAATGATTCAAAGGACTTATATTTTTTGCATCGTAGACTTGGTCACGTAGGCTTTAATCACCTAACGCGTGTTAGTGCTCTTGATCGCATAAGTGGGCTGCCTAAGCTTAAAGAGGACAAAGAAATTGTGTGCTCTTCTTGTAGACATGCTAAGATGGTTGCAGATTGACATACTCCTCTCACAATGATCATGACAACTGAATTGGGTCAAATTTTGCACCTTGACAACGTAGGACCTTCACATTTTCAATCCTTCAGAGGTAAATGGTATGTTCTTTTGATTGTTGATGATTATTCTAGATACTCTTGGGTTTAGTTTATGATGTCTAAGAATAATGCTTTTAGTAACATTAGATCAATTGATCAGCCAGGATCTTTAAAAGAAATTAGAAGTGATAACAGAACTAAATTTAAAAATCAATCTTTTGATCACTTTTGTGCTGAAAATGGAATAGATCATCAATTTTCTTCACCATATGTACCTCAACAAAATGGTGTTGTAGAAAGAAAGAACATGACCTTAGTTGAGATGGCTAGGACTATGCTTGATGAATATCAAACTCCTAGGAATTTTTGGGCTGATGCGATTGCAACCGCTTGTTATGTCTCAAATCGTGTTTTCTTGCGCGCTAAGCTAGGTAAAACACCATATGAGCTCCGGTTCGGATATAGGCCTAGTGTTACGCATTTTTGGGTCTTTTGTTGCAAATGCTTTGTTAAGAAACATGGTAATCTTGATAAATTTGAACATAGATCCATTGATGGCATGTTTCTTGGTTATCCATCTCATACTAAAGGCTACCGTGTGCTTTTACTTGACACTAAAAAAATTGTGGAGACTTGTGAAGTGTATTTTGATGAATCTAGCTCAGGTACTAGATCAAACATTGCAGGTCCAGATCCATATCCGCAAGGGGAGAGCATTTTCGTTGAAGATGAGGAAGAGGTGGAGCTGCTGCCGGAAAATTCAGCAGCTAATGACATTGTTCGACCTCCTGATTTTGATTCACAGCCAGCACCGACGACCACCATTGCTGGTTCAGATCCTCCTCAAGTCACAAGATCATCGATTTGTGATGAACATGAAGAAGAAGAAGCTTGTGAAGGGTCCACTCCCCTCTGGGTTCTCAAAATTCATCCTCCACAACAGATTATTGGAAGCTTGCACGAATGAGTTACACGGTCCAGGTTTTGCAATCCAAACTCTCATGCTCATTCTGCTTTTGTTGCTTCTTTTGAACCCAAAGATATATCACACGCACTCACTAATGAATCTTGGATTGTTGCCATGCAAGAAGAGTTAGAAAATTTTGAAAGAAATAATGTTTGGAAACTTATACCTCCTCCTCAAGGTCACTCTTTAATTGGAACTAAATGGGTGTTTAAAAATAAACAAAGTGAGGATGGGGTTGTGGTTAGGAATAAGGCTAGGTTGGTTGCTCAAGGTTTCACTCAAGTTGAAAGTATAGATTTTGATGAAACTTTTGCTCCTGTTTCTCGATTAGAAGTCATAAGAATTTTGTTAGCTTTTTCTACATATAAATGTTTTAAGCTATATCAAATGGATGTTAAAAGTGCTTTTCTTAATGGATACATAGATGAGGAGGTTTATGTCAAACAACCATCGGGTTTTGAAAATTCAGATTTTCCTAATCATGTTTACAAACTGTCCAAAGCCTTGTATGGTCTCAAACAAGCCCCTAGAGCATGGTATGATTGGTTAAAAACATTCTTAATTGAAAAGGGTTTACCATGGGAAAGGTTGATAAAACTCTTTTTGTGCTTAAGCATGGCAATGACTCATTATTCGTTCAAGTTTATGTGGATGATATTATCTTTGGTTGTGCTTCTCATGATCTTGTGTCCAAGTTTTCAGCTGTGATGAGTTTAGAATTTGGGATGAGTATGATGGGGGAACTCACGTACTTTTTGGGGCTGCAAATCAAGAAAACCAAGGAGGGTACCTTTGTGCATCAAACGAAGTATACAAAAGACCTCCTAAGGCGCTTCAACATGGACAAAAGCAAGCCTCTTCGGACACCAATGGGAACAAAAACAACACTTGAACTTGATGAAGATGGTGAACCTGAAAAAAGAATATAGAAGCATGATCGGATCACTTTTGTACCTCACGGCATCAAGACCGGACATACAATTCAGCGTATGTCTTTGTGCACGTTTTCAAGCCTCCCCACGTGCTTCACATCGTCAAGCCGTCAAAAGGATTCTCAGGTACTTACATGGAACTCAAGAATTTGGCATTTTTCTTCCTTCTTCCTCAACCGTTACTTTGAACGCTTTTTCCGATGCTGATTTTGGAGGTTGTAGGATTGATAGGAAAAGTACTTCCGGTGCTTGTCATTTTCTTGGTAATTCACTTGTTGCTTGGTCCTCTAGAAAACAAAATTCAGTTGCACAATCCACAGCCGAATCTGAATATGTAGCTGCTTCTAGTGCTTGCTCACAAATTCTTTGGATTGTTCAAACACTTAAGGACTATGGGGTTGATCTACATAGTGTTCCATTGTTTTGTGACAACACTAGTGCCATTTGCATTGCCAAAAACCCCGTGCAACATTCTAGAACTAAGAACATTGATATTAGGTATCACTTTCACCGTGATAATGTTGAAAAAAGAAACATTGTGCTTCAAAATGTAGATACCGAACAACAATTGGCTGACATTTTTACAAAACCTTTGGATTTCACTCGTTTTTGTTTCGTTCGTAGTGAAATAGGGGTTATGCATCCTCATGGCTTACATTGAGGGGGAGTTTTCAAACCCTAGAAGTCTATGTGTGAATCTGAAATTAAAATAATATGAGCATAGTATTTCATACATATGTGACTTTGTGATTCCTTTTACATGCTGAAAGTTATTACTACATTACTCATGTTATACATTTTGTAGTTTTTGCCATGTCTAGTAACTGGAATAATTAGTTACACTAAATCTGGTCATGATCGTCTTTTCTTGATGTTTTGAACTTGTTGCATGCTCACTAGTGCTTTTTATCATAAAGAATTAATCAAGTAATCAACTCACATGTTGAGTTTTTGTGAACAAATATAATTTGAGAAAATATCAAGAGAATATGCATGCATCGCACTTCTTATTTTGAGATGGCTTATCATTGCACTTAGATATGAACGTGGAAGAAGTTGTGTATGACTAAAACCATGTCCTTAAGCTTCTGATTGTCAAATGACATTGGCTTGGCTTGGTTGGTTAGAATAAGGCAGATGTGCATATAATCTCTTGCAAATATCATATGATCTAAATTTTTGCTTTGAAAAATAATAAAATGCAGCAACAAGTGTCATGCTTTCAGCTATTGAAATAGTTAAGTTTGTGAGATCATGACTTGCTTAAATTGAAAATTACATTTGATCTCTAGCATGGCTTACACTACTTTATGTATCTCATTGTTGTGATAGTGTAAGCTACTTGATAGTATGACTTGGATGATCTTTGTTTTATATGTATATGCTATAATATGCTCATAACAATTAAAATTTCTCTTTTGAACATTGCTGAATACATTGTCAAAGGGGGAAAGATATTATGCAAGGGGGAGAAATATTTATAGGGGGGGGGGGGGGGATTTATTTCTATCTCATTTGATTTTCAAAAAAAAAAAGGCAAAATTGTTCTCAAAACTTTTCATGCCAATGTTTGGATTTTAAATGGTGTTGCCAATGCATTCATCAAGGGGGAGATTATGAGACCTATGTGTGCTGAATACATTGGCTTTAACAATAAAAGTTTTGAATGCTGCCATAACATCTTTTTAGCAAGGTCCGACTCTAGCTCCGAGCTTCTGCAAGGTCCGACGTAATGTCCGACTTGCTTTGTCTAGGTCCAACATGTTTTTGGGTAGCTCCGGTGAGTTTTGTCTTTAGCTCTGGTCAGTCTTTGATAGCTCCGGCATATCTTTGTTAAGCTCCGATATGTTTTGCTATGTCCGACTTATGTTGGTTATCTTCGACATGTTTTTCTAGCTCCAACTTTTGGGATGACTAGTTCCGACTAGTTTTGGTTAGCTCTGGCGCTAGGTCCGACTAGCTTTGGTAAGCTCCGGCACTAGGTTGTACTAGCTTTGGTAAGCTCCAGCGCTAGGTTATACTAGCTTTGGTAAGCTCCGGCTCAAACTCCGATTAGCTTTGGCAAGGTTCGAAGCTTGATCGCAATGTTCCTGCTTTTATTTTGCAATGTTTCGAACTTGCTTTATATTCTTAGAAAGATTGCTTAGTATTCTTTTACTGAGTTTTTGGTGCGTTTTGGTTGATATGTCTGATATCGTTTTGATATGCTTTGCAACGTGCTTATGTGAGGTGCTCACGTAAGGTGTTGTGTTTGGAACTAACTTGAGTCACGGACTTGGGCTCGTACGGATTGGTTGTTTGTTCATGTGCAGGTGTTGCTTGAGTTCTAGTCATGGCTGGTGACAAGATCCTTTGGACTAGTCTCAGGGAGGAGATGAGGTTCCAACAACCAAATTCAAGAGGAATTGTGGTTGAGCGGGTCAGGAGGTCGCGCAGGATGATTGAATCAAGGGTAGTGCATATGAAGGTTACTGGACATCGAAGGAAGGTGTTTGCACGTATGCATTCGGTGCATGACATGGCAACATGGTTCAGAAGATGGTTTATGGATGGGAAGATCTGGTTGGAAGGATCGGATCGTATTATTTGATGACTTTGGCTGCAATGGAGTCGGTTATGGCTCGGTATGGAAAGTATCGAGTTGGTTATGATAGGATTTTGTGTGAGTCACGAAATTGAGTTGTTTTAGGAATGTGGGATACGTTCCTAAGGTGTTTGGAAGTTCTACTATGTGCATATAGAAGAGTCCTAAGCAGTTATGGAAAGTTTTGATTCGTGATCGGAGTAGGATTAGAGTCCTAGTTGAGATTGGGGTGGCCTAAGAGCTGGTTATATAAGCAAGGAAGGCCAGAGATTGTGGTGCACGACTTTGGGGCTGTTCCTCTTGTGTTCTATTGAACAAAAATCGTATTATGAAAGAACTTTTGTGCCTTGTTCATCCGACTTGTTCCAGACAAGTTTTACTCGTCGAGTTTCTGGACAGCACTACCTTTCATCGGTGGTTTTATTATAACTCGAGTTTTACAGATCCAATTTACGTGATTCTTTTTTGGTTGTCTTCAAAACTTGATTATATATCATCTATCAAAATTTCATGGTCATTGGATTTGTGGTTTCTGATCTACACGAGTTTCTTTGCAGCGTTCCAGAACTGTTTTTCTCTGGTAGGACAGATTGACCTTTGTTCGATCGTTCGATCATAACTTGAGTTTTTCTCGACGGATTTGAGTGATTCTTCTTGTTTTTTCTTCGTGACTTGATTTTCTATGATATATATCACTTTATCCACGGTGAAACACATTTAGATTAGTTTCACACACGATTTCTCTAACAAATCATTTTTCTGCCGAAGGGGTTGGGATTTAATTGTTTCTGCTGCGTAAGATTTTTAAATCTACCATTCACCTCCCCCCCCCCCCCCCCCCCCCCCGCTGTTAACTTTTCACGTGCACTTGTATCCTACACTGGGTTTAGTAGGATATTACCGGAGGTTCATCCCAAGCTTTTCCAAGATAGCTAAACAAATGACGGAACTTCTGAAGAAAGGAAAGAAATATACATAGACAAAGGAATGTGAGGAAGGTTTTAAAGCATTAGTAAAACACCTCACAACAGCGCCAGAATTAGCCCAACCAGACACAACTAGATCATTTGATATTTATTGTGATGCATCTGGAATTGGTTTGGGTTGCGTATTAATGCAAGACAGAAGGGTGATCGCTTATGGATCACAGCAGCTTCGGAACCATGAGCAGCATTATCCGACTCATGATCTTGAGCTCGCTGCCGTGGTACTAGCATTAAAGATGTGGAGACACTATCTATGGGGCAACCTAGTACATCTCTACACCGATCACAAAAGATTATAGTACATCTTCACCCAGAAAGATTTGAATATGCAACAACGAAGATGGTTGGAGTTAATCAAAGACTATGAGATTGAAATCCACTGCTATCCCGGAAAGGCAAATGTAGTCGCAGATGCGCTAAGTCGCAAGTCCCATATCAATAACCTTTCTATCACCTTGATAGAGGAAGAAGAACCAAGTCTCTACTTGGTTCTATATGGGGCGCTCTACAATCTATCCCTCATTCCTACCATAAGGGAGAAAATTGTGGAGGCTCAGAAGGAGGACTATGGCATATCGCATATTCGTGAACGAATGAAAAAGGGGGAAATGAAATGTTTTCAAGGTGACGATGACGGTACCGTCTGGTTCAAAGACCGCATCGTGGTACCCCGCAATGTGGGACTTCGGAAGAAAATTCTGGACGAAGCTCATTTGTCCAAATATTATATTCATCCGGGGAGTAAAAAATTGTACCAAGACTTGAAGAAGAAATTTTGGTGGACTCGGATGAAGAGGGAAATAGAGAAGTATGCATCCGAATGTGATATGTGTCGACGAGTGAAAGCAGGCCATCTAAAGGCAGCCGGACAACTACAACCTTTAAGCATACCGACCTGGAAATGGGAGGACATCAGCATGGATTTCATTATTCGATTAACTCTCACCTTTCGCAAGCATGACTCGATTTGGGTGATGGTCGACCGACTCACCAAGTCGGCTCACTTTATTCCAGTCAATGTCAAGTATGTGGCACGACAATATGCCGAGCTGTATATTGCCAGGATCTTATGCTTACACGGAGTACCCCGCACTATTATATCAGATCGTGGAACCTTGTTTGTTGCTCAATTTTGGGAGCAGCTCCACGCATCTCTAGGTACCAAATTGATTCGAAGCTCAGCTTACCATCGAAAGACTGATGGTCAAACGGAACGAGTAAACCAAGTGCTAGAGGATATGCTCCGCGCCTGTGCCATCCACCATGGTAAGAAGTGGGATGATCATCTACCATTGGCGGAGTTTTCATACAAGAATGGTTATCAGACTAGCATCCAAATGGCACCATATGAAGCTCTTTATGGCCGGAAGTGCCTCACACCTTTGAACTAGTGTGAATCGGTGAACGAGTAACATATGGTATAGACTTGGTAAAGGAAGCCGAAGATCAAGTACGAGTTATTCAAGCCAACCTCAAGGCTGTTAAGTCTCGCCAGAAAAGCTACGCGGACAAACGATGTCGATCGCTTCACTTAGATATCGGGGACCACGTTTACCTTCGTGTATCCCCAATGAAAGGGATTCATTGCTTTGGAGTGAAAGGGAAGCTAGCTCCACGTTTCGTCGGACCATTCGCAATAAGTGAGCAATGCGGACCTGTAGCCTATCGGCTAGAGCTGCCGGCATCACTTTCAGGGGTCCACAATGTGTTTCACATTTTACAAATGAGAAAATGACTCAAGGCCCCAGCGGAAGTCGGTATGGAGGATTTTGAAGTTCTCCAACCAGATCTTACTTACTCCAAACATCCAACCCAGATAGTCAATGAGAAGACTCGTACCACAAGAAACCACACCTTGCATTTGGACAAGATCTTGTGAGGAAACCACACCGCTGATGAAGCAACGTGGGAAAGAGAGGAATATCTTAGAACAAACTATCCGGACTTGTTAATGTCATATGTTCATTAGATCTTTTCCTTTTATCCTTCCTTTTGTAATCTCGGGATGAGATTCTTTTAAGGGGGGAGGAATGTAAAATCCCACATTTTCCTTCATATGAGTTTCAGTTGTAAGTTGGTTATCAACCCTAATGGGACCAATTATAGCTATGCTTATGAACATCATCTCATCAAATATTTTCTCCCACTCGTGCTTAAATTTTTTTAACATGAGGAATGGACTTTGCCAATAATTCAAAGTTTGGAATTATTTGAATGAAGGATCCTAGGTCAAATTAATATGCAGTACCCAATATATATATATATATATATATTCAAATTGAATATGCTACTGTACATTTGGCCCTGTCAAAATTATTCAATTCTGAGGCCATAAATTTTTCTATGGTTTACTAATATTCCAAATAGACTTCCAGCAAAGTTTCATAAATTTTGAACTCCATTTGCTATTTTATTTGAGATGCTTAGCAAATTTAGACCATATTAGGAATTCAAATTTTGAATTCTGTTCAACTTAATTGAACATCAATATTTGAACACACCATCAGGGTCGGCATGACTTGCTTGACTTATCCTCAAAGTTTCACAATTTTTGGAACTCAGCTGCTATTTAATTCAGTGACACCATTGAATTTCATAAAATTTGAAATTGAAATGAATCTTGCTCTAAATTGAAATCCAATTGCAGAATCAAATTCCAGATATTTATTTGAGCCTCCCCACAAAAATCTAGAATTTTTTGATCAAGTTTGGTAGGAGAATTGAAGTTACAGAGAGGGGATGTGGATAAGAGGAGGTGGGACCACTGTCAGCCTAAACCACTCGAGTGCAACACACGGGGGTGCTCTGTATCCAGCTCTCCCCGCCGATTGACGCCGGCAGCGCGCGACACCGCGACGCGGCATGCATCCACCGAGCTGCCTGCTTGCTTGCGCCGTGGCACGCTCCCCTCATCCCTCCGTCCGTATAAATACCCCCCCTGGCCGTCGCCGTTGAGCTCCACCTCGGTTCACACCATTTTTCCGCCGCCTCTGTTCGATCGAGCTTTCGCCGATGATTGAAGCTGTTTCTCCCTGAGCTGTAAGTAGATAAAAGGCTTCTCACAACCTCCTCTACATATTCTATTTGGTCCTTAATCGTGACATAGCTTCTGCTTGGCATATTTTGAAGTTTTCCGGTCACCGTCGAGGAAGCCGCCGAGAACCTTCACTATCTCACTGTCGAGCTTCAGTTCTAGGCTGTCTCTAGCCTCGATCCTTTAAGCAAAAAGGTTTGCAATCCTCTCTAGTTTATGTTCACAGAATCTAAGCCTATGACATGAAGTGTAGCTCGAGTTCTTGTTCGATAACCGAATGATTTGTCCATAGAACAGCAAGGCTTCGCGCTTAAATTCGTTTCATTCTTGCAATTGTCCTTTATTCTGGTCAGCAGATAGCTTCTGTATGTCCTAACGAAGCCCCCTTCCAAAAAACCCTGAAAGTTATCAACCGAGCACCTTAGATTTCGAGATTTCGCGGCCGCCGGTTGAAAAATCGTACTTCACCGTTGAACTCAGCTTTGCTGGCGATGTCAGCCCATTCTAACCCCCAAATCATCATCCTGGTGCTCCCAACAACATTCCCGACCTTTTCTCGAGCCTATTACGCCATTTCCAAGCGTTTCCGACGAGCGCCGAAACCTTAGCTCCGTAGTCACTGTCGCACCGCCGTCTCCGGCCATCGCCGACTTGATTGGACACCACAATCGGCTTGCGCGGTCGATTTTATGGTTGAGCGGTCAAGGCGAGGCCAGAAGGAGGTCGACGCAACTAGGTCCGGCGAAGCGCCGCCGCGGTTCCGGCGAGAGGCGCCACCACGTCGGGAGGTAGACGAAGGGTGTGGGTCCCACCTGTCAACGACACCCTCTCGCGTGGGATCAGTTGTGAACGCAGATCCGGTGTGGCTGCGCGGGTTAACCCCGTAGCTCCGGGTGTGGATCAGTTCTGATTGGCCCGAATCAAATGAAGCAGGACCGGTCCCTTTATTTGAAATTTCCAATAGGAAAATAAATCCAGATTCAATCCAAACTTGGAAAATCCATAACTTCCAGTAGAATTATCCAAAAATTCCCAAATAAATTTTGTTAGAACCAGCATGAAGAATATTATCCAGTGGTGCACTTGGATTTGTATGAAAAGCCATAGAACTTCCTATATAATTCATATAAGTAAAATGCTTAAGGAATTCATTCATACAGTTCTGTTAATTGGAAAATTCCCAATTTTGGTCAGAACATTATTGTTAATACACTTGACATCCAGTAAAAATTTCAAGCTCTTTGGACTTGAATTATTGGGTTGATCAATATTCCAAATCTCTATGTAGTTATAAAATGAGAAAAATGGAAAAATCAATTTCCAGAAATTTCCCCAAACTTGAAAAATCAGTTTCTCCATTTAGGAAGCTTAGAAAATAGTGAAACAAATTTTCCTAGAACCAGTGAGACCCCTTCCACATGATAGAACCCCTGGTAGCAATGATAGGTATCCAAAATTTCAACCAAAATTTAGAGAAGGTTATTGCTTACCATAATTTTTAGGAACAACAAACTTCCTTGATCATCTCCTGTTCTTTGCAAGAATCTGCTCTATAGTCACTAGTATCTACCATAAAAATTCCAAAGCCAATTAAGAAAATTATCTTATTTTTATCCTAGGATATTCCCACCACCCCAAGCATAATAATTATTTTTCAAAGTCATTCATACCTAGTATATGCATATCGTCTAGTAGCTGAAATCGAGGAGCGGCCGGAAGCTTTGGAGGTCTAGCTGCCAGAAACTAACATAGGTTCAGACTCGCATTCAGGCAAGCCCCGGTTTGCATTTAAGTTCCTTACAATGTTTTGCAGTTTTTATTTCACCTTATGTCTCCAGATGATTGTGCATTACGTTTAAGGTGTGTGACATCCACTTGCATGGCCCACGAATCCTATGGAGTCTTGGGTAGGTCTACCGCCCGTTGAGTAGACACTGCTATGCTTATGCTCGTAGGAATTCGGTAGAAGTCGAGTAGTTGGAATCTACTCGCGAGATAGGAATTTTATCACACGGGAGGATCTGAAATAAGAAAATGGTTTATGAATATGAAATTGAGACCGAGCACTGGGTAGGATGCATAGAGATGTGGTCTCACGTGCGTAGCCCTGCTTGTGTCGATTGAGGACTGTTTCGTGCGTACCCCCTCTGTTTGGTACAACCACTGATCGACATGATAGACCTCCAGAATTACAACCAAAATTCAGAGAAGGCTTTTACTTGTTGGAATTTTAGAGACAACAAGCTTCCATGAACATCTCCAATTTTTGGTCAGATCTTACTCATAGCACCTAGTGTCCAGTGTAAAAACCCCAAAGCCAATTAAAATCATTACATACCTGATCAATGTTAATAAGATCTTTTCTATAATAACTATTTCACTTCATATTTCAATTTCCTAAGTTCATCTTGTTTCCTCTCTGTTGCTGTGCAAATCCAGCAACAGAACTTCCAGTCCTAGCTAGTATTACTCCTTCTTGAGTTATAATAAACTTCAATTGTTATATTAATAAATTGCAATCTCTTAATTGCATATCATTTTGATAGTGTTCGCGACGAAGGTGGCCAACGAGAAGCACAACCTGGAGGAGTGAAATTCTCTATTGAATCTGCTGTGGCGTGAATTCTTGATGAAGGCTACTAACTGATCGTCGCTGACTTTTATTTCAACCGAAAGGCAAGCCCCATTTTGCATTCAAGAAATCTTGCAAAGTTTTCATTTAAACACACTATATGGATGAGATGTATTGTTCATTAGGTCTTGTGCAATGAAACCCACTTACATGACCAGAATAATCCAGAGAGTGGTTTGCGTAGATTAATACTCCACGTTTCGATATGCTATGCTTAATATCTAGGTGGAAGAAATGGTAGAAGTCGAGAGGTTGGAACCTTCTTGGGAGACTAGCACTTGGTTTACACTGGATTAGAATTATGAGTTTAATTGTGATGATTCCCTTTAATAAATTGGAGACTGGGCAAGAGCATAGGATGCAGCAGGACATGGTCCTGGCTGCGTAGTCCTGCCTGTGTCGATTAAGGCCCGCCTCATGCCTAGCCCTATTGGACAAGTTTGAACTGTATCGGAAAGCATATTGGCTATATGGGACCCAGGAAACAGATGTACCTTGAGAATTCTATGTTGGAACCTTTTCAATCGGCTTAAGCTGTCGGCTGTTAGTACAGTGGGAGGTGACTCACTCATGAACATCTCACAGCGGAGGTGCACCTTGAGGGGAGCTCACGGTTTGGGTCGATCGAAGTGTTTCGATGTTGTTAAATCCGGGGAAAGGTGGCTGCGTGCGACATAAATGGAGTGTACCATTGCAACTCCGAGTATGGGCGTACATGTCGTGCAGTCCGGGTGTCTTCTTGTTGCAACCAACGTTGCTCGCAGTTATTTGAGCATACTTGGACACTGAGTCTTGATATAGTAAGAAAGAGAAATGGAAAGATTATGAATTTGCTGCTCTGAATAATTCTTTGTATTGAAATCTTGGCTGCTATAGATATAGCATCATTTAAATTTACAATTTCCAAACATTTAACCTGGATAAGTCTTATGCAACCTTGAGCAAGTATCATCGTGGATGAAGTGTTTCTTGTTTGATCATGGAATTCACAATTATGCTATGCCCATGGATCGCGTATGCTACTTAAAAACTGATCACTAAGGATTTACTTTCGGCGAGTCCATTCCTGCAAATTAAGCTTCCCAGTCTTAAAAGTTTCTAGCATGTGGAGTTTCATGCTTTAGGTGAGACGGTTAAGTCTTGCTGAGCCTTGTGCTCACGGTTGCTATATTGTGGATTTTGCAGGTATTATTAGCTTATGCTTTTGTTGCGGTTGTCTGTGAAACCTCGAGCTTGTCGAGAGGTATCTCTAACGGAAACCTTATCAGTGCTCTCTGCTTCGTGTTGCTAGTGAGAAGCGTCTGTGGGCATGGACGACTTCTCTTGTGCATAGCTAGTGGAGAGTATGAGTATGTATATTCCGCTGCGTTGTATATTATGTTGTAAATAAGGATCATCTTGTGAAATAAAAAAATTGTGTTGGTTATTTTGTATGGTTTTTCTTGTGTGCTGTTGGGTGCCGCATCACACGGCACCACCCAATGCAATTCCTAGAATGTGTGGACCGGGTCCTCGCAGCTTGGTATCTGAGCCATATTGGGAATAGCACGCTTGAAAAGTGCCTATTTTTGAAAACTACGAAGTAGTCGAGTGAGGATTAATTATTATGCCCACATAAGGTCTATTTAGTATTAGTTACTTAAGGTGGCAAAGCTAATGTATGTGTTATTATATTCTGTAATGACGCTCCGACGTTAGGTAAGAGGTAAGGTACGCCACCGCAAGCGGATCAATTGTGGTAAGCTCACCATGCAAGAGGTAGCAAGTGATTATTTCCGTGGCTTGGCACGGAAATGTCAATATGAGTCTCTGAAACTTTCCATATTTCTGAGAACATATGACACGCGGTACTCCAGCGTGCTTCAAAGTTAGTGGGAGCCCCCGTCGAGTGGGACATAACCCGATGCGCCCCCCTACTGGTGCAGCATTATGCAAAGACGTGGGACCCCGTCGGGTGGTAGAAAACCCGGTCATGTACCTCAAGACGTGGCTTAGCTCGGGGCGCCCCGTATGGAATGATACGGGACGAATGTTTTTACTTTCATATATATTATTGTGAACTGATCGCCCGTGCGGGTTGTGCCGTATGGTACCATATGATTGATCTGTAAAACCCCACTTTTGTGGCATGTGAATTCAGTTATAAGTTTGGTGTTCAACTATATTAAAAATCCAATATAGTGGTACACATGAACTTAATGCCATCCAAACCTTTCTTGCACTCATGGCTAAACTTTATTAACATGAGTATTGGACTTCACCATTAATTCTAGAATGATTAAATTCACCCCTTTTTTAAAAAAATATTAGAATTATTTGGGTGGAGTTTATTAGGGCAATTGAAAGTACAGTACTAAATGGGGCCTGCCAAAAACATTCAAATTTGAGGCTCTAAATTTTTCCTTTGCAATCTAATATTCTAAATAGCTTACCTACAAAATTTCAAGATTTTAGGAACTCATTTGTTATTTTATTTGAGATGCTCAACGAATTTGAATCAAGTTTAAATTCAAATTCAATGTCTGGTAAAAATAGATTTGAACATGAAGGTCTAAACCCACCATTGTGTTCATCACAATTTTCTTGACTGAGCCCTGAAGTTTCACGATTTTTGGAGTTCATTTACTATTTTTAAGTGAATTACTAAAGGTGCAGTGGCTGTGGGGCTGACTGGCGGGGCCCACCAGTCAGCAGCCCACGTGCAGCCGCATTTCAGCGCGCACGGCGCCCGCCACCGCGACGGCGTGCATGCACAGCGCGACACAAGTCCGCCACCGCCGTTGAGCCCTATAAATAGCGCCCTGGACTCTCCCTTATCAACTCCCAGTCGCCCTTATCACCTCCCACCTCGCCCAGTCGACGGATTTCGCCATTTCCATCCCGCGCGTGAGCTTCCCACCGTGGGTGCCGCGCGCCCGTTGCTGGCCAACTGGAGCACTCTCGCGCCAAGCCTCCAACAGCTAGGTGATTCCTCTCTTCCTCCCCTGTCTTCCGGATCAACCTTTTCATTGCATAGTTGACAGTTTGGCCGATGATTTTGAGGGTATACCGAGGGTCGCCGTCGTATTCACCACGCGCCGTCCCTGCTCCACGTTGCTAGGCCGCTGCATGCCGTTTCGTGCTTCGACTCCCATAGCAAACTGGTGCACCGGGACACACTCTACGCAATGGTGAAAGCCGTTCCTTGTTTACGCAAGTATCGACCAAGTTAGCTAGGTTTTACTCTTGGCCGAAGCTTATGAACACGCTCGGTATTTCATGCGATTAGAGTTCCACGCTTAATCACTCTCCCCAATTGCTAGCAAATAGTTTCTATGCTTTCTTGCGCACCCTCTCGAACTGGAATCACCGGAAATGATCGAGTGTAGCTCAAGAATCGCGAGTTTTCCCCTCCGCCGTTAAGAGCCTGCCTCTGTCACCGTCGGCAACTGCTTTGCCGATCGTTACACGACGATATCACATGTCCAACACGTTCCCCGTTGTTCCAGAAGACTTCCCCATCCTTTTTAGATAGGTTTTAGCCACAGAGCGGCAGTTCCGACATGGCCGGAACCCTAGCATCCGCTGCCGCCGATGAGCCGTTGTTTCCGACCGTCGGCAGACCTCCCCGACCCCACCATCGTGCTGAGCGCGTGGTTTTACGGTCGGGTGCCCAAGGGTAGGAGCTGCGGTGGCCGGGAACTCAAATCCGGCGAGGCTCGCCGGAGAGCACCGCCGCGGGAGCCCCGCGCGCCGCCCGCGTCGGGAGGTGGAAGACGACGCGGCGGGTCCCGCGTGTCAGCGGCTGTAAACCCCGTCGGATCAGGTGTGGCCACGGGATCTGTTGTGGCTACGCGGTGGATATCTGTGGCCCCGTGTGGTTTAAATGCCATTGGTCCATTTTAAAACAGTGGGGCCCACGAGTTAATTCAAATTAGGAATTTATTCCAGATTAGGCTCCAACTTAGGAAATCCATAACTTTCTGTAGGATGCTCCAAAAATCTTCAAACCAATTTTGTTTGAAAGCTTTTGAGCTCTGGTTTCTGCCAGTACCAATTAAGTTCTGGGAAACCCAGAGATAAAATCTGTAGAATGTAATCTTTCCTTATGCAAATGCAATTTTTCAAGAAAAGATAGCCATTGAAAAAATCCCGAAAATTTACATAAAATTTAGAGTCCTATTCTTGACTATCAGGAAAAGTTTGGCAGCCATTGCACCTGTTTAACTCTCTGTATAGTTCAATTTCCTTTTTCGGTTATTGAATTTTCACAGATTTTAGGTTGCTTTATTATGTCCCAAATTTGGACTAAGTCTTCCTTTAGTCATACACTAGCTCCTGTAAAAATTTTGGATTTAATTAACCTACTCTCCTAGTCCAAATTCAGTTACAAAATAAATATTGATTGAATGACTAGAAATTCAATTATAAAGTAAATCCAGAAATTCTTGCTAACTTAGAAATACAATAACTCCTTCCCCAAAGCTTAGAAAATTATGAAACAAATTTTGCTAGAACCAGAACCACTTCCTCTATCTGGATTATCAACTGTTAGCTAGGTTGAAGCTGCAGTTTCTTCTCTTGAAATTTTTGGGAGTTGATTGCTTGCCATAATTTTGGAGACCACAATCTACTATGATCATCTCCTGTTCTTTGCAAGAGCCTGGATCATATTCCCTAGTATCTACCATCAAAGTCCCAAAGCCATTTAAGGTCCCTATCATATAGTGATCACCATGAATTAATTTATGGTCTTAATAATAATTATTTTTCAAAGTCATTTATATACATGTTATATGCATATCGTATAGTGACCGAAGTCGAGGAGGAGCCAGAAGCCTTGGAAGAGCACCTTCCAATTATTAACTCAGACTTTGACCTGCAATAAGGCAAGCCCTGGTTTGAATTTAAAAGCTTTATAGATTTTTTACAGTCTTTATCACCTTACGTCATAAGTTTGGTATGTGCATTACGTATAAGGTGTTTGATACTCCACTTGCATGGCCAAAACTCCCAGGTATGGTTGGAATGAGTTACAGTCTGACCTATAGTAGCTGCTTTGCTAATGCATGGGAAATCCGGTAGAAGTCGAGTAGTTGGAATCTACTCGCGAGAGATGTAGGACATATCTCACAGGATTGGTTAGATAGAAAATGGCTTAACATAATGAAACTGAGACCGGGCAGGGAATGGATAGGAAGCGGCAAGAATTGAGTCTCGGTCGCATAGCCCTGCCTGTGTCAATTAAGGCCCGTCTGTATGCGGCCCCGCTGAACAAGCTTGACTTGTACCGGCAACATAATGGACATATGGAATCCAATAAACTGATGTAACTTGATAACTGGGGTGTCGAGGCCCATTAACTCACCATCGATAGGGGTGGGTTGAGGACAGTAAGGTGTAAATCGGTCGGCGGACACATGAGGTGTTCCGTGCGGAGACCTTCTGTTCGCGGAGGTGAGACGGGCTCGGCGTTCGAGTTTCTTGTGAAAGGTGGCCATATACGCCTAGTACTGAAGTGTTATGTAGGTACGGGTGTGCTCGCTGACACTTCCGAATGACGTATGTGTCGTGTTGTCCGGGTGTGTCCTGATTGCAATCACTGTCCCTCGCAGTAATAGAGTACCACTTGTTTACTGTGTCGTGATGTAGTAAATACTAAAGAAGCTAGAAAATCATATTGTATTGAATTATAATTACTTTGCAACCTTGTATGATTTAGAGATAGTACAATTAAAAGTTTACAATTTCCCCATACTTTAGCTGTAATAGCATTATGTGCCCTGAGCATGTCATATCATCGGTAAAGCGTTTCTTGTTTGATTGTGGACCCATGATGTGCCGTGCTCGGAGAATTTCATTTGCTACATAAAACCTGATTATAAGGATCCACTTGTAGGCGAGTCATTTATGCTTCACATACCTATGTTTAGTGTCCCCTTTGCATATGTCTAGTGAGACGGGTTAGTCTTGCTGAGCCTTATGCTCACGTTTGCAGTTAACCAGTTTTTGCAGGTTATTCTGTTGATGAAGGGTTTGATGATGAGACTGCACCCTCTCCCGGGTTTACAGCCGAGTGGGAACCCTGAACGCTGCCCTAATTGAGTGTTGCTAGTGCAAAGTGTCCCAGGCATGGATAACTTTGCTTTTGCAGAGCTAGTGCTGAGAGCGTAGCTATGATATGTATATATTTCTTTATTTCCGTTAGTATTGTAAAAACTTCCGCTGTATGAAAAATAAAAGACTCCGTCTTGTACTTTTTCAGGTTCTATTCTTGTATAACTGTTGGGTGTCGCATCGCACGACACCACCCAATGAGATCCTCGGATGTGTGGACTCCGGTCCCCACAGACATGGTATCAGAGCGTCATTGGGAACAGTGTACTTGAAAAGGACATATTTTCAAAAATTAGGACTTGAGTGAGGAATTAGCTATATGCCTGTATAAGAAGTATTATTAGTATAAGGTATAAAGGTGGTAAACTAACTATGTGTTATTATATTCTGTAACGATGCCCCGACGTCAAGTAAGAGGTAAGGTACGCCACCGAGAGCGGATCAATCTCGGTAAGCTCAGCATACGAGGAGTGGTATGTGAAATTTCCGTGGCTTGGCATGGGAAGTTAATAGGAGTCTCTGAAACTCTCAATGTTTCTGAGAACCTATGACACGTGGTACCCCAGCGTGACACAAAATTAGTGGGAGCCCCCGTCGGGTGGTGTATAACCCGGTAGTATGCCTCTCTAGAACCATTCATGTTCTATGGAAGCATGCGAAACACGTATGCTCGAGCGTGTATAAGCCGGATCATACGGGAGTCTTTGCTGTACAGACGTATTTACATCCATGTACCTCGAGACATGGCCTCGCTCGAGGACGACTCACACCAGAGTCGTATGCATTTATTTTCGTATGTATTATTGTGACTGCCTGTCGTGTTTCCCCGTGCCGCCCTTGAGGTGTGCAGGTGTGAAAGGGGATTGTTTGTCTTTTGCAGCATTAACTACGGTAGAAGACCGTGTAGAAGCCGTTTGCGAGAGAACGATATAGGGACCACCTATAGAAGTAAACGGAAATACCGGATAGAATTTTCTTTGGTAAGATACGTAGTACCGTCAGTATCAAACATGATACTAGACCATCCCCCCCCCCCCGACAGAATGGTTGCATAATGCTTTGGAAAGTCCAAATATTAGATGCTGGTAGGGTTGGACTCCGCAAAAAGGGTTCCGACTCAATAGAATAAATAGAATCAAGATTCTTGTTTTCTGGCAGAAGTTGGCTCGACTTCGCCGGGTTGTAATCTTGGATATTTGATAGAGAGTATAGGAGTATCATATATGGATGGAAAGCTCGTGAAGATGTCTACAACCTCTCTGTTGAACATAAAGACAGAAAAGCTTGATACTCTGTTGAAACCTGGGGTGTATTGTAAATACTCCAGATGACCTTCCCATTGTACCAGTCTCTGTATTTTTACCATAACTTGCTGTAGAAAAATCCCCTGCCTTATTGTGATACAGGTTTGAAAAGGGTAGGAGGAGATTTACAAGTTTGTTATGGGAAGTTTTTCCTGATTTGGGTTGGAATTAAACCAAATTGGGAGGTCAACGCGGCAAACTACAGAACTGCTTGTGAAAACCAGTCAGTTCAACTGTTAAGTTTGGACAGTTATAGCTCTTAATTCCGAATAGTGACATGGTCACATATATACATTTTTGGAAAGCTTAGAAAGCCATCTTTCAACTTTATTTATCCCTCTTGACCTGAATCTGGGTGTAGCTATGCCAAATTCGAATTTTTGTAAACTTGGTTCTTGCGGCCCAGAACTTGGAACAGCTTGCACAGGGTTGTGAATTTGTGCGTGATACCTGTATAACAAAGTTTTTAGGGTGGTACTCCTTTATTTCTGGATTGTTAACGCGATGTTATACAATGTTTATTTTGACATTACCTCAATATCTTATCATGATAAACCTGTATAGAATGTGGAGGTAAACCCATATACAGGGGAGGTTCTGTCAAAATTTCCAGAAAACTTGAGTCAACTTAAAACCTGTATAGATTCTTCATATTAGTTCACCTGGAGCTGTATGAGTACAATATGGAAAGGTTTTGAAGTTTACTATAACTTTTGTATTCAACTTAACTTTTAGTTCTGACATTTCCTGTATGAAACTTTTGGGTTAATACAGGAAGGTCAGATGAACCAGAACTGTGATCATTTCCAGTTTGCAGCTTTGCCTGAATCAATTGATTATGGATATTTCCTTTCGTCCAACATCATCATTGATTGAGTTGAATACTTAAACGGTGTATTGACATCTGGGTATGTTTGTCCACAGATGGCAGCACCAAGAATTCAGTTCCCTAATGGATGGGTGTTCTCAACATGCACCGGGCAAGCCGGTTTCCCGGATGTGTTTGCTAGGTTGCTCCGCCAGTTTGGCTATCTGATGTTGCCTAGATATTGGGGCAAGAAGTTCCAGGAGAGCGGTATGTGGAGTTGCACATCTACATCGATGTGCCTGCTGGTCCACTGCACCTCGGATGGGCTCCATACTCCATCAAGATCAAAGGGTTGATATTAGAAGAAACATGGAGCTACGCCGCAAGTGTTGCCATAGGGAGGTTTTGCAAACTCCATTACCGTCATCTGGTGGGTACTCCGTATGAGTTCTTTCCAGTTAACGGCAGGGCTTCTGAAGCCTGGGCAACCCGCTTGCTTGCGGAGCTGGACGAGCACGGTGAAACATCTGCAACAGCCTTAGCGATGTATGCAGCCGCATCGCATCGCGAGAAGGGTAATCAAAGGGCATGCATAAAAGAATTGACGAACAATCTGAAGCAAGCCAAGATTCAAGCAAATAACATTGAGCGGGCAAATGACGGACTTAGGGATATGATGGCTCCTCTCAATCATCGTTTGAACCTAAGGGAGAATCAGTTGCATGACACTATTATGGATTTAGCTGCGTCTCGCAAGGAGACTCTAGAGAGGGACATTGACCTGGAGGCAAGCCTACTCTATGGACACCAGCGGGACACTCAGTTGAACGCGGTGACTGCAGATCGAGATCAGTCCAGAGTAGAGGCTCAGAGCTGGAAGACTAGCTGTGAGCGGGCTCAGCAGGAGAATGAGGCCTGGGGGATGTTTATGGTACAGACGGATTGGCAAACTATGGTGGCTAAGAGGAAGTCACTTTTGAGCGAGGCATCATCTTTTGCTCCAGCACCCATACCGGGGGTGCCTAATCCTGATGATGACGAGGAAGAAGAAGATCCTCAGGAGATCGAGTTTTATGAGTAAAGGGCAGTGATAATGTACTTGTCACTTTAGGCCGAGTATAAGGATGGGTAGAAACACCACCCGTATTTTGCGACTTTATGAGTCTTGTTGTAAATAGTAGCGAGGTGGATGTACAATAATATAGGCATGCCGACTTGTGGTGACCAAGCATAGATGAGACGACTTCTTTAGATAAAGTCTGTCTAATTTTGGAGATCTATTGCAAACTTGGGCCCAAGATAATATAGATTGTATAAAGTTTGTGCTTTATAAATTTATGTGAATGTTATGCATCATCTATTGTTATCTACCGCCTTACTATTTTTATGGAAGGATGAATTTGAGGCAATGAGACTTATGGTATGAATCGCTGTATTGCAGTATGGTGCGTACTCGTACCAGTCAAGATGGGGGAGGTTCCAGTGGAGGTCAGGGGGATGACACACCACCCCCGGGAGAGAATACGCCTCAAACGCCACCACCTCCACCACCTCCACCCGCACTTCCCAGGAGTCTTGCAGAGGTTCTTGCTGCAGTACTCGGCTCGCGCGACGAGCAAACCGAGCTACTGCGGACTCTGGTGCAGCACTCATCCCGTCAAGGGGGACGACAAAACGATGGACCACGTCAGCAATATCAGAGTTCCTACTCTGATTTCTCATCAACACATCCACCAGTCTTCAGAGAGGCCGATGAACTGTTGGATGCGGATAACTGGCTCCACACCATTGAAGGAAAGTTTGGCTTACTCGAGGTAACCGAACAGCAGAAGACGCTGTTTGCAGCGCAGCAACTGCAGCGGTCTGCCGGTGCATGGTGGGCCAATTACCTTGCCGCACGCCCCGCAGGCCATGTCGTAAGCTGGGCCGAATTCCGGGAGGCGTTTCGCGCCTACCACATCCCTCCCGCGATTATGAGGAAGAAGCTTCAAGAGTTCTTGGAGCTAAGGCAAGGAGGAAGGAGTGCATACGAGTACTCCAAATCATTCAACCACTTGGCCCAATATGCTCAGGACCAAGTGAATACCGAAGATCGGAAGCGCGAATGCTTCTACCTGGGTTTGAACCCCAAGTTGAAGGACCAGCTTGTCCTGTTCAACCGTGGCAGCTTCAACGACATAGTCAATGCCGCTATCATGCAGGAGGACGCTACACGCGAGCTGTCCTCAGATAAGAAGAAGAGGAGTGCTCCGCAGGGCAGCGGAGGTGGTGCTCCTCAGAAGTACCGTATGGTGTATCGATCACCATCCGTCCAGAGGTGGCAACCGCCATCACGACCACCAATGTTCAGTGGTCGCCAATTCAGCAACTCTGGATTCCGTCCGCAGCAACAACAGGGGATGGTCCCATGTGCACTTCCACCTCCACCACGTGCACTGGGATTCCGTCCTCCCCTTCGTATTGGCCAAACCACGTACACGTATTTCACGTGTGGACGCACGGGGCACTTCGCCAAGGACTGTCCGCAGAATCGACAAGGCGGAGGGCAATCATCATACCAGGGGGCCAACCAACCCCGCAACAAGCTCAAGAAGCCATCCACCAGACCCGGCAACGTCCACCACCTCGCCATCGAGGACGTTACGGAAGGCGCGCTCGTGCTCACGGGTACGTTCTCTATCTATGATCAATCCGTAGTCATACTTTTTGACTTCGGAGACTCCCACAATGTCATTAGTAAATCTGTTGTTATTAAAAATCAATTGCCTGTTATCTCCACAAAAACTCCATATATGATTTGCACTCCAGCAGGAAGGGTAGTAACATATGAGATAGCCCATAAAGTGCCTCTTGACCTAGATGGGAACGTCTATCCTACCTCCTTCATTATCCTAGAGACTCAAAAGCTAGATATCATCTTAGGAGTGGCATGGTTGCAATACCATGGTGCTATTCTTGATATCGTTCCTCGAAAGATTTATCTAAAATCTCCACTCCATCAGCCCCAAGTTCTCAATCTTGAGAACATCATTCCATTGGATCCATCTACTCACAACACCGAGATTATGGAACTTAAGGATATTCCGGTAGTATGTGAATACCCAGACGTGTTTCCTGAAGATCTTCCTGGTATGCCCCCAGAAAGGGATATAGAGTTCAAGATTGAACTTGCACCCGGAACAGTACCAGTCTCAAGACCACCCTATAAGATGGCACCCAAGGAACTTGCAGAACTTAAGGAGCAGTTAACTGAACTTGAGAACCAAGGTTTCATTCGTCCAAGTTCATCGCCATGGGGTTGTTCTGCACTGTTTGTAGAAAAGAAAGATAAGACCTTGAGGCTGTGTGTAGACTATCGTCCACTTAATGCTGTCACTATCAAGAACAAGTATCCACTACCATGCATTGATATTCTTTTCGATCAATTGGTGGGTGCTAAAGTATTTTCGAAGATGGATCTTTGTTCTGGTTATCATCAGATTAGAATCCGACCAGAAGATATACCAAAGACAGCATTCTCAACGAGGTATGGACTGTATGAGTACCTTGTTATGTCCTTCGGATTGACCAACGAGCCGGCTCATTTCATGTATCTCATGAACTCGGTGTTCATGCCGGAATTGGACAAGTTTGTCATGGTCTTCATTGACGACATACTTGTGTATTCAAAATCCGAAGAGGAACATGCTCAACACTTGTGTATCATGCTTCAACGATTACGGGACCATCAGCTATATGCTAAGTTCCGCAAGTGTGAATTCTGGATCAGCCAAGTGCCATTTTTAGGGCACATCATATCAGCAGAAGGGATTGCAGTTGATCCAAGCAAGATCAAGCAAGTCCTCAAATGGGAGTCTCCAAAGTCTGTACATGAAGTCCGAAGTTTCCTGGGTTTAGCAGGATATTACCGGAGGTTTATACCCAATTTCTCCAAAATAGCTAAACCAATGACAGAACTTCTGAAGAAAGGACATAAGTATGTATGGACTGAGGCATGTGAGGCAGGTTTCAAAGCATTGGTGAAACACCTTACAACGGCACCAGTTTTAGCCCAACCAGACACAACCAAATCATTTGATGTCTATTGCGATGCATCTGGTATTGGTTTAGGTTGTGTGTTAATGCAAGAGCGAAGAGTGATCGTGTATGGATCGCGACAGCTTCGGAACCATGAGCAGCACTACCCGACTCATGATCTTGAGCTCGCTGCTGTGGTATTGGCATTGAAGATGTGGAGGCATTATTTACTGGGTAATCTGGTACACCTATATACTGATCACAAGAGCATGAAATACATTTTCACCCAGAAGGATTTGAATATGCGACAACGGAGATGGTTAGAGTTGATCAAAGACTATGAAATTGAGATCCACTACCATCCAGGCAAAGCAAACGTAGCCTCAGATGCTTTGAGCCGCAAGTCCCATATCAACAATCTTTCCGTTACCTCGATGGAAGGAGAAGAAGAACCGAGTCTCTACTTGGTTCCATATGGGGCCCTCTACAATATCGCTCTCATTCCTACCATCAGGGAGGATATTATGGCATCTCAGAAGGTGGACAAGGGGATGTCGCACATTCGGCAAAGAATGAAGAAGGGGGAGATGAAATGTTTCCGAAGTGACGATGAAGGTACCCTCTGGTTTAACAACCGTATAGTGGTACCCGAAACATGGAGCTTAGAAAGAAGATACTGGATGAAGCTCATTTATCCAAGTATTCCATTCATCCGGGAAGAAACAAGATGTACCAAGATTTGAAGAAGAAATTCTGGTGGACTCGGATGAAGAGGGAAGTAGCTAAATACGTATTCGAGTGTGATACGTGCCGGCGAGTGAAGGATGACCATATGAAAGCAGCAGAACAGCTTCAACCTTTAAGCATACCAGCTTGGAAATGGGAGGATATCAGTATGGATTTCATTGTTGGGTTGCCTTCCACCCTCCATAAGCACGACTCAATTTGGGTGATAGTTGACCGACTGACTAAGACTTCGCATTTCATTCCCGTCAATACCAACTATCATTCCTCAAGATACGCGGAGTTATATATTGCCAGAATCGTATGCCTCCACGGAATACCCCGCACCATCATCTCCGATCGTGGAGCTGTATTTGTTTCATGATTCTGGGAACATCTCCACGATGTGTTGGGAACCAAGTTGATTCGGAGCTCGGCTTATCATCCTCAGACCGATGGTCAGACCGAACGAGTGAATCAAGTGCTAGAAGACATGCTTCGCGCATGTGTCATCCACCATGGTAGGAATTGGGATGATCACCTACCATTGGCGGAATTTTCATACAACAATGGTTACCAGGCTAGCATTCAGATGGCGCTATATGAAGCTCTTTATGGTCGGAAGTGTCACACACCTCTAAACTGGTGTGAATCCGGTGAACGAGTGGTGTATGGCATCGACTTAATAAATGAAGCCGAGGAATGGGTTCGCACTATTCAAGCCAGTCTCAAAGCCGCTCAGTCTCGTCAGAAGAGCTACGCGGACAAACGACGTCGACCTCTTCACTTTGAAGTTGGGATCAAGTTTATCTCTGGGTGTCCCATATGAAAGGTATCCATCGATTCGGAGTGAAAGGGAAGCTAGCTCCACGTTTTATTGGGCCATTCGCAATCCTAGAAAGATGCGGACCTGTGGCATATCAATTGGAGTTACCGCATTCACTTTCAGGGGTTCACAATGTGTTCCACATTTCCCAGTTACGGAAATGTCTTAAAACTCCCGCTGATGTCCGTGTAGAAGATTTGGAAGCTCTCCAACCAGATCTCACTTATTCTGAGCATCCAACTCATATCGTCGATGAGAAGACTCGCACCACAAGAAACCGCACCTTGCATTTCTACAAGGTCTTGTGGAGCAACCACAGTGCTGAAGAGGCAACGTGGGAAAGCGAGGAGTATCTTAGAGCGAACTATTCGGACTTGTTAGCGGCATATGTTCGTTAGATCTTTTCCTTTTGCTTTCTTTTGTAATCTCGGGACGAGATTCTTTTAAGGGGGGAGGAATGTAAAACCCCACTTTTGTGGCATGTGAATTCAGTTATAAGTTTGGTATTCAACTATATTAAAAATCCAATATAGTGGTACACATGAACTTAATGCCATCCAAACCTTTCTTGCACTCATGGCTAAATTTTATTAACATGAGTATTGGAGTTCACCATTAATTCTAGAATGATTAAATTCACCCTTTTTTTAAAATATTAGAATTATTTGGGTGGAGTTTATTAGGGCAATTCAAAGTACAGTACTAAATGGGCCCTGCCAAAAACATTCAAATTTGAGGCTCTAAATTTTTCCTTTGCAATCTAATATTCTCAATAGCTTACTTACAAAATTTCAAGATTTTAGGAACTCATTTGTTATTTTATTTGAGACGCTCAACGAATTTGAATCAAGTTTAAATTCAAATTCAATGTCTGGTAAAAATAGATTTGAACATGAAGATCTAAACCCACCATTGTGTTCATCACAATTTTCTTGACTTAGCCCTGAAGTTTCACGATTTTTGGAGTTCATTTACTATTTTTAAGTGAATTACTAAAGGTGCAGTGGTTGTGGGGCTGACTGGCGGGACCCACCAGTCAGCAGCCCACGTGCAGCCGCATTTCAGCGCGCGCTGCGCCCGCCACCACGACGGCGTGCATGCACAGCGCAACACAATCCCGCCACCGCCGTTAAGCCCTATAAGCGCCCTGGACTCTCCCTTATCAACTCCCAGTCGCCCTTATCACCTCCCACCTCGCCGAGTCGACGGATTTCGCCATTTCCATCCCACGCGCGAGCTTCCCACCGCCGGCGCCGCGTGCCCGTTGCTGGCCAACCAGAGCACTCTCGTGCCAAGCCTCTAGGTGATTCCTCTCTTCCTCCCCTGTCTTCCGGATCAACCTTTTCATTGCATTGTTGACGGTTTGGCCGATGATATTGAGGCTATACCGAGGGTCGCCGTCGTATTCACCATGCACCGTCCCTGCTCCACGTTGCTAGGCCGCTGCATGCCGTTTCGTGCTTCGACTCCCATAGCAAACTGGTGCACCGGGACACGCTCTACGCAACGGTGAAAGCCGTTTCTTGTTTACGCAAGTATCGAGCAAGTTAGCTAGGTTTTACTCTTGGCCGAAGCTTATGAACGCGCTCGGTATTTCATGCGATTAGAGTTCCACGCTTAATCACTCACCCCAATTGCTAGCAAATAGTTTCTACACTTTCTTGCGCACCCTCTCGAACTGGAATCACTGGAAATGATCGTGTGTAGCTCAAGAATCGCGAGTTTTCCCCTCCGCCGTTAAGAGCCTGCCTATGTCGCCGTCGACAACTGCTTTGCCGATCGTTACACGACGATATCACATGTCCAACACGTTCCTCGTGGTTCCAGAAGACTTCCCCAGCCTTTTTTAGATAGGTTTTAGCCACAGAGCGGCAGTTCCGACATGGCCGGAATCCTAGCTTTCGCTGCCGCCGATGAGCTGTTGTTTCCGACCGTCGGCAGACCTCCCCGACCCCACCATCGTGCTCAGCGCGTGATTTTACGGTCGGGTGCCCAAGGGTAGGAGCTGCGGTGGCCGGGAACTCAAATCCGGTGAGGCTCGCCGGAGAGCACCGCCGCGGGAGCCCCGCGCGCCGCCCGCGTCGGGAGGTGGAAGACGACGCGGCGGGTCCCGCGTGTCAGCGGCTGTAAACCCCGTCGGATCAGGTGTGGCCACGGGATCTGTTGTGGCTACGCGCTGGATATCTGTGGCCCCCGTGTGGCTTAAATGCCATTGGTCCATTTTAAAACAGTGGGGCCCACGAGTTAATTCAAATTAGGAATTTATTCCAGATTAGGCTCCAACTTAGGAAATCCATAACATTCTGTAGGATGCTCCAAAAATCTTCAAACCAATTTTGTTTGAAAGCTTTTGAGCTCTAGTTTCTGCCAGTACCAATTAAGTTCTGGGAAACTCACAGATAAACTCTGTAGAATTTAATATTTCCATATGCAAATGCAATTTTTCAAGAAAAGATAGCCACTGGAAAAATCCCCAAAATTTACATAAAATTTAGGGTCCTGTTCTTGACTCTCAGGAAAAGTTTGGGAGCCATTGCGCCTGTTAAACTCCCTGTATAGTTCAATTTCCTTTTTCGGTTATTGAATTTTCGCAGATTTTAGGTTGCTTTATTATGTCCTAAATTTGGACTAAGTCTTCATTTACTCATACACTAGATCCTGTAAAAATTTTGGATTTAATTAACCTACTCTCCTATTCAAATTCATTTACAAAATAAATATTGATTGAATGACTAGAAATTCAATTATAAAGTAAATCCAGAAATTCTTGCCAACTTAGAAATACAATAACTCCTACCCCAAAGCATAGAAAATTATGAAACAAATTTTGCTAGAACCAGAACCACTTCCTCTATCTGGATTATGAACTGTTAGCTAGGTTGAAGCTGCAATTTCTTCTCTTGAAATTTTTGGGAGTTGATTGCTTGCCATAATTTCAGAGACCACAATCTACTATGATCATCTCCTGTTCTTTGCAAGAGCCTGGATCATATTCCCTAGTATCTACCATCAAAGTCCCAAAGCCAATTAAGGTCCCTATCATATAGTGATCACCATGAATTAATTTATGGTCTTAATAATAATTATTTTTGAAAGTCATTTATATACATGTTATATGCATATTGTATAGTGACCAAAGTCGAGGAGGAGACAAAAGCCTTGGAAGAGCACTTTCCAATTATTAACTCAGACTTTGACCTGCAACAAGGCAAGCCCCGGTTTGCATTTAAAAGCTTTACAGAGTTTTTACAGTCTTTATCACCTTACGTCATAAGTTTGGTATGTGAATTACGTATAAGGTGTTTGATACTCCACTTGCATGGCCAAAAATCCCAGGGATGGTTGGAACGAGTTACAGTCTGACCTATAGTAGCTGCTTTGCTAATGCATGGGAAATCCGATAGAAGTCGAGTAGTTGTAATCTACTCGCGAGAGATGTAGGACATATCTCACAGGATTGGTTAGATAGAAAATGGCTTAACATAATGAAACTGAGACCGGGCAGGGAATGGATAGGAAGCGGCGAGAATTGAGTCTCGGTCGCATAGCCCTGCTTGTGTCTATTATGGCCCGTCTGTATGCGGCCCCGCTGAACAAGCTTGTCTTGTACCGGCAACATAATGGACATATGGAATCCAATAAACTGATGTAACTTGATAACTGGGGTGTCGAGGCCCATTAACTCACCATCGATAGGGGTGGGTTGAGGACAGTAAGGTGTAAATCGGTCGGCGGACACATGAGGTGTTCCGTGCGGAGACCTTCTGTTCGCGGAGGTGAGACGGGCTCGGCGTTCGAGTTTCTTGTGAAAGGTGGCCGTATACGCCTAGTACTGAAGTGTTATGTAGGTACGGGTGTGCTCGCTAACATTTCAGAACGACGTATGTGTCGTGTTGTCCGGGTGTGTCCTGATTGCAATCACTGTCCCTCACAGTAATAGAGTACCACTTGTTCACTGTGTCGTGACGTAGTAAATAATAAAGAAACCAGAAAATCATATTGTATTGAATTATAATTACTTTGCAACCTTGTATGATTTAGAGATAGTACAATTAAAAGTTTACAATTTCCCCATACTTTAGCTGTAATAGCATTATGTGCCCTGAGCATGTCATATCATCGGTAAAGCGTTTCTTGTTTGATTGTGGAGCCCATGATGTGTTGTGCTCGGAGAATGTCATTTGCTACATAAAACCTGATTATAAGGTTCCACTTGTAGGCGAGTCATTTATGCTTCAGTTACCTATGTTTAGTGTCCCCTTTGCATATGTCTAGTGAGACGGGTTAGTCTTGCTGAGCCTTATGCTCACGTTTGCAGTTAACGAGTTTTTGCATGTTATTCTGTTGATGAAGGGTTTGATGATGAGGCTGCACCCCCTCCCGGGTGTACAGCCGAGTGGGAACCCTGCACGCCGCCCTAATTGAGTGTTGCTAGTGCAAAGTATCCCAGGCATGGATAACTTTGCTTTTGCATAGCTAGTGCTGAGAGCGTAGCTATGATATGTATATATTTCTTTATTTCCGTTAGTATTGTAAAATCTTCCGCTGTATGAAAAATAAAAGACTCCATCTTGTATTTATTCAGGTTCTATTCTTGTATAACTGTTGGGTGTTGCATTGCACGACACCACCCAATGAGATCCTCGCATGTGTGGACTCCGGTGCCCACATGATCAGTAATTTGTGTGTAGTGGCAGGTACACTAACCGCGTTATTCGTAGCTCGAGTAGAAAAAGTTTGCGAGTGAATGTCATTAGCGCCACCGTTGAGACGTATGTCGGAATACCGGCTAAGAATTTTTTATTTGGTGAGGACGTAGTAGCGGCATTGCATTCGGGTTACATCGGCACATCAACGGTTAAAATTCGTGCCGAAGGTGTAAATCGAAACACCAGTTTCATGTTAATATCCATAGCAGATTTCTATCTTGAAATCATAAATATGAAATTTGAACCAAAATTGTAAACCTCCGTTCTTCTCTGTGTTATTCTGGCAGAAACTTAGCTTCAGTTTGAAAAGTCATATCTCCTGTTAGAATTATCCCATGAAGGTGTTCCATACATGGTTGGAAATGTATGTGAGTCTTCTAATAATTTCTGTTCATGACCAGAGCAGAGTTTTCCTGGATCATAGCTAAAATTTGAAAATTCCAAAACCTGTCAAAACTGGACAGAAACTGGAACAGTTTCTGTACTTCTCGCCAATTTGATAATAACTCTCAGTAGTAACATGGAATAAGGGCATATGGTTTATTTCTGGAAACTAGATGAGATATGTGACAATGTTTTAATTCACAGTTTTGCCAAATTTGGAAATTTTGTATATGAAAAACTGTGAACAAAACAGCCATATATAAAGGAGGTGCTGTCAAAATTTCTCAGAAAATCTGGGAACATTGTCAATTTGGAAATTCATATCTCATTAACCATAACTGATATTGAGGCAAATAAATACATCCTGGAAAGGACAGCAAGTGAATTACAGCTTTGTTGTTCACCTCAAAGCAGGATTGTTCCTCTAACTCGATAAAATTTTCAAATTTCCCCAGACTGGTCATTTCTGGCAGAACAGTTCGTCAATGAAGCATAAGTTTGAAAATTTGCGCGAACCTGAATATTGTTATACTTTCACAAAGTCCTTGACATGTTCATGTTTTCCTTATCTTCACTTATTGCTTAGATCGAACTTTGACTCATCCCAAATTCATTGTGCAATATGGTTCGTACTCGCTCATCGAGTAAGGTCGGAAGTTCTCGTTGATACGGTGATGATTTGGATCCACCTCAGGCACCACCGTCAACGGTATTGGTGGATGTAATGTCAAAAATGTTTGAGTCTCACCGAGAGAACAATAAGTTACTCCAAGATTTGGTGCAGCAAGGCCTAATTCATCAAACGCAGCAAGTTATTCCACCTCGAAACAGTTACTTGGATTTCTTGGCAGCGCAACCGCCAATCTTCACGGAAGCAACTGAACCATTAGAATCAGATCATTGTCTTTGTGTAATGGAATCCAAATTTGGTGTCTTTCCCTGTGACGATTATCAGAAGACATTATTCGCTGCTAAACAACTTCATGGAGCTGTCGGAGCTTGGTGGGCAGAATATAGTGCAACTCGCCTTGAAGGTCATCGAATAGCATGGAATGAGTTCTGTGAGGTTTTCCGTGCTCGTCATATTCCAATAGGGATTATAAAGACCAAGTATGAGGAATTCATTGAACTCAAGCAAGGGGACATGAGTATCCATGAGTATTTTAAGAAGTTCAACCATTTGGCACAATATGCGCCCGACTATGTGAATACAGAAAAGTTGAGATGTGATCATTTCTTCAGAGGGCTAAGAGTCAAACTTCGAGCTAGGTTGGCGTTGTTCAACCATGGCAAGTACAACGAATTAGTCAATGCCGCTATCCTACAAGAAAAGGAAGATCTTTGTCTTCAAGCGGAGTATTTAGCCCGACAACACTAGTGTTGCTGCTCAGAAATATCGGTTGGTATATCGTTCGCCATCCGGTCAAGAATGGTAGCCATCTGTCCGACCATCATATCAAAGTCGCCCGCTGCTTGCATCAAGTTTTGAATCACCCCCGCAGCAGCAGCACATAAATTCTTATCCATCTCCACTGCAGCAAGAAATACCTAGTTTTCATCCACAAGTCAGGACTGAACCGACTAAATATTTGTGCTTCACTTGTGGTCTTATGGGTCACTTTACTAGATATTGTCCAGAGAGAAATCAATGATGCAGCCAGTCATCATTTTAACATTCAAGTCAGTTTCCCAATCAGCAGCAAAAGAAATCAAAGCTTGGCAGTGTCCACTGTATTACCATTTAGGGTGTACCGGAAGGAGAACCCGTGTTAGCGGGAATGTTCACTCTCAACCATATACCTATATTGATTCTCTTTGATTCCGGTGCCACACATAATTTCATAAGTCAATCCTTTGTGTTCAAGCACCAGCTTCCAACCACTACCACCAAACATAGCTATCTTATATCCTCACCCGTAGGTAATATTATCGCAAGTGATGTTATCTCTCAAGCACCATTATGTTTGGGTGGTAGGATATACCCCACTACTCTTATCATCCTTCAAGGTCAAGAGATTGATGAAATCTTGGGAACGTCGTGGTTAAGCAACCACAAAGCTGTTCTAAACATCAGTCCTCGCACCGTTGAGCTCAACTCCTCAACTCACGGCCACCACACCTTAATTCTTGAGAACATGGTTCAAGAAAGTGCAGCGGTGTATCATTCTGAAACAAGTAAGTTGGAAGACATTCCAGTGGTCCATGATTTCACGGATGTATTCCGTGATGATCTGCCGGGTATGCTGCTCGACCGAGATGTGAAATTCAAGATTGAGTTAATACTGGGAACTACACCTATCTCTCGACGACCATATAGAATGGCACCCAAGGAGTTAGCTGAAATAAAGGACACCCTGAATGATCTATTGAGTAAAGGTTTCATTCGCCCGAGCTCATCACCTTGGGGATCCTCGACACTCTTTGTCAAAAAGAAGGACAAAACATTGCGACTATGCATGGATTACCGTCCGCTTAATGCTGTGACTATCAAGAACAAGTATCCACTACCACATATTGATATGCTCTTCGATCAATTAGTGGGTGCTAAGATATTCTCTGAAATGGATCTTCGGTCTGGTTATCATCAGACTAAGATACAACCGGAGGATATACCAAAGACGGCATTCTCATCTAGATATGGACTTTATGAGTATTTGGTTATGTCTTTTGGTGTCACAAATGCCCCAACGCATTTCATGTACTTGATGAATTCAGTATTCATGCGAGAGTTAGACAAGTTCACCGTGGTGTTCATCGATGATATTTTGGTGTACTCCAAGTTAGAAGAGGAACATACTGAACATCTCAAAATCGTGCTTCAACGACTGCGTGATCACAAGTTATATGCCAAGTTCAGTAAATGTGAGTTCTGGATTAATCAAGTCCATTCCTTGGTCATATTATTTCAGCGGAAGGCATAGCCGAGGATCCGAGTAAAGTGGTACAAGTGCTGAAATGGCAATCTCCCACCTCCGTACATGAAGTCCGTAGTTTCCTGGGTTTAGCAGGCTATTATCGGAGATTTGTTCCAAGTTTCTCAAAAATTGCAAAGCCTATGGCGGACTTATTAAAGAAGGGCAGCAAGTATGTATGGAGTGAATCCTGTGAGGAAGCCTTCAAAAATCTAGTGAAGCATCTCACAACAGACCCGATCTTGGCTCAACCCGATACGACGAAATCTTTTGATGTTTATTGTGATGCATCCTACATCGGATTCGGTTGTGTACTTATGCAAGATGGAAGATTAATTGCATATGGATCAAGGCAACTCCGAAATCATGAACACAACTATCCGACACAAGATTTAGAGTTGGCAGCAGTAGTTCTTGCACTCAAAATGTGGAGGCACTACTTAATGGGAAATCTAGTGCATCTCTACACAGATCATAAAAGTTTGAAGTACATATTCACTCAGAAGGAATTAAATATGAGACAATGGAGATGGTTAGAGTTAATCAAAGACTATGAACGTGAGATTCATTATCATCCCGGCAAGGCGAATGTGCTTGCCGACGCACTTAGTCAAAAGTCTCACATTCATAACTTGACCATCAGTCCTATGGAAGAAGATGAACCAAGTCTATGTGTGATTCCTTATGGAGCTTTGTAGAACCTTACTCTCATACCTACAATCAGAGAGGAGATTGCAGAGTCTCAGAAGAAAGACAAGGGAATGTCTCATATTCAGAGGAGACTTAGAAGTGGAGAAATGAAATATTTCCGGGAAGACGAACAAGGAACTTTATGGTTCAAAAATCGAATAGTGGTACCCCGGGACATGGAATTGCGGGAAAAGATTTTGGATGAGGCTCACTTGTTCAAGTATTCCATCCACCAAGGAAGCAATAAAATGTACCAAGATATCCGTACTAAATTTTGGTGGACACGTATGAAGAGAGAAATAGCAAAGTATGTGTCCGAGTGTGACACATGTCGGAGAGTGAAAGCTGACCACATGAGGAAAAGCGGACTGCTGCAACCACTGAAAATACCGGCATGGAAATAGGAGGATCTGAGTATGGATTTCATTGTCAGATTGCCTCTCACCTTTCATAAGCTCGATTCCATTTGGGTGATCATTGACCGGTTAACTAAGTCAACACATTTTATTCCAGTGCATACGGCATACAATGCGAAGAAATATGCGGACTTATACATATCAAGAATTATGTGCTTACATGGAGTTCCCCGCACCATTGTATCGGATAGAGGATCACTATTTGTTGCTCGATTCTAGGAGCAGCTACATGCATCATTGGGGATGAAGTTAATTCGTAGTTCCGCATATCACCCCCAAACTGACGTACAATTTGAGAGGGTAAATCAGATACCTGAGGATATGTTGAGAGCATGTGCCATAGACCACGGTAAAAATTGGGATAATCATTTACCATTGGCGGAAATCTTGTACAACAACGGATATCCATCTAGTATCGAAATGGCACCCTATGAAGCTCTCTACGGCTGGAAGTGTCGCACACCACTCAGCTGGCGCAAATCTGGTGAATAACTGGTATATTGAAGTGATCTAGTAAATGAATCTGAAGAGCAAGTAAAAGTTATTCAAGCTAATCTAAAAGTTGTTCAGTCTTGACAAAGGAGTTATGCGGATAAAAGGCGTCGTCCTTTAAGCTTCAGCATCGGAGACCACGTGTATCTCCGTGTCTCTCCGATGAAAGGAATTCATCGATTTGGAGTAAAAGGGAAGTTGGCTCCACGCTTCATCAGTCCATTTGGTATCACTGAAAGATGTGGTCTTGTTGCGTAAAAATTGGAGTTACCAACAACTCTAGCTGTTGTTCATGACATTTTCTCCGTATCCCAATTACAAAAATGTCTCAAACCGTCTACCGACATCCGCATTGAAGAATTGGAAGAATTGAAACTGGATCTCACTTACGTCGAGCATCCAATCCGGATTATCAATGAAAAGTATCATGACACAAGGAATCGGACGATGTAGTTTTATAAAGTTCTATGGAGTAACCACACCGTCGATGAGGCAACATGGGAGAGTGAACATTTTCTCCGCACAAGTTATCTGGACAAATTATCATCATATCTCCGGTAATCGTTTACTTTTGACTCTTTCATTTGTAATCTCGGGACGAGATTCTTTTAAGGGGGGGGAATGTAAAAGCCCTAATTTCCATAATGCAAACTTCAGTTTGGACAAAAAAATTTAATCATAAAAAGAATTAAAAAGGAATTGAGAAAAACGAATTTATTCAAACTCCAAATGAGGGAATTCAAAAAAATAAACTTAACTAATGTTAAAATGAAGTTAACATGAATATTTGAGTTCACCCATAGTTTCCCAATATTCCAAATACTCTCTCTGCAAAGTTTCAAGATTTTTGAACTTCATTTTCTATTTTATTTGAGACGCATAGCAAATTCAAGACATATTTAAATTCAAATTTTTGAATTCTGTTCAAACTTATTTGAACATAAGATTTGAACACACCATCTGGATCAGCACGACTTGTTTGACTTATCCACAAATTTTCACAATTTTTAGAGCTCATTTACTATTTTAAATTGAATTTACAAATAACCTATACATTGAGGTGGCTGATGGGACCCACTGGTCTGCTTCTGCCCACGACAACGCGCGAACGACCGCCTCCATCTGCATACAACCACCCCAAGGCTACATATTCACTCAGAAGGAATTAAATATGAGACAATGGAGATGGTTAGAGTTAATCAAAGACTATGAACGTGAGATTCATTATCATCCCGGCAAGGCGAATGTGCTTGCCGACGCACTTAGTCAAAAGTCTCACATTCATAACTTGACCATCGGTCCTATGGAAGAAGATGAACCAAGTCTGTGTGTGATTCCTTATGGAGCTTTGTATAACCTTACTCTCATACCTACAATCAGAGAGGAGATTGCAGAGTCTCAGAAGAAAGACAAGGGAATGTCTCATATTCAGAGGAGACTTAGAAGTGGAGAAATGAAATATTTCCGGGAAGACGAACAAGGAACTTTATGGTTCAAAAATCGAATAGTGGTACCCCGGGACATGGAATTGCGGAAAAAGATTTTGGATGAGGCTCACTTGTTCAAGTATTCCATCCACCAAGGAAGCAATAAAATGTACCAAGATATCCGTACTAAATTTTGGTGGACACGTATGAAGAGAGAAATAGCAAAGTATGTGTCCGAGTGTGACACATGTCGGAGAGTGAAAGCTGACCACATGAGGAAAAGCGGACTGCTGCAACCACTGAAAATACCGGCATGGAAATAGGAGGATCTGAGTATGGATTTCATTGTCAGATTGCCTCTCACCTTTCATAAGCTCGATTCCATTTGGGTGATCATTGACCGGTTAACTAAGTCAACACATTTTATTCCAGTGCATACGGCATACAATGCGAAGAAATATGCGGACTTATACATATCAAGAATTATGTGCTTACATGGAGTTCCCCGCACCATTGTATCGGATAGAGGATCACTATTTGTTGCTCGATTCTAGGAGCAGCTACATGCATCATTGGGGATGAAGTTAATTCGTAGTTCCGCATATCACCCCCAAACTGACGTACAATTTGAGAGGGTAAATCAGATACCTGAGGATATGTTGAGAGCATGTGCCATAGACCACGGTAAAAATTGGGATAATCATTTACCATTGGCGGAAATCTTGTACAACAACGGATATCCATCTAGTATCGAAATGGCACCCTATGAAGCTCTCTACGGCTGGAAGTGTCGCACACCACTCAGCTGGCGCAAATCTGGTGAATAACTGGTATATTGAAGTGATCTAGTAAATGAATCTGAAGAGCAAGTAAAAGTTATTCAAGCTAATCTAAAAGTTGTTCAGTCTTGACAAAGGAGTTATGCGGATAAAAGGCGTCGTCCTTTAAGCTTCAGCATCGGAGACCACGTGTTTCTCCGTGTCTCTCCGATGAAAGGAATTCATCGATTTGGAGTAAAAGGGAAGTTGGCTCCACGCTTCATCAGTCCATTTGGTATCACTGAAAGATGTGGTCTTGTTGCGTAAAAATTGGAGTTACCAACAACTCTAGCTGTTGTTCATGACATTTTCTCCGTATCCCAATTACAAAAATGTCTCAAACCGTCTACCGACATCCGCATTGAAGAATTGGAAGAATTGAAACTGGATCTCACTTACGTCGAGCATCCAATCCGGATTATCGATGAAAAGTATCATGACACAAGGAATCGGACGATGTAGTTTTATAAAGTTCTATGGAGTAACCACACCGTCGATGAGGCAACATGGGAGAGTGAACATTTTCTCCGCACAAGTTATCTGGACAAATTATCATCATATCTCCGGTAATCGTTTACTTTTGACTCTTTCATTTGTAATCTCGGGACGAGATTCTTTTAAGGGAGGGGGGGAATGTAAAAGCCCTAATTTCCATAATGCAAACTTCAGTTTGGACAAAAAAATTTAATCATAAAAAGAATTAAAAAGGAATTGAGAAAAACGAATTTATTCAAACTCCAAATGAGGGAATTCAAAAAAATAAACTTAACTAATGTTAAAATGAAGTTAACATGAATATTTGAGTTCACCCATAGTTTCCCAATATTCCAAATACTCTCTCTGCAAAGTTTCAAGATTTTTGAACTTCATTTTCTATTTTATTTGAGACGCATAGCAAATTCAAGACATATTTAAATTCAAATTTTTGAATTCTGTTCAAACTTATTTGAACATAAGATTTGAACACACCATCTGGATCAGCACGACTTGTTTGACTTATCCACAAATTTTCACAATTTTTAGAGCTCATTTACTATTTTAAATTGAATTTACAAATAACCTATACATTGAGGTGGCTGATGGGACCCACTGGTCTGCTTCTGCCCACGACAACGCGCGAACGACCGCCTCCATCTGCATACAACCACCCCAAGGCTCCTCCTTATCGTCTCCTTAGTCTCCAAGTCGAGTCCCTCATCCTTGTTTCGTCCCTGGCACAGAAACTCCACTCACGGCGAGTTCTTCTCCGCCCTCTCTGTTCTTTGGTTTTGCCGGCGATTGAGCCCGTGTTGTGCCGAGGTACAAACATAGAATATTGGCACAACCTTCCTCTCTATCTTGTCCATCGATTGGTTCATTGTTTCATGCCTTGTGTTGGTTGTATTTCGAGGTTTTATCGCCGCCGACGGGGAGGCCGCCGAGAGAGTCCACTGCTGCTCCGTGGAACCGCGGCTACGGCCGCAATCAAGCTTCAATCCTTTAAGGAAAAAGGTTTGCAATCATGTCTAGCTCGTGCTCGCAAAGTTTCAGCTTTTGTTATAGCTTGTAGCTCGAGTTTTCCTCAAAGAACCGATGCTTAGTTCTTTTGCACGCCTTGGTTCTTCACCAAAATTCGGTTTGCATGTGCAATAATTCTTTGATTTTCTTAGAAAGTAGCTTCTACACATTCTCACGCACACCCTTGCCAAAAAGGCCCAAAAGTTATCGACCACACGCATAGAAATCGGTGTTCTTGCGGTCGCCGGTTGAAAATACGCTGGTCACCATCAAACTTGTCTTTGCGGCCATTTACACCTAAATAGGAGTTCATTTTGGTCATCCTCGTGATCCCAAGGTGCTCTTCGATCATTTACCGAGTGATTTAGGCCCTTGACGAGGTGAGTTCGCATTGGCCAAAACCCTAACCGCCGCTGACGGCGTCGAGACCTCATCTCCAGCCGCCAATCGCCATCGGGAACCTTACCGTCGTGTTCTACATCGGGTTTTAGGTGGGGGCGGCGCGTTTGGAGGGCCACCGTGCCCTGGAACGGGCTGCGGCATGTGGCTGCCATTGGGCGCCGCCGCGGTTGCCCTTGGCGCCGCCGTCGCGAGGTGGAAGACGACCCTTGTGGGCCTCGTCCGTCAGTCGGTGAAACACAGCGCCCGGATCATCTGTGGCCGAGGATCGCGTGTGGATACGTGGATGAAACCGTGGCCCCCCGTGTGGCTTGCCCTCGATTGGCCCAATGTAAATGATGTGGGCCCAGCCATTATTCAAACCTTTTCCAATTGAAATTTAATTCTAGATTTAGTTCCCACTTCAAAAATCCATATCTCCTAGTAGAATTGTCCAAAAATTCCCAAATAATTTTTTTTAGAACCAGCATGAAGAATACTTTCCAGTAGTGCACTTGGATTTGTATGAAAGTCCATAGGAATTTCTCCATAATTCAAACAAACAAAAAGATTATAGAATTAATTCCTATAGTTCTGCTCTTTGGAAAAATTACCAAATTTTTACAGAAACATCATTTTAATATCCTTGAACACCATTATAAAGTTAAGGGTCATTACACTTCATTTACATGGTCTGATAACTTGGGTATTTTCTATGCACACAAAAATAGCCAAATTCATTTAGAATTTGTACAGAAACTTGTGCAACCTTCTAAATTGAATATCTCTCAGTAGAAAGCTTTAAAATTTGTCAAAATAACGTTGTTGGTTTGCTCTTCATCTACACTAACCATAACTACAACCCAAACTTCATAAAAATCCCAAGATTTTCATGTAGAGCCCTTTTAAAAAATTCATGTTTGATTTTTATCTGATGATTCACTTCATAGAAAAATCTGAAATTTGCCAAAATGTTCTTTAGTAAGTTTTTAAATATCTTTAAAAATTTCAGCTTCATTGGACTATAAATAACATAGTTCAATCTGGAGAATTTCCTAACTGGTCATAGAATGCCCAAAAACAACAGAATCTGTTTCAGTAAATTATCGAACCTTGAAAAATCGATTTCTCCCTGTAGGAAGCTTAGAAAATTGTGAAAACCAATTTTCCTAGAACCAATGAGACCCCCTCTGTTTGGTACAACCACTGGTAGCCATGATAGACCTCCAAAATTACAACCAAAATTCAGAAAAGGCTTTTACTTGTTGGAATTTTAGAGACAACAAGCTTCCATGAACATCTCCAATTTTTGGTCCAGATCTTACTCATAGCACCTAGTGTCCACTGTAAAAACCCCAAAGCTAATTAAAATCATTACATACCTGATCAATGTTAATAAGATCTTTTCTATAATATCTATTTCATTTCATATTTCCATTTCCTATGTTCATCTTGTTTCCTCTCTGTTGCAGTGCACATCCAGCAACAGAACTTCCAGTCCTAGCCAGTATTACTCCTTCTTGAGTTATAATCAGTTTAAATGGTTATACTAATAAATTGCAATCTCTTAATTGCATATCATTTCGATAGTGTTCGCGATGAAGGTGGCCAACGAGAAGCACAACCTGGAGGAGTGGAATTCTCTATTGAATCTGCTGTGGCATGAATTCTCGATGAAGGTCACTAACTGATCGTCGCTGATTTTTATTTCAACCGAAAGGCAAGCCCCGATTTGCATTTAAGAAATCTTGCAAAGTTTCATTTAAACACACCATATGGATGAGATGTATTGTGCATTAGTTCTTGTGCAGTGAAACCCACTTGCATGACCAGAATAATCCAAAGAGTTGTTTGAGTAGATTAATACTCCACGTTTCAATATGCTATGCTTAATGTCTAGTTGGATGAAATGGTAGAAATCGAGAGGTTGGAACCTTCTGGTGAGACTACCACTTGGTTTACACTGGATTGGAATTACGAGTTTAATTGTGATGATTCCCTTTAATAAATTGTAGATCCGGCAGGAGCATAGGAAGCAGCAGGACATGGTCCTGGCTGCGTAGTCCTGCCTGTGTCGATTAAGGCCCGTCTCGTTCCTGGCCCCATTGGACAAGTTTGAACTGTATCAGGTGCATACTGGCTATATGGGACCCAGGAAACTGATGTACCTTGAGGATCCTATGTTGGAAACTTTTTAATCGGCTTAAGCTATCGGCTGTTAGTACAGTGGGAGGTAACTCGCTCATGAACATCTCACAGCGGAGGTGTACCTTGAGGGAGCTCGCTGTTCGGGTCGATCGAACTTTTTTGATATGGGTTAGTCTTGGAAAAGGTGACTGCGTGCGACATTAGTGTATTGTGCCATTGCAACTCCGAGTATGGGCGTAAGTGTCGTGCAGTCCGGGTTTCTACTCGTTGCAATCACCGTCGCTCGTGGTTATTTGAGCATACTTGGACACTGAGTTTTGACGTAGTAAGAAAGAGAAATGGAAAGATTATGAATATGCTGCTATGAATAATTCTTTGTATTGAAATCTTGGCTGCTATAGAGATAGCATAATTAAATTTACAATTTCCGAACATTTAACCTAGATAAGGCTTATGCAACCTTGAGCAAGTATCATCGTGGATGAAGCGTTTCTTGTTTGATTGTGGAATTCACAATGATGCTATGCCCATGGATCTCGTATGCTACTTTAAAACTGACCACTAAGGATTTACTTTCGGCGAGTCCATTCATGGAAATTAAGCTTCCCAGTCTTTAAAGTTTCAAGCATGTAGAGTTTCATGCTTTAGGTGAGACGGTTAAGTCTTGCTAAGCTTTGTGCTCATGGTTGCTATATTTTGGTTTTTGCAGGTATTATTAGCTTATGCTTTTGTTGTGGTTGTCCGTGAGACCTCGAGCTTGTCGAGAGGTATCTCTAACGGAAACCTTGTCGCTGCTCTCTGCTTCGTGTTGCTAGTGAGAAGCATTCATGGGCATGGACGACTTCTCTTGTGCATAGCTAGTGGAGATTATGAGTATGTATATTCCGATGCGTTGTATATTATGTTGTAAAAGAGGATCATCTTGTGAAAGAAAATAATTGTGTTGTTTATTTTGTATGGTTTTTCTTGTGTGTTGTTGGGTGCGCATCACACGGCACCACCCAATGCGATTCCTGGAATGTGTGGACCTCAGTGCTCACAGTCATGGAGCTCTTTAGCCTGACAGACAAATGTGCCACTGCTGCGGAGGGCCATGAAATGCACTCCAAACCAGTTGTGGAGGCCCGGCAATCCTCGAAAGTTGAGGTAGTGGAAAAAAGAAGAAGTCAAGTGACAAGAAAAAGTCACTTGCCGGTACACCTAATGTTGCCGCTGCCGCAGCTCAGGGTGGCCCGGGACCACGCCTTGACAAACAACCTCGACCATCGTCTGAAGACGGCGACGGCGAAAAGGTGTGGTGTCGGATCTACAAGTCGACAACCCACAATCTCTAAGACTTTAGAGAGGTCAAGAGGCTTGTTGAACGCAACAGCAAGCGTCAATATGAGACCCCTTTCTGCCAGTGGGAATGGAAGCGGAAAGTCGACGAAGCTCGGTCTGATCAGGAGCTAGGCTTCCAAGACGCTAAGAAGACATTGAAGGCAGTCTACAACACCGTCCATGACGACTCTGACATCTCTAACAATGAACGTCGGAAGACTCTCCATATGATGTATGGAGGGTCCTGGGATATCACCTCCCGGCGCATCCTGAAGATCATGCGTTGAGAGATGGCCGCTGCTCCTCCTACTGCCAAGGCAGAACCACATCAGAAGTGGATGGATATTTCCATCACCTTCGATGCTTCGGATTGTCCAAAGAACATGGTGGGAGCTGGACAATTACCCATGATGGTCTCGTCGACTATCAACAACATCCAGCTCGTTTGGTGGATGGAGGCGTGGCGCTCAACCTCCTCAGCTTTGCGGCTTTCGTGAAGCTCCAGCTCAACCTCTTGGACCTTCGGCCCTCACGTCCATTCTATGGAGTAGGTCTGGGAGCTATCACATCTCTTGGATTGGTATTACCTGTGACCTTTAGGACGCGTGACAACTACTAGTCTGAGAAGCTGGTGTTTGATGGGACTCACATCAACCTACCCTTCAATGTGATCCTAGGCAGGCAAGCCCTGTATAGGTTCATGGCTGTAGTCCACTATGGCTACCTCGTGTTGAAGATGTCGACTCCTTCAGGCGTCCTCTAGATTCGAGGGAGCTGCACTGTTGGGGTCACTGCACTGGAAGATCTTCATGCGCTTGCTACAACGCAAGAAGAAGAATCTGGCAAGGAGCAAGCTGCTCAACCAGCGAGCTCACATCAGCGTGGTTCATCTTCTGCACCTCGTGTGCAACCAAGTGGTGACACTGACATTCCCGTCAAAGTCGTCCATATTGGTTCTGATGCCAACAAGACCACCTGTATATCGGGAGATCTGGGTGACAAATAGGAACTCGTGCTCGGCACTTTCCTCCAGGCAAATGTCGACGTGTTTGCATGGCAACAATCACAGGTGCCTGGGATCCCCAGGGAGGTGATCAAGCACCATCTGAAGATCTACCCCGACGCATGGCCCATACAACAGAAACCCCAGAAGAAATCTGTTGAGCGGCAGAACTTCGTCACACAAGAAGTCAAGAAGCCACTCGACCTTGATTCATCCGGGAGGTTCACCATCCACGGTGGCTGGCAAACCCGGTTGTTGTACCAAAGGCCGGGGGGAAGCTTTGGATGTGCATCGACTGCACTACAATGAATAAGGCATACCCAAAAGACCCATTTCCACTACCTAGAATAGTAGGGATTCTACCTCCGGGTGTGAATTGTGTTATTTCTTAGACGCGTATTCTGGATATCATCAAATTCTAATGTCTAAGGAAGATGAAGAGCATACTGCATTCTGGTCTTAAAAATGATGCCTCAACTTATGTGTGAGCAATGCAAAAAACCTTTGGGGATCTTACTAGGGACCGTGTGGAAGTCTGCATCGATGTCATCGTTGTCAATGTGAAGAAACAGAACTCACTCCTGGACAATTTCCAAGCTGTCTTCGACAAGCTGCGCCTGATGCGCACGAAGGTCAACCCAGACAAGTGTGTCTTTGGGGTTAGCTCCGGGAAGCTCATTGGTTTCTTGGTGACTCACCAAGGAATTGAGGCAAATCCGACCAAGATTAAAGCCATTGAAGAGATGCGGCCTCCAGCCTATATCAAGGATGTCCAGAAGCTAACTAGGTGTCTAGCTTCACTCAACCGATTCATTTCAAGGTTGGCAGAGCACGCGCCACCCTTCTTCAAGCTGTTGAGGAAGTCCGGGGCATTCCATGTGTCTGAAGAAGTAGAGAAGGCGTTCTAGGAGTTCAAGCAATTCTTCACCACATTACCAATCATGGTAGCTCCGGAGGCTAGTTAGCCACTTCTACTTTACATCGCTGCAACTACGGAGGTTGTCAGCATGGTTCTTGTTGTGGAGAGACCAGAAACATCTTCAACTCAAGAGCTTAGATCCCTCTGGGAAGGTCTGGATCTACCTGAATGTGAGTCTGGGACCCAGCCCACGGGCACGGATCCTAAAGGCAAGATGCTTGTGGATCAACCTCCCTCATCTGAGGGAGTACCCACTTAAGAAGAAGAAGGTCCAGACCCCTCTGGGAGGGTCCGAGTTTATGAAGAAGAAGCTTCAGATCCCTCAGAGAGTGTCCGAACTATACAACGACTGGTATACTTTATCAGCGAAGTATTACACGATGCCAAGACTCGATATATTGAGGTGAATAAGCTGTTGTACACAGTTCTTATTGCCTTAAGGAAGCTTCATCACTACTTCCAAGCCAAAAAGATTTCAGTGGTAACTTCTTATCCACTGCGAGCTATTTTACATAATCCCAATTCTACAGGAAATATTGCCAAGTGGGCAGCGGAGTTGGCAGAATTTGACCTCGAATTCCTGCCTCGACATGCGATCTAGTGTCAGGCGCTAGCTGACTTCGTAGCTGAGTGGACACCTTCTTCATCAACTTTAGTGGGCCTCGACAAGGACAAGTTGGAACCTAAGGTCCCTGTCTTCACCGAACCTCACTATACTCTCTACTTTGATGACTCCATGCAGAAGCAGGGGGTTGGAGCTGGAATCCTTCTCCTCGCTCTAACCGTGGAGAAGGTCAAGTACATGGTGCACCTCAACTTCTAGGCAACCAACAACATGGCGGAATATGAGGCACGCATCTTCAGACTCAAGGTGGTGCTATAATTTGGGGACCGGGGTCCACACATCCGAGGATCTCATTGGGTGGTGCCGTGCGATGCGGCACCTAACAACACACACAAAAAGGATACCAAAACATATAAAGTTTTCATTTTATAATAAGAAGAGTTTACAAAAGAGTGTACAATAGAAGTACACACGCAGCGGAAAATACATACTCATAATCTCACCTAACTAAGAAGGAGAGAAGGCGTCCATGCCCTAGGACGATTCTCACTAGCAACACGAAGAACATTCAGCAGCTGCGTGGTTCACTGAGATTTATCTCGACACCTCGAGTCTCATGTACAACCTAAACAGCAGAAATAAAACTAATACCTGCAAAAATCGTTAAAGCGCAAACGTGAGCATAAGGCTCAGCAAGACTTAACCGTCTCACTAGAGATATGCAGAGGGAACACTAAACATAGGTAAGGAATAGCATAAATGACTCGCCTACAAGTGGATCCTTATAATCAAGTTTTAAGAAGCAAATGACATTCTCCGAGCACGGCACATCATGGGCTCCACAATCAAACAAGAAACGCTTTACCGATGATATGACATGCTCAGGGCACATAATGCTATTACAGCTAAAGTATGGGGAAATTGTAAACTTTTAATTGTACTATCTCTAAATCATACAAGGTTGCTAAGTAATTATAATTCAATAAAATATGATTTACTGGCTTCTTTAGTATTTACTACGTCACGACACAGTGAACAAGTGGTACTCTATTACTGCGAGGGACAGTGATTGCAATCAGGACACACCCGGACAACACGACACATACGTCGTTCGGAAGTGTCAGCGAGCACACCCGTACCTACATAACACTTCAGTACTAGGCGTATATGGCAACCTTTCACGAGACACTCAAATGTCGAACCGGACGATCTGTCACGAGCAGGAGGTCCCTGCGTGGGGCGTACTCCGACGTGCCCACCAGCGGATTTACACCTTGCTGCCCTCAACCCACACCTATAAAACGGAACTGTATGCCTCGACACCCGAGTGACCAAGCTACGTCAGTTTAATCGATTCCATATGTCCATTATGTTGCCTGTACAAGTCAAGCTTGTTCAGCGGGGCCGCATACAGACGGGCCTTAATCGACACAGGCAGGGCTATGCGACCAAGACTCAATTCTCGCCGCTTCCTATCCATTCCCTGCCCGGTCTCAATTTCATTACATTATGTCATTTTCTATCTAACCAATCCTGTGAGATATGTCCGACATCTCTCGCGAGTAGATTCCAACTACTCGACTTCTACCGGATTTCCTATGCATTAGCAAAGCAGCTACTACAGGTCAAACTGTAACTCGTTCCAACCAATCCTTGGGATTTTTTGTCATGCAGGTGGAGTATCAATCATCCTAAACGTAATGCACAATTCATATACTACTCATCATAGTGATAAAGTAAAATTTTATAAATGACTTAAATGCAAACTGGGGCCTGCCTTAGTTTGCGACTCGAATAAATGTCAATTGTTAGGGCTTGGTCTTCCTCCGGAGAACCTGCCATGAAACCTCAGTGGAAACACCTTGGCCTTCTCCTCCAAACGAAGTTTCTTGTCGATCACCTATCAGCATGTTCCTATTGACATGATATGCATATAAGTAAGTAATATAAGGAAACACTAGAGTTAAGAAGATTGTGTACTCTTTAGGAACGATGAGATTGACGAAGAGGAACAGACATGCCTCTGTTGTGTGGATAAACAAAGGATGACTCAAGGTGACATAGTAGTGTCGAGATAAGCACTGAAAGGTGCAATGTAATGACACATCGCGATTTAGCACTCGACACTTGGAGCTATGCCGCACAAAGAGTGATAAGGTAGAATGGTTAAGAAGTATTACTGGACTATGTGATGTAAGGAAGACTAAGCGATCAAGATGGAGCATTGAAAGCTTAAGGCATGAGTGAACTGTGCAACAAGAGGTTGTGACTTAGAAGTCGACCAATGAAGTTACACAAACTCATTAAGAAGTAAACCTAATTAATTGACAAGTGGGGTCGCAGGGTTCTGCTAAGGATGAACCAGGGTGAAACCCTAGCGACACTTGGGAGTGAAGTGAGATCGACATTGCTTGGACTCAAAGAGTCATAACAAGCCCTGTTAATCTGATGTGAGTACTAAGACAACATTGAAATGACTTTTTGGACCTGCAGTAAACCTGCATCCATAGACCAGCATTGAATGGCAACCCACAATAAACCTTCATCCATAGACCAGCATTGAACGGCAACACACTTAGTTTTGACTTGTAACCATTTCATCGAACACCTTGGCTGCAGTCACTGATCCAATGAATCTTGCAAAATCAGAGCCAACCTTGGACCAGTTGTCGATGCCAGTGTGTCAACGACGTGTTCCTGCATACCCTCCATCACACCCATTACTCGCCTTGCTTCGAGGACATAGCCACGACGCGGAACGGGGTGACGATGCCGGGTGTTGGCGTTGGGTAGGAGACCCAGCGGGTTTTGGACAGTGGTGAGAGCCGGAACGCGGCAGCATGAGGCGGACACGCGGGAGGTGTGCGGGCGACGCGGCTAGCACCTCGGTGGCATGGCGAGGACGAGCAGTAGGCGGCCATCGGCGCGGCAGCAACAGCGCCAGGGCACGGCAAAGGCGGCGCGAGCCGGCGAGCAGGTCGGTCAACGAGAGGAGTCGTGGCGACGGGCCGGCCGGGAGGTGGAGCGCCTGCGAGCTGGTGGTGCCTTGGGTGGCCGAGCGCAGGAGGACGCGCGAAGTTGGGCGAGCGGTAGGCGCGGCGCTGCAGAGGTGCTCGGCCAGGAGCAGGGCAACGCGCGCGGCGAGGTGGAGCGAGCTGGGTCGGCGGCCATCGTGGGGCGGTCGAGCGCGGAATGCAGCAGCGCGGCGCCGTGGTGGCCAAGAGCCGGAGTAGAGGCGGCCGGGGGCAGGCGGACGGCAGGCTCGACGGGGGAGGCGCGCGGCGGCCGATGCGGAGGCTGGGGCACGGCTGCCGGCGCGGTAGGCGCGTACAGAGGCGATGCGGTGACGGGGCGGCTCGGCCCAGCGGCGAAGCGGCGCCAGGGAGGAGACGAGGAGGCGCGCTCGAGCAGGGGAAGGCCGGCGGCCGGGCGAGCGACGGCCAGGAGGTGCGAGGTCGGGCGAGGATGCAGGGGCCGGCTAGGAGTCGGGCGGGCACGATAAGGACCAATTTCATCGCGGTGGCGCTGCATGCAGTCGCGTGGAGGCAGGGGAGGAGAGAGGAAACCGGTGCCGACCTGCCAGGTGGGGATCATTTTTTCTTAGTACTGAGGATAAGTATGACCTGTGGGCCCCACTTCCCTCTTCTTCTTTCCAAAATTACAATAGGGCTAGCAAACATGCTTCAAAAATAGTCAAATTTGGCCCAGTGACTAAATAAAATGTGGAGAATTTTATGGTGCAATCAGATTTCAAAACTGAGCAAGTTGAATTTGAACTCAGATTTGAATTTGAATTCAAGTGGTGATACTTGACTCAAGGAAATAAATAGTAGATTAGGTTCAAAAATCCTGAAACTTTGAAGTTACCCTTTTTGAACCATAAGGGACCTCAGGAAAAATTTGGAGTTGATTTGGACAAGGTTGAGCACAAAGTTTAAATTTGAAGTCGACATTGATTAAACTCTCAGTACGTGTCCAACAAATGGGAGACGTGCTTCAAAAATTTTGAAACTTTACCGAGAGTCTATTTGGTATATTAGAAGGTCATGGAAAAATTTATGGCAGGAGATTTGAATATTTTTGGATGTCCCATTTTAGGGTTGGAATTATTCCTTTTTCTTTCTCTCTATTTTGTTTTCTTTTCTCCTTTAATTTTTTATTGAAAATGTGAATACTTGGAAATTAAGGATTTTACACCTTAAGTTCCAATATACATTAGCAAACATGTTCTGTATGTAAAATTTTAACAAGTCCCTATTTTAAGTGAACATTGGTTAATTCATATGGTTCATGTGAGTTTGGATTTCCAAGTCCACTTTCAAAAATTTTAAGTTCGCATTTTTGCCTTTTTGTTCTTCCGAAAAGCGGGCTTTTACAATCCTTCCCCCTTAAAGGAATCTCGTCCCGAGATTCTAAGGAAGAGAGAAAGTTAGGCCGAGTTGTTGATGAGACAACCATCTCCTGGCATGTGATTGGAGAAAGAGACTCTTCGTGTTCTTATTGCATCTATGGTTTGGATGCTCGTCGTGACTGGGATCACACCGTAAAGTTTGTAGCTTAGAAAGCTATATTGATGTATTGGGGTCTTCTTCTTTTCGTCAAAAAGAAGTAAGCTTCTGCATTGGAGGACTTTAGAACTCTAAGATAGTTAGGTGTCCTTAACTCTGGGTGTTTCTCTTACGAAGACTTTTCTGCCCTGGTCTTGTGGCCAAAGCAATGTCACCATCCATTACGAGTCAAGGAGTTCCAAGACTTGATAATTAACTGATAACCTCACGAAAAGAAAGATGTAGGGTTTTAGCGAGGTTGAGAAGTCCATAGGAAGTTTCTCGCAACTAGAAACAATCAGTTTCCAGGACTCAAGTTGATTTGAGTTTCAACGAGTCAAGGACAAAGGCTCAACTGTGTTTTGGTCACAAGGTGTTAAGTGGTTTCCCTTGTGCCACTCAATATAATGAAACAAGTCGAAGGCGTTGCAAATGATAAAGTTGATCACAACTCAAAATTATGAGACACAACGTAGGTATTTGAATGGGGTCATATATTCTTGCTCAAAACTCATTGGTAATTACGTTTCATGATGCAATCACAAGTGGATTAATGTTATGCAGTAATGATGCAATGCTGGCCAGCTAGAAATGTAGACGGTATGATGCATTTATTATTATGCTTTGAGCAAAAATAGGTAAGACAATCCATACACAGTCAGAAGTATCCCAAATACAGGAGGATTGAATAAACTTGGTCATGAAAGGTGCTAGACAAGACTTGCTACTTTCATATCTCAACCAAGTTCGATGGTTTCAAGGTAAAAGTATTAGCAAGGAATGGTGAGGTTCATCTCAAGACAACGGAGTGTACAAAATGAAACAAAATGATTGAACTTCTTGTTGATGTGACGTTCCCTGAAGCTTGCTAATCACAGCTTACAGGTAGATGTGATTTCTTAACAAAGGGTCAGGTTTTTCATCTCGTAGTTTTCTTAAAGTACTATGTCTACCCCTTAAAAGGTGCGGCAGGGTTACCTTCAGAAGTTGCAAAGAGAGTAACCTTTGAAGAGTAAGGTTCTCATCACTTCCGTAGGTTGCACGAAGTGGTTGACAAAGTACTGTGCTAGGCACGACCTTGGTTAGTGATCCACGTTCTTGCTAAAGAATCTCCAGCTCATACTACTCATATATGGCTCCTCGTCTCAGAGATGGAAGCAAGGGAGTGGTTTAGCATGAAGAATCAACTGACTTCTTTAACTCGATGATCGAGTTCCACCAGAAATGGGGTTCGAGGTGATCCGTTACTTAAGCTTCTCATTGACTCAATGAGTTAATGCTGTACTCGGTCCTACTTACTTGAGCATTGCTCCCAGCACGTTGGTTCGGTGTCGATGTACCTTGGTATGACACCTAGGTGAACGTAACACTTCGATTACTAGATGAACTCCTTCCCCCTTAAGATTCAAGCTAGGTGAGCAGGAAACTTACTCCAAGCAATCTTTATGGGGAGGGTCGTCCAACTAAGGGAAGTGTCGTACATGCTCAATGCATAAATAAAGTGTGAGGTGCAAGGTTGCATAGTTAATACACTAGCATGTGCATCCGAGCAAAAAGGGATTTGACTTAGTGTAATACTCAACTCTAATGGCAAATATTGTTGGGTTGCAACAACTGGGATGTTATGAAACTCCTCGAGTTGAACTCGAGAACCAAATCCATAAACACCCTAAAGGGTCATCACCCGATTAAATCCTGGTGGAGGATGAACAGCTTGGACGCAACTTCGATTTTGGCCAAGTAAATGGCAAAATCAGATCTTGAGGTGAACAACAAAGTTAAAGTACACTTCAATACCTTTCCAAAAAATATTGGTTTGCCTCTAGATCATCTCTGGTTTGCAAGTTATGCAATTTTAAAATTAGCAGATTTCTCTGCACTTTCAGCAGAATCTGTTTAAACAGTAGCAGTTTTGATCTAAAGTTTTCATGCTGTTCTGATAAAAATATGGAAATATTCTTATTTACAAACTTGTAGCCAATGTAATAAGATTTCCAGAATGTACTTACTTGTCTTCATATCAGTTCTGGTTCAAAAGATATGAATTTTTGAAGTTGGGTAAAATTTCAGCATTCAGGATTGAATTCAATTCAGATTGACCACTCTGTATTCAAACTCGATTTGGAATAGGTAGATGACCGATTCAGGTCTGGAGACAATTACAAAAATTGTAGCTGACTCTCTAAATTGTCCAACGGCTACTCGTGCGACACCATTGGATCAAGGGTCTGCGAGTTATGGATTAAATTCAGAGGTGTACAGATTGCTGTCCAGTTCAGGTGTGCCTGGACAGTCTCTGCGATTATCCAAATTTCACCCACTTATAGAAGGATTTTGGTCTTGAGCTGAACAGAAAACTTGCAGAGGACTTCCAAATATTTCTAAAGATTATTTACTTGCCCTCGTAGCACTTCTGGTTGAGAAGATATGGCATTTGCAACTTGACCGTTTTTCTGAAAATTTGGACAGCATCTCCTTTGTTTAAGGCTGATTTTGGCCACAATTTTCAGATATACAAACATCAATATTTGCAAAAGTAATACACAGGAAACTTGTTTCAAACATTCTCAGGATCCCAGAAATGTAAAATACGAAGCCATTCAATGAGTCTACTAGGAATTATAATCGAAACAGTAACTGAATAGGTAACGGTCCATATTCTGAACTGTTTCGACACCTTAAACGATACATCAATTTAGACCATGTTATTGCGAGTTTTAGCCCTCGTGTTGAATAGGAAGTTGGTAGAGGACTCTTTAAGATTTCCAGGCATGTATAAACATGCATAGTTTGCATTTCTAGTTTAAGAGTTATGTCCGTTCAAAGTTCAGAATTTTTCTGACTGTTTCAGATAGCACCTATATACATGTATTATCTTCAACTCTATTTTCTAATTAGTTATAAGCTGAATTTGAGGTATCACTGAATAACAAAGTTGTAGTATAGCTTTTCCCCATTCCAGAAACGTATCATAATGGAATAGAAGAGCTTTCTTCAAGGAAATATGACAAAAGTTCAGATGCTGGTCCGTGTAGTTTCAGAACAGCAGCTGCTGTGTTAAAGGTGCATTTTCGTCACCATAAAAGTGTCTTTTGGCTTGGAGGCAAATAGAAAACGGATAGAAGACTTCAAAACCTTTCCAAAAAGTATTCACTTGCCTCGAAAGCCCTCCAGGTTGAAGAGATACAAATTTTTGAAGTGGAGCAATCGGTTCAGATTTCAGAATTTAGTTTGATAGATCATGGTTGTTTGAAGCTGATTTCGCCACTGATTTTCAGATGGATATCCTCACAATTTGACAGCAAGTCCTATTACAAACTTGTTGTACAAGTCGCAAGGTTTCCGGAAATGTACAATACGAAGTTATTCGACGACTCTACAAAGAGTTATGGTCGAAATCGTAACTGTACACAGATCTGTCCCCAGCTGGTCCAGATTGGTGAAGAATAGGTAACTTCGAATTTTTCATCGAGTTACGTGAAGATTCAGACTTGGAGTTCAAATGAAAAGTTGTCGATGACTTTCTGCACTTTCCCACCATATAGAATAGGCCAGTAGAGATGAAATCTACAAGGAGTTATGATTAAAATGGATAAGGGCTCATTAGATCAAGGAGGTGAATAATTGTTGGTTTTCAAGGATTCGGACCGGTTCAAATTGCTTTCCGGTCCAAATTCTCAAAGAATATGTCATAGAGGACTTGAAGACCTTCTCCATTGATGTGGCATACTATTAGGTTCTATGAAGTTTAACTAGAAGCACCTCTTGACATAATCGAGCTAGATTCCGTCAAGAGTACACAAAAGCCTTAATCTTCATCCTTCTTCGCATTGCACCATCCATGTCGAAACTTTGACCCAAAACTTACCAGCAACTGGTAGTTGGATCTTAAAAGATGATGATGAAGCCATTCTTTCGTGGGGGATGGTCAATGTATCAATTGTGATACTGACGGTACTACGTGCCTTACCAAAAGAAAAGTCTAACCCGGTACATCCGGATACGTCTATAGGTGGTCCTAATACCGATCACTCGCAAACGTTTACTACACGGGTCGCTACCAGAGTTAGTGTACCTGCAGAAGACAAACAATCCCCTTTCACACCTTCACACCTCAAGGGCGGCACGGGGAAACACGACAGGCAGTCACAATAAGATATAATCAAAAGTAAATGCATACGACTCTGGTGTGAGTCGCCCTCGAGCGAGGTCATGTCTCAAGGTACATGGCTGTAAATACGTCTGTACAGCAAAGACTCCCGTACGAACCGGCTTATACACGCTCGGGCATACGTGTTTCGCATGATCCCATAGAACATGAATAGTTCTAGAGATGCATACTATCGGGTTATACACCACCCGATGGGAGCTCCCACTAATTTTGTGTCACGCTGGGGTACCGCGTGTCATATGTTCTCAGAAACATGAAAAGTTTCAGAGACTCATATTAACTTCCTGTGCCAAGCGACGGAAATATCACATACCATATCTCGTATGCAGAGTTTACCGAGATTGATCCGCTCTCGGCAGCGTACCTTACCTCTTACCTTGAAGACGGAGCATCGTTACAGAATAATATAACAAGTTAGTTCACCACCTTTATAACTTATACTAGTAATAGTCCTTAATGGGCATATAGCTAATCCTCACTCGACTACTTCGGAGTTTTCGAAAATAGGCTCTTTTCGAGCGTGCTATTCCCAATGAAGCTCTGATACAATGTCTGTGGGGACCGGGGTCCACACATCCGAGGATCTCATTGGGTGGTGCCGTGCGATGCGGCACCTAACAGCACACACGAAAAGGATACCAAAACATATAAAGTTTTCATTTTATAATAAGAAGAGTTTACATACAATAGAAGTACACACGCAGCGGAAAATACATACTCATAATCTCACCTAACTAAGCAGGAGAGAAGGCGTCCATGCCCTAGGACGATTCTCACTAGCAACACGAAGAACATTCAGCAGCGGCGTGGTTCACATGAGATTTATCTCGACACCTCGAGTCTCATGTACAACCTGAACAGCAAAAATAAAACTAATACCTGCAAAAATCGTTAAAGCGCAAACGTGAGCATAAGGCTCAGCAAGACTGAACCGTCTCACTAGACATATGCAGAGGGAACACTAAACATAGGTAAGGAATAGCATAAATGACTCGCCTACAAGTGGAACCTTATAATCAAGTTTTAGGTAGCAAATGACATTCTCCGAGCACGGCACATCATGGGCTCCACAATCAAACAAGAAACGCTTTACCGATGATATGACATGCTCAAGGCACATAATGCTATTACAGCTAAAGTATGGGGAAATTGTAAACTTTTAATTGTACTATCTATAAATCATACAAGGTTGCAAAGTAATTATAATTCAATAAAATATGATTTACTGGCTTCTTTAGTATTTACTACGTCACGACACAGTGAACAAGTGGTACTCTATTAGTGCGAGGGACAGTGATTGCAATCAGGACACACCCGGACAACACGACACATACGTCGTTCGGAAGTGTCAGCGAGCACATCCGTACCTACATAACACTTCAGTACTAGGCGTATATGGCAACCTTTCACGAGACACTCAAATGTCGAACCGGTCGATCCGTCACGAGCAGGAGGTCCCTGCGTGGGGCGTACTCTGACGTGCCCACCTGCGGATTTACACCTTGCTGCCCTCAACCCACACCTATAAAACAGAACGGTATGCCTCGACACCCGAGTGACCAAGCTACGTCAGTTTATTTGATTCCATATGTCCATTATGTTGCCGGTACAAGTCAAGCTTGTTCAGCGGGGCCGCATACAGACGGGCCTTAATCGACACAGGCAGGGCTATGCGACCGAGACTCAATTCTCGCCGCTTCCTATCCATTCCCTGCCCGGTCTCAGTTTTATTACATTATGTCATTTCTATCTAACCAATCCTGTGAGATATATCCTACATCTCTCGCGAGTAGATTCCAACTACTCGACTTCTACCGGATTTCCTATGCATTAGCAAAGCAGCTACTACAGGTCAAACTGTATCTCGTTCCAACCAATCCTTGGGATTTTTGGTCATGCAGGTGGAGTATCAATCATCCTAAACGTAATGCACAATTCATATACTACTCATCATAGTGATAAAGTAAAATTTTATAAAAGACTTAAATGCAAACCGGGGCTTGCCTTAGTTTGCGACTCGAATAAATGTCAATTGTTAGGGCTTGGTCTTCCTCCAGAGAACCTGCCATGGAACCTTAGTGGAAACACCTTGGCCTTCTCCTCCAAACAAAGTTTCTTGTCGATCACCTATCAGCACGTTCCTATTGACATGATATGCATATAAGTAAGTAATATAAGGAAACACTAGAGTTAAGAAGATTGTGTACTCTTTAGGAACGACGAGATTGACGAAGAGGAACAGACATGCCTCTGTTTTGTGGATAAAAAAAGGATGACTCAAGGTGACATAGTAGTGTCGAGATAAGCACTGAAAGGTGCAATGTAATGACACATTGCGATTTAGCACTCGACACTTGGAGCTATGCCGCACAAAGAGTGATAAGGTAGAATGCTGAAGAAGTATTACTGGACTATGTGATGTAAGGAAGACTAAGCGATCAAGATGGAGCATTGAAAGCTTAAGGCATGAGTGAACTGTGCAACAAGGGGTTGTGACTTAGAAGTCGACCAATGAAGTTACACAAACTCATTAAGGAGTAAACATAATTACGTGACAAGTGGGGTCGCAGGGTTCTTCTAAGGATGAACCAGGGTGAAACCCTAGCGACACTTGGGAGTGAAGTGAGATCGACATTGCTTGGACTCAAAGAGTCATAACAAGCCCTATTAATCTGATGTGAGTACTAAGACAACATTGAAATGACTTTTTGGTAAAGTAGTTTCTAAGGCAAGCTCCTCGAGCATCGTTCAAGTGCCTTACGACGACACTAATGTAGTGTCATCTGCAAGCTTGTCCAGATGAGCTCGATAAGCTTTTGGGACTTAAACATGATGCGAGACCTTGCCATGAAGGCATGCTTTGCCATCTCTAGAAGATCGTCTTAGCGACATCCACAACAACCCGGACTCATCAATGGGGTGAGCGGAAAATCCCGACCACCACCTTGTGAGTCTTAAGGCTAGTGATGTCGACTCGGTTGTTGATAAGGGACTCGACGAACCTGCCGTTGATGAAATGGTACACCAAGTTAACCAATCCTGTGATCGGTTACGGAACATCCTCGACACAACCAAGAAACTCTTACCCAATGTTCCCCTTGGTCTAGTTCTCCTTGTTGGTCGCACCGTTCTTGCATCCTCTACTCCAGGTCATCGGTGAGCACCGACACACCTGGTTTGACCTAGAAGGCATTTCATCGAGCACCCTGACTACACCCAGGACTCGACGAGTCTCGCCTCGACTAAACCCTAATTTGGCTAAATGACCGTTGACTGTTGTGTCGTGGTTGTGTTCCAGCATCATGTACGTCATAGGCATCCTTCATCTCGATGCCAGGGCACGATAACGGCTCAGAGCGTCACGACGATGTCATATGGTCAACGACGTCGACGCGGCTCATGGTGAAGCATCACGAGCACGCACGGACAGGCCGACGTGATACAAACGACAAAGGAGGTCAACTTAGGGACTCCTATAGGAATGATATCAATGCGGAAATTGGACGTACGACTTGACGACACATGAGTAATCTTAGCGATGACCACGAACAAACCTCGATGACTCAGGCAAGGTATTCTAGGGCAAGGCTCACCTTGTAGGCATTTCGCCGAACATCTTGGTGTGTACTTGAGTTTCGTCGCTTCATCACCATTTAAAGGGCATCTTGGAACTTAGGCTTGTCGATTTGCCAACCCACAGTAAACCTGCATCCATAGACCAGCATTGAACGGCAACACACTTAGTTTTGACTTGTAACCATTTCATCGAACACCTTGGCTGCAGTCACTGATCCAATGAATCTTGCAAAATCAGAGCCAACCTTGGACCAGTTGTCGATGCCAATGTGTCAACGACGTATTCCTGCATACCCTCATCACACCCATTACTTGCCTTGCTTCCAGGACATAGCCACGACGCGGAACAGGGTGACGATGCCGGGTGTTGGCGTTGGGTAGGAGACCCAGCGGGTTTTGGACAGTGGTGAGAGCCGGAACGCGGCAGCATGAGGCGGACAAGCGGGAGGTGTGCAGGCGACGCGACTAGCACCTCGGTGGCATGGCGAGGACGAGCAGTAGGCGGCCATCGGCGCGGCAGCAACAGCGCCAGGGCACGGCAAAGGCGGCGCGAGCCGGCGAGCAGGTCGGTCCACGAGAGGAGTCGGGGCGACGCGCCGGCCGGGAGGTGGAGCGCCTGCGAGCTGGTGGCACCGTGGGTGTCCGAGCGCAGGAGGACGCGCGAAGTTGGGCGAGCGGCAGGCGCGGCGCGGCAGGGGTGCTCGGCCAGGAGCAGGGCAACGCGCGCGGCGAGGTGGAGCGAGCTGGGTCAGCGGCCATCGTGGGGCGGTCGAGCGTGGAACGCAGCAGCGCGGCGCCGTGGTGGCCAAGAGCCGGAGCAGAGGCTGCCGGGGGCAGGCTCGGCGGGGGAGGCGCGCGGCGGCCGATGCGGAGGCTGGGGCACGGCTGCCGTCACGGTAGGCACGTACAGAGGCGATGCGGCGACGGGGCGGCTCAGCCCGGCTGCGAAGCGGCGCTAGGGAGGAGATGAGGAGGCGCGCTCGAGCAGGGGAAGGCCGGTGGCCGGGCGAGCGACGGCCAGGAGGTGCGAGGTCGGGCGAGGATGCAGGGGCCGGCTGGGAGTCGGGTGGGCACGATAAGGACTGATTTCATCGCGGTGGCGCTGCATGCAGTCGCGTGGCGGCAGGGGAGGAGAGAGGAAACCGGTGCTGACCTGCAAGGTGGGGACCATTTTTTCCTAGTACTGAGGATAAGTATGACCTATGGGCCCCACTTCCCTCTTCTTCTTTCCAAAATTCCAATAGGGCTAGCAAACATGCTTCAAAAATAGTCAAATTTGGCCCAGTGACTAAATAAAATGTGTAGAATTTTATGGTGCAATCATATTTCAAAACTGACCAAGTTGAATTTGAACTCAGATTTGAATTTGAATTCAAGTGGTGATACTTGACTCAAGGAAATAAATAGTAGATTAGGTTCAAAAATCCTGAAACTTTGAAGTTACCCTTTTTGAACCATAAGGGACCTCAGGAAAAATTTGGAGTTGATTTGGACAAGGTTGAGCACAGAGTTTAAATTTGAAGTCGACATTGATTAAACTCTCAGTACGTGTCCAACAAATGGGAGACGTGCTTCAAACATTTTGAAACTTTACCGAGAGTCTATTTGGTATATTAGAAGGTCATGGAAAACTTTACGGCAGGAGATTTGAATATTTTTGGATGTCCCATTTTAGGGTTGGAATTATTCCTTTTTCTTTCTCTCTATTTTGTTTTCTTTTCTCCTTTAATTTTTTATTGAAAATGTGAATACTTGGAAATTAAGGATTTTACACCTTAAGTTCCAATATACATTAGCAAACATGTTCTGTATGTAAAATTTTAACAAGTGCCTATTTTAAGTGAACATTGGTTAATTCATATGGTTCATATGAGTTTGGATTTCCAAGTCCACTTTCAAAAATTTTAAGTTCACATTTTTGCGTTTTTGTTCTTCCGAAAAGCGGGCTTTTACATATAATATGGCATCCGGCAACTCCTAGTGAAGGGTTATGCACAACTCATCATCAAGCAAGAAAAAGGTGAATGCAGTTGCAACAACCCTCAACTTGCTGCATATTTACGTGAAGTCCAAAAGCTGCAGAAGGACTTCCACGTCCTTGACCTTCGCCATGTCCAGCCTCTCAACAATGCTGAAGCTGATGACCTCTCGACGAAGGCTTCAACTGGGGCTCAAACTCCGGACGGGGTTTTTGTCAGGAGATTGTCATCACCTGTCGCTCAGCCTGCCGAACTGAGTGATGGGGGCAAGACCAGCACCCCGAAGCTAGCGGTCCCGGTGGCCCTATTGCCATGGCATCCACCAAGCATTGTAGGCACTACAAGAAGCTCCTAGCAACCAAGCGTGCAAGATACAGAATCTCAAGTAGGTTCCAATGCATGGATCTCGGTGATGAGATCATGCACATTATCATTGCACAAATAAACATGGCACAATGTTTATTTGTTTGGGATTCTGGCTCAAGTGAAAGGTCATGCTTATTTGATAGAGAACATGGAGATAGTGCACTATATCGTCCACCACGTTGGCCTCCTCCTTTGATGCACACAAAAGGATTTGATGGCGCTGCACATATGGACCCACATATGAGAGAAGATGAACGTGAGTCGAGGACGACTCCAATTCAAGAAGGGGAGGATGATGAGGACATCACTCCTATGGATATACACAACACTCCATTCAACATACAAGGTGCAATCAATAGAATTCAAACACACCAATTAATTTCAGAGGTGAGCTCGTTCTTATATGTTTACTTATATTATTTTGAGAATAGATTGCTACCTAATAATTTAATTGTGATTACTATACATGGAGTGATTCAAAGAGTAATTGGAGGAAGTTTTAGGTGCGTGGAGGACCAGAGGATACTTTAAAAGAAGATGGAAATCGACCCCAACTCAAAATCGTGTCCAACTTGGAGTCCAGGAGCAGTACGCACTAAAACAGACGCCCTGGACGCATACGAACTCCATTTTGGACATTATACATATGCAAGGAAAGGAGAGAGGATAACCTTTCCAATGGCACTGGTCCCATGTCAAAATTCTTTTGGAGTCGAAGGGCATCATCGAAACAATATCAATTTCAGAATCTGTCAGGGTGCTGCGCCACCGTATTGTGCCATTGGGCCTTGTATTAAGTCTAAGTCCATTATTTTCGTGTGTTAGGGTTAGGTCACAACCACAACACCCCCATGGACTTCCTCCCACCTATATATACTCCAAATTAGCCGCTATAAACAATTGGGTTTTGCTTAGATTAATCTGTTATACATAGTTTCACCATTCATCGGTTTGTGAGACACCAACTTAGCAATTCAGATTGCTTCTACCTTGTTCTTGTTTGTGTTCTTAGTTGCACTTGCAGGGATTATTCTTCTTGGCAAGGTCAATCGTGTGAAGCACGGGTGATAACCAACGGAGCAGTGGTGTAGCGATTGCACAGGTTTTTCGTGTTCTACTTGAGAGTCTCGGATCATCAACGTCGAGATCCCCATCAATCGACACACCCATTACCTATCGGAAGTTCGGGCCTAAACATTTTACTCGTCAATTGGTATCAGGTTTCCTGGTTTCCCGTTAGGTAATTCATCTATCCATTACATTTTTTTGTTTTTCATACCTAGAGTCCACAAAAAAGCCACAAAAAAACTTGCAGTTTAGTAGATATGTTCATTACTTTGTCCAAACCACATTGAGTCTTTGCATCTTTGTTATTCAGTTTGGTTTTGTTGAGTTTTTTTCCGTGTTTGAGTCTATTGCTGGTTTAGAAGTGTTTCTGGTCTTAGTTTGAGTTTTGCATTGTGTTGATTCATCCTTTTGAATCACGTCATCACGTCCACATTAGATTCATCTATGTCTAGTTCAGTATTTCCTTGATATCTCGCTCATACGAACTCGGATTTTTGTGTTCTTGTACCTCTTGGAAATCTTAAGAAGTTCTCTATAACTTTTGTATTCTTCGGTTTCTCGGAAAATAGAGTTATCGAGGTCGAAATTGCATTAGATCCGAATCTGTTGTTGACCTAAAAATTTTGAACAGTCTGTATTTCGGGGGCAATATCTCCTATTGTTCTCATCCAAAATATGTATTCCATATACTGAAACTAAAAATGAGAGATAGATCTAAAATCTTTCTGTTCAAAGTTTTTATATTTGGGGCCTCTGAAGGTGCTTAATTATCCTTAGAAATTGAGCAAAAAATCTGTAACAGACCTACGAGATATCTTTGATTGCTTTGCATTGCGTTCTTCTTTTGTAGCACATTCTGAAAAAAGGAGAAAAAAAAAGGCAAGTGCAAAACAAGATACAAAAGCCGCACAAAAAAAAGAAGAGAAAAAACAACAAAAAAACAAAAGTGCTTGCATCCTTTGTGTCATCTAGTTTTGCCTTATGTCTTGCTAGCTTGAACTACTAGGAACACATTTAGACCAACAACTTCGACAAGTACTTTGGATACTTATTCAACTTTACTGTCCAAATTTATTGTTTCTAATCCTTACTACATATAAAGTGCCATCCAAGCTACACCTTACTCTTGAGTAGAATCGATACACCTTTGCAATCATCTCACACTTTATTGGTTTCTTCATACCGGTCACCGTTTGCCACCTGCAGTGTCAATAAGAACACTTGTAAGAGCATGGTAAGATGCTTGAGAGTGTGTGATTCCACTTCTACATTGCCATTATCCTTTGCAGTTGATAGGGATAACATATTTTTTTGTTTTCTTATGTTTGCTACTAACAATGTCAGGTAAAAGCAAGAATCATGCATTATATGCTGAGATGATTGACATCATGAAGACGGCGATGGAGTTGCTCGCTAAGAATCAAACATCAACCAAGGTTTCACATGACATTCAGACCATCTTTACAACTTCTTCCACAGAAAGTCATTACATTCTCCCATCTCTTCCTTCTTATAATGGTTTTGGTTACAATGAATATATTGCTTGGGAAATAGAGTTGGACAAAATTTTTGGACAATGTGATATGTGTGAGAGGAGAAATATTAGAAATGTTGCAAGTGCATTAGTAGGTTGTGAATTAACTTGGTGGAACAATTTAATTATTTAGAAACACCTCGAATATGGAAGGATATGAAAATTTGTATGCGAGAAAATTTTATGAATGTATCGAATTGCAAAGATGAAGTGCATCAATTTGAGGAGAAAATTCTTGTTGTACCTCCTTTCGTGTCTAACGTTTTGCAGGAAAATATAGAAAATAATGTAGATGGTGCAAAAGAGAATGAGGCTTTCAACAACACTTGTGAAATTTTAGATGGATCAACTCATAATGCACTCGAAATCACTGCTGAAAATGGTAATGCAAAACATTCCACAAATACAGAAGGTGAGAAGTCTTTGGATGTTCTGAATTTTTCAAACATTCATGCTATTTTCGAGAAGCAACTATTAGAATCATTTATTTATACACCATTGTCACATGTTGATTTTCCTGTTGATCGTTGCGCTAAGAAAGAGTTGTGTGCTGATAACTCTATTATACCTATGCGAAAACAAATTAAAGTACTAGATGATTGTGTTTTGGATTCACCTACTTGTGCTGAAATTCATAATTTGATCACCGCTACTGCTGAAAATGATGAGCTACAATTTTTGTCTCCTCTAAATACTTTGCGTTATATTGGATTTGACACTCTTTTCCCAATCTGAATTGCCTTTGTTAAGTAGAAATATTTTTCATGCTATAGGCAACTTTGAAGATAGTGGTGAATTTATGGTGCATAAACTTTACATATGATCAAATGAGATATCCCATTTAGTGCTGCAACAACATGGTGAAATGAATGGATGCACTAACACTAATAATGTATTGTCAAGTTTTTCTAGCTTTTTTTTCTTGCAGCAAGGACAATATATAAAAGAGGAGCATTGTTTGCTGCGGTTGTGCAATATGGACAACGCTCATTCTATCCCCATAGCAAGCCTCTTTGCTGGACATACGAGCAAGCCGAGGATGACTTGTCATAAAGACAGGGAGAATGATGAGATCATACACATTATCATTGCACAAATAAACATGGCACAATGTTTATTTGTTTGGGATCCTGGCTCAAGTGAATGGTCATGCTTAATTGATCGTGAGCATGGAGATAGTGCACTATATCGTCCACCACGTTGGCCTCCTCCTTTGATGCACACAAGAGGATTTGAGGGCGTTGCACATATAGACCCACACATGAGAGAAGATGCACTTGAGTCGAGGACGACTCCAATTCAAGAAGGGGAGGATGATGAGAACATCACTCCTATGGATATACACAACACTCCATTCCACATACAAGATGCAATCAATAGAATTCACACACACCAATTAATTTCAGAGGTGAGCTCATTCTTATATGTTTACTTATATACTTTTGAGAATAGATTGCTACCTAATAATTTAATTGTGATTAGGATACATGGAGTGATTCAAGAAGTAATTGGATGAAGTTTTAGGGGCGTGGAGGACCAGAGGATACGTTCAAAGAAGATGGAAGCCGACCCCAACTCAAAATCGTATCCAACTCAGAGTCCAGGAGTAGTACGCACTAAAATGGATGCCCTGGACGAATACGACCTCCATTTTGGACGTTCTACATTTGCAAGGAAAGGGGAGAGGATAAAATTTCCAATGGCGCTGGTCCCATCTCAAATTTCTTTCGGAGTCGACGGTAATCGTCAAAACAATATCGACTTCAGAATCTGTCAGGGTGCTGCGCCACAATATTGGGCCATTGGTCCTTGTATGAAGTCTAAGTCCATTATTTTCGTGTGTTAGGGTTAGGTAACGACCCCAACACCCACTTGGACGTCCTCGCACCTATATATACTCTATAGTAGCCGCCATGAATAATTGGATTTGCATAGATTAATCTGTTATACACAGTTTCGCCATTCATTGGTTTGTGAGACCCCAACTTAGCAATTTAGATTGCATCTACCTTGTTCTTGCTTGTGTTCTCTGTTGCACTTGCAGAGATTAGCCTTCTTGGCAAGGTCAATCGTGTGAAGCACGGTTGATAATCAACGGAGTAGTGGTATAGTGATTGCAGGGGTTTTTCGTGTTCTACTAAAGAGCCTCGGATCATCAACATCGAGATCTCCATCAATCGACTTACCCATTACCCAGCGAAAGATCTGGCCTAATCCTTCTTATTACTCAAAGGTCCGTAGCTACTTGAAAGACAACGTCCTTTCTGAAGACAATGTATCTATTGATCGAATTGTCAGATTGGCTAAAACATACACATTGGTAGAAGGAGATCTCTACTGATGTGGTGCCAACAGCATTCCAAAGAGGTGCATTTCTGGGGAAGAGGGCCACAATCTTCTTGCAGAGATCAATGGCGGCGTGTGCGGGAACCATGCTTCTTCTCGCTCGTTTGTTGGTAAGGCCTTTCGGCTCGGTTTTTACTGGCCTACAGCGCTCCAGGATGCAATCGAGCTTGTAAAGAAGTGTGAAGCGTGACAGTTTCATGCGAAGCAGATTCACACACTGGCTCAATCACAGCAGATGATACCTCCCATGTGGCCATTCGCTGTGTGGGGGATGGACATTTTGGGACCTTTCCCAAAAGTCGTCAGATGTTATCGGTTCTTGTATGTCGCCATCATCAAGTTCAGAAAGTGGTCGGAAGCAATTACAGTTGTGACTATCAACAAGCAATCAACCATCAAATTCTTGAAGTCCATTGTCTGTAGATTTGGAGTTCAAAACAGAATCATCACTGACAACGGAACCCAATTCACAAGTGCAATATTCCAAGAGTAGTGCAAAGACCTCGGCATATCAGTCAGCTACGCATCTATAGCTCTTCCAGCAAGCAATGGTCAAGCTGAGAGAGCAAATGCAAAAATACTCAAGGGACTCAAGAAGCGCACCTACGAGCACTTGAATAAACATGGCGCCAACTGAATACAAGAGCTTCCATTTGCATTGTGGGAAACTCAGACTACACCGAGCCAGGCTATAGGAAAGACACCATTCTTCTTGGTGTACAGAGCCCAAGCAGTCCATCTTCTGGAGATCACCATGGGTTCTCTTCGAGTTCGGACCTTCGCCGAAGCCGTGCAGGACCATCTCCGACATGAAGACCTAGACCTCGTTGACGAGGCAAGCTGCCAAGCAGCTGTTCAGAACGCACGATACCGCCAGACGCTCAGGCACTACCAACAAAGGCATGTGCGCATCCGACAGCTAGAAGAAGGCAGTTTGGTGCTGCATAGAATACTAACTCGAGAAAGGATGAACAAACTCTCCCCCGGCTAGGAAGGTCCTTTCCAGGTTATCAAAGTTTCCTGCCCCGGATGCGTCCGCTTGGCAACAAAGGATGGGATACCACTTCCCAACCCTTGGAACATTGATAACCTTCGTAAGTTCGACACCTAGTTCACGGAGGTGAGTCCGTATTTGTATAAGTTGTATCTCTTAGAGTCTATGAACAGAGTCGTGAGGGTCTTAGGATGAAAACACACTTAACTTAGTCCTGTACTTTAGGCGTGTCCTTACCTTCCTTAGGTATTACAAGATGAATAGCACACTTAACTTGGTCCTCCTGTACTTTAAGTGTGTCCTTGTATTATCTTGTTATTCGGACCTTAATGAGAAACATTTTATACAAACGGACTTTATGTGAATTTCATTTGTGTAAGCTCATTTCATTTTATACCTTCTTATCAATAGTAATGTTGTGCAATCCCCTTGAAATAAGGTCCTAAATTTTCAATTGAAATATGTAAGTTTTAATGATGATTTTCCATTGGATTCCGGTCATTGCTAGACGGTCTACTCGCCTGAAAACAAAAGCCAACACATGTCCAGAGTGCGCTATCGACTTAGCCTGGTCCAGCACCCTAAGTACACCACTCTAACTATTCTGGCAGGTCTTAGTAAGGTGGGTCCTGGAAGCTTGCGGACCTTTTGGAAGTTAATCATAAAACTTGTATTTTTAATGAATTTGTTGGAACCTAAATTTCAAATACAGACAATAAGCCGAAACTAAGCTATAGGCAAGAGGATGAATATTACTGTTTTTCTTGTCTCTTATGTGCAGGAAAAAAGAACAATTGATGGCAAGCGACATGGGCGATGGTCAAAAAGACTGAATCTTCCGCTACCTGGACAGACTGGTTGCATGAAACAAATGTTGTAGAAATGGCCCCACTATGAGGAATGGCAAATAGATAGGACCGACTCTCCCCCTATAAAAGGACCCCCAAGGCCATCCACGAGGGGGGCGATTCACTCTGCATTCGCGGTTACTATATGCATTTACTTACCTATTTACCTTACGCATTTACTTACACACCTTTCCTTTAGTGCTCTTGGACCCGTTTCCTTTGGTGCTCTTGCACCCTTTTGCTTTGATGCACTTGTGTTCGTACATTACTTTTCATATGCCCGTCTGCGTTTATGCTGACATATTACTTTCATAGAAGTACTTACTTTCCTAGAGTTCATATACTCAGGCAAGGCCCTCTTGTAATTTGTTCTCTCGCCTTTTAAGCTAGCAAACATCACAAAGGACTCCCTCTGGACGTAGGGCCTTTTTTGACCAAACCAAGATAAATCTCTTGTTCTTTGCAGCTAGCCATATGAAGACGAACATGATTCAGTACAAATTTACTAGTCGGTTTTCAAAATGCCGACACATTCAATCTTCTAAGTCCAGCATGTAGAGTTTCATGACTAGAAAGTTGGTTAAGTCTTGTTGAGCATAAGCTCATGGTTTGTTGATCCATTCTTTTACAGGTAATGTTGCATACAACAGCGTTATTGATGAAGGTAATCCGAGTGAGGCGGCACCCGATGAGGGTTGCGAAGCCCACTAGGAACCCTGCATGTCATCGTGAGACTTGTTTGCTGCTATAGTTTGTAGTTTGTTAGTGCATTCTTATCTTTCCGCTGCTGGTACCGATGTACATTAATTGTAACTCAATAGTACTATAGAATAAAACCCTATGTATTGTAAATGTGTTTGTGTTGTGCTGTTGGGTGTCGAACCGTACAACACCACCCAATGCTATTCGTGGAATGTCGAGACTGGGGACCTCACAGAATGGTATCAGAGCCGCATTGGGAATAGTGCATTTGGACTGACACGTATTTTGCAAAAATTGAGTCTATGAGTGAGGATTCGATACTAGACCCACATAAGGACTGATATTAGTATAGTTATTGAGGTGCAAGCTAACATATGTGTTATTATATTATGTAATGATGCTCTGATGATAGGTAAAAGGTAAGGTATGTCATCGAGAGCGGATCAATCTTGGTATGCTCACCATACGAGATGTGGTATGTGATTATCATCCATGGCTTGGCACAGGAGTTAATATGAGTCTTAGGACTTATTCATAGTTCTGAGAACATATGAAGCGCTAGTCCCTGGTAGGGAAGAAAGTGGAAACTACACCATGTGGTCAGTAACGCGGTAGTATGCAACTCTTGTACAACTCATGTTCAATGAGCCATACGGAGTGGTTGGCATCTGTGTGCCTCAGCTCTTATGGGGCAGTAGGTGGTATATGTCGGGTAGATAAAATTCCCGTCCATGACTACTCGTTCACGCTCTACTCAAGTCCCTCGTCGTGTGGTGTGGAAACATGATCACGTTTCCTGAGAAGTGTATTCCTCATGGATGGCCTGTATGAAATGATACAGAGCATTAGATTGGAAACTAATATATTATATTGTGACTGCATGTCTTGCTGCCCATGTGGCCCGCCCTTGAGGCACAAAATCGGTGAATTGTAATTGTGTGTCTGATGCAGGTCGACTAACCGTGTTAGACGTATTGAGAGTAGAATGTTTGCGAGTGCTCGATTTTAGTGCCTCCTATGAGAGTACATCCTGGAGGTAATCCGGTTAGGATTTATATTTGGTGGGGAGCGTAGTATCGGCATGGTCAGAAAGTATTGATTAACACTTCTCTTCTCTGAAAACATGAAGATTCTGTGAAATCTACAAGAAAGTGTCATAATTACTTGGTTAAAACTTAGTGGGGACAAAGGGGAGTGAAGAGAGTATAGTATCAACCTAAAAACTGAGTCCCCTGTTTGTGTACAGTTTCCATGCTGAAACTTGCACAGGGTTAATCTATGTAAGGAATTGGCCAATGGAGGTGTGTGAAGCATTTTTGTAAAGATGGAGAAGTCATCTAAAACTTTTCTGTTTTACTCCAGGACACTAACTCATTAGAGTTTGTCAAAAGTTCAAATTTCAAAAACCGCTACAATTCGCTGACTCTTGTGAGCAGCCTCTGTATTTTTACAATATCTGCCTGCAGAAAAATCTTTTGGAGTATTGTGAGAACGTTCTTGAAAGGGCAGGAGATGTTCTACAACTTGAGGGTTTCAAAGTTTTTCCAAACTCAGCACAAAAAGATTTGAAATTTTGAGTTTAATATGGTACATCTGTGATGGTGCTGCCAAACTCAATCAGGAAATTTGTGAAATTTGAACAGTCATTTATCCAAATATTGAAATGTAACATGGGCATGTATATACATTTCTGGAAATCTTAGAGATTTCTATACCAACTTTATATTTAACTCAGAAGCTAAATCTTACTGTAACTTAGTGAAATTCAAATTATCGTCAACCCTATCAGGGCTGTCCAAAAACCTTGTCAGAATGTGCACATTGTGAAACTGTTGGTATGAGAGTTTGTAAGGGTGGCACATATGCATCTCTGGGAAGTAGATGTATTGTACTACAATGTTGTAATTGGATATTGGTTCATACTATGAATATATTGTATGTTTTTAACTGTGGCCAAAACACCCAATTATAGGGGAGGTTCTTTCAAAATAGCACCAGAGAACTGTCAATTTAAACTACCATAACTCTCAAACCCTAGATGCGATGGAGGCATGCGGGTAACCATTGGAAAGGAGTCAGCTATAACTTTGCTAATTGGTTCATGTCATGAAAATGTCATTCACAGAGTCAGATTCGAATTTAAGTTAAATCTGGTCTGGCTGGCACTGGGTGCAACCAGTAATAGGGAATCATAAGAATGATGTTGCAACTTGAATAAAATCACTATGCACTTGATTTTTACATCCTTTATACTATTTGGAATGAAGAAAGTGATAATATGTCGATTGATGATGAATCCACTGCACTGCAGAATGGCGCGTAGTCGTTCCTGTTAGAAATCAAGAGGGAGCCCAAAGATCAAATAGCCACTAAATCATCTTGAATTACATGGAGAAATCTGATTACAACATGAACACCAAGTGCTATCTCTCAAAAAGAACAAGAACACTAATAATACCTTCGCCGTCATCTTTGTTGTTGCTTGACGATGTGGCCATCTAGCCAATAAGGCGAGGCCACAAGAAGAACGACGAGAGGCGTTTCCCCTTGTTCTGCTCTTGGTATGTTGATAAGATTCTAAGTAGATTAGAGTGTTCAAGTGTGTATAAGTGTATATATAAGCATTACTTGATCATACACTTGACCCTCTTCTTATAGTTGACCAAGAGGCACAAGAGGGGGCCTCCCACCCTTAGAAATCATTGAGTCTCCCGATCAGAGACTCAAAATTTGGTGGGTCGTGTCCTTTCAATTAGAACACATGTCAATTTCGAGTTCAAATTGACAGTTACTGAAAAATCGGACTAGTCCGTATAGAGTCCGGACTAGTCCGGTTACCCTTACTGGACAATATCGGACTAGTCCTATAAGGGTCCGGACTAGTCCGGTTACCCTTACTGGACAAAACCGGACTAGTCCAGTATTTACCGAACAAGTCCGATACTTCCAACAGTTCCACATTCGAGGTGCGTGGTTCTAGCGCGCAAGGTGGAGATGAAACTCCGCGCCTGGAGCAGCAGATTTTGCAACAACAGCCACCACCTCCACCTTCAATAACTTTGGCGGACGTCATCGCTGCCATGATGGGTTTGCGAGATGAAAATGGAGATCTTGAAGACTATTATGCAAAATATGTACCATCAAGAGGGAGGCCCTTGTCAGCCTCAGTAAAGTTCTCACTCGGATTTCTAAGCGACACACCCACTAGTATTCATGAAAGTGTAGGATCGAAGATCACGTGAAAAGTTACCAGAGGGGGGTGAATTGTAGGTTAAAACTATTATGCGAAAGCAACAAAAACCCCTCAGCAGAAAACTATTCTGATAATGGAACTGTGTGGGCGACTGTTTTCAGCGTGTTCAACCATGACAAAACCAGTATAGATTGTAGAGAATCAAGTCACGAAACTAATGCAAAAACAATCATGTGAAAACAATGAGTAGAACTCAACACGAATACAAAAAGTTTTATCTCAGGCGGCTCTAAACATATTGACATAAATGGATTTAAAAACCTATTAAAATGAAGAGCCTGTGAAAATAGGCCATTTTCACAGGGGGGTAAAATACCCACCTGTGAAAACCTTTATCACAGGTGGTCATTAGATTCAAGCATCCGCCTAGTGAAGATTTATTATCACAGGTGGTTCATATCATCCGTAGACCTCCTGTGATAAAACTATTTTTGCCAACGATTCTATACCTTCAAGAAACTGTCTGTGAAGATTAATTATCACAGGCAGTACGTGTCGTCAGAAGACCGCCTGCGATAACAAAATTTTCGTAGGTGATTTTTTACCTATGAGGATACACTTTTGAAGATTAATTGTCACAGACGGTTCTTCATCTACGAGGATCCATATGTGAAAATGTCTTATCACAGGTGGTTCGTTAGCTACGAGGATCCGCCTGTGAAAAAATATACACTTTTCAGTACTACGCCCTGTTATTTCTAATTTCCGGCTCAAATTCAAATACACATTGACACACATCACAAAATATAAGTCATCTCATATACATCCCAATTCATACTATTCAATACAAGTACATATCAATTCATAGTTTACATGTGTTCATCACTAAAAAATATTTTGATTTTCATACTGGCTAAGATCTGGCACATCAACAAGTGGAACCGTGTTGTCGAAAAACAGCCTTTTTCGGTGAAAAACTTCGCGACGCATGAAAATATACAGTTCACTCGCAATCTTATTGACTCCTCCACCAGGCATATCTCTAGAAACCGATCATTCTTCCGTCACATTCTTGTGCTGCAATGAAACAAAAAACAAGGTTTAGAATGTGTTGTTGACAATGAAAACATAATATAAGTATTAAAATAGGCTAGTAACAATGAAAATGTATCTCAAAAGTTTAAAAAAACAATATTAACATTAGGGATAACTTACATCCTCACGATTCACTCTATATTTGTAGGCGGTCTGAAGATGCTCGCATACATAATACCCGCATAAGACACTACCAGGATGCTGCTTGGGACAAGGAAAGTATGTTAATATTTTTATTGCATTCTTATTAGCAGGTTGCTCACTGCCGTGTTTTTTCAAGATAAAACCGCCAAGCGCTGTCACAAAAGGAATGTCATATAAGAATTGCCAACCTATATATGCGTGTATATGAAAGTATCGAATATCCGTACCATCTCAAGATAGCAGGGAAATCTCTGTAAGTATTTAATGAGTAATCGGCTGAGTACAAGACCGTTGCGAAACCTTGCGTTAGGTTCATGAAGATCATTATGTAGTGTTTACTGCACATGTACGAACACACGAGTTAAGTTAACAATTAGCAATAAATTGCTATTTTAATGCCATGTGTTGAACTTACTCGAAGTGGTACGGAGCCTTTATGGGGTCGTTGCCATCTTTGACAAAGTTAAACATGGTGTGTGCTATGTGGAGTGCCACCCTTGTCTTTTTATCCTTCTTTTGGTCTGCGGTTGATTTTTCAAATTCTCTTTTTGATATGTGCATGTACTGCTCTGAGTCCTATTTCACCTGAAAGTCAAAATTTGACTTTGCAATAATTGTAGGGTCAATGATACCTATCTTGGACTTCAGTTTTTCATTATCCATGTATTGCATCCTATTAAAGAATAAGTCCGAAATTGTTATAATCTCATGACATGTATACGTGTAGTAAGAAAAGCAAGCACGAAATATTAGAGGCACTTACAAGCACCAAATAAGTAACAGGTTGATTTCGAGCATGTCTCGATAGAACACGCTCCACAGATCTTCAGAGAGAATGGCTCACTTAAGTTCTCCATCGCCATAGAATGCTTTTTTTTGGCAAGTGATATGTGACAGAACCAAGTTCATATTTAGTGTTGGCGATGATGTATCCCTCGTGCATTCTCTTGAGCGGGAAAGGTTGTTTGCTCAGCTTTGTCGATGTCATGAACGGCTTCCCATTCACAAATTTAGGAGGAACGTCTGGAATCTTTTATACTGGAACTCCTGGTGGAACTAAAGCCATCTCCCGAGTATATTTTTTGTTGTTTTCTTCCCACTCCCCAATATTTTCTAATGCTGGCTCATATGAAGCACGAGGCACATGAGATTTTGTATTTATGTGCTTCAATCTTCCCAAATATTTTTCCACTTCTTTAGAAGGTTCCTTTGTTTTATATAAGCTAACTTTCATAGGCACTGACATAGAAGTAGTCATCGGAAGTTGGACATTGGCCTGTTGTTGAACCTGTTGTTCAACTAGTTGCTCTTTACCATCAGCTTGCTCTCATAATTCTTCAAGATGTTGTTCAACTGGTTGCTCTTTACTATCAGCTTGCTCTCGTACTGCTTCAAGCTGTTGTGCAATTGTTTGCTCTTGGTTATCTTTACTATCATCTTTGCTACGACATAACGAGAGTGGATCTTTCGGAACTTTCAGCAAAGAAGACGGGGTTGCAGTCTTCCGAGCTGCGATGGGGCTAGAAATTGGCTCACCGTCCAACACAATGTCACGTCGGTGCCAAAGGATTAACTGGTTGACAGCCTACCCCAAAGTTGTGATCCCCTGAGGAGTGATTGTGTCTATTTCATAATTTTCATAATCATTGTCAATGATCTAAAGAACTTGCACCATAGAAAAATACAATGGAAGTGAATTGCTGTTGAATACACATTTTGGTTTTGCCATGGTAGTGGCAACCTGTTTTGTTTTCTTCACTGCTCTGCCGATTGGCACAAGAAGATGACAAGACATGTTCTCAACGATATCATCGATAGGGAACTTAATGCTTGACTCTGAGCGTGGCACAGATCCTACGCTACTAGGATAGGTAGTTGGAGATAACAATTTCTCATTTGCCACGGGAACTAATGCTTAATTTTGAGACGGTAATTGCCCTGATTCTCTAAGTTCACCCAATATTTGCTTAAGAGAAGCCTTCAAATTTTGATCAATCCTATGTTCAAGTGTCTTTATGAACTTGTCACGTCTTATATATATATAAGTCTTTATCATTCGGGAAACCTGTAGGATTGAAGAGCACGTGAAAAGATACCAAAGGGGTGGGGGTGAATGGTAGATCACAACTTTTTCAACGGAAGCAACAAAAACCCCTCGGCAGAAGATTGATCTGCTAAGAAATCGTGTGTGCCACTAATCTAAACGTGATCAACCATGACAAAAACAGTATAGATTTTGGAGAACCAAGTCACGAAGACACAACAACAAGAATCACGAAAAATGTCGAGAAAAACTCAAGTTACGATCGAAAGATTGAACAAAGGTGAATCTGGTCTACCCGAGAAAAACACTTTGGGAATACCGCAAAGAAACTCGTGTAGATCATAAACCACAAGTCCAATGACCGTGGTATTTTTGCAAATGATATATAATCACGTTGTCAAGAAAACACAAAAATAATCACGTAAATTGGATCTGTAAAACTCGAGTTATGATAAAACCACTAAAGAAAGGTAGTGTTGTGCAGAAACTCGACTAGAAAAACTTGTCTGAAATAAGTCGGACAAAGAAGTCACAAAAGTTTCTTCAAACTACAAATTTTATTGATCAAAACACAAGAGGAACAGCCCCAAAGTTGTCCACCAAGAGCTATGGTCTCCCTTGCTTTTATAACCAGCCCTAAGGCCAGACCGGTCCTAACAAGGACTCTAATCCTACCCAGTTCACGAATCAAAACTTTCCATAACCGCTCAAGACACTTCTATACACATATAGAAGCAATCTTAAGACTTCCAAACACCTTAGTAACGTATCCCACATTCATAAAACAATCCAACTACGTGACCCACATGAAATTTAACCAAAACAAACTCGAAACTTTCCATAAACAAACCATAACCACCTCAGCCGCAGTCTGAGGCATATTCCAGCTGGTTGGACCTTTTCGACCAATTCTTTACGTCCACTTCTCTTCATCACGCCTTGGAACCATGTTTCCATGTCCATGCACTCCTTGAACACGAGCAAACATCTTCCAACAACATCCATGATACCTTCATATGCATTCTTCTTGATTCAAACATGCTGCACAACCTCTCAATTAACTCAACCACAATTCCTCTCGAACTTGGTTGTTAAACCTCTTCTTCTCCCTAAGACTAGTTCAATGGATCCCGTCACCAGCCATATATTGAACCCAAGCAACACATGCACAAGTTCTCGACTTGACTCTCGTTAGTTCCGAAAACACAATACCTTAAGTGAGCACCTCACATAAGCATGTTGCAAACCATAGCAAAACGATATCAGCCATAACCACCAACACGCACAAAAAACATAGTAAAAGAATACTAAGCAAGCTTTCCATAATTCAAAAAGCAAGTTCGAAACATTGCAAGTTAAAAGCAGAACCATTGCAATCTAGTATCAGACCTTGCCAAGGCTAACCGGACCTTAAGACGAAGCTTACCAAAGGTACCAGGACCTAGCGCTGGAGCTGACCAAAGCTAGTCGGAGCTGACCGCAGCAAGCCGGACCTAAACAAAATAAGTCAGACCTAGACAAAGAAGTCAGACCTAGCCAAAATAAGTCAAACCTTACGTCGGACCTTGCCGGAGCTACCCAAAATAAGTCGGACCTATTCGTACCTTGATGGAGCTCGAACCTAGAGCCGAACCTTGTTGGAAAAGGTGTTTTGGTGATATTCAAAACTTTTATTGCCATAGCCAATGTATTCAACACACATAGGTCTCGCAATATCCCCCTTGATGAATGCATTGGCAACACCAATTAAAATCCGTACATTGGCTTATTCATATGAAAAGTTTTGAAAACAATTTCTCCCCCTTTTTGAAAATCAAATGAGATAGAAATAAATTTCTCCCCCTATACATATTTCTCCCCTTTGCATACTTCTCCCCCTTTGACAATGTATTCAACAAGGTACAAAAGAGAAATTTTAATTTGTTATGAGCACAATATAACATATACATATAAAACAAAGCTCATCCAAGTCATACTATCAAGTAACTTACACTATCGCAACAATGACATACATAAAGTAGTGTAAGCCATGCTAGAGATCAAATGTAATTTTAAATTTAAGCAAGTTCTGGTCTCACAAACTTAACTATTTGAAGACCTGAAATCATGACACTTGTTGCTGCAATTTTTTTCTTTTAATCACAAATTTTGATCATATGAAATTTGCAAGAGATTATATTTCGCATCTGCCTTATTCTAACCAACCAAGCCAAGCCCATGTCATTTGACAATCAGAAGCTTAAGGACATGGTTTTAGTCATACACAACTTCTTCTAAGTTTATATCTTAGTGCAATGATAAGCCATCTCAAAATAAGAATTGTGATGCATGCATATTCTCTTGATCTTTTCTCAGTTTTATTTGATCATAAAAACTCAACATGTGAGGTTATTACTTGATTAATTATTCATTATTAAAAGAACGTGTGAGCATGCAACAAGTTCAAAACAGCAAGAAGGTTCGATCATGACCAGATTTAGTGTAAGTAATTATTCCAATTACTAGTAATGGCAAAAACTACAAATGTATAACATAAGTAATGTAGTAAGAACATTCAGCATGTAAAAGGAATCACAAATTCATATATGTATGGAATACTATGCTCATATTATTTTAAATTTAGATTCACACATAGACATCCCAAGTTTCAAAAATCCCCCTCCATTTTAAGCCATAGGATGCATAACCCCTATTTCACTACGAATGAAACAAAAACGAGTGAAATCAAAAGGTTTTGTAAAAATGTCATCCAATTGTTGTTCAATATCTACATGGTGAAGCACAATATTTCCTTTTTCAACATTATCAAGGAGAAAGTGATACCTAATATAAATGTGCTTTGTTCTCGAATGTTGCACGGGATTTTTAGCAATGCAAATGGCACTAAAGTTATCACAAAATAGTGGAACACAATCTAGATCAACCTCATAGTCCTTAATTGTTTGAACAATCCAAAGAATTTGTGAGCAAGTGCTAGCAGCAACTACATATTCAGATTTGGCTGTGGATTGTGCAACTGATTATGTTTTCTAGAGGACCAGGCAACAAGTGAATTACCAACAAAATGACAAACACCCGAAGTACTTTTCCCATCAATCCTACAACCCCCCAAATCAGAATCCGAATAGGCTTTCAAAGTAATGGTTGAGGAAGAAGAAAGAAAAATGTCAAATTCTTGAGTTCCATGTAAGCACTTGAGAATTCTTTTGATGGCTTTGATGATGTGAAGCACATGAGGAAGCTTGAAACCGTGCACAAATACATACGCTGAATTGTATGTCCGGTCTTGATGCCGTGAGGTACAAAAGTGATCCAATCATGCTTCTATATTCTTTTTGACCAATCGGGTCACCATCTTCATCAAGTTCAAGTGTTGTTGCTGCACCCATTGGTGTCCGAAGAGGCTTGCTTTTGTCCATGTTGAAGCGCTTAAGAAGGTCTCTTGTATACTTCGTTTGATGCACAAAAGTACCCTCCTTGGTTTGCTTGATTTGCAGAAAGTACGTGAGTTCTCCCATCATACACATTCAAATTTTGAACTCATCATAGCTGAAAACTTGGACACAAGATCATGAGAAGCACAACCAAACATAATATCGTCCACGTACACATGAACGAATAATGAGTCATTGCCATGCTTAAGCACAAAAAAAGTTTTATCAACCTTGCCCATGGTAAACCCCTTTTCAAGTAAGAATGTTTTTAACCGATCATACCATGCTCTAGGGGCTTGTTTGAGACCCTATAAGGCTTTGGACAGTTTGTAGACATGACTCAGAAAATTTGGATTTTCAAAATCTGGTGGTTGCTTGACAAACCTCCTCATCTATGTATCCATTAATAAAGGCACTTTTAACATCCATTTCATATAACTTGAAACCTTTAGATGCAGCAAAAGCTAACAAAATTCTTATGTCTTCTAATCTAGCAGCAGGAGCAAAAGTTTCATCAAAATATAGACCTTCGACTTGAGTGAAACCTTGAGCAACCAACCTAGCCTTATTCCTAACCACAACCCCATCCTCACTTTGTTTATTTTTAAACACACATTTAGGTCCAAATAAAGTGTGACTTTGAGGTGGAGGTACAAGTTCCCAAAAATTATTTATTTTAAAATTTTCTAACTCTTTTTGCATGGCAATAATCCATGATTCATTAGTGAGTGCGTGTGATATATCTTTGGCTTCAAAAGAAGCAACAAAAGTGGAATGAGCATGAGAGTTTGGATCGCAAAACCTATACCGTGTGACTCGTTCGTGCAAGTTTCCAATAATTTGTTGTGGAGGATGACTTTTGAGAACCCGGAGGGGAGTGGACACTTCACAAGCTTATTCTTCTTCATTTTCATCACAAATCGATGAGCTTGTGACTTGAGGATGATTTGTCCAGCAACGGTGGTCGTCGGTGCTGGTTGTGAATCAAAATCAGGAGCTGGAACAATGTCATTAGCTGTTGAATTTTCAAGCAGCAACACCTCTTCTTCCTCATCTTCAATGAAAATAGTCTCCCCCTGCGGATGTGAATCCTGACCTGCAATATTTGAGCAAGTACCTGGGCTAGCTTCATCAAAAGAAACCTCACAAGTCTCCACAATTTTGTTAGTGTCAAGTAAAAGCACACGGTAGCCTCTAGTATGAGATGGATAACCAAGAAACAAGCCATCAACATATCTAGCTTCAAATTTATCAAGATAACCATGTTTCTTAACAAAGCATTTGCAACCAAAGACCCTAAAGTGTGTGACACTAGGACTATGTCCAAACCCAACCTCATATGGTGTTTTTCCTAGCCTAGCACGCAAGAAAACACAATTTGAAACATAACAAACGGTTGCAATTGCTTCTGCCCTAAACTTTCTAGGAGTTTGATATTCATCAAGCATAGTCCTAGCCATCTCAACTAAGGTTCTGTTCTTTCTCTCTACAACACCGTTTTGTTGAGGTACATATGGTGAAGAAAATTGATGATTTATTCCTTTTTTAGCACAAAAATGATCAAAGGATTGATTTTTAAATTCAGTTCCATTATCACTTCTAATTGCTCTTAAAGATCCTGGGTGATCAATAGATAATATAAGAAATAAAGTTCTAAAGTGAATAAAACCTTCATTCTTAGATGCCATAAAATAAACCCAAGAGTATCTAGAATAGTCATCAACAATCACAAAAACATACCATTTACCTCCGAAGGATTGAATACGTGAAGGTCCTACGGTGTCAAGATGCAAAAGTTTACCTGGTTCAGTTGTCATGATCATTGTAAGAGGAGCATGTGAACCTGCAACCATCTTAGCATGTCTACAAGAATAGCACACAATTTCTTTGTCCCCTTTAAGCTTAGGCAACCCACGTATGTGATCAAGAGCACTAACACACGTTAGATGATCAAAGCCTACATGACCAAGTCTACGATGCCAAAAATATGAGTCCTTTGAATCATTAGCAACTAGACACTTATGCTTAGAGGATGACATATCAAAATCATCTTTAAAAACTCTTCCAAACTGGTACATGTTAAAAATAATCTCACTATTTGAATCTACAACTTTGCAACAATTTTTAGTGAAAGTAATTCCCAAATTTTCATCTAGCAGTTGTGAAACAGAAAGCAACTTGTATTTCAAATTTTTAACAAGTGCCACATCTTTCAAAGTGTAGTGATCATTTACTTTAACCAAACCTTTAGCAATTATAGGAGTTGAAGAATAATCGACAAAAGTAACATTCTCTACACGTGACACAAAAGAGAGGGAGGAGAACCATTCTTTGTTACCGGTCATGTGGCGTGAGCAACCTGAATCCACAATCAAAATGTTGTCCTTCCTAAAACGTGTAACCTACATAGAAGCACAATGCGTCGATGACTTAATACAGGGGTTAGTCAAAAGGCTTTTAGGAATCAAGTACTGAGTCACATGACGTGCAGCAGGAAAAACACGTGAAAGCTGAATAAAAGAGCAGGTTTATGAGCCAGAGCTTGAGGATTTTTGTACCCAACTACTGACCTACGAGGTGTTACATGTGTAGCACAAAAAATAGTAGGTTTGGGATCAAACTTTGCATGTTTTCGACTCATAATTGCAGGTTGCATGTTCTTGATATTCGGTTTAGCATGTGTAGCAAATTTTGCATGAAGGTTATGAGATCTAGCAATCCTTATTTCCTTTTTTTGTTGTTTAGCCAATCTATAACAAAAATCTATGACATGACCATCTCTACCGGAGTAGCTACAATGAAATTTAACTTTGTGTTCATGTCTAGATGAGCAAACAACAATCTTATTTGAAATCAAAATGAGACAACACTCCAGCAGATTTAAAAACCACTTCTTTTTGTTTAGCAACTGTTTGAATCAAACCACTTCCTAATGACTTTACAATTTTAGGTGGATGTGCTTTAGCATAAGCATGGGAATCAAAACCTAAACCAGTTTTATCATTCCATTATTTGGATGAATTCAGCAGTAAGTTTAGGTTATTGTTCCCAATAAAAAACTGCTCTAGTGTCCTATTCATGTCATCAAGTTTTTAGACAATTCTAGGAAGTTTTCACATGAAGTTTTTCCTTTTAGTTTGCTATTAGGACAATATTTAACTTTATGAGAACGTAAAGTATTGCTCAATATAGAAATCTCATTCATAGCATCGTGTAATTTCTTATCAAGATCATCAAAAGTAGAACAATGTGAATCAATTGTAGAATAGCAAGCATCTTTCAAGTTTTGATCATTAAGTGCAGCAAGCTCTCTGTTCTTTTCAATTTCTAACTCAAATTTATCAAGTGTAGAGGTGTGCGCACTTCTTAGAGAGGACAATTGTTCATATATTAAATCACATGAGGAACAAGAATCATAGCTAGGAATCAAAGATTTCAAACGATTGATTTCATATTCTAGTGACTCAATTTTAATAGCATTGTCCCTAAGCTTTTGTCCTTTTTATTAACTATAACTGTGGCATGAGAAATAGCATCACACATTTCTTCGCAAGTAGGACATACCTCTTCATTATCGCTGTTGTGTTCTGCCTCCTCTATACTTGACCTTGATTTGCCCCCCATGAAGCACAAGCTTGCCAAATCATCTTCATCTTCATCACTTCCGATGTCCACATACTCGAGCCAAGTTCTTGAAGTGCGGGGATAAAACTATTCACCAATTGGCATGTTGTAAAACCCTTTTTTTCTTGTTGTTGTTTGCAGAGGAGTGCTTTGTCCTTGTTTGCTTTTCATCACGGGAAGTAGTACTTGAAAGGTTATGGAAACCCGTGCGAAAATGTCCTGTCTTATTAAATTTGAAGCATTTTTGAGGTCCACCACTTCCTCTCCTTCTAGTTCTCACATTTTGTAATGCTTTTGCGAACCGAGTAGAGATGAGTACAAGTTCTTCCTCTGGAAACACTTCAATCTATTCAAGGGTTAGAGAGGACAACAAAGCAAGTGTTCCACAAGATGAAAATTGGCCGGAGCTAGGCATGTCGCGTTGAGAAACAAAAGCAAGAGACTTGCTTGGGTTCTTACGTGAGATTATATCAATTTCATGAGTTTTCAATTTAGAATATAGAACATTTAAAGTAAGCGTACTCATGATAGTAGATTCACGAATAGATGTGACTTTCATCTCTCAAATTGACATGTCTAATGCACATAGTAATTGCCTAGCATTCTCAGCATCTAAAAAATTAACATTGACGCTATGCAAGTTGCTGAGAATTTCATTAAAGCGAGCAAAGAGATCGTCGATGGACTCACTTGGTTGCATGTCAAAGCGCATGTACTCCTTTTTGAACATGTCTTGCCTTACCTCCTTGATCTTGTTGGATCCTTCGTGGTAGTCGCAGAGTGCTTTCCACGCATCGTATGCAGATCAGAGGTGAGCATCAAGGTCAGAGTCATTTTGAGTTAATCCTCGTATGATCAAGTTGTGAGCCTTGTTGTTGTGTTCGACATCTCTCATGTTTGTAGCCGTGACTTGATCATTTGGCGGCACGTTGTAAGGCTTGTACACCTTTTCCCATATTGCAAAGCCTTGCGCCTGGATGAAAGTCTCCATATGTGCCTTTCAAACCTGAAAATCAATTCCACTAAACACACAAGGTTTTGCGAAATATTTTTCCATGATGATTAGTCAAAACACGTGCAAATCACAAAGATTAAAGCACCGCGGCTCTAATACCAAATGTAGGATCGAAGAGCAAGTGAAAAGCTACGAGAGGGGGGTGAATGATAGATTACAACTTTTTTAGCGAAAGCAACAAAAACCCCTCGGCAAAAAATTGATCTGTTAGGAAATCGTGTGTGCGACTAATCTAAATGTGATAAAACATGGCAAAACAAGTCACGAAGACACAACAACAAGAATCACGAAAAACCATCGAGAAAAACTCCAGTTACAATCCAAAATTTGAACGAAGGTCAATCTGGTCTACCCGAGAAAAATAGTCCTGGAGTACTGGAAAGAAACTTATGTAGATCAGAAACCACAAGTCCAATGACCGTGAAATTTTCACAGACGATAGATAATCAAGTTTTCAAGACAACAAAAAAACGTCAATTGGATCTGCAAAACTCGAGTTATGATAAAACCACAGAAGAAAGGTAGTGTTGTGCAGAAACTCGACGAGAAAATTTGTCTGAAACAAGTCGAACCAACAAGGCACAATAGTTCCTTCAAACTACAAATTTTATTGATCAAAACATAAGAGGAACAGCCCCAAAGTCGTCCACCACGAGCTCTGGCCTCCCTTGCTTTTATAACCCACCCTAAGGCTGACCCAATCCTAACTAGGACTCTAATCCTACTCAGCTCACGAATCAAAACTTTCCATAACTTCTCAAGACTCTTCAATACGCAGATAGTAGAAATACTAAGACTTCCAAACACCTTAGGAACGTATCCCACATTCCTAAAACAACCCAACTACGTGACCCACACAAAATCTAACCAAAACAAACTCGAAACTTTTCATAAACGAACCATAACCACCTCAGCCGCAGCCTGAGGCATTTCTAGCCGGTTGGACCTTTCCGACCAATTCTTTACGTCCACTTCTCTTCATAACGCCTTGGAACCATGTTCACGTCCATTCACTTCTTGCAAAAGTGCAAACATCATCCAAAAATGTCCACGGTACATTCATATGCAATGTTCTTGAGTCAAACATGATGCGCAACCTCCCGATCAACTCAATCACAATTCCTCCCGAACTTGGTTATTGAACCTAATCTTCTCCCAATGACTAGTTCAATGGATCCCGTCACCAACCATGTCTTGAACTCAAGCAACACCTGCACATGAATAAACAACCAATACTTCCGATCACAAGTCCTCGACTTGACTCTCGTTAGTTCTGAAAACACAACACCTTACGTGAGCACCTCACATAAGCATATTGCAAACCATAGAAAAACAATATCAGCCATAACCACCAACACACACCAAAAACTTAGTAAAATAATACTAAGCAAGCTTTCCATAATCTAAAAGCAAGTTCGAAATATTGCAAGTTAAAAGCAGAACCATTGCAATCTAGCACCGGACCTTGCCAAAGCTAACTGGACCTTGGACCTTGAGACGAAGCTTAACAAAGGTAGAAAGACCTAGCGCCGGAGCTTACCAAAGCTAGTCGGACATAGCGCCGGAGCTTACCAAAGCTAGTCGGAGCTAACCACAGCAAGTCGGACCTAACCAAAATAAGTTGGATCTAGACAAAGAAGTCGGACCTAGCCAAAATAAGTCGGACCGTACGCTGGACCTTGTCGGAGCTACCCAAAGCAAGTCGGACCTATTGTCAGACCTTGCCGCAGCTCGAACCTAGAGCTAGACCTTGTTGAAAAGGGTGTTTTGGTGATATTCAAAACTTTTATTTCCATAGCCAATGTATTTAGCACATATAGGTCTCACAAAGCCTTCTTTCAAGGACACCTGAGAAGAGATTGCTCAAACCTGTCCACCATGTTCGGGGTTGCCTAGGATAGGAGTAAGTTGGTCATTCTCCCCTCGTTGATTTTAAGAGACCCTTCTCTTGCTTTTCAATTACTTCTTTCATTCTCTGCTCTACTTGGTTCATAGAATCGGGCTTTGCAAGTTTGCCCTAGTTCGTCAAACCTAATCGAGCTAACACCTACCGCTTAGTTTGCTCATCGCAGCCTTGTAGTGGTTTAGGATTGCTCGCGCTGACAATTTGCTCTAATATTTTATTCCATTTCTGAACGTTGGGGGCATATCTGGTAGACCCCAAGCGATGATGGTTTATGTTCTTTTTCGCAAGCTCGGACCTAGATTGACATACGGCTTGAGCCTCAGGTGCGGTCTTTTGTAGAACAAATTCTTGCCACTGAGCTTGCGTGTTTTTCCGATGTTCTTTGGGCTAGGGACATTATTACACTTAACATAAAAATTCATTTCACCCTTCCAGCCACAAAACTTCTTGCCGCAAGAGATCAATGTTGCTTTATTTAGAACTTCTTTCGTGCCTTTTGGGAACCTGAACTATTTCTTCAACTTCTCCCACAACTCATTCTTGCCCGCCTTAGGGATTTTTCTCCAATTCCTAATTGTGATCGGCACAAGCTCCCCAACAAGACAACTGCATGCATTTTGATACTTTTTAACAAAATCAAGTGGTTCTTGAGGGAGCCCACCTAAACTGACACTTGCTATGTATATGATGTAGTTGAGTGGACCTCGTTGCCCTCGTTTTGGCTTTAGTGAACCCAATGATTCCACCATTGAAGAACCTTCTGCGATTTTCGGAGCCGAAATCACCTCATTCTCTTCATAATTAAGCAAGGTAGAAAATAATTAAAAGACTTCATATACTAGACAACCAACATTAAGTTAAATTGTTGAAGTTAAGATTCGTTATCCATACCTCACCAGCGGGATCATATTCTAGGTCAAGATCCTCTGAAGTCTCTTTAGTATTTATAATCTGTGCAAAAGGATTCAATGGATTGTGATACGAGCCTAAACTATTGGAGTCACTAAACTTAATATTGGGGATTTCATTGTTAATACCCACACCATCGCCTTGCGGGACGGTCTTCTTAGGGCTTCCCATGTTAGTATTGATAAGACCAAAATGTGTCCCATTTTAATGTAAGGTACAAGAATATATGCTCTAACGGTGTCATCGTCTTACGCAGTTTCGAATGCAGAAAGATATAACTCAAAAAAAGTTGAGCACCTCCTATGATGAGAAGGAAAATGAAGAGACTTACACCTATTTAGTTATCAAGGTCGTGACATGATATAGTTATATTCTGTCATTTGCGATGTTGTTTCAGCAAACTTTCACTTATGCAATCAATACATTGCTCGTTGGTTTCTTAAGCAATATATATAGAAGTAACATATGTTTCGTTTGTACTCTTATTCACAAACCATGTTGGTCCCTCATTCAGGATTGCCTTACATGGTTTAGGATATTCTCTCATTTAGTTTTTTAATGATTCAAAACTAGGATATATTCCTACTCAGTGGTGTTAGAAACTAAAACGGTTTATGGACCACGAATGCTATAATTTTATAGTAATAGCTATTATCATTAAATGAAACATAGAATAACAACAACATTATCTACAATGGATGCATATATATAAAAATTAAAACATAGAAAACAATGAAAGCATTCATTCCATAAGAATCGCAGAGGGTGGTGCCACAGAATGTATCTTCGGCGGTAGTTCACTTAAAAGCCTCCTATGAAAATTGACGACTTTGTTTAGGTTTAGGTTGTTTGCTCTCGCGACAATGTGAGGACCGGGTCCACACATTATAGGAATCGCAGAGGGTGGTGCCGTGCGACGCGGCACCCAACAGCACACATGAAAAGAATACGAGAAAATACAAAGTTTTATTTGTAGAAACAGCGGAAGTCTTTTACAATACTTAATATACAGCAGAAGTCATACTGATAGCTAAAATCTCAACCTAGCTATGCAAAAGTGCAGTTGTTCAGCCCGTGGACGCTACACACTAGCAGCACACAACAGATCACGGTGCCCTATCATTGCTCGGGGCAGTCCCTTGGAAAATGCCCGACACGACCACACGTATAGCACGTGTATTGTGTCGGGTTCCGTCCAAGCTGTGGATGGAATCCCAGTGCACGTGGTGGAGGTGGATACGCGCGCGGGACCATCCTTTGCTTCTGCTGCTGCTGCTGTTGTGGACACAGTGGTCCGAAGCTCGGGGCATTGAAAGAACGACCTCGGAACTGCTGCGGTCACGCGGGTGGCTGCCATCGCTGAACAGATGGTGAGCGGTACACCAAACGATACTTTTGTGGAGCACAACCGCTGCTGCTCGATGGCGCGCTGCATTTCCTCTTATCAGAAATTAACTCGCGTTGAGCATCATCTTGCACTATTGCGGCATTGACTATGTCGATAAAGGTGTCGCGATTGCAATGTGCAAGTTGGACCTTCATCTTGGGATTAAGGCCCTGGAAGAAGGTATCACGCTTCTTGTCCTCTGTCCCAACATAATATGGCGCGTACTACTCCAAATGGTTAAACGTGCGGGAGTATTCATGAGCACTCCTACCACCTTGCTTCAGCTCTAGAAACTCCTGAAGCTTCCTCTTCATAATACCTGGAGGTATATGGTAGGCACGGAACGCCTCCCAGAACTCGGACCATGTGGCCGCATGACCAGCCGGCAGTGATGCAATGTAGTTTGCCCACCATGCACCAGCGGATCCCTGAAGCTACTGCGCTGGGAACAAAGCCTTCTATTGTTTAGTGCATCAGAGCAGACCGAACTTCACCTCGAGGGTGTGGATAAAGTTGTCTGCCTCCAAAGCCTCCATGAAGGCTGGTGGATGCGTCGCCAAGAAGTCCGAGTATGAACTCTGTTGGGGCTTGAATGTAGCCTAGAGGGGGGTTGAATAGGCTTTTTGCACTTTTATCGGACCCTGAAAACACTCAACAGATAGATCAAATACGAGTAGGCCAGACTAGTCCGTTACGGACTAGTCCTGTGTGCACAGACTAGAAGATCAAAGTAAATTTATAATTCTACTTCTAGTACACTATACAGCGGAAAGCAAATTACAAATAAACTGTATTGAGCTAATGAACCAATGTATTGCAATGATCAAGTATTATACAAATTTTCAAGGTAAATTTTACAATACTAAGCTATAACACCCTCAATTTTCGTATCATGCATTGCATACATGTTCATGCATTAAACATTAGTAGAATAAAAGAAAAATAATAAAATATAAAACATACATATACAAATATGTGTAGCAAAAGAAGAAAAAAAGAAAATAATAGCGTAAAACATGTATTAGGGAATAAATATAAAAATAATATATATATATATATATATATATATATATATATATATATATATATATATATATATATATATATATATATATATATATATATATATAACAACCAACAACCACTGGCCAGGCGGCCGAGCCGGCCCAGCCCATCCCCGCCGAGTCAACGTGCCCCAGCACGCGCCACGCCCGCCCGCTCGAGCGCCCCGCTGCCACACGCTGCCTGCGCCCTGGCTGAGCCAGCCGAGCCCCCAGTGACCGCGCCGCCCGTGGTAGAGTCGGTCGTGGGCTAGGTAGCTCTCGCGCCCGGCTATGAAAGGACCGGGAGCTCCTATTTTCTTCGACGCCAGAATTTTGCAGCGCCGCCAGAGACGCCAGGAAAAGCCCTAGCGCCGTAGGAAAAATAGAGGGACCAGAGGCTGCCGCCATCAGGGGAAGAAAAGGAAGAAAAAGGGAGGGGAAGAAGAAGAAAAGGAGGAAGAAATCGCCGTCCGCCACGCCACTGACGTCGTACCAGCGGAGGACCGTTGCTTCATCCACTTCGTCTACGAGTCGCCATCGTCCCGCGATCTTCGAAGTCGTCGCATCTAGGGTAGGATTCATTTTCCCGATGCGAGTTTTAGCGATGTATTAAATCTAGTAGACGTAATTTAATCGTATTTGCACCATAATTTTATTTTCAGCAACATTAATTCTCGATTAAACCCTATGAACTCGTATGAACACCTATGAACTAGTTGCATCTAATTAATAAACAACCGTAGTTAATTAATTATTTAACTTTCCATGCATGCATGTCATTGCATGTTGATTAATTTGTGTGCATCATATTGAATTGTATGTATTTTCTTGTATGTTTAACCATGCGTAGAGGGACGTGCTCAAGAGGCCGCATACAAGGATTTCCAGAACCGAGACTTCGAAGCGCTTGAGCAACCATATCTGTTGGAGCAAGGCAAGTGTCCTTGAAGCATATTGATCTTGTTTTAAAATAATTGTTTTGTTTGCAAACTGCATGCTTGTGTCAATTTTATAGGAATCCTATGGTAGGAAGTTTGCTAGATTTGTTAAACCACCCTTGTCACTTGGAATTTATGGTAGAGAGTCGGGAAGGGCTTTTACCTTTTTGCTTCGCTTAATTAATTGGGATGGAAAAACAACACTACACATTTAATTATGCATTAATGATATTATGGTTAATGTGAACTGGTCAATATGATATGGTAATGGGTGATCTAAGCAAGCCTGGTATGTGGGTCGGTTGGATGTTATGGTGGTTTGCTTGCTTTAGATCTAAGGACCGTTTCATGCGAGAATAGGCCAGGACTACAGTGCCACCACGAGGCCAAGTATGGGTGTGGCGTAGCTGATTAATTAGGGTATTGCTGGTATTGTGCGGATCATTTGGCGCACCAGGGAAGGGGAGTCGGGTTGGGTTTGGATTTATGGCAGGGACTCCCTGGGATCCGAATGGCACAAGAGGGAGCCCTTGGTTGAAGACGTGCTCTGTATGAGATGTCACCATCGGTGAAACCTCAGTGGGTCCATACATGCTAGTAGTCCCTTTGTAAAGGCTATTTTGTGATCTCTTGGTCATACACCAAAGGAAGTGTAATCGGCAGAAGGGAGGTTCTTTAGTCGCCGACGAGTGATGAAATCACAAACACGTGGGTATAGTGTTACAAACTCTATGGAGTATTAAAACTATCATGATAGCCGTGCGCCCGGTTATGAGCGCCTGGATGACCTACATGATTAGAGGGAAATTGGGATTTGGGATGGTTATGGTTTTTTGTTGGTTATGGCTAGTTATGGATTAATTATGGTATTGGATGTGGTTAATGGTAATGGTGAAACCTGGTTTAATGATGATGGATATGGATTATGGACTTATATATTCATTGTGGGATATGATGGGTTTACTTCACATACATATGATATATTGCTTTTCAAATGTTTTACTGTACTTTTCAGCACTTAGCCATTATTACATTCGTCATTTGAATCAGCCACATATCATACTTTCCACACTTGTTTAGTACTACATGTACTAACTCTTGAAATCCCCCCCCACCACCAAAAGTTTCAGGTGATGGTTGGGAGTGTCTTGAGGATAATGCGGAGTTCTAGGCTGTGTGCTGTCGTCGACTTGCCTGTGGTGTTATTGGAGCTGCGCTATACCCTTTTGCTTAGTTGTTATTAGTTTATTTCCTCTGTATTAGTTAAAACTTGTCATTAATATCCATTAGAGTTTGTATTCGAGGATATAATGAATTATGTAATAAGAGTACTTATTTAATAATTTGAGCTGTGGTAATTTTCTGTATATCCTTTTGTGAATGCACTCGTGTGTGTGTGTTGAACATCCTGGGCACACATATAATGCACTTGGTTCATTTTCCGGACCGGGTGTCACAGATTGGTATCAAAGCTACAGGTTGACCGTAGGATGCAGCCTAGATAGAATGGACACTTTAGAGCACATAGGAGCACTTAGGAATTGATGTGTTTTTGCTTGGAGTGTTGTTTGCTATATATATTGGTTGCTTGTGTGCTTAATAGAGGATTTTGGGATGCTTTAGCATTTCCATGTCCACCTAGGCTAGTGTAGCTAGTTGGTTAGTTTCATATCCCTTGATGCATTTAGTTGGGGACGTTCCTAAAATCTTACCTATTGCTTTTCTTCAGATGGTGAGGACTCACAACCAGAGGGGTGTCAATGATGAGGGGGAGAACCATGGAGTACCTCAGAACAACCATGGACAAGGACCTGCTCATGGAGCTATCAATATTGAGCAGCTACTGGCTATGCAGAACCAGCTCATGCAGACCATGATACAGACTATGGGACAGCTGCAGGATGGCAATATCAACAATCAGCCCCACATGCCTTCACCGCCACCCTTGCCTCCTCATAAACGATTTGGAGAGTTTATGAGGACTAGGCCACCAACCTTTCCTCAAGCTGCCGACCCTATGGATGCTGATGATTGGCTCAAGTATGTGGAGAAGAAACTTGCTATTGTCCAATGTAGTGATCGGGAGAAGGTGGTATTTTCTTCTCATCAACTCGTTGGAGTAGCTGCGGATTGGTGGGATGCTTGTTGCAATGCTCATGGGAATGAAGAGTGGATCACTTGGGCGGAATTCAAGGAGAACATCCGTTCTCATTATGTGCCCGAGGGAGTTATGATCTTGAAGAGGCAATAATTTGAGAACTTGAGGCAAGGAAGATCGAGCGTGGGTGAATATCTCAACAAATTCACTCAACACTCAAGGTATGCGCCTGAGGATGTGATCCGGGACATCCGGAAACAATACTTGTTTATGAGGGGCTTGAACAATGAGATCCAAGTGCAATTGCTCAATTGTGACTATGCCAACTTCCAGAAGCTTGTGGACGAAGCAATTGTGGTGGAGAACATGGTCCGCGAGATGGAGCAAGACAATAAGAGGAAGGCGCCCTATCAAGGACAGCAACAAGGAAGTAATGTGCGCCCTCGCTTTGCACCATCCAATGCGCCCTATTTCAGCTCTTCTGTTCCTGTACAACACCCTGGTTATGCACCGTGCCCAACTCAGTTCGTGCAGCAGCGCCTCGTTATGCAATCACCTAGGCCTCCAATGCCTTATGCACCTCGTGCTAATTTTCCTGGTGCAAATGTTCTGAACCAAGCTCGTCCCAATAATTCTGGTGGAGTTAAGAAGTGCTATACATGTGGAGAAGCTGGACACTTTGCGCAACAATGTCCTAAGTCAGGCCTTGGTCAAGGAAGCAATGCGCCGAGGCAAAACCCAAGACCCAATGGAGGACAGCCGCAAGGAAATTACTGACAACAAAGTTTTCTCGTGGCAATGTGAACCATTTCACTACGGAGGATGCTCAACAAGCGGATGACATGGTCATTGGTATGTTTCTCACGAACTCCAACCCCGCGACTTTGTTGTTTGATTTCGGAGCATCGCATTCATTCATTGCATCGAAATATCTTGCCAAGTATAGTTTGCCTATCTCTCATATGAAGTTTACTCTATTGGTTAAGTCCCTTGGAGGAGAGATGAGGGCAAATATAGTATGTCCAAAAATAAGCCTTAGAATAAGGGGGATAGACTTCTCCGCCAACCTCATTGTTTTGGATTCTCAAGGATTGGACATTATACTTGGTATGGACTGGTTGAGGAAGCACAATGGAGTTATTGAGTATGCCACGAAGACGGTGAAGTTTACTAATGAGGAAGGGATCACCGTAGAATTTGAAGCATCTCAAACCGCACCGAAGCAATTGGAGCTGAATTATATGGACGGTGCCGCAATTGAGGAGATCCCGGTGGTGTGTGAATTTTTGGATGCTTTTCTGGACGAGTTGCCAGGTATGCCACCTGATCTAGATATTGAGTTTGTTATTGATTTAATACCTGGAACTGCACCTATAGCCAAGAGGCCGTATAGGATGCCTCCTGTGGAATTAGCGGAGCTCAAGAAGCAGATTCAAGAGCAACTAGAGAAGGGTTTTATTCGCCCTAGCTCTTCACCTTGGGGAGCGCCTGTTCTATTTGTTGACAAGAAGGATGGAATGCAAAGGATGTGTGTGGATTACCGAGCTCTCAATGAGGTGACAATCAAGAACAACTACACCTTGCCACGCATAGAAGACTTGTTTGATCAGATGAAAGGTGCTTGTGTCTTCTCTAAGATTGATTAGACGTCAGGATACTTTCAAATGAAGATTAGACCATCGGACATACCTAAGACAGCTTTTAGGACGCAGTATGGATCTTATGAGTACACCGTGATGTCCTTTGGATTGACCAATGCACCTGCATACTTTATGTACCTCATGAATAAGGTCTTCATGGAGTACTTGGATAGATTCGTTGTGGTGTTTATTGATGACATTATGATCTACTCGATGGATGAGAAGAAACATGAGGAACACTTGAGGCTTACGTTGCAGAAATTGAGGAAGCATCAATTGTATGCCAAGTTCAACAAGTGTCAGTTTTGGTTGAAAGAGGTGCCATTTTTGGTTCATATCATCTCAGGAGGAGGAGTATCGGTTGACCCCGGAAAGGTGAGGGATGTGTTGAAGTAGGAGCCACTGCAAAACGTAAAGGAAATAAGGAGTTTCCCTGTGATGGCTGGATATTACTATTGATTCATCAAGGACTTTTCCAAGATAGCCAAGCCTATGATGGAGTTGCTAATGAAGGGAAAGGCTTTCCAATGGACTCAAGCTTGTCAAGAAAGTTTTGAGGAGTTGAAGAAGAGTTTGACAACAGCCCCAATTTTTGTACTGCCGGATGTGAGCAAGAGTTTTGATATTTATTGTGACGCATCGAGACAAGGACATGGATGTGTGCTCATGCAAGAAGGTCAAGTGGTCGCCTATACATCAAGGCAATTGAGGAAACATGAACAGAATTACCCAACGCATGATTTAGAACTTGCAGCCGTGGTATATGAATTGAAAATTTGGAGACACTATATCCTTGGACATAGGTGTGAAATTTATACGGATCACAAGAGTCTTAAGTACATTTTCACACAAACGGATCTTAACTTTAGGCAATGGAGATGGTTGGAGCTCATTAAAGATTATGACTTGGGAATCAACTATCATCCAGGAAAGGCTAATGTGGTGGCCGATGCCTTGAGCCGGAAAGGAGTAAGTAATCAACTCACAGTTCGAGAGTTACCATACGAGCTATGTAAGGAATTCAAACGGTTGAACCTCGGATTTGTGAATGAGATGGGAATAATGGAGGTAAATCCAACCTTGGAGCAAGAAATTCGAGAAGCACAAACCACGGATAAGGAGATCAAGGAAATCAAGGAAAGGACCGAAGAAGGGAGATAATTCAGATTTGATGAAGACGAACATGGTACCTTATGGCTTGGTGTAAAAGCCCTCTTTTCAGATGAAAAAAAATGCAAAAGTGTGAACTTAAAAATTTTGAAAATGGACTTGGAAATCCAAACTCACATGAACCATATGCGTTAACCAATATTCACTAAAAATAGGGAATTGTTAAAATTTTACATACAGAACATGGTTGCTAATGTATATTGGAACTTAAGGTGTAAAATCCTTAATTTCCAAGTATTCACATTTTCAATGAAAAATTAAAGGAGAAAAGAAAACAAAATAGAGAGAAAGAAAAAGGAATTATTCCAACCCTAAAATGGGACATTCAAAAAAAAATTCAAATCTACAGCTGTAAATTTTTTCATGACCTTCTAATATTCCAAATAGAGTCTCGGTAATGTTTCAAAATTTTTGAAGCACGTTTTCCATTTATTGGACATGTACTGAGAGTTTAATCAAAGTCGACTTCAAATTTAAACTTTGTACTTAACCTTGTTCAAATCAGCGCCAAATTTTTCCCGAGGTTCCTTATGGTTCAGAAAGGTTAACTTCAAAGTTTTAGGATTTTTGAACCTTATTTACTATTTATTTCATTGATTCAAGTATCACCGCTTGAACCAAATTCAAACCTGAGTTAAAAATTCAACTTGCTCAGTTCTGGAATCCTGAGAATGTACGCAACAATTTTGCTATGTGTTATTTTTGCAAATGTTGATATTTGTATATCTAAAAATTGTGGACAAAATCAGCCTTAAACAAAGGAGGTGCTGTCCAAATTTTCAGAAAAACTGTCAACTTGCAAATGCCATATCTTCTCAACCAGAAGTGCTAAGAGGGAAAGTAAGTACTCCTTAGAAAGTTTTGGAAGTACTTTACAAGTTCTCTATTCATCTAAAGACCAAAATCCTTTTCTATGTGGGTGAAATTTGGATAATCGCAGAGACTGTCCAGGCACACCCAAACTGGATAGCAATCTGTACACCTCTGAATTTAATCCATAACTCGCAGACCCTTGATCCAATGGTTGTGCGAGTAACCGTTTGAAAGTTTAGAGAGTCATATACAATTTTTGCAATTGCCTCCGGACCTGAATCGGTCATCTACCTATTCCAAATTGAGTTTGAATGCAGAGTGGTCAATCTGAACTGAATTCAAATTCTGAATGCTGAAGTTTTACACAACTTAAAAATTCATATCTTTTAAACCAGGACAGATATGAAGACAAGTAAGTACATTCTGGAAATCTTATTACATTGGCTACAACTTTGTAAATAAGAATATTTCCGGATTTCCATCAGAACAGCCTGAAAACTTTAGATCAAAACTGCTACTTTTTAAACAGGTTCTGCTGAAAGTGCAGAAAATTCTGCTGACTTTAAACTAGCATAACTTGCAAACCAGAGATGCTCTAGAGGCAAACAAATATTTTTTAGAAATTTACTGAAGTGTAATTTAACTTTGTTATTCACCTCAAGATCTGATTTTGCCATTAACTGGATCAAAATCGAGTTTTGCGTCCAGACTGGTCATTTGTCACCATAGTCTGGCCAGTTTGAACCTTTTGGTTTTTGTTATGCATTCGGTTTCAACTCGAGGAGTGTCGTAACCGACCAAGAGTTAGGACTTAACTATTTACCAAGTTGAATGGAGTGTTAAACTCATTGAAGCCTTTTTCCATTGGATAGGCATACTACTGTGTGATTTATGTGACTTGCCACATCACATCTTGTAATGTTGAACGCATGTCGCAATTACTCGAGTTGCATCTCATCTTCTCATGAGGATTGTTTGAAGTATGATTCGACATCCTGGTTTGAAACTTTAAGAGGGAAGGCGAGCACTCAAGTAATGGTGGTGTTCAACCATCAACCTTGGTTACAACGAGTCGTGTCAACAAGAAGGGGATCAATTAAGATTACATCTTCAAGAGGATCCAACATCCACCACCAGATTGAGTTACTCTAAGAAGAGTGTGACTTCAACTGCACTAAAAGTGATTGAGAAGGATATCCATTCTTCCTGATTGATTGAAGCAAAGGTTAATTGAAGTATCACTAGAGATGTGTCTAGTGATCTTGACCAGGTGTCTAGGGATAACCTTCGACATATAGTTAGTTGTTTCTCTTCTGATGAAGATACGCCATAAGTCAACTGGTAACTCTAAGACCTAGTTGAAGATACAATCAAGTGGAGTAGTACATGAACAAGATTTTGAAAGGTCGAGGTAACGTGGTATGTTTCCCACATTCCTTGTCAATCGTTCTGTTATGAATTCCTTAACTGTGGTCGAGTCATGAAAGGAACGCTACTCATTGAGTGTCTTTCGCGACCACAGTATCCAATCCTTGTAAATCATCAGATAGTACTTGAGTTTTGTGGGTGCGGTTCATTTAGTCTTGCTCAAACTATAAAAGCTACTGCACCATGCATGTGCGTCATTTGCACCATACATATGCATCATTTGCACCATACATATGCATCATTTGCACCATACCATGTGCATATTCATTGCACCATACAACATATGACGCATAATGAAGCATCATTACCAATGCGACATCAATGATAGAATGCAAGATAATACTAAAATTTAAAGCAAGATTGTGTACCCTATTCAAACTATTTTAAGGTGTCTAATGACTACGATCATTTCACCATCTTCATTTGACTTCTTACACTGTTGATCTTCTTTCTATTGAGTGATACCTGGGCAACCGATCACTCAACCTCTCTTTCAACTAAACAGACACTTGATCTTCCGTCTTTGACTTGTTTAGGTTCAAGTACTTTGATTGTTGCAACTATACTATTCGTCATCGAGTGGTCATCAATTCGATGATCAACCTTGTAAAATCCATGAAATCTCCTTACTCGCGAGGATACCGTTCGATTGTCAACCTCGTGAAACTCCTTGGGTCCCTCTAAGATCTTACGTTGTTATATGGTAACCTTGATAATCTTGCAGTTATCTTATGAATGAGTTCTTTGCTGTGTTGGAAACATATGAGGGTGATGAATCTTTAAATCTTCGTGTGCCACTGCAAAGGGTCTTCATCTTCAATTTCTATTGTTTGAAGATGTTGACATACCCAAAAACCTTGTAGTCGCCATATCATCAGTATTCCTACGGTTTTGCCCATGTAAGAGTGTTGAGTGCTTTGCTACTCCTATGCTACAACTAAGGAATCCTATGGTTGACTAAACATCAGACAAGGTTAATGATTGTTGTTTAACCTCGTAAACCATCTTAACTCATGTTAGGGGAAATACCACATTAAGTTATAAGGACCTATGCAAAACCAAGCAAGCAACCAAGAATCCATGCAAGGATAGTTTTAAACTATCGAGGAGACCCAGAGAAGCAAAGAACAAGTCCTGATTCTTTTAGTCAAGACTAGGACAGGACAAGATGGCATGTCAGTGTAAGAGTACAGCAATAAAGGGTCAGTAACAGACGTGAAAGTTTTATGATGTGATATTGTCATGTCGAGCATCCTGTCAAGGTTATCAAACTAAGGACTGGAATCACTTGAAGCAAACTTTAGAATTTCTTAAGATGCCCGAAGATAATCACTATTTTGTAGAACCCAAGTCTTTAAGGGCATTGCCATTTTCCTTAGTCAATGACCCTCTTTTACGGATCGTCCCCTCATCATTTGTGTTATTCTACTTGTTATAATCTCAGGACGAGAATCCTTTAAGGGGGATGGATTGTAAAAGCCCGCTTTTTGGAAGAACAAAAACGAAAAAATGCGAACTTAAAAATTTTGAAAATGGACTCGGAAATCCAAACTCACATGAACCATATGAGTTAATCAATGTTCACTAAAAATAGGGACTTGTTAAAATTTAAATATAGAACATGGTTGCTAATGTATATTGGAACTTAAGGTGTAAAATCCTTAATTTCCAAGTATTCAAATTTTCAGTGAAAAATTAAAGGAGAAAAGAAAACAAAATAGAGAGAAAGAAAAAGGAATTATTCCAACCCTAAAATGGCACATTCAAAAAAAAATCAAATCTACGACTGTGAATTTTTCCATGACCTTCTAATATTCCAAATAGACTCTCGGTAAAGTTTCAAAATTTTTGAAGCACATTTTCCATTTATTGGACATGTACTGAGAGTTTAATCAAAGTCGACTTCAAATTTAAACTTTGTACTTAACCTTGTCCAAATCAACTCCAAATTTTTCCCGAGGTTCCTTATGGTTCAGAAAGGTTAACTTCAAAGTTTTAGGGTTTTTGAAAGTGATTTACTATTTATTCCATTGAATCAAGTATCACCGCTTGAATTCAAATTCAAACCTGAGTTAAAAATTCAACTTGCTCAGTTCTGAAATCTGATTGCACAATAAAATTCTTCACATTTTATTTAGTCATTTTTTGAAGCATGTTTGCTAGCTCTATTAGGAAAGGAGAAGGGAGGAGAGTGAAGTGGGTCCCGCATGTCATGTTTATCTTCATGGCCACAAAACCGAGTTCGCTTCTTCCTCTCCCAGTTCTAACCCACAGCGCCTGACTCCTTCCTGCCCACGGCACTGTCCCGGCTTGAGCTCGCCTCCTGCCGGCCGCCGCGGCGTCGACCCGCGCCCGGCCGCCTGCAGCGCCGCTCATGCGCCGGCACCCCGCCCAACACCGCGCCGCCTGGCTTCTCACCAGTGCCGCCCCCACGCGCCGTCGATGTCGTGTGCACTCCGCTGGCTCACCTCCGCCTGGTTGCACCGCTCCGCGTGCAGCGCCGCCCCAAGTCGACCGCCGTACTCCACGTCCACCGGTGCTCGTCGACCCGGCCCCCATCTACTCCTGCTCCAGCTCTCCTTGGCCACACTTTACGGCATGCCATTGCCACCATGGTCGAGCTCCTTGCTGTGCTCTACTGCTCGCCCGTGTGCCGTGGCCGTGCTTGTCTGCTCCCCCTCGACATCGTCGCGATGTTCTGCTCTGTAGTCGCATTTTGGCAGCAAGGCAAATGATCTGTGGGACCGAGGATATGCAGGAACACATTGTTGACACACCAGCATCGACAATTGATCCAAGGTTAGCTCTGATTTGTGCAAAGATTGGTCGGATCAATGCTGCAGTCAACCTGTTTGATGAAATGTTTACGAGGGAAGAACCAACTTTCTTGATGTTTAGAGTTGGTCTGTGATGCAGGGTTAGAATGATGTTGCAACCAACAATCCTAAATGCCAAGATACCCTTTGAATGGTGATGAAGCGACGGAAATCAAGTACACACCCAAGATGTTCGGCGACATGCCTACATGGTGAGCCTTGCCCTGAAATTCCTTGCTTGACGTCACCGAAGTCCGTTCGTCGTGATCGCTAAGGTTAATCATATGTTGTCAAACCGTACGTCCATTTTCAGGATTGATATCATTCCTATGGAAATCCCCAAGTTGACCTCCTTTGTCGTTTGTATCACGTTGGCTTGTCCGTGTGTGCTCGTGATGCTCCACCATGAGTCGCGTCGACGTCGTTGACCACATGACGTCGTCGTGACGTTCCGAGCCGTCATCGTGCCCTGACATCGAGATGAAGGATGCTTGTGAGGTGTGTGGTGCTGAAACACAAGAACGACTCATTGGACAATAGAGGTCAAGTCAAATTAGGTTTTAGTCGCTGTGAGAGTGATAGAGTCTTAGGTATAGCCAAGGTGATCGATAAAATGCCTTCCATGTCAAACCAAGGTGGTTGGTGATTGCCGATGACCTGTGGTTGAGTAATGCTTGAACGTCGTGACCAACAAGGAGAACTAGACCAAGGGGAACCTTGGATAAGAGTTTCTTGGTTGAGTCGATGATGCCTCCTAACCATTCGAGTAATTGCTTACCTAGATGTGCCTATTCATAGCTGGCAAGGTCGTTGAGTCACTTGTCGGCGACCGAGTCGACATCACTAACCTTGAGACTCAAGAGGTGGTGTTCGGGAGTCTGTTCACCACTGTTGACGAGTCCGGGTCGATCTGGACCTCGCTAATCTGATCTTCTCGAGATGGCAAAGCATGCCGTCATGGAAAGGTATCGCATCATGGTCAAGTCTCAGTAGCTTACCAAGCTCACCTGGACGATCTTGCAGAAGACACTACATTAGTGTCGTCATGTAAGCACTTGAACGATGCTCGAGAAGCTTGCCGTAGAAACTACTTTACCTAAAAGTAATTTGAATGTTGTCTTGGTACTCACATCACGTTAACAGGGCTTGTTATGACTCTTTGAGTCCAAGAAATGTCAATCTCACTTCACTCCCAAGTATCGTCGTGGTTCCACCTTGATTCATCCTATTCTTGAACCCTGCGGCAACAATTCTCAGCTATAACTAGTTTTACTCATTTACGAGTTGGAACAACTTCATTGGTCGACTGCTAAGTCATGACCTTCGTCTTGTACACTCCACTCATATGCAAGCTTTCGATACCACCTTGACTCTTGGGTTATCCTTATACTACCAGTCCAACCCTTCCACACCAGTCAGCTTTATCGTCCTTGAGTGGCATAACGTTGAGTGTTGAGTGCCAAGTTGCAATGTGTGCTTACATTGCACATTTCAATTCACATCTCGATACTACTATGACCACTTGACTCCATCCTTTGTTTATCCACACAACAGAGGCATACCTCTTCCTTCTAGTTGGTCTCACCAGTCTTAGAGTTTGTTTAACTTGTTTAATCTAAAGTATATTACATTATGTACTTATATGCATGTCATGTTGGTAGGAACGTGATGGTAGGTGATCGATGAAGAGCTTTGCTTGGAGGAGAAGGCCAGGGTGTTCCAGCTTGAAGTTCCATGGCGGACTCTTCGAAGGAAGACCAAGCCAATAACAACTGACATTGATATAGAGTCGCAAACTAAGGCAAGTCCCGGTTTGCATTTAAGAGCTTTTCAAAGTTTTCCAGTTTTATTCATTTACGTCTTCAGCTGATATTGTGCATTACGTTCAGGATGCTTAAATACTTCAGATGCATGACCAACAATCCCATTGGTTAATTGGGTAGGTTGATAGCTCGACGTGTAGAACTGCCATGCTAATGTTGTAGGTGATCCGGTAGAAGTCGAGTAGCTGGAATCTACTCGCGAGAGATGTAGAACATATCTCACAGGATTAGTTAGATAGACAATGGCTTAATATAATGAATTTGAGACCGGGCAGGGGATGGATAGGAAGCGACGAGAATTGGAGTCTCGGTCGTCGACGTGCCTGATGAAAATCAAATGCAGTGCCGGTACTACACCCTCACCAAAGAAAATACTAAGCCGGTATTACGGCATATGTCTCAACGGTGGCCCTAATGACGTTCACTCACAAAGGTTTTTGACTCGAACTACATATAACGCAGTTAGTGTACCTGCAACTACACACAACTTAATGATCTATCATATGGTTTCGTACATCATAGCTCGCATGGGTGATCATTTCAGGCAGTCACAATAATATATAGGAAAGTAAGAACATTCGTCCTGTATCATTCCATATGGGCCGCCGCGAACTGAGCCACATCTTGAGGTACATGATTGGGTTTTCTACCATCCAACGGGGGTCCCATGTCTTTGTATAATGCTGCACTAGTAGGAGGCACATCGGGTTTTCTACCACCCGATGGGGTCCCACGTCTTTTCCTACTGCTTCACCAGTAAGAGGTGCTTTCACGTGTTTATAAAATAAAACACTACGTGCTTTTCAACCGCACAATAGGTCGCCACGTCATTTATCTCTTGTGCTAGGGATCAGCACTGCATATGGCCCTTTGAACATTGAACGTTCAAGAGTTACATACTTCGTGTTTTTGACCATACGATGAGGTATCCTGGCTTTTGCCTGAAGAATGCCGGCAACAATGTTTTCATATGTTCCCAGTACCATTAAAAGCTTCATAGACTCATATTCACTTTCGTGCCAAGCCACAAAAACCATGACGGTACTACCTCTCATACGGGGGAGCTTACCGCAATTGATCCGCTTGTGACGGTGTACCTTACCCCTTACCTGACGTTGGAGCATCGTTATATAATGTAATAACACATATGTTAGCTTGCCACCTTAAGTAACTAATACTATAATTAACCTTATGTGGGCATAATAACTAATCCTTACTTGACTACTTCAAAGTTTTCAAAATAGGCTCTTTTCGAGCGTGCTATTCCCCATGCGGCTCTGATACCTGGCTGTGAGGACCGGGTCCACACATTCCAAGAATCGTAGAGGGTAGTGTTGTGCGATGCGGCACCCAACAGCACACACCAAAAGAATACGATAATATACAAAGTTTTATTTATAAAAACAGCAAAAGTATTTTACAATACTTAATATACAACAGAAGTCATACTCATAGCTAAACTCTCCGCCCAGATATGCAAAAGTGCAGCTATCCAGCCTGTGGACACTACACACTAGCAGCACACAACTGATCACGACGATGTCTAGGGCTCCCACTCGGCGGTATACCCCGACAGGGGCATCGCCTCATCCTCGGGCCCTACCTCATACGTCTCACCTGCAAAGAACTTAATATAGCAACCGTGAGCACGAAGGCTCAGCAAGACTTAACTGTCTCACCTAAGCATGGAACTCTACATGTAGGGATACATAAACATAGGCAGTGATATTGCATAAACTACGTGCCTACAAGTGGAACCTTACATTCATGTTATCAGCAGCAAGTTAATGGTCCAGAAATATAACTTTATTGAGCATATACTACAGCAGGCATGGTTGCAAAACAATTATAATTCAATACATCATATTCTTCTGGCTTCTTCAATATTTACTACATCACGACATAGTGAATAAGCGGTGCTCAAATAACCATGAGGGACGGAGATTGCAATCAGTAGAGACCCGGATAACACATCACATAAACCCATTTCAGAAGTGGAGCGAATCACACTCCAATACTATGTTGTATGCAGCAACCTTTCAAAGGAAACTCAAATGCTGAACTGGTCCTTCCGTAACGAGCAGGAGGTCCCCACGCGTAGCGTGTCTGTGCCCGCCAGCATATTTACACCTGGCTGCCCTCAACCTACTCCTATAGAATGATAGGGTAAGCCTTGACACCCAGGTTAACCAATTACATCGGTTTCCTGGTTTCCATATAGCCAGTATGCATCCGGTACATTTCAAACTTGCTCATGAGGGCTGCACACGGAATTGTCCTCAATCGACACAGGCAATGCTATGCTTGTGAGACCACGTGTCGCTGCTTCCTACGCTGCTGTCTGGTCTCATATTCATATACATATGGCATTCTCAATATAAACAAATCCCGTGTGATGATAACTCTATCCCGCGAGTAGATTCCAACTACTCGACTTCTACCAGATTTCATATAACATTAGCATGGCAATTCTACACGTCGAGCTATACAGCTACCCAAATACTCCATGGGATTGTGAGTCATGCAATTGGAGTATTAATACACCTTAGACAAAATGCAATTCAAACTATAGACTTAATAGTGACACAAATGAAAACTTTGCAAAATCTCTTACACGCAAACTGGGGCTTGCATGGCTGCGAGTCAGTATCAAAGTTAGCTTCAGGGAGTCTGCTGGCTAAGGCCTCCGGTCCTTGCTCGAGCTCGGTCACTATATTATATGCAAAGCTACAATATGTATAAGTGATATAGAAACTATACAACTAGCTTCTAAACACAGTTTCTGGTAGTAAAATTTTAATTTGCTTTGGGATTTATACAGTGGATATTAGGTTCTAAGATGAAGATCTGGGCCAAGAATTGGAAATGTTCAAAGAAGCTTGTTGTCTCTAAAATTCCAACAAGTAAAAGGCTTCTATGAATTTTGGTTTTAAATCTTTAGATTTAACATGGATAACAGTGGATGATATTGGTAGATGAGGTATTACCGGTTCTAGAAAAAAATATTACATAATTTTCTGAGGTTCCTACAGGGAGAAATTTATTTTACAAGTTTGAAAGGAATTCTGAAAATGTTTTTGTACATTTCTCAATTTTTAATGAAATTTGAAGATTGGAACATTGTCTGGTATAGTAATAGAACTCCAATAAACTTGAATTTTTACTAGATATCAAGGATATGTCAAAGAGTATTTTGACCAAAATTGAGAATTTTCCAATTATCAGAACAGGAGTAATTAATTTTCCAAGTAGTTAACTCAAAGGAATTAATTAAGAAAATTCTGGGACTTTCCTGTCCAAAAAATTGCACCATTGCAAAATTGGTATCTAGATGAGTCTACCAACATTTATTTGGAATTATTTGAGCAAGTCTACTAGGAGCAATGGAATTTAGAAGTTTGGAGGTATTCTGGAATTTTCTTAATTGGAAAAGGTCTAATATTTAAATCTGGCCCCACTGGTTTGAATTGAACCAATAGAATTGTGGCCACACCGTGGCTACTGGATTAGTGTGCATGGCCACAAAGAATCCACAACCACAAAGGATCTCCCCTCTCGTACAAAGACACTGACAGGCGGGACTGACACTGTCTTCGTTTTCGTCGGGCTAGAGACGGCGCCTGGGCGGCATGCGGTGTCTTCCTCCAACAAGCTTGCCGGCCCACTTCAGCTGTCCACCTACCCACCCAAAAATTGCCGCCTAGCCATATTTCCAGCTGCCGAGCATGATGGTGCCGCCTGCTCAGGCCAGGGATGGCCGGAAAAGAGGGCACAATGCCAACCGCGGCAGCTAGGGTTCCGACGATACCGGGGCAGTCGCCACATTTCTCAAAATGCATGGAAATAGATCAAAATTGATTCTAGGACCATGGTAAATATCAACATGGGGAGAAAAAATGTGGAACAGCCGGCAAAGTTGATTTCGACGTTGAACCGAGGCCTTTTTAACGGCGGCCACGAAAACCGGCATATCTCAGCCGTTTCTCGATGAATCTCAGTGGTTGTTCTTTGGTGAGGTGCGCTAGGAAGTTTTTAAGCTATCGTCCAGCTGGATTAGTGTATGATTTCACCTAGAAACCTAATTGGCATGGAGACCTAACATGATACCTATGAGAAGGTCATTGGGGAAGCTGGAAATGAATGAACTAGAGTCCATGAAAAGCTGAGATATTCTGCATGTGCATTCTGTGAGTGATTACGCACCACTTTTCTGTTAAGAGGTGGGCGCGAGAAGGAGTGCTTCGTCCTAGCATCATCTAGCAGAGGGGGCACCACCGGCGGCTTCAAACGGGGACGTCGGCGGCGCTTCAAAATAAGCAGCACAGAGGTGAGGAAATGCTGTAAATATTAGAAGAGTAGATAGAGGGGAGCTATGTGCTACTTTTTGCCATTGGGAAGGAAGTGCAACACGGCTAGGGAGCTGGCTCGTCGGGGAGGCAGCCAGGGCTCTGGTGCTCTGTTTTTGTGAATGGGAAAGAAAGAAAACTTATTGGAGAAGCACCAGGGCTTTAAGTAGGGAAGATTGGAGATCAATGCCATGCAACTGCTTTCTGGTTGCATGCCTGCCGAGGTGGAGGACGCTCCCAATGTTGAAGCGCGGAAAGGCAGAGAGAACAGAACAAGTTTAGTCGGTTCACTACAAATGAGTCACTGACAATGGGCCCCACCAAGTCCAAACTTACTCCTCTCTTCTGTTCATTCAATTTCTATACCAATCTTGATAGGAAAAGATGATGAGTCCCGATCTTCCGATAGGTAATGGGTAAGTCGATTGATGGAGATCTCGACGTTGATGATCCGAGGCTCTCGAGTAGAACACGAACAGCCCCTGCAATCACTACACCACCGCTCCGTTGGTTATCAACCGTGCTTCACATGATTGACCTCGCCAAGAAGGCTAATCCCTGCAAGTGCAACCGAGAACACAAGCAAGAACGTAGAAGAAGCAATCTGAAATTGCTGAATTGGGGTCTCACAAACCGTAGAACGGCGATTTTATTGATCTAAGCAAAACCCAATTGTACATGGCAGCTACTATGGAGTATATATAGGTGGGAGGACGTCCAAGGGGGTGTTGGGGTCGTGACCTAACCCTAACACACGAAAATAATGGACTTAGACTTGATACAAGGTCCAATGGCCCAATATGGTGGCGCAGCACCCTGACAGATTCTGTATTTGATTTTGTTTCGACGATTCCCGACCACTCCTAAGGAATTTTGACATGGGACCGGTGCCATTGGAAAGGTTATCCTCTCCCCTTTCCGTGCATATGTAGAACGTCCAAAACGGAGTTCGTATGGTCCTGGGTGTCCGTTTTAGTGCGTACTGCTCCTAGACTCCGAGTTGGATACGATTTGGAGTTTGGTTCGGTTTCCATCTTCTTTGAACGAATTCTCTGGTCTTCCACGTCCCTAATACTCCCTCCAAGTACTCCTTGAACCTCTCCATGGATCCTAATCACAAATAAATCATTAAGTAGCAATTTATGTTCAAAAACATATAAGGAAATATATAAGAACGAGTTCACCTCTGGAATTAATTGTTGTGTATGAACTCTATTGATTGCATCTTGTATGTTCAATGGAGTGTTGTTTTTATCCATAGAAGTGATGTCCTCATCATCCTCCCCTTCTTGAATTAGAGTCGTCCTCGACTCAAGTTCATCTTCTATCATGTGTGGGTCCATATGTGCAACACCAGCAAATCTTCTTGTAAGCATGAAAGGAGGAGGCCAAGGTGGCGGACGACATAGCGCACCATCTTGATCTTGTCCAAACAAGAGCGCACATTCACTTGAGCCAGGATCCCAAACAAATAAACTTTGTACCATATTTGTAGGTGCAATGATAATGTGCATGATCTTGTCATTCTCCCCTTCTTTATGACAAGCCGTCCTCGGCTTGCTCGTATGTCCAGGAAAAAGGATTGCTTTGGGGGTAGAATGAACACTGTCCATATTGCACAACCGCAATGAACAATGCTTCTTTTTTATTTGTTGTCCTTGCTGCAATAAAAAAATGCTAGAAAAACTTGACAATACATTATTAGTGTTAGTGCATCCATTCATTTCACCATGTTGTTGCAGCACAAAAGGAGCTTGCACATTTGAACATATGTAAACTTTATGCACCATAAATTCACCACTATCTTCATAGTTGCCTATAGCATGAAAAATATTTCTACTTAATAAAGGCAATTCAGATTGTGAAAATATTCTCCTCTCTACAATATTTAGATCACAAAGAGTGTCAAATTCAATATAACCCAAAGTATTTAGAGAAGACAAAAATTTCAGCTCATCATTTTCAGCAGTAGCGGTGATCAAATTATGAATTTCAGCACAAGTAGGTGAATTCAAAACACAATCATCTTGTACATTAACTTGTTTTTGCATAGGTATAATAGAGTTATCAGCACACAACTCTTTCTTAACAGAAGGATCAGCAGGAAAATCAACATGTGGCAATGGTGTATCAATAAAAGATTCCACTAGTCGCTCCTCGACAATAGCATGATTGGTGAAAAAATTCAGAACATCCAAAAACTTCTCACCTTCAACAAGTGTGTTGTGATATTCGTTACCTTTATTCTCATTTTCAGCAGTAATTGTGGGTGAAATATGAATTGATAGATCTGAATTTTCACAGGAGTTGTTGAACACCTCATTCGCTTTTGGATTTTCTACAATTATTGGTTCTTGTTCCTGCAAAAGGTTAGGAATAGGAGGAGGTACAACAAGAAAATTCTTCTCAAGCTCATGTATTTCATCTTTGCAATTGGATACACTAGTAAATGTTTCTCGCATAAGAATTTTCATATCTTTCCATGTTCGAGGTTTTTCTAAATCATTTAAATTGTTCCACCAAGTTAATGCACAACCTACTAATGCACTTGCAACATTTCTAATCTTCCTCCTCTCACACATATGACATTTTCCAAAAATTTTATCCAACTCTATTTCCCAAGCAATATATTCATCGTAACCAAAACCATCATAAGAAGGAAGAGATGGGAGAATGTAATTACTTCTTGTGGAAGGTGTTGTAAAGGTGGTCCGAATGTCATGTGAATCCTTGGTTGATGTTTGATTTTTAGTGAGCAACTCCATCGTCGTCTTCATCATGTCCATCATCTCAGCATATAATGCATGATTCTTGCTTTTACCTGACATTGTTAGTAGCAAAAAGAAGACAACACAAAAAATATGTTATCCCTATCAACTACAAAGGATAATGGCAAAGTGGAAGTGGAATCACACACTCTCAAGCGTCTTACCACGCTCTTATAAGTGTTTTTACCTACACTGCAGGTGGCAAACGGTGGCCGGTATGAAGAAACCAATGAAGCGTGGGATGATTGCAAAGGTGTATCGATTCTGCTCAAGAGTAAGGTGTAGCTTAGATGGCACTTTATTTGTAGCAAGGATTAGCAACAATGAAATCAGGTAGTAAAGTTGAATAAGTGTCCAAAGTATTTGTCAAAGTTGCTGGCCTAAATGTGTTCCTAGTAGTTCAAGCTAGCAAGACATGAGACAAAACTAGATGACACAAAGAATGCAAGCACTTCTGTTTTTTTTTGTTGTTTTTTTTTCTTTTTTTGTGTGGCTTTTGTTTCTTGTTTTGCACTTGCCTTTTTTTTTTCTTCCTTTTTTTTTCAGAATGTGCTGCAAGGGAAGAACACAATGAAAATCAATCCAAGATATCTCGTGTGTCTGTCGCTGATTTTCTGCTCAATCTTCCAAGGCGAAATAGGCACACTTATAGGCTCTAAATTGGAAAACTTAGAAAAGCAAGATTGTAGATATATCTCTCCTCTTTAATTTCAATATATGGAAGACCTATTTTGGAAAAGAACAATAGGAGATACTGCCCCCGAAATACAGACTGTTCAGAATTTTTAGATCAATAATAGATTCGGATCTAATGCAATTTTTACATCTATAACTGTATTTTCTGGGAAAATGATAAATAATAAAGTTATAGAGAACTTCTTAAGCTTTCCAGAAAGTACAAGAACTCTAAAATCCGAGTTCGTATGAGTGAGATATGATGAAAATACCGAACTGGACAGAGGCGAATCCAATCTGGACGTGATGATGTGATTCAAAAGGATGAATCACACAATGCAAAACTCAAACTAAGAGCAAAAACACTTTCTAAACCAGCAATATGACTTAACAGCGGACACAAACTCAACAAAACTAAACTGAAGACGAAAGTTGCAAAGGCTCAATGGTGGTTTGGACAAAATAATGAACAGATCTATTAAACTGCAAATTTTGTGGCTTTTTTGTGGACTCTAAGTATGAATAACAAAACTAATGTAATGGATAGATGGATTACCTAACGGGCAACCTGGCTCTGATACCAATTGATAGGAAAAGATGATGAGTCCCGATCTTCCGATAGGTAATGGGTAAGTCGATTGATGGAGATCTCGACGTTGATGATCCGAGGCTCTCGAGTAGAATACGAACAGCCCCTGCAATCACTACACCACCGCTCCGTTGGTTATCAACCGTGCTTCACACGATTGACCTCGCCAAGAAGGCTAATCCCTGCAAGTGCAACCGAGAACACAAGCAAGAACGTAGAAGAAGCAATCTGAAATTGCTGAATTGGGGTCTCACAAACCGTAGAACGGCGATTTTATTGATCTAAGCAAAACCCAATTGTTCATGGTGGCTACTATGGAGTATATAT